>OY728153.1:1296036579-1297236579 GCA_963277665.1 Viscum album
TGAAGAGGAACTTTGCGATCAGAGCATATAGATGATGTTCTCTTAGTGTATCCAATATGATCTCTAGATGTTTGGCATGGTTATGTCAATTATGAGAATACACCAAGATATCATCCATCAAAACCATCAAAAATGAATCCATATAAGGATGGGAAACTCAGTTCATCAGTACCATGAAAACTATGAGTGCATTTTTGAGAATGAATGACATAACCAGATAATCACACATACCATACCTTCTATGAAAATATGTAAGACGTATGTATGAAATTCAAATATAAACCAAATGATATCCTGATCTCAAATCAATTTTGGAGAAAAACTGAGCTCCTCAGAGCTGATAAAGAAGGTCATATATCCGCGTTAAGGGATACCAATTATTAGTAAGAAACTAGTAAAATTTATTATAATCCATTCATAGACTAAGGGTACCACCCAGTGTTTTCTCAAAAAGGACCAGTGAACCCCATAGATAAGTACTGGGTCTTATAAACTCCTTTGCCTCCAAGTCCGCTAGCTGCCTCTTGAGCTCCTACAACTCCGTAGCATCCATCATATAATGATGAATGGATACCAGTGTAGTTCTTGGAACTATATTGATATATAAATCCACCTCTCTCTTAGGAGGTAAGCTATAAATTAATCTAAGAAACCATCCCTGAAATGATCAACCACTTGAGTAAAATCTACCTGACATGATCCCTAATCATGTAGATATAAACTAGTGAGATGGATTGTCATCCCACCTATCCTATGATGTTATGGTCCATATCATCTTGACTATACATCCCATTCTCCCTTGTGAATAAAAACATCACCCTATGGTGATGTGAATGTTCCCATGCAGTAATAGCAATAAACATATGATCAATAAGAAACTAGCCAGTCCATTCTGAGTATGACATCAAACCCGGTCATCTCTTGAAGAAAAATATTCCATATGAAGTGACACCCACTAATCTCAATATGGAACTCCCTACACTTGAGAAAAATCTTCGATATAATTCCCAATAGTGTTTTTAGTGTCATAAAACCCTAAAAAATATTTAAAACAAGACCAAGACTTTCCACCACATGTACATGTATGAAACTATAGGATGAACGTATATCAAAATTAAAAGATAATAGTATAGAGGCTACTAATATCATACCACTCACCATAGATGGCTTGAAACTTTTCTCCTTAGGGTAGGACATACATAATAGATCTGGCCTAAATAGTGGCCCAATAACACAACCACACAACCCAGAGAAGTCCCACTCTACTGTATAGGTACAACTAGTGCCTGGATACCTTGGCCACAACCACCACCTTAGCCTAACTGATCAGTAAAACTCCAAATTCTAGCCTATCACAGAGTTATGAAACCTACTCTTGAACCTAGAGTCAGAGCTAATCCCCTTCCAATAACTATTAGAGGGAAATTCCTACAAATATGATGCACATGGACCATCCCACCACAATATTGATACTTGAATGGGTCCCAATAAAATTGATTCTTTATGCGACCTCTTCCTCTACACTGATGATAGAAAACTGCACTACTAGCACTAACTTCATAGCTAGTACTCATCTCATGGGAAGCCTCGAAACCACACTTCCAACCACTGGAAGATGAACCACTAGGTCAAGAGACTATACTACTATGATCTACATTCCTAGCCTCCATCAGGTTTTGCTCTGTAATCAACACCTGATTCCATATCTCCGTAATAGTATCAACTTGAACACATTGACCGGATATTGAATGGAATGTCTGAAAACTTCTTCACAGCATATCTCCCTCGTTGCCTCATCATAAAGATATATTAGAGTAAAATGCTGAATCTCAATAAAGCATGGTGAAATATTCCATAATAGTCATCATGCCATACTCTGAATGTAAGATTTCACTGGCCCACTCTACTCTCAAAGAATTTGGGAATAATTAATCATAGAATCTAGTTTGAAAATCACCCCAAACCCTTCCCCATAGTCTACCATCCAAGTTCAAAGCATCCCATAAGTTATTTTATTCTCCCCAAAGAATTTAAGTTTTGAGATTCACTTTTATTTTTTGGAGATGTATCCAGATGGTCTAATATCGAAAGAGTATTCTCAAGACATAACTCAGTAGCCTATGGACTTCCATACCGCAAAAACAAGGGAGGGTACGATTGTTGGAACCCATGCATCAGCTCTTCCATAGATGATGAAAGTTGTGGTTCTACATAAATAGTCTTCAAAAATATCATAAAACTCTTGTAGAACTGTGCCTCAACACTTATGTATGGAATAACTACTAGAGCCTTAGATGACACAATAGATGGATCCACTGGTATCCCATGGACCACCACCTCTAGATCATGGTTTCTGCCACTCTCCTAGCATACAATGGGAGGTTATGGAGTTGGAATGTTTCTAAAATGCTAAAAACACACCTTAAAAAAGATTGATAAAAAATAATCAGAGTTAAATCACACGAGATGTCAAAACCTTCCTATAATTGGTTTTACTCTTCTACCATCTTCTAAATATATCATTGGGTAAAAAGAATAGTCACAAAACTACCCATATATACTACATGTTTCTCAATCTAAATCCAGACCTAGTTTATGTTCTCTATTCCACAATTCAATTTTCCATTTTAAATTTACATTTATCACAACCCTCTTTAAAATTTTGAATGAAATGGTTCACAACTTCTGAACCATAAAAAACAATATACCTCATGAATTGAAATATGGCATCCAATTAATCCATACCATAACAAATTCCCATCCATGTGACTGAAGGTCCCTGAATCAACATTCCAAAATTGGATGCTTAGGGTGTCTGATGTATCCTAATTTGGAAAAAATAGTTTTGGTTATGAAAAAACTCTAAGTACAACATATGTTTCTCAATCTCTTGAACAACCATTTATCAAACAATAGGTATATCAAACATGGCACATATCAAAAAGTCATACAGTTATGATATTAATCCTATATGGCATAGTATAATACATGGAATGTGAGTCCTAAAAGGTTCCTAAAATGATGCATGATATTGATACCAACATTTCATTATGAAATAATGAATCTATAATATTAATTTACATCAAACCACAAGTGAATCACCCAATGATGAAATCAAATCAACTGTAATAGTCAAAATCTAGAAAACACCAATTTTGGTTCATGGAAATTTGGATTTTCTCTATACATGGGTCAACTACTCCCATGAAAATTTCATCACCAAATCGCAATTATTCTTAATACCATATCTACTATCAAAAATTATTATGGAGGAAAATAAAAAACTTTGATACAACTTTGTAATGTCCCAACCTGGAAGCCACTATCCGGTGCCCCAAGCCGGTGGGTCACATGGCCTCAAGTACATCTCCCCAAATTCCAGAGGCTTCCAACTAGTAGTTAGGGATTATGGTGAGTCTCTAAAAAGACTCTTCCCTCATGTCAATTTGTATCACAATGATAGCTAACATATAAATAAATATTTGAAGTATAAAATCATCCATATTAAATATAAACATCCAAGAAAAGAATATATAAAAAATTCCAGAATTAATATCGTATAAAAAATGATGTGTCATGTCATGTCTCTAAAAATCATCCAAAATAGGTATATAAGTTTCAATATACACAAAATACCAAAAATAAATATCCCAGCTGGTATCACAAGCCTCTGCTCGGTCCTATGCTTCCCTTCTCTTAAACATAACACAATGTCAAGCATTGAACTATGGGAGCATTCCACAATCCCTACCTATATCCATTAAGTATATGTAGGTAACCAATGATGGCCCAAATAGGGTGTGAGATAACACCCAATATGATAATACCATGAGTTTCTATAACAATTCTAGGCTATGAAATATAATCTATGTAGTGTGAATTATATAACAGATATGAAAGTACTCAATGTAAGGTTAGAAAGTCAATGGTACTATCCATCCTACCAAGTATCCATGCAACAAGGGTCAAGCTTCTAATACAAGACAGTTATAAATATAAAATAAAAAAGTCACCCAGTTCAGTATAATAATTGAATTCTGATACTCATTCTCAAGGTATTTGTAAAACATTCCAAAAGACCCACCATGGCCTTACCATACAACCAAGTGTATAACATCCATCATGACCACACAATATAATCTAGTATATCACACTCCCCATGACCATGCCATCTAATCAGAAGTTTTAGAACCCACAAGAGCATATCCAATGTATAAAAGACCAAGGAATCCTCATCAAGTCCCATGAGCATCTTGATGGAAACACGATTAGACCTGGGTGGAATCTATGGAGAATTTCAATAGCACATTTCCAATATGAGTCTAAGAAATAAAGTTCCAAGGTCTATCATGGCCCAAGTAATCCCATAGAATCAAGACCTAACAAGAAATATCATCCAAGGAATCCACTACCACTATCAAGATCCATAGAAGTAACATCCATGGAATACAATGGAATCAGGATCCAAGTTATACCAACCAAGGTATCCAATACCATTTCAATTCATCACATTCATCTCATTTCAATAACTGATTCACAATCAATTACATTTCATGAGTTTACCCACCCATTTTCCATAATTCCCATTCAAATAAGAAAATCATTCCATATCATGTTATCAAATGGAAAAGAATTAAAATCATCTACTAAACATTCAAAAAATTCAATTCAATTCATTAATGGATTCCTCTAACTAGGAAATAACACACTTACCCAAAAGGTGGTATAATAATAGGAAAAAGAAAAGACATATCCCATGGGTTTCCTGGGTTGCGACAACAACCACAAAAAAATCTCAAGAAATTATTGGGCATTCCTTACAGGTTCCAAATCATTCGATTCAATTATTCAATTCATTTTTAAGTGACTCCATAAAGTCCATATGGCGATAAAAAACAACTATATATATAAAACACCAAACCATGAGTTAAAGGGATATACCACCTACCATAGGTCCATATTAGAGTGCTTTTCCAGTATTATATCTTGATTCAATATAAATCATATGAAAAATGAAGAACATATGATGAACTGGAAAATATGGAATATTAGCTCACACATAAAGAGCGCATCTAATACCAAGGAAAACGAACAATGATATAATATGATTGAAGAACTTTTTGGCACAAATCCAATTAGATGACCAACACTCAAATCTGATTTCAAATAGAGAATCATGATCAAAGCCTATGAATGTCCTTCAATGGAGCTCCCAAAAGTTTAGATTCATAAAAAAGATTAAATAAAAATTAGGTTTTAGGTTTTAAAATATTTTAAGTGAAAAAATTTCATTTCAACAAAAAATATTGGGCCTCACGGTTTGGATGCATGGTTGGCCAAATCATGTGCCAACTATGAACCCTTGACTATGTTAAGGGGCACCTCACATGGTTAGTGAAAAAAAATTCCCTTCCGTGTAAAAATCATGTGATTTGGATATGTTAAAAATTATAGGTTCCTCACATTGGTATGCAGCTGAGGTTTTGTGGTTTCCTCAAACCGTGCGACCAGAAGCACCCCACTGTCAAGCGTCACATATTTAGGGGTTATCGTGTGGCATGTTTCACATGGTTTAACCTAACCAAGTGACCTGTTTGTTTTTCTCCAAAAAGTCATGATATTGGATTTAAAAAAGACCTAGACAACCTCGATACACCTACTAAATCATTGGGAACTCAAATTATGCCATAAAAATCATTTAAACAAAAAAATATACATACCTCGTAGAAAAACCCATGATATTAAAATTACTATTAAGAACAAGTATCCTTTGCCTCATATTGATGATTTTTTTAATCATATCCAAGGATAATAGTATTTATCAATTATTTATATCAGGTCATTATACTATTAGTTGAAGGTGATTGAGGAATATATTCCAAAGATGGAATTTTGGACTAGATAAGGGCATTATGAGTTTGTGGTTATGACATTTTGGTTGTATAATACATGAACAATATTTATGTATCTTATGAATAGGGTTTTAAATGACTATTGAGATAAGTTTGAGGTTTTTTTATTGATAATATACTGGTATATTCTAAAATTCATGAGGATCATAAAAACACCCAAGTATTTTTTTTGCAAACATTAAAATAAAATAAGATATATGGAAAATTTAGTAAGTGTGAATATTGGTTGCAATAAATTTTTCTCACCTAACATATTGTTTCTAAAGATGACATAAGTATTGAAACTGCTAAATCTAAAGTTCTTAACTATTGGTCAAGACCTTAAAATTTCATATAGATTAATATTTTTCTTGGATTAGCATGTTACTACCATCATTTTGTTGAAAAAGTTTCTTGGTTGTCCACCCCACAGAATAAGTTAACTCGGAAGGAGTTAAATTCATCTAGATGAAAGAGTGTGATGAATGTTTCCAAGAATTGAAAGGAATATTGGTGAATACTATAGTTTTTTCCCTACCCTTTATAAATGGTGAATTTTTCATCTATAATGGTGTTTTATTTAAGATACTTAGTTTCATTTTGATGAAAAATGATCAATTAATTTATTATGATTTACATAAACTGAAACATCATGAGTTAAATTATACTACACATGATTTGGAATTAGTTATAGTAAATTTTTATTTAAATATTTAGAGGCATAATTTATATGGAGTATAGTTTGAAATATATATCGATCATAGAAGTTTGAATTATATATTCACTCAGAAAGAGTTTAACATGAGGAAGATAAGATGGACAGAACTTATTAAGGATTATGACTGCCAGATTCATTACTATCATTGAAAAGAAATTTGATTCTTTGATTTGGATAGATAATTCCATATTAACTATGTTACATTTGGAACATAACCCTTTAGTTAATGATTTGATGAATCTTCTTCTAGAAATTATGTATACAAGAACTTCCACTATTATATTTTAGGTTTCAATACACTTTCCTATATAAAAAATAAGTAAGAAATCTCAAAAGGGGGATCATGTTTTATAAGAAAATATAGAAAATTTTAATAAGGTTTTGTTTCTTGAGTTTAATGTTTAGGAATAATGTGTTTTTGGATTTTTAAATAGATTATTTGTGCCTTGTTATTCCCAATGGAAGAGAGAATTATTGAGTGAAACAAATAGTTCCCAGTTTTATATTCATATTAGAAGAACTAATATCTACAAATACCTTTTAGAGTATTACTATTTCGATGGAATGAAAAGTTATATTTTTTAATTAATCATTAAAATTTTTAATTTTCATCAGGTGAAAGTAAAATAACAATTACCGAAGAGGATGCTTCATCCTTTACTATTGTCAGATTGGAAATGGGAAAGTATATCCTTGGATTTGATGTTGGGATTTCTATATAAATCTCAAGGTAAAAATATGATTTGGTTTATTCTTGATCGACTAACTAAATCTTCGAATTTTATTTACATTCAATATATTATGTCTTTAGATAAAATTTATCAACTATAACTCAAGGTGATAAGGAGGTTACATAGATTTCCTTTCTCAATTGTATCTAACTGTGATCCTAGGTTAACTTATAATTTTGAAAAGGCCTTTAAAATTCATTGGGTACTGAATTAAATTTATGTATGACTGTTCATCCTCAATCTGACAGAAAATCTGAGTAAATTTTTTGACATTTAATACATGCTTCATTCTTATTCAATGAATAATAGGAAAGTTGGGATCAAAATCAGTTATTTTTCAAGTTTAATTATTATAACAATTTTCATTACGGTATATATATGGCACCCTTTGAGTGATTATATGTAAAACATTGTGAGACTCCATCTTATTTGGATGAAGTATGTGAAAGAAAGTTGTTGGGACCAAAATTGGTATAAAAAATGACTAAAAAGGTGAATATTATTCATCAAAAAATGGCTATAGATTAGATTAAGAAAAAAAAATTATATTGAAAAATATAAGGTAGGAAATCATGTTTTTATTAAAGTATCTATATGAAAAAGTTTTATTAATTTTGTTCAAAAAAGAAATATAAGTTCAAGGTTCATTAGACAGTATGAAATCCTGGATAATGTTGGATCATTTTCCTACTCAGTAATCTTTCCTTAAAGTTTATATTATGTATATGATGTATTTCATGTTTCTTTTTTAAATAATTTGTGTCAGATGCTTCTCATGTTTTTAGTCTTAAAGTATTTTAGTTGAAAGAACTACTTTATTAAGAGGAATAACTATTAAAAATTCTTGACCGTAGATAGAAAGTGTTGAGGAATAAGGTAATCCATCAAGATAAGGTTTTTTGGATAACCCATAGAGTTAAATAAGTAACTTGTGAATGAGAAATTTCTATGAAGGAAAAATATCCCACTTGTTTCGGTAATGAATAAAATTGTGAGGACACAATTTCAAAAATAAGAAAGAATGTAACAACCTAGATAAATTTAATAATAAATTTAAATCCTTATTAATATTAATTTATTACATTTTATATATTTATGTTCATTATAAAATATTTTGTAATTTTCAAGTTAAAATGGAAATTGTTCTATTCTTATTAAATTCATTTTTAAATATTATATAGTTTTATTTAAAAGTTTAATTTCTAAATTTTATAATTTTAATTTTAAAAAATTAACTTCATTTTCAAAATTATTATATCAAAATCACATTAGGGTGAAATTTTGGTATTTGTTTTGAAAATATTGAATTTCTATGAATAATGAAAAATAATGGTTTTTGTGAAACTATCATTTTTTATTATTATTTAAAAGTAAATTTTGATCTTAAATTATTATAAGTATCCTTTAACAATAAATAATATAATTAATTACAAAATTATTATAATTATACCTGATTTTAGTACAAGTTTATTTTTAGGCCTAAAACACATTTTTATAAAAACTATTTCTTATTGTGTTTTTTATTTTAATCATAAATAAATTTATTCATCTTATAGTAATTGAATATAGAAATATGGATTCATATTTGGAATTATAAGGTACAAATTTTGTAAATAGATCCCTTTTATTTTTCGTCATTATGAATAAAACTATAGTAAATATTGTTCACCTTATGAAGGCTAAATTTGGTAATTAAAGTTAAAAATAATGTGATAAGGACTAAAAATAAAATTATTTATTGAAATTAATCTATTATATGAGTGAGGTTGTAACATCATCATCTAATATTATAATTATGCATATTTTGTGTCATTTTTCTTTGAAAATGACTTATATATTATTTTATGTAAATATAATGTCAAAATGTCCATCCCTTTCTTTTAATATCTATAATATTTTTTGATTGGGATAAAATAATTACAATTAGTTATAAATGTTTATTTTAAATATAGATGATTTTTTTTCTGGGTTATTTTTTTTAATTTTTAGTGATTAAATAATTACCTTATATGCTTATATAATGCTGATATAGTTCTAGTGCAAACAATAGAAAAATCAAGTAAATAATTTTAAAAACTATAAAAGTAATATTATTTTGGTGAAATTTAGTGTCTTAAGAATTTTAAAAATCAACACAAAACATTAGATATTTGTGAATATATTATCTTTTAATTCAATAGTTTTCATGTTGTTTTCAAATTCAAATTAAATGAATTGTTCCAAAAATGACAATAATGATATTTTACGATAAATAATATTTTATTAAATGATTTAGAATTACGAATAAACCATTTATTTGTTCAATTAAATGTAATGTGGTTGAAAATATAAACCATGATCCATTTATATTCCGTTTATCCTTTTATAGTAACTTCTTTAACCCCTAAAGAGTAAAAAACATTATTATGGCCAGAATTGTCAAAAGGGTTTACCGGGAGTTAACACAATGAGATAAGAGTTAAAACATAAAACAAATTCGTATGAATTTCATTTTATGAGATTATTTTGACCCAAAATTTCCCAATCTATTAATTATATAAATTTGGATCCATTTTTCTATGAAAATTAATTTATATTAATTTAATACTTTATATAATTCCAAAACTACCCCCACATAAAAGAGAACCCACTCTCCTCTCATCATCAAACATTTTGAACACTCTAGTTTAGATAATCTCATCCCAAATACCTTCATAAAATCTATACAAACATTATAAAGGTCTTATTTTGGTTATAATTCCAAACTTGTTTGGAATAAGGTGTAAACAAAAGGAGGTTGTCTGAAGAATAGGTATAACTTTTAATTGTGTGTTTTAGTTTTATTTCATATTCTACCTCCTAAAAATATTATTCTAACATGATGAAATAATAACACAAATATATTAAATATATTTAGGTGTTTTTATTTTATTGGTATAACCTATATCAATCTCCTCTTCCATTAAATGGGAAATGAAACTGTCGTTCATGTGTGTGCCAGACTATTGCTCCATGAAACCGATGTAATTTATCTTCCATCATCACCTTGTAAATATAGTTATAACGATGAATTTAATATATATATATATGATATTAATTAAATAACTATAAATATTTTAAGATAATATATAATATATTTTATTACCTTTACATCCATTAAAAAATGATAGCATCATTCGTGCGTATGTGTGGATTACCACCTCCATGAAGCGATGTGATTCATTTTTCCTAACCGAATCACATGGATAATATATATAAGTGTATTTAAATATATAATTTTAAATTTATTAAATAATCATCATTTTATGAGATAAATTAATGATTACCTTATTTCCATCAGGATCACTAAAAAATAGAAACTCTACTCATGTATACATATGAACTAACATCTCCTTGATTGTAATGAAATTCATTTTACCAAAAAATATTTCAAGATGGGTTTAAAATGTATAATTTATGTATAAAAATGGTAATTATGTCATGAATATTATTCAATATATGATGGAATAATTATCTCTTTGACCATATTCAACCTACCAAAGTAATTTTGGACATATGATCTGAATATCATCAAAACATATAACATGAATTTAAATGATTAAGTAATTGAATATAACATGAAATAAATACAACGAATAATAAAATTCAAAAAATTTCTTAATAAATTAAATTATTAAAATAATTTTATTATTTTTTAAGATAAATAATGTATGTGATAAGTCAGACTCAACGTAAGGGACTCTTTAACATAAAATCCTCATTTAATTTTTTGAAGATTTATTTTATAAATAATTTTCTTCTACATAAATGTTATTAAAATTGTTTTATGGATTTATTTATATGGAAATAAATGAATTATAAATGATATTTTATTTCAATTATTTATTTATTTCAAAGGTTTTCAAAAGGAATATTTTTAAAGAAAGTTTTTACTTTATTTACAAAAGGTAAAATCAATGTTCTTTTTTATGGTATAAAGTGTCAAAAGATTCTCTTAATAATGAAAAAATTATTTGATGTTTTGGTATCCTTTAAAATATTACATGTTTTCTTCAAAGAAAAAACCTTATTTAATTTCTTCTAGGAATTTTAGTTTTAAAAATTGGATTTAAATAGAAAGGGATATATCAATATCTAAAAATGTTTTGCATATGGGTTAAATTTTTTTTTGAAGCATTTTATGATGAAAATGTGAAATTATCAAATATATTATACAAGATATGGTACTTGATGATTATATATGATTATACGTGAGCCCGATATATCTTATATGATGGGTGAGCCTAATATATCTTATATGATGACTGAACCTGATATAGCTCTCCAATGCATTGAGTAATGTTCCTTGTCTTCAAAGGTTTGGAGGGAGTTAAAAAAGAGAGGTTTATCCTAAGGAATTAACTAATATCTAGTTTTTTATAAAAAGAGTTTAACAGAGTTTATGAATATAATTCTCTATGTTTCGAAAAAGTGTTTCTATATTCTTGCTATGGGATTTAAATTTTTTTCTTTGAGTAAAATGTGTGCATTTTTTGGTTATTATTTATTTCAAACAGTCAAATAATATTATGATAAAGGTTAACATTTTATGGGTTTTCATGTTTTTCACTAGACTAATGGATTTCATTATTTAATGTCCCTTACTGATATTTTTGTGATCATCTTAGGTTTTTAAATTTTTTTAACATTGTCTAAGGATGAGTAAGAACAAAGAAGAATTCATGTTCATGAATATTTTTCATGAAAATAAAATGCATTTAATTTTAAAAGTTTTATATTGTGGTGAAAATAGATGTTGAGTGGAATTATCCACATTGCAATATATGGTTTTGTTATGTAATATTTCTGATCTAATTCTATAAAAATATAAAATTAATATATTTTTGGTAATTCATGAATGTTAATTATAGTTTTTTAAGGGTAAAGTTCTGGTTAACGACCAAGACATAATATATTAAAAAAAGAAAGAAAATTACAAAAGTCTAAAAGAGGTAATTTTATTACAATATTTAGCAAGGAGAGGGAGGAGATCATTCAGTAACTCATCAGAACATGTAATGTCCAGGCTGATCCCATTGTTGTCAAGACCATCTTCCACCATATTAGCTTCACGGTAGGCATTGGTGGTAATATATCTGATATTCAGAAGCGAGTTCAGGAAGATCTTCTAACTCATAGTAAGGGTCCAAGAGAGGTGAACGATCCCATTCCAAATTTACTGAACAATGGTGGTGGAGTCTCTTTCGATCCATATGTTGTTCCAGCCTTTAATCATAACAAATCAGATGGAATGGATGAGAGCCAACATCTCTGCTTCATGGGAGGAGGTGATCCCGTAGCTTCCATAGAAACAACCATGGCAATAACCATTGTAGTCTCTAAAAATTGCTCCACAACCCGCGGGGCCTGGGTTTCCTTTTGAAGCTCCATTAATATTAATCTTTATCCATAATGTTTATAGCTGGGTCCTGATAAGAACTATGAACCAATCTATGATACCACTTATTATGCATGAAAAACTATCTTCTAAATGACCCAACCACCATTCCTCAAGTACATATCAAGTATATAATAAGGTATAGAATATATCAACATTGGTAGTAGATATCTCTTGAATCAATAAGTCTTTTAACAAAACCATGAACCCTTACCACACACCTTATAAATCTTCGAAAGAGACAGTCATATATGACTCTCAAAGTGGAAACATAAAATAAATGGAAGTAATGAAAAATAAATAAACATAATGGATTACATGGTTTGAAAAATCTCCCAATCAATGGGTTATAAAAACTTTTACAAGAAAATGTAAAAAATATATTAAAATCGAAGATTAACTCCAATTCACAATCCGATAAAATTTTAATATTAATTAATCACTACTATATTTAAAATAACCACCACCCCAACATATATAATACCTATCATTTAGTAATCTCAGTACCACTGCTAAGTGATCTTAAAAAAATGAACACCTCATGGACTGATCTTCATAGACACCAGATCACATGGTCAATGGGAATCACCACCTCCAATATATTACCCATTTAATAGTGTATTAATGAAAAGTTATGGAACCCTTCCTCAAACTTTGACACTTTCATCCTTATAATTCACCACCATCGTTGTTTCTATGTTCGAGTTACCTAGTTTTTGGAGAACTCTGACCCTTTCATTCGGTATTAGTATACAACATCAGATGTCTAACCTATTTGATATATTTTATATTCAATTACACTAATCCTAATGGTTATGAAATGAATTTATTTTTATTAGAATTTTTATTAATAATTAAAACACCTCTTTCAAGACTAAATTTTCAAAATAAGTACTATCAACCTAAGAACTTTATAAATAACTCAATAAAAATTTATTTCATTAAAAAAATAATTTTTAAAATTATTGTAGGACTTTGAAATGGGTAAATATTATGGAAAAATCACATGTTTTCAAAATTATTTTTTTAAACAATTCATCCTTTTTTTGAGAGACAAATATCTATAAATATAGGTTAGAATACTCATGGGTGTATTATAAAGATTAAAATGAATTTAAATGATCAATGAGAAGAAGTTATGAACATAAAAGATTCATGATGGATAATAGAAAAGAAATCCATGTTCTATTTCACATTTTATATACAAATTATAATATTTATTTGATGTATTTTTTTAGATTGAGTGAAAAATCATGTTGTAAGGGAGTGATAAATAATGGATTTATTGATTTTTTTGCAATCTATTAACTTAATTCCCATATTTTATATTAATATATTATTTTAAAAATAATTTTATTTTTCCTTATGTTTTAGTAAAAAAATATGAATTTTCCATAATTATTGATATTAATAATGAGAATATAACTTTTTGGAATTAAAAAATAATTTTATAAAATATAATTGTTTTATAAATCTTGGACGATAAAAAATTAATTAATTATTCCTATTGAATTGTAATTTTAATGGTTTTGATACCCATTAGAATTTTCTACCACATTATGATATATTTTCCATTTTATTTATTATGGGTTTATATATGATGGATTTTATTCAAATTGATTTTTTTAACCAAATGACATTTTGTGTTATAGTTTACAGATGTGGAATGAACTTGGATTTTTTGTTGAGCTAAATAGAACTAGTCAACCTGATATACAGAGCCCACTAGAAAATGAGTTAGGTGGCCAAATTTCTTACACTATTCAATCATGAACCATGATATGTCCTCCATTTATCTATCTTATTCCCACGAGAATAGACATGTATGGGGGATTGTTTGTATTTAGAGAAATTGAGAGGGATACTTAGAGTCTCTAGAAGTGTTAATGGTATAAGATTTAATGTTACTAGAAATTTAGAGATAATTTAATAGAATAATGGATCATGTGTTACAATTTGAAGTATTTTTTAATAGGTTTAAGGGTTATTATCACTAATTGAGCATGGTCATTATTTAGAGCTATAATTTTTAAAATGAGGGGTTTTTATTATTTCTGGTTCAATATTAATAAAAATTTGGAACTGAGATAGTGTCTTGATATTATAGATATTGGTCAATGATATCTATTGGGTTTGATACTATTGGTTATTTTAATTCAATATATACTGAATATAATGTATAAGATAGTGTTGAACACTACTATAATATTGATTTGTATGAGTTTCTATAACTTGGTATAGTTTGTGTTCACTAGAGAAAATCTGGTTCAACTTTATTATAAATAAATTAGGGAATTATTTCAATGTGCATTTTTTTATTAGATTTGAATATTAGTTTTTATAAAAAACGGTTTGGGTGTTCTACTACTTGGAACCAAACTGACGAGGATTGGAATTTATCCTCGATTCTCTATTCATAATTTGATAGAAAAAATTAAAGAGATGAGAAAAATCAAAGTGGAACCGATCTTATTTAGTAGAAACACTAGTACTAGAATAAATTTGTTTATAGTTTTTCAATTAGAATGAATCTTAACAAAACTCATTCAAATTATTTCAAGATGATATGCGTCAATTTATTAATCCTTTATTAGTTGGTTATAAACTATAATCATATGTAGAGAAGAATTTTTTACATGGATGTTGATATAATATTAATCAGAGTAAAGATGAAGTGAGGCTTAGTAGTGATTCCTCTTATATGAAGAAGATAAATTAAGGTGTTTTATTCCAAATAAATTTATTCATTTACTATATACAAGTGATAGGCTAGATACATTTTTAATTTTAATTCCTATTTTTGGGAAAATTTGGAATGTTTTCTCTCTCTTAAGGTTAGACATTTTATTCTATGTGTAAATTGTTTTGTTATAATTTCTTCTTAACCCATTATTTGTTGTGATCTTCAAATATCCATGTTCATGGAGAACTGATTTGAGCTAGTAGTTTAAAGAAAGTAACAAGTAGGTAAACTTTGAGTTCTAATTTTTTTCTTTCTAATATTGTTTCTATTAAGTGTTTTTAGTGATAATTAAATTGAGATGGATGCATGTTTTATTAATTATATATATCGATTATATTATTTAATTCTTGTCCATATATTCTACCTTATTTAATCAATATATTCCATTATAGGATGACACAAGATTTTATTCATGATTTTTTGTGAAGTGATCATAAAATAAAATTTAGGAGGATTTTTCTATTGTATATTTAATTTATTATTGAAATGATATAATTATTTGAATTAGATAATTGAGATGTAAATGGTGTTTAACATTTTATTGATTGAAAATAATATAATAAAGTATATTTTCTATATTAACAATGATAATAAACCATTGTGAAACTCTTAAGGTTAAAAAATATTCATCTATTTATTTTTTGTATATATTTACATCTTTATTCATGTTATATATGCACTAATTAGCTATATAGATATACATATGCATTAAATAATGACACCTCCCATAGAAAATGTGATTTTAGTGTTCTTTTTAATTATGTAATACCAAAGTGACCAAAAAGTGAATTAGATATAAGTGATCCTCCTTATAAGAAGAATCTTGTAGTTATCAATATACTGCATTCATTGGTTAAGTATGAAATTAATTTTTTTAATGAGTCTCATGATAAAGGTTCATTATAAATTCCAATTTGACATTAAGCTTTTATCACAAGTCACAATCAAATAATCACCTTCTTATTTATCCTATGAATATAGAATAATACTAATTGTAAGATCATTCTCACAAGAGGGTATATTTACATTAACTATTCATCATGTCACATTTTCCTATTTAATATAAGAATGATAAAATATTTGTTTAGTTAGGGTATTTTTTAAATAAAGTAATCAAAATTGAATATTAATATGAAATACGAATCACAAATGAATAAAAATATAGAAAATCAATTATATTTTAAATAATATTTTTGTCCTTGGAGTTTCTAGTGGTTAATTATTATCGTTCTAAGGAAAATAAAATTGTATCTATTATTATAAGTGAATAAATAGATCAATACCATTCAACAATAATTTTTCATATCCAAAAAATGTTTTTTTTTCAAAATATCTTACATGAAATAAGAACCTCTTATTAATTATTGCATAAAAATTATGTTTAAAAATATTATCATTATAGTATAACTATATCATACAAAAGACTATTTTGATGAAATGAGAGAGAATATATGAATGAGAAGAAAAAAAATTTGGAGATATAGACTATGAGGAAATCACACATCCTTCTAAATTTAACCATCACTGAAATAATAGAATATAAATTGTGTAATAAATAAAAAGATATAAACTCAATGTTTACATATTAGTTACCTTATTTAAATTAGCATCTCAAATCAATTTCCTATAAACATGTAAATTTGAAAATGAAATTGGACGATGGTGAAGAAGACAACACAATACATCACTTTACACATTTAATATAACGTCTAACCCTAAGAGAGAAAAAAATTCTAAATATTCCAAAAAAAATATAATAAAAATTTAAAATTTGTTGGGCCTATCACTTATATTAAGTAATGGAATAAAGTTATTTGGAATATATTACCTTCATTCAGTTTGGGAAACTATGTGGTAGCACCACCAAGCTTAACTTTAGCTTAACTTTAGAAGATTTAACATCACCCTCTAGCTAAAAATGATACTAAAAATGTTTATCTATCTCAAAAATAAATCTAAAAGGCTTTATCAATCAATATTTAACCTATTAAAATTATTTAGTTTTATTTATTAAAACTACAATACACTTTAAAAGTTCCAAACAAACTGATAATAGAAATGGTAATTCAGCTAGATAATATACGTTCCACTTAGATTTGGTTAAAATATTTAATCTGGTTAATCACACATAGAAAGAACAAGTATTTACTATTTCTTATAACAGCTTGGACTGACTATGCACTAAAATGGTAGCTATACCGGTCACCACATGGCCTCAAGCGTTCCTGCTCATTTTCCAGAGGATGCCGACTAGCAGCGAGAGTCTGATGGTGGTATGGTGGGGAGACTATACCCTCATGATAATAGTTATACAATGGTATAACAGGTGAAAATCAATAAAAAAATCTGAAGCAAGAGTAATAAATGAAAAAGAAATGTAAGATAAGTATAATATCTAAATAAAATGGAAAACTACCTTATAAAATAATGCATGCACGTTAGACGATTATACAATATAACATGAAATTACAACAGAAAATACAATAAAAAATAGAATAAAAATCCCAAAGGATATCTCTATGATCATCCTGAGTACCACCTCATTACCATACTCCTAAGTTCCCATGTACAACACACAAAAAAAGAAATAGACTAAGGACATATGAACATGAAGATCTGCTCAGGTACCCCAATGCATTGGTGTCCCAAGTAGGGTGCGAGATATACTCAATAGAATACCACCAATAATGTCTAAAGAACACCCTTGTTGGTGTATATAAAATAAGTAGTGTGCATGTATACCAATGTAAAGTGAAAATTCTAAATAAATAAATAAATAAATAAATTGGACTCATGTTCCATGAGGACACCTCGCCCGACCATACTTGCTTCTGCCAAAGAAGGAATGTGTGAACCATAGGAAACCTATACAAGAGAGATATGAAGTTATATTGATTAACATCATTTAAGTAGCTAGTTATGGACAAAACCTAGACACATTATTTTTCATGGAAATCACGCCCTTTTTATTTAATTACTTAACATCTTTTATTTATTTTTAAAGGGACATCTCTAGTAATCATTTATACAACATCCTATTCCCATTCAAGGTAAACCTAATAAAGGAACATGAGTGTCACACTAGGAGCTTAATAGCTACCAAAGACAAAGGAGTATATATTTAGTGTTCTATAAATGTAATTCCTATGTATCAATTTTAGTATAAAGTAAAACATGTCCCCTATGAGTTTATCCCTGGTATCTCAAAAAGGTGTATGAGTATCACTCATGGAATGGTGTAACCATATTACCACCAAGGCCATCCATAGGTGATCCCCTAGTAACCTGAATTAATCATATGAAGGTGATCATCACGCTTGGTGATGCCATCCAATATATATTAGGTATCTCCCCTGCTGTATAAAGTCTTACCGACTCAGGAGCTCGTCCTCAGTATGCCGTAAAGATGAATCATAGTATCTCTCAAGGTGTAAGTAATGCAATCATTATTTTATTATTTAATCACTACAAGGTTAGGTATCCAACCAAGTTAAAACATAAACAATGTTCAAGGAATGAGGCTAAAAATATCATCAATCCACATCACAAATAATGAACCAATAAGAAATGTAGTTTTGGATTATAAGAAAGTGCACCTCAACCGAGGGATTTTATTAGAAAACTTATCAATATCATTGTAGAAAATAATTTATTTCATTTTAGGTAATAAAATTCCAACACAAAGTATAAAAACCTCATCTTACAGTGTTTTTTTATATAATTGAGCACTGCCAATTTGTATATAAATAAAGGCACACCAAAAAGGGGTGGCTCACACATAAGGTAGACATTACTTGAAACAAATCATTTGATGAACCTACCATTAATGGGTGGATCTAGTTGAGTTCATAACCTCTGAACATATCACATAGGGTTCAAACACTTTATAAGGAAAGCTAAACAATTTAATTCATGGAAATTTATTATTTTGAAGCGACACCGAGCAAGTTCGACGAGCGGTACAATGAAACCATTTTATAAAGAGACAAAACTTGATGGAAAATAAATATAACACATACCTAAATCTTGTAATTGTCTACTAGTCCAATATTGAGGCTTGATTCACTCTTCTTTGGAAGAAAATAAAGAAACAAACATCCACCCTAAAAGCTGGGTAAATGAGCTCACACCACAATAACTTGGCTGGGAGGAAACTAAATAGAGAAATAATTAATAGGAATTAGGAGCTTACCGAGAGGAATCTATAGGGAATGAAGATACTTGATTAAAAAAAAGATGAAGGATATCAATCAAAGAATAGTTTAGGAGTTGGAGGATCCTCACATGAGGGAGAGGAGGAAACACCTGCTAGAGGGAGGGAGGAGAAATATAGGGTTTAAAACATTTTGGGATTTAAGGTTAGACTTGTAAATTAACCCTTGAAACTGTGTCACATGGTTTGGAAAAACCATGTGCCAACCGTTTGTCTTTTTCTGCTCAAGATACATACCCACTCATGGTATTCATGCACAGTTTAACAAACTGTGCGCCAACTATGTGACGGATAGTTCACACACACTACCTAAATGAAATTAACTGTGATGGATAGTTTCATGGTTTGGGAAACCATGAATAGATCATGTGAGGAAAATATTCTCACCTATAGGTGTCACATGGTTTTTATTGGTGGGCTGTACAGTTTCAAAAAAACCAGGCACCCATACCACTCCACCCAAAACTTCAGTTTTTAGGGTCCGCCACCCCCAAAAGTCAACAAACCGCCCGAGGCACCTATAGATACTTAAACCAAGTCTAAAAAAAATTTAAGTATTCCAACACTTGTAATTCTATTAATAAACTCTGTTTACAAAAAAAACCATCTATTAAACCAAAAAATTCAAATTCCCTTGGAATCTATTCCAGTTTAAAAACATGGGGTACTATAATTTCCCCACCTTAGAACTTCTCATACTCAATAATGCATGGGTAAATAAAAATAAGCAACACCCAACCTAAATGGGTTAGTAATTTCATCCAAATAGTCTCATTTCATTTCCAAATGCTCGATGCACCAATATGTTTCACATTAATCATATGGCGTAGAATCTGCACAAACTCAAGTCAGCACTTGAATTTAAAAATATAGAACCTTAATGAGGATTTCATGCACCCATATAACCTGATACATAGTCTATAAACCATCACATAAAGTATTTAGCCTATGGCTCTTTCCACCATAGGTTCCTATCATTTAACGACCAATTCTGAATCATGGTATCTCAACCGTTAGAATTGTCTCTTGAAACGTACATGTAGTGTTCTAACGATGCTCACAACATGAGAAAAAATTCATGATTTGATTGAAGGGTCAATTAAAAACTAAACACATTCAAAATCATCATGAAAAACATCCCAGGAAAAGTTGTGGCTGACAGTTACATTGAAACCATAATAACCTAATGGTGTGCCATTAAGTAGTTCTTAACTAACTGCATGTGATAAGAGAGAGAGGGATAACCAATAGAACTGTCTTTGGTCAACTTCCCTCAAATCACTCAACTTATATGGATGGTGTATTTCAAATGATAGACCAAATTCCTTCAGAAAAAATGTACTTAAAGATTCTCCGATCACACTCACCAAAGCCTGTAATCATATTATGGTGACGTATATAGCCAAAACATCCAGTTAAACTATCATGCCTCTACATGACCATGGAAAATTTCTTGATATGAAACATTTGGATCATCATTGCTCGAACACCACATTTTGAGTCCAAATGAAGTCTATGTAACCTTGGGTCAATAATTGGAGTCCACAGAGTTCATCCAAGAAGTTCATCCAAGGAAAACCTCAATCGGTACCAAGCCAAATATCCACCTACCAAGAACGTAGACTGAACCCAAAGAGGCATCTGTATGGTAATCAAGTATAAATTAATAGCTGGTGTTTATGAGTCAAACCATGAAATTCCTTCTTGGGAACCCATGTATCACTTAGAACTAACCATGCCTCTAATGACAACCACACTTCTAAAGCTGACAAGTGTTCAAATCATAATGACTCAAGGATTGAATGGAAACCAATGAACATAAATGGTTCATTGCATTATTTAACCAAATGGCATGTACTATGTATATCAATGCATACTACCATTAGATTACACAAGAAAAGGACACATATTTGATACTATTCATAGGATTAACAACCATATGCATTCGATTATTGGATGGCCTGCAAAATTTTGAACCCAAATCCATATTACTCGACATGACTAATAACCCGACTGATGACATATCAACTTATAAATTACTAAATAGGATGAAATTAAAGGTCACATAACCTCCTAAGTGGTTTACCATTCCCTAGGAATTTCTAGCCTACTAGAATTATGCATTTTGAAATGCTCACACTCAGAATAAAGGAAAAAACAATACGCAACCACTTGGAAAAAAAAGGGTGTAGAAAATGACACCCCAAAAATAACACACCTCAAAAAAGGTTCACAAGACTTTAAAAAGGGATTTTGAGACCTAAGGGAGCTAACTACAATGGGTTATACCCTTTAATAAACAGTAAGCATCCACCCTATAAGGCGGGGGGGGGGGGGGGGTCATGCCTGAAAAGGTCATTAGGAAAAGGGCCTATAACTTCGATTCAAAATAAAGAAGAAGGGGACTATGGAAAATTTCCACACTCCCGTTTCAAGGAAGAACTTTAGGGAAAAAATAGAAAGGATTTGAACTACCCATACTCGTCATAATTGGGCCATTTTATCACATAACCCTATCTTAAAGCACCATTCATTTAATTAGAATTCCTCACACAACTACAAATCAATGATGATTAAAATGTTATCTACTAATTTATAGGGTATTGCTAAAATGAAGGAAACTAAACATTTACATGTAAACCATATAATAGCTGTAGAAACTTTAAATGAACATAAAAAATAGTACAAGTATATGCCCATGGGGTTTAGTAACAATCATAGAAAAGAAATGGTGACCTACTAGAGTCCCGTTAATCCATTTTAGGTTCAACTAAAATTAACCTAAACATTTTAAAATATTAAGATTTTTAAAACATCCTTAATGGGATTATTTCATAAGAAACATGCCCCAACTGACGAGTTTGGGTCCAATTGTGCATTTATTAAGTTAGTCATACGGGTTATAAGACCAAGAAATAAGAGATACAACCCCTAAATATATAAAGTGAATCTATAACGGATCATTTCTATGGGTCACCTTGTTCCAATTCATAAAGTTCCCATACACCTTATAAATTGGATGTTGGCTCCCATTTTACTACAACCAATTCATTTGGGATAAAAGAAAGATTAAAAATATTAATCATTTATACAATATTCTTTAAGTAGATAAAGGACATCAATAATGGTTTAGGTATATGGGTTGTCACTTTCCCGTTTATAAGGATCCTATACACCTTAAAAATTGTAATTTGACTCCCATTTAATAGAAACCAACATGATCCACCCATGAGAAATAATCATAGCTAATAGAAATTGGAAACAAGTTCCACTAATTAGTCACCTTAAAATGTTAAGTAATAAAACATGCTAAAATAATCACTAACCATGATAATAAAAAAAGAATTTAAAAAAGCATGGAAAGCTACAACTCAAGTAGGCAACACTCAAGCATGGCATATAAGAAAGCATGACAATTTAAATTATTTAAGCATATAATTAAAATACAAAATAAGGTGAAATCTAATCATATTTCTAAAATCACCTAGCATGGAATATAAAATGTAGGAAATAAATCACACAAAGCACATATGAAATTTCAATCAAACAATACAATATACATGGCATGGTATATGTATGGAATGTGAATTCGTATGTACCTATCATGATTCATGTAATGATACTTCCTTATCATACTATCCAATGGAAATTATATAAATCTCTTAAATTAGTAATAAATATAAAATACTTCAATCACTCAAGGTGAAATAAAAATCAACTATAGTTTCAAAAAACATGATTAACAATATCATCCCTATACATTTGGAATTTTCCCTATAAATGGGTTGATTAGTCATAGGAATGAATATTTACCAAGCACTGAAACATTCTTAGTCTCCTGTCTACCATCCCCAAATAGTAATAAAATGGGAAAAGATATGATACCACTTTGTAACATCATGAACTGATTGTCCACTAAACCATTATTCAGAATGGTCACCACATGCCCTCAAGTGTGCCTCCCCATACACCAGAGGCTTCTGACTAGCATTAAGGGTCTAACGGTGGTACGGTGGGGAGACTATACCATCATGATTAGATTCACAACATAGTACAACAGGTGAAAATTTATAAACAACAGTGGAATAAATAGTAATAAATGTAAAAGCAGTGGAAGATAAGTACAATACCTGAATAAAATGGAAAATTCCCATATACAATAATACATGCATGTAAGACGATTCTACAATATAACAAGTAAGTACAAAATATAGTACAAGGAAAAAAATGGAATAAAAATCCCAAAGTTTAACTCCATGAGAATCCTGAGTACTATCTTAGTATTGTGATCTGAATCCCCCACATACAACGTGTAACACAAACAATATACAAAAAACCTGCAAACATGAAGATCTATTTGGGTAACCTAGTGTAATAGAATTCTGATTAGGTTGTGAGATATAATCAATAGGCCACCACCAATGATATCTAAATCATAGATCAATTTGTGCATATAAAATGAGAAGTGTGCATGTATATAAAAGTAATGTGAAAATGAGAAATAAATAATTTAGTGTTTCGGGATCAGGTTCTACAAGGACACCTATCCCAACCATAACTACTTCAGCATAAGTTGGAATGTATGAACCATAGGAAACCTATAATAAAGAGATAAAAAGTAATAACAATTAGAAAAATTAAAGTAGCTAGTGATGGACTGAACCTAGACATTTGATTTGGCTTGGTGGTCATGACCTTTTTATTTAATTACTTTACATCTTGAATTTAGTTTTAAAGAGGCATCTATAGTACTCAATTATATGAATTCATGTTCATATCCAAGGGTATCCTTATAAAGGAACCTGAGTATCTCACTAGGAGCATTATAGGTTTCAAATCCAAAGTAGTGCATCCATGGTATGCCTTAAATGGAATCCCAAGTATTGCTCTCGGTATACAATAAAATATTCCCCCTCATAGTCCATACCTGATATCTCACAAAGGGGTCCATGTATCACTCTTTTCATGGTGTAACCATCTTTTCACCAAGCCCATCAATGGGTGCTCCCTTAGGAACTGGAATCATTCATATAGAGGTAAGCAGCATGCTCGGTGAGCCCTTCCAAGATATAGAAGGTATCACCCCTAGTGTATAAACTATCATCGACTCATGAGCCCATCCTTAGTATTCCCTAAACAGTAATATAGGTATCACTATAGGTGTAAGTAATATATTCATTCCTTCATTATTTAATCACTATGAGGTCTGGTATCAAACCAATCTTAAACATAAAAAATGTTCAATGAAGGAGGCTACGTATATCAAAAATCGACATCACAAACAATAAACTAATAAACAATGTAGTTTTCTCTTAGAAGACAATGCACCTCAACATAGGGGTATTAATAAAAAAAATTCCATTATCACTCATGTAATACATTTATTTCATTTTAGGCAATCCAATTAGAACAAAAAGTATAAACAACTTATTTCAAGATGGTTTTTATATAAGAGATCACTATCAATTAATATATTAATAATAAAACACCAAAAGGGGTTTCTCATATATAAGGTAGACATTATTCAACATGCACCATTTGAAAAACCTACCCTAAAGTGGTGGCTCAGGTTGAGGTAGTAACGTCTAAATATACCAAGGATGGTTAAAAAAATTCACAAGGCAAGCTAAACAATTTAATTTAAGGAAATTTATTATTTTAAAGAGACACTAGGTAAGTCCGGTGCGTGGCACAATGAAGAAAATTTATAAAGTGATGAAACATGAGGGAAAATAAATAAACCAACTACCTCGTGCTTAGGATGCTATACTCATCCAATATCGATGCCCGATTCATTCTTGTAAGGAAGAAAATGAATAAATGTAAATCGAACCTAAAAATAGGGGAAATGATATCGCACCACAATAAATTGGTTAAGAGGATACTAAATAGATAAAGGCTCAACTGGAAAGAGGAGCTTATCTAGAGGAATCTATAGGGACTGACAACAATTTATTCCATCGACGAATGAAGGAGTTCAATAAAATTATTAGTTAAAAATTGGAGGAACCTAACTTGAGAGAGAGGAGGGAACACCCACTGGGGGGAAGGAGGAGAAAAAGTGGGTTTAAAAAATTTCGGTAATTAAGGGAAGAATGGTAAATTCACCATTAAAACTAGGCCACAGATTTTGGATGCACTATTTGGTCAAACATTGAGCCAACAATGTGGCTCATACTGATTATGATCCATAACGCTGCATGATTATCCCACACGGTTTGAAAAACCGTGCACCAACCATGTGAGTAAAAGTGAACACACACTGCCCAAATAACACTAAGCATGCAGACTAGGCACATAGTTTGGTATGCTATGCATAGCCCATGTGAGGCACATTTTCTCACCTTCAAATGATGCACAGTTTGCACTGGTGGGATACATAGTTTCATACAAACTGATGTGGCCTTAATTTTACTTATTCTAACATAGATTTTTATTTTTTTATTCATTTTATTAATTAATCATTCAATTTTTATTAAATATTTGTAATTTTTTATTTTTATATTTAAATTTTTTAATTAATCAATTTTTATAATTAATTATATATATTTATCCTTTAAAATAATTAATTTATTCTTACTAATTTTTGTAGTATAATATTTTACTAATTAGTTTTGTGGTATAAATCTTATTTAATTTTTAAATAATATGAAATTTATATTAATTAATCAATTAATAATTTTATTTTCATTTTATTAACTTAGTTTTTAATTTAACATTTTATTTTTTAATCGTGATTAATTAAAATAACCTAACATTATTAGTCATTTAAATAATTTTTTTTAAATTGATTTGTTGGAATTAAATAATTTATACCCTTTTAATTTAATTTAAAAATTATTTTTATAATTTGTAATTTAATTACTCTATTTAATAATTGAGTTAGTCTTTATTATAAGTGATGTTTTTAGTTTTAATTTGTTAAAATAATTAATTGGTTAATTATATTTAGTCAATTCCTTTTATTCTTAATCTAGTTAATTAATTAATTAAATTAAAATTTTAAACATATAAGTTCTTTAATGATTTAATTTTATTAATTTTTGTCTCAGGTTTTTCAGATTTATGTTGAGTCACTGACCACCCCTCAACCTATCTCACCGATAATGCTTCTTGAAACTGTTGGTGACTAAATGAGTCACCGATGCATCTCACCATCACTCACGGTTGCCTCTTCCTCTAGTCAAGTTATTTAATAAGTTGAATCTTTAATTTTAACATCAATCATTTACTTTAATATTTTCAAATAGTTTATCTTAAATCAATTAATTATTAAATGTTATTACTAATAATAATCTTATTTTTTAGTTTATATGTTGATTCAGTTTCACTTTATTTATTTGACCTTTTTAGCTTTTAATTTTTGTTTATGTATTTTTAGTTTTATATATTTTTTAATTTAGTTAATCAAATAATAATTTTAATGAATTTAGTTTATAGTTTAAGTTTCATTTAATTAATTGAGTTACGTTATATTTTTTCAGTTAAAATTTCGAGTAACTAACACCTTCTCTCTTCCTATCGATAGTTCTCGTTTCCTTATTTCGGCATCTCATGACTCACCGGCACACTGTCGCCACCCTTCACCCTTCTACTTTTGGTAGCTCACAACCTAACAACAACTTCAACACACTAACTTTAAAGACCAGTAAAATTTCAAAAAAAAAATTCTTAATTTTTATTGAAATTTTACAAGAACGCAGTTTTTGACGGCACCTGATTCCGAGGCCCGGTGTGCCCGGAATCATTTTCCGAAGTTTGGCTTGGGTACGTTCAGTGAACGGATGAGCGGGTTTTTCTAACATTTGAACCGGTGCCGGGAATCAAATTCTGAGGGCACCGATGGAATCGCAGTGCCGATACTTGCTTATAAACGCCTCTTCCGGAGTGGCGTTTTCTCAGGTGTGGTTTTTAATTTCTGGGCTTAAAGTTAAGAAATAAAATTAATTGTTCGACAAACTTTATTTTATTTCACTTAAACCACTTGGAAGCCCCTTGAAGCCACTTAAAAGCAGCTTAAGCTGAGTTCATACGGATAGGATGCTATCCAGAAATATCCTACCCTCTTGGTAGGATATTTGTGAGGTGGGGCCCACACGAGCCCCGCCGTTTCTTTTCTGCTAAGTAACGCACCCGCGAAAACCCGTAATTATGAAAGTCAACTGATGCGTTGTCTTAAATTCTTAACGCACCATTTAATTGGGCGGTTTTATTCGTGAATTAAATGAGCTGTTTCTTTCATTGAATTAATTCTGCGAATTAATGGGTCGTTACTTACCTCTTATTCGTTTGTTGGCGTAATAATAAAATAAGACCAACATGACTTTGGAGCATTACACCTTGAGAGGTTTTTGACAGAGGTTCTTGTGCCTTCACCCCTCTTCGCGAAGAATGCGAAGAACGCGAAGAACGCGAAGAAAGCCGGCCTCCGATGAAGAACGCCGAACCCGCGGAAAACGACGACGCGACGTCGTGTGCCGCAACACCGACGTTTCCTCTCCCGCGACGTTTTTCAGCGACGTTCTTTAATCCGCAACAAAATCCTTCGATCATCCGTTGAGGTGAGGGTTTCGGTTTTTCTTTTAGTTTTCCTTGTGGTTTTTAACTCAAGAATGATTTAATTATTTTTAATTAAATCTTTTGTTCTTGAACCTCGGAGGTCATCGACGCGTCACCCTTCTGCGACGACACGACGATCCCCTCCTTCCGCGACGATCAATCCGCGAAGGACCTGCGTGTGCGACTTAACGAGGTAGGGATTTTGTTTGGAAATGCCCTTATTCCCGTGAACGTTTCTTTAAAATTAAAGAACCAGATTCAAATGAACACTTTTAATTTAATAAAATCATTGATTCATGTGTTGAATTATCTTCTCCCGTTGTTTTTATAAAATGCGGAGGTTGTGGGCCAAGAGAACACGGCCCGATAACCCTCCGCCGTTCTTCGTGGTTGTGTGGATTTGGTGGGCGACGGCAAAACGTGACGCAAGGGCAATTTGTTGATCCCGCAGTGAAGAACGGAACCCGGGAGGAACACCGGCGCCGACGGGAAGGAAAACGGACCACCAGAGCAACTCCGGTCGCCCGTGAAAGATTCCGGCGGCGCCCCTGCGCGCCACCGGACAAGGCCGCCACGGTTGAAGCCGCGTCCGTTTGTCCAGCGCGGCCCCTTCGAGGGCCGCGACATCTCTAAGCCGCGGGGGCGGCGCCCAACGACGTCCAGCTACTCGGCCGCTCGGCCGAGCCGAGCCAGGCCAGTTCGACCGGCAGGGCCGTGCCCTGGCCAGGCCGGACCGGGTCCGGCCGGGTTGGGTCGACCTGGTTCGGCCGACCCAGGGGGGGTCGGCCCGGGTCGGCCCGGGCCCTGACCCCCCGTCTTCGGACTGTTTTCGGTCTTTTGCCTGTAAGATGAGCTACGGACCTCCGAACGAGGCTCCATTAGCGGCAACGCGATCCTTGGATCGAGACGGGCGTTTTGGTATATCGCAATCAAGGTTTCGGAATACTTTGAGTTCGGCCGGGTTGGTTCGTACACGAAACCAACCGGGCCTGCGAAGAGGAAACTCTCCTATCATGAGCTACAGACGTCCGATTGACGTGCCGTCGGTTTTGTTGAATTACTATAAGTGAGACAGATCTTTTGGCTCACTCCGCCCGAGGTTTGGACGTAGGTGGAGTACGGTCGGGTTGGTTTTGCCTTAAAAACCAACCGGGCCTCTTGGACGAAATAGCCAATAACTCTCAGACCGGGCGTCCGATTGGCGCGCTATCTGCGATGTTGAGTTCCTGTTGACGATACGGAACTTTTGGATACATCTAATTTGAAATTTGTGTCAGTTGATGTATCATCTTCTGGGCTCGTGGAGCGGACCCTCCCAAATGAGCTTGCTGTGTGTGGGAACCCTAGTGCTGGCTGCGAATTCGATGATGACGATTGTGCAGAGATCCTCAGTGGACTGCGAAGATGAAAAGAGCTGGTCATGTATCTTATGTGGGTCTTAGCTGTGCTGGTCTTGTATCCTATGTGGGTCCCAGCTTAGATGATTCAATACTGGTCTTGTATCCTATGTGGGTCCCAGTATAGATGAATCAATGAAGACAGCTGGTCTTGTATCCTATGTGGGTCCTAGCTGTGCGGGTCTTGTATCCTATGTGGGTCCAAGCATAGATGATTCAATACTGGTCTTGTATCCTATGTGGGTCCCAGTATAGATGAATCAATGAAGACAACTGGTCTTGTATCCTATGTGGGTCCTAGCTGTGCTGGTCTTGTATCCTATGTGCGTCCCAGCTTAGATGATTCAACACTGGTCTTGTATCCTATGTGGGTCCTATTATAGATGAATCAATGAAGACAACTGGTCTTGTATCCTATGTGGGTACTAGCTGTGCTGGTCTTATATCATATGTGGCTCCCAACTTAGATGATTCAATACTGGCCTTGTATCCTATGTGGCTCCCAATATAGATGAATCAATGAAGAAAGCGGGTCTTGTATCCTATGTGGGTCCTAGTTGTGCTGGTCTTGTATCCTATGTGGGTCCCATCTTAGATGATTCAATACTGGTCTTGTATCCTATGTGGGTCCCAGTATGGATGAATCAATGAAGACAACTGGTCTTGTATCCTATGTGCGTCCTAGTTGTGCTGGTCTTGTATCCTATGTGGGTCCCAGCTTAGATGATTCAATACTGGTCTTGTATCCAATGTGGTTCCCAGTATAGATGAATCAATGAAGACAGCTGGTCTTGTATCCTATGTGGGTCCTAGCTTTGTTAGTCTTGTATCCTATGTGGGTCCCAGCTTTGATGATTCAGTGCCGGTCTTGTATCCTATGTAGGTCCCAGCTTTGATGATTCAGTGCTGGTCTTGTATCCTATGTGGGTCCCAGCATAAACGAAACAATGAAGACGGCTTGTCTTTTATCCTTTGTGGGTCCCAGATTAGATGATTCATTATCTATGTCTGATCATCTCTTTCACCTTTTAGATGATGTATACCTATGGGAACAGAATCCTGTGTTACTCTCCTTTGTGGATTGTGTTGAACTATCCTGTATGGATTTACTGTTTTCTCTCCTTTGTGGATTGTGTTGAGCTATCCTATGTGGATTACTTTTCTCTCCTTTGTGGATTGTGTTGAGCTATCCTGTGTGGATTTACGGTTTACTCTCCTTTGTGGATTGTGTTGAACTATCCTGTGTGGATTTACTATTTACTCTTCTTTGTGGATTGTGTTGAGCTATCCTATGTGGATTACTTTTCTCCCCATCATGGATTGTGTTGTGCTATCCTGTGTGGGTATACATTTCGCTTTCCTGTATGGACCGGGTTGTTCTTGGGCTCAGATGTTGGAGTCGAACGGGAATTGATGACTTAGGTATATGTATGGGAATATACCTAAGCCGTGTCGGATGTCACTTCGTGATTGTATCTTTCCTTTGTGCATTATCCTTTGTGGATTCTGGGAGGCCTTCGGAGGTCTCGGGGTCCCTACAGAGTAGCTTATACTCACCCCTGCAAGGGCTATGCCCGCACTACATTGTGTTGGTTGCAGACGACGGACAACGCTGATCGTGGTGGAGGCTTGGGGAGCAGGACGGTACCTGGAGGTGGACCACTGGGGGGGACGTACTCGGAGAGGTCAAGTGGACCCGAGGAGCAGTGGAGGCTATCTATACCCACCCTTTAGGTGGGACTTCCAGAGGACGGCTCGATGCTGCGGCTTTTCTTTTCAGTTGTTGTTTTTCCCTTCAGTTGTACTTTACAGTTGGGCTTGTATTTCTGGCCCCATTTACTTCAGCACAGCTTGTTATAGTTTTTACTTAGTGTTTACTTTTCCACTTTCTTACTCTGAGGTGCTTTTTTACTTTGCTCCTTGGTGCTAGTCGCCAGCCCCTGGCCTTTGGAAGGCGGGCTTGGGGTAGTCACGGCAGGGGCCCCGAGGACGGGTCGTGACAAATTGGTATCAGAGGCGGTCAGTTCTACCGAAGACTCTGATCTTTCTTCTATGTGAAGCAATATTGTATTTTGTATTGGGTGTGGTTATCAGTCCAGGGAGTCCAGTGTTAGTGCGGCAACCGACGTATCCATACACCAGGACCCTGACTTCTGATTTCCGGCTTAATGCACGAAAACATTGATTGCATGTGTGTTTCATGTTTTCTTCATGATTACTTGTGTCAGCTCACCAGGTATACTGTTCTGACTGTGGCGCACTTGTTTCCTTTTCAGGATGGCCCCACGACGGCATCCTGATAGGGTTCCGAGAGTGGAGCATGATGACAGCCCACCGAGCGACGAGGCCTCGGTGTAGGGCTCCTTGTCAGCAGAGGCACCGGCGGTACCTTTACCCGCCGAGCCACCGATGCTACCAGACCCAGCCGCTGATGATGCACGTCGCCTTAGCGTGCTGCACGAGTTTCAGCGTCAGCGACCGCCCAGGTTCCACGGGGAGACGGACCCCCAGGCAGCCGAGGACTGGCTGGAGGTAGTGGTGCGAGTTTTCAGGCTAGTGAGGACACCAACAGACCTCATGGTGATCCTCGCGGTGAGCCTACTGCACGCAGCAGCGGGTCGATGGTGGAGCTTGATGCTCCAGGTGCATGACGAGGCATCTCTTCTCTGGACAGACTTTGAGATAATATTCTGCCCCGAGTTTGTCCCAGCCACCCTCCGTGCGGTGCACATTCAGGAGCTTCTTCAGCTGGGGCATGGCAGCTTGACAGTGGCCCAGTACTCGGCGAGATTTACTGATCTCCCGCACTACTCCACAGATATGGTACGGGACCCGTTCTTCCGGGCCAGTACCTTCGAGCAGGGACTGAGGCATGAGATTAGGGCTTCGATGATCTCCCTCAACATTCCGACTCAGGCAGAGGTGTTGGAGATAGCCCTTCTAGTGGAGAGTTTTCTCGCCGAGCAGGATCCAGTGATAGGGCCCCCGCATGATGGACCGTAGCAGGGTCATCTGCAGCTGGCAGTAGACAGGTGACGCAGAGGTTCAAACGGGCCAGACCATCAGATGGGCAGTCTCAGGATGAAGATTCGGTTCTGCGGGGCACCCGGAGGAGAGCCAGCTACACGAGGGGCAAGCATTGCTACACATGCAGTGGACGAAGTCACATGGATCGAGACTGCCCGACTCATCTTACAGATGAGCAGCAGGTGGTAGAGGGACCTCCTAGACAGGGGTTCAGCCACGGTGGTCCGCAGGGTGCAGGCGGACGAGGCAGAGGAGCTGGCCGAGTAGCAGATGGTGGGAGACACTTTGAGGTGTTTCCACCACCACCACCAGGAGGTCCACCCCAACCACAGGGAGTTGGTGGACATGCGAGAGCTCAGCTTCAGGCAGATGAGGCCTTCGATCATGGAGCTTTTGGAGCAGATGGACAGGAGCGGAACTAGTGGATACGACCTTAGTACTTCTAGTTCCTTGTTGTTGTTGTTGTGTAGTTTCTTTGTATTATGAGCTGCAATAGTAAAAGATGCTTACCTTTGTGAGGTTTTCATTACTGTCCTCTTTTGTTTTGTTACTAAGAGGTTCTAGTTAGACTGTTGACATGACCCTCACTTGTGAGACATCTACTGGAGGCGACCCAGTTACCAAACACTGATGCTGACAGTGTGACTCAACCCTTGGAGGCGAGAGTAACGATTGGATCTCTTGGTAGTAGCGTCGAGGCCTTATGACGTCATCCTTGGTATGGATTAGTAACATCCATGTCGGGATTGGCAGAATTAGGAAAAGGAAGTGGTTCATCCAGGGGATGAGACCAGATTTCTCTTATCAGCAAAGAAGAAATCTTGGCAGTTCATTTGGGATCAGAGATGGTCTAGGTCATCCAGGAGCAGATGAGTACAGCTCAGAGCCGGCATAAGTCTTATGCTGACAGGAGGCATAGGCCACTAGAGTTCGAGGATGGTGACCACGTCTTCTTGTGTGTCTCACCTCGACATGGAATACGGAGATTTGGCCGAGGCGGCAAGTTGTCTCCACGCTTCATCAGACCTTTCTAGGTCCTCAGCAGGATTGGCGAGGTAGCTTATCGCCTGGGTCTACCACCTCAGTTGTACCGGGTGCACGACGTCTTCCACGTATCTCAGCTGAGGAGATACATGCACGAACCGATGCAAATCATTGACCATGGAGAGGTGGTCTTTTATGATGGGGCGAAATTTGCAGAGGTTCCAGTGGAGATCGAGGATCTACAGGAGTGGGTCCTACGTGGATGATCGATTCCTCTAGTGTGCATCAGATGGAAGCTCGGGAACCTCCAGGAGAGAACTTTAGAGTGGGAGGCTCATTTGCGTGCTTAGTACCACCTTAGTATCCCTAAGTTTATAGTGAAGCTTTACGGGGACGTAAAGCCCTGTGGTGGGAGTAATGTAAAGACCTGTAAATTTTCGAGGAATTTTTTTTTCTTAATTTTCTTTGTAATTTTACAAGAACGCAGTTTCTGACGGCACCTGATTCCGAGGCCCGGTGTGCCCGGAATCATTTTCCGAATTTTGGCTCGGGTACGTTCAGTGAACGGACGATCGAGTTTTTCTAGCTTTTGAACCAGTGCCCGGAATCGAACTCTAAGGGCACCGATGGAATCGCAGCGCCGGTAATTGCTTAGAAACTCCTCTTCTGGAGTTGCGTTTCCTTGGGTGTGGTTTTTAATTTTTGGGCTTAAAGTTATGAAATAAAATAAATTGTTCGACAAACATTATTTTATTTCACTTAAGCCACTTGGAAGCCACTTGAAGCCACTAAAAAGCGGCTTAAGCTGAGTTGATACGGATATGATGCTATCCAGAAATATCCTACCCTCTTGGAAGGATATTTGTGAGGTGGGCCCCGCACGAGCCCCACCGTTTCTTTTCTGCTAAGTAACGCACCCGCGAAAACCGGTCATTATGAAAGTCAACTGACGCGTTTTCTTAAATTCTTAACGCACTATTTAATTGGGCGGTTTTATTCTTGAATTAAATGGGTGGTTTCTTTTGTTGAATTAATTCTGCGAATTAATGGGTCGTTACTTACCTCTTATTCGTTTGTTGGCGTAATAATAAAATAAGACCATCACGACTTTGGAGGATTACACCTTGAGAGGTTTTTGACAGAGGTTCTGGTGCCTTCACCCCTCTTCGCGAAGAACGTGAAGAACGCGAAGAACGCGGAGAACGCGAAGAACGCTGGCCTCCGACGAAGAACGTCGAACCCGCGGAAATCGACGACGCGACGCTGTGTGTCGCAACAACGACGTTTCCTCTCCCGCAACGTTCTTCAGCGACGTTCTTTAATCTGCAACAAAATCCTTCGATCATCCGTTGAGGTGAGGGTTTCAGTTTTTCTTTTAATTTTCCTTTGTGGTTTTTAACTCATAAATGATTTAATTATTTTTAATTAAATCTTTTGTTCTTGAACCTTGGAGTTCGTCGACGCGACACCCTTCCATGACGACGTGACGATCCCCTCCTTCCGCGACGATCAATCCGCGAAGGACCCACACATGCGACTTGGCGAGGTGGGGATTTTGTTTGGAAATGCCCTTATTCCCGTGAACGTTTCTTTAAAATTAAAGAACCAGATTCAAATGAACAAATTTAATTTATTAAAATTGTTGATTCATGTGTTGAATTATCTTCTCCCGTTGTTGTTATCTAACACGGAGGGTGCGGGCCAAGCGAACACGGCCTGAAAAACCTCCGCTGTTCTTCTTGGTTGTGTGGATTTGGCGGGTGACGGTAAAATGTGATGCAAGGGCAATTTGTTGATCCCGCAGTGAAGAACAGATCCCGGGAGGAACACCGGCGCAAACGGGAAGGAAAACGGACCACCGGAGAAACTCAGGTGGCCCGCAGAAGATTCCGGCGGCAGGAGGCGGCGGTGCCCCGGCGCGCTGCCGGACGAGGCCGCCGCGGCTGAAGCGGCGGCGGCGGCCAGTGGACCCGCGGCCGCGCGGGTCCAGCTCGCCCGCATGGGACGCGGCTGAAGCTGCGTTTGTTTGTCCAGCGTGGTCCCTTCGAGGGCCGCGGCATCTCCAAGCCGCGGGGGCGGCGCCCCGCGGCGTCCAGCTGCTCGGGCCGCTCGGCCGAGCCGAGCCTGGCCGGTCCGACCAGCCTGGCCGCGCCCTGGCTGGGCCGGCCCGGTTCCGGCCGGGTCGGACCAGGTCGGGTCGTCCCGGTTCGGCCGACCCAGTGGGGGTCTGGCAGGGTCGGCCTGAGCCCGGACCCCCCGTCTTCGGACTATTTTCGTTCTTTTGCACGTAACATGAGCTACGGGACTCCGAACGACGCACCGTCAGCGGAAACGCGATCCTTGGATCGAGATGGTCGTTTCAGTAAATCTCACTCAAGGTTTCAGAATAATTTGAGTTCGGCCGGGTTGGTTCGTACACGAAACCAGCCGGGCCTTCGGAGCGGAAACACTCATATCTTGAGCTACGGACGTCCGATTGACGTTTCGTCGGCTTTGTTGAATTCCTCTAAGTGAGACGGATCTTTTGGATCACTCCGCACAAGTTTTGGACGCATGTGGAGTATGGTCGGGTTGATTTTTCCTTAAAAACCAACAGGGCCCCTAGGACGAAAAAGCCAATAACTCTCAGACCGGGCGTCCGATTGACGGGCCGTCTGCGATGTTGAGTTCTTGTTGATGATACAGAACTTTTGTAAACATCTACTTCGGACTTTGTGTTAGTTTATGTATGAGCTTCTTGGCTCGTGGTGCGGACCCTCCAGAACGAGCTTGCTGTGTGCGGGAACCCTAGTGCTGGCTGCGACTTCGACGACGACGATTGTGCAGAGATCCTCAGTGGACTGCGAAGATGAAGAGAGCTGGTCATGTATCCTATGTGGGTCCTAGCTGTGCTGGTCTTGTATCCTATGTGGGTCCCAGCTTAGCTGATTCAATACTGGTCTTGTATCCTATGTGGGTCCCAGTATAGATGAATCAATGAAGACAACTGGTCTTGTATCCTATGTGGGTCCTAGCTGTGCTGGTCTTGTATCCTATGTGGGTCCCAACTTAGATGATTCAATACTGGTCTTGTATCCTATGTGGGTCCCAGTATATATGAATCAATGAAGACAGCTGGTCTTGTATCCTATGTGGGTCCTAGCTGTGCTGGTCTTGTATCCTATGTGGGTCCAAGCTTAGATGATTCAATACTGGTCTTGTATCCTATGTGGATCCTAGTATAGATGAATCAATGGAGACAACTGGTCTTGAATCCTATGTGGGTCCTAGCTGTGCTGGTCTTGTATCCTATGTGGGTCCCAGATTAGATGATTCAATACTGGTCTTATATCCTATGTGGGTCCTAGTATAGATGAATCAATGAAGACAGCTGATCTTGTATCCTGTGTGGGTCCTAGCTGTGTTGGCCTTGTATCCTATGTGGGTCCCAGCATAGATGATTCAATACTGGTCGTGTATCCTATGTGGGTCCCAGTATAGATGAATCAATGAAGACAGCTGGTCTTGTATCCTACGTGGGTCCCAGCTTAGATGATTCAATAATGGTCTTGTATCCTATTTGGGTCCCAGTATAGATGAATCAATGAAGACAGCTGGTATTGTATCCTATGTGGGTCCTAGCTGTGCTGTTCTTGTATCCTATGTGGTCCCAGCTTTGATGATTCAGTGCTGGTCTTGTATCCTATGTGGGTCCTAGCTTTGATGATTCAGTGCTGGTCTTGTATCCTATGTGGGTCCCAGCATAAATGAAACAATGAAGACGAATGGTCTTGTATTCTATGTGGGTCCCAGCTTAGATGATTCAGTATCTATGTCTGATCATCTCTTTCACCTTTTCGATGATGTATACCTGTGTGAGCTGAATCCTGTGTTACTCTCCTTTGTGGATTGTGTTGAACTATCCTGTGTGGATTTACTTTTTTCTCTTCTTTGTGGATTGTGTTGAGCTATCCTATGTGGATTACTTTTCTCTCCTTTGTGGATTGTGTTGAGCTATCCTGTGTAGATTTACTGTTTACTCTCCTTTGTGGATTGTGTTGAACTATCCTGTGTGGATTTACTCTTTACTCTTCTTTGTGGATTGTGTTGAGCTATCCTATGTGGAGTACTTTTCTCCCCTTCGTGGATTGTGTTGTGCTATCCTGTGTGGGTATACGTTTCGCTTTCCTGTATGGACCGGGTTGTGCTTGGGCTCGGATGTTGGAGCCGAACGAGAATTGATGACTTAGGTATATATATGGGAATATACCTAAGCCGTGTCGGATGTTACTTTGTGATTGTATCTTTCCTTTGTGGATTATCCTTTGTGGATTCTGGGAGACCTTCGGAGGTCTCAGGGTCCCTACTGAGTAGCTTATGCTCACCCCTGCACGGGCTCTGCCCACACTACGTTGTGTTGGTTGTAGACGACGGACATCACTGATCGTGGTGGAGGCTTGCGAAGCAGGACGGTACCTGGAGGTGGACCACTGGGCGGGACGTACTCGGAGCGGTCAGGTGGACCCGAGGAGCAGTGGAGGCTATCTGTACCCACCCTTCAGGTTGGACTTCCCGAGGACGGCTCGACGCTGCGGCTTTTCTTTTCAGTTGCTGTTTTTCCATTCAGTTGTACTTTACAGTTGGGCTTGTATTTCCGGCTCCTTTTACTCCAGCACAGCTTGTTACAGTTTTTACTTGGTGTTTACTTTTCCGCTTGCTTACTCTGTAGTGCTTGTTTACTTTATGCCTTGGTGCTAGTCGCCAGCCCCTGCCCTATGGAAGGCGGGATTGGGGTAGTCACGGCACGGGCCCCGAGGACGGGTCGTGACACTAACTCACTGATGATTCCTTCGCCACTTTCCCCATCTGTCTCACCGACACATCCTCTATTTGTCCTAGGAAAACCGACCCTCCCTTCTGCACTAGTAGACCATACTTATCGATCTATCCCATATCGGTATCACTGAAAGCAGTTCCCACTGTGATTCACCAACATCTAGCCTCATCTGTCTCACAGACGCATCACTAATTACTGACAACCCTTCTCAGTGAGCAACCAAAGACCCCTCCTTATCTCCATCAGATCAGTACACACCCAATAACCACAAACTCACACACACTTGAACCATATTATCAACATCAAGAACAAAACTAGAAATATATTTTGTAGCATAGTCAAAGCTGTTGCTCGCCGCTTCTAGTTATGGAAGCTATTGCCGAGTTAGAGGAGCTCAGATATGAAGAACTTGCTTCCTACCACTACTGAAATAACCAAAAGTCTTCTCACACTGCAGATCTGATGAGAAGTTTCCCGTTCCACCGAGAGCCACAAAAGACCTCGAGTTAGTACCATCATCATCTTCCTACATCCACTCATCGCCGATAGGAGCCGTGAGGGGGGTTTTCCATCGCTGATATAGAGAATCGTGGTCGCTACTCGATTTCAAAGGGGAGTTGAAGCCGCCGATGGTAGAGGAGTCTGTTGCTGTCATGTCACTAGTGGATAATGTGAAGGGAGAACTATTGTAGAGGGTTGTAGAGGATCCCGAGAACCCCCCCTTTCTCAAGGAAGATGATTGGGGGGTAAAAATAAATTTAAAAAAATAGATAAAATAATAATAATAATAATAATTAATATAAATAAATAAATAAAATATATAACTAATTAAAAAAATAAAATATATTAAACTAAAAAATTAATAATAACTTATAAATAAAATTAAAATAAATAAATTTAAATAAATACTCTAATAAATAAAGTAACTATAAATTAAATTTTTATTAAAATAATTATAATTATAAAATAAAAATATAAAATAAAGTAATAAATATATCTAAACTAAAAATAATCCAATTTAAAAATATAATAAAGATATAACAACTAATTACTAATAATATTAATTTAATAAAATAATTAAATGACTAAATATTAAATTATGATCTTAATAATTTAATCTAATTATAAATTATAAAATTAATATAATAAGCTAAAATTTTTTATAGATTAAATAAATATATATAATAAAATATAGACACCTATATAATATTAATAAAATAAAATAATAAAATAATAAATTAATAATCAAGTAAAATAATAAATTAACAAACTTTTATTATAAATAAATTTTAATTAATATAAAGTAATTAACATAATAATTGAAAATAATAAATTAATAAAATAACTTTTACTCTAATATTTTTATTATTTTCATAATTAATTAAATATGTCAATTAAATCTTTTTATTATGTTAAATATATCACCCTGAGATTTTATGAGATATGTTATTTTTAATTTATTTTATGTCATATGTTGTACACTACAACAATATAATCTTACACTATATGCAACACCGTATTAGCTTACAGTATGCACAACACTATTATTGGCTTTCATTACACGCAACAATGACCTTCCTCGATAGCTTGTGTTGTACGCAATACTGAGTTTCACTAAACAGTGATATATTATTAAAATATTATTATTTAATACGATATAAACTAGCCGTTATGAATATTTTTAACCACATTTTTAATTTTATATAACATTAAAATTAATCTTATGTATTTTCTAGACATGATATATGAACAACCTCAATTTTTCGGATAAAAGAAGTTTTTTCCCAAAAAAATATTGTTTTACTGCCTTTTGATGGGGAACCCCTTTTAAACCTTATTTTTTACAATGTTATAAGTTCTAAATGAAATAATAAAATTCTATTTTATAATTGGAACATCAAAATTTAAGTTGGATGAAATTTTGGTATTTTTCTGAACAAATTCATATTTTAATGAATAAGTGAAAAATAATGCATTTTAATTCAAAACTAAGTTTTCATCTAATTTAATTATATAGTTAGATTATATTTTTAATTGGGTTTATACTATAATTGGATTATGTTTTTATAATTTAATCCAATTTTGGTTATTATATGTAATTTCACATTTAAATTGGACATAAACACATGTCAATATTTTGATAATTTTTACTTCTTAAAAACCTGCTTTTTGGTTTTAACAACCAAAATAAATTTTAAATTAATTTATTCTAATTAGGTGATTTGAATTTGGAAAAATGGTTTCAATATTTATAATCACAAGTTCCAAATTGTTTAAATACATACCTTTCATTTTTGGAAGTTATGTATAGTAACTTCAGTAATTATTTTTATTTAACACAGTTAAAGGGTAAATCAGGTAAATAAGGGTAAAAATAATATTATAATAATATAAAACTACCCTAAAACGTACCCTAATACTATTTTATGACATATTTCCGACCATGGTAATCCTTTAGTTTATTTTAGGACAACATAGATCCACTTGGAAGTGATAATGACATGTTATAATAAGAACTTTAAACTATAGAGAAAAATAACATAAACAAGTGTCTTCTTACTAATTTTTTTATATGGGGTTATATAATCGTTCTATTCAACTATAAATATTCATTAGAAATATAAAATTATTTTCCACATCATGATATTTTATTTATAATTTTTAAACATTAAATTAATAAGTTTATGTATGACCCAATGATGATGTAATGATTGATTCATTAATAAAGGATTCAAATAAATGGTATTTTAAAAATTAAAATAAACTTTATTTAATATAACATATGTAATTAAAAAATTTTCTAGGTGAATATGACATTTTAGGATTGATTCTCTGTTTTTTTAAGGAATCAGGTTGTTATAAATTTTTTAAAAAGTCAAATATGAATAGTGACCAAAATTGACATAATTCATAACTTAAAATATAAAATATTTTATTAAATGATATTAAATTATTAAAAATATAATATTTGTCCAAATGGTTAAGATAAGTCCCAATATGTCATAAATGGAGTTTTTTTGGTTTTTTGACATGATATGGTAATTACATTAACCCAAAATGTATAAATAACTCGATATCACTATAAGATTAAAAAGGGTAAAATAAGAGTTAAATAAAAAAGATAAAGATAAAAAACAATCCAAACATGTCTAAAAATTATTTTATGATGGGTATTAGAACTAAAATAATCTTATATTATAATTAAATGAGTTTGGGACCATTTTTAATCAAAATCAATTTTATAATAAATTAATATTTAAAGACTTTCTTGAAGAGCCCCTCACATCTTCTATAAAAGGGAACTTATTATATTTATATAACACTTCCAAAGTCTTTTAGTTGGGAAACTATCTATCCAATACTATTACTATAGTCCCTCCCTTACTCTTAGAATCCTTAATTTGGGAAAAAACCATCCTAGTGAGACCTTTTGTGCAAATCAAAATGAGATACTCGAAAATGAGGTAATTGTTTTATCACCTCTTTCCAAATTCTTTTCTTATTCTACTTCATCTTATTATATTGTATCCATACTAAAGTAATAAATATATTATCTTCTAAATTCTGAGATGTTATTATAATTATGGGACAACCTTATACCTTCGTTTATCCATCCTAGCTGTGGTGTAATTTGTTATTCAACAAAACTTAATTTGGATGGATATAATTATGAGTATAATGGATGTAAATAATTAATATAACATTATAATTATTCTGTATAATTAATATACCATCCAATTTTATACCATTTAACCATTAAGTGAATTACATCGTTTCTCGTGCATTTGTACGACCTACCGTCTCCACGACGCGATGAGATTCACTGTCCACATTAACCATTCAATAATGATTAAAAAGTAAATATAATAAATATCCATTAAATATATGAAATAATAATGCTAATGGATTTATGTATATATATATATATGTGTGCCATTTACTTACTTCCATTCAATTCAATAAGGAAACGGAAATAATGTTCATCTGTACATATAGACTACCATTTCCATGAACAGTGTATTCCATTTCAATTATATATCTATTATATATATTTCTATACTGAATATTTATGATATATAAAAAGCATGTTTTACATTCTGGAAGTATGTAAATAATTATCTATGTAATAAGATCAATAATAACAATTCAAAACACGTATGACAAATAAAATGATTATTACACAAAATGTTGCTTTAACATGGAATTGATAAACGAATGGGTAATATAAATTCACAAGTGAATCATATATAATATCATAAATATTGTTATGATTCCATTATATGTTAATAATATGTTTAAACCCACTGTAAAGAAGATTCAGATACATACGGAGCATATCAGACCTAAGGTAAGTGATAATTTTACAATCTCATTTTTATCTGAGATTATTTATACGTAAGTATTTACTGAGGATAAATTTATCATTCATGTCCACATTTTCAAAAAATGTTTTCATAAAATGTATAATATTATTATATGTATTTTTAAAGTCATTTTACCCATTTTTGACTTTTACTACATGGTATGGAAGGAATATTTCTTTTTTTACCATACGAAGTACTTTTGGACTTTTCTGGAAAAAGTACGAGGAGAATGGTTTTTTAACTTATATGGCATGAATTGTTTTTACATATTAATAATTCATTATATCAATGAATCTTCCTATACATGATTTCAAGTTTATTTTCAACTAAATACTTTTCTTTAAAAATTTTGTGGAATTTTGAGAAAAGAAAACAGTTTTAAAGAAGAAAGGATATTTTACTCAAGAATTAAGTTCAAGTGTTTTATCAAAATTATTTTCCATATAAGATGAAATAGGGTTATGTTTCTATATCTATTATTTATATAATTTTAATTTTATTATGATGGAATTATTTTTATGAAATCCAATTATTTTATATGAATTATGATGGAATGATTTTTAATAAACCCATTTTATTTCATTGGTTATGCTATGATGAATGATTTTTGTTTTTATGGCACATGTAAGAATGATTTTAATCATGAGATGGGTGGAACTTATATGTCCCTCTAAAGCATTAGGTAATGATTAATATCTCATGATATAATCATGAATTTAATGGCAAGTAAATATGGTTCAGTAATATAGGGTTGGAACAACAAGTAGATCCGGTTTAGTAATATAGGGCTAGAATGAAAAGTAAATCGAGTTCAGTAATACATGGATGAAACAAAAAGTAAATCTGGTTCAGTAATGGACTTTTTCCACTATTATGGTCTTGGAATAAATGACTTATCTACTTTTGAAATCATATTGGGTGTTTATTTTTTTTCCACAATTCCATGTTTTATGCCATTGCAATTTTATTATAGATAATGTTCGTTTATGATCCATGCCTTATATACTACCAAGATTTATTTCATGACTCAGGATTTGATATTTAAACTATATGTTCATGTTTTTACATTCTTATGTTTATGGTTTGTTTTATGTTCTCAATGTTTACCCTTACTAAAAATTTTATCTCACCCTTTTTATGATTTATTTTCCCCCAGATATAAAGAAAGGTTTTAAGTAAGGAAACAAAAGGGGAAGATCTTTATGGGAGATATTGAAGATATTTCACCAAGATAGATTATTATGTTCCAAGTTTCCAAATACTCTAGACCAATATGATCTTTGGTCGATATTAGTGTAATTTTTTAAGTATTCTTCAAAATAAAATTAATGTTCATGTAAGTCAAGCTCTGGTCATTACATTAAAACTATATTAATTCATAATCTGTTTTTAGATTCAAGTTTAATACAAATTCACATCTAAATTCATCATTTTTAGTTGAGTGGAGTTAGTTATAGGGGTTTAGATAAAGTGAGGTGAATTTAATGAAAAAGTGAACATGTACAATGACTTTGTGAAAGATCAACTTGAGTTGGTGTAGACAAGCAATGATTTTCAGTAGATGATGGAGGTATTATACGTAGAGCATCAACATTCAGGATATCAATCATTCAATTCTCTACACTTTACATTAGAGATTCCCCAGAGATTAGTTGAGTACCATTTCTTGGTGTTCTCGTGGGGTTGAGGCATGAGTAGTGCAACATCATTGTAGTATGAGGGGAAGTCCTTCCTTCCCCTGTTCTTTCTCAATTTCTATTCCTATAATTGAATGATTTTATTTTTTATTTTTAACATGATAGTTAGCTAATATTATTGTTTTTGGGAATGAGATTTTCTATTGGTTTTAAATCAATTTACATTTTCACTCATCCTTTTCAATGATTTCTTAATTGATCGGTGAGATCAATTCTGAAAAAATTCAAATGATTCATACCACTTGCATTTGATTTACAATTCCACAGTCATTAGTTGAGTTTGATCAAGGATAAATTTTCAATAAAGTTTCTTAATAAAAAATTAACTTCAGAACATTCGGTGAGATTGTTCTATTGAGTTTTTAAAATTTTAATTTTGCTGTTTAACCTTTCTTGGAGTGGAAGTCTCTAAGATTGTTTAATATAAATGAATTATATCCTGGCGAGGTAAATAATTCATTCTTTTCCATGGATACATTTTATCTACATTTACGTTATTAGGAAACCTTTTTAAACTAGTAGGATATATCTTTCCCTGGAAATATCTCTTGAATGCTCATCTTTAAGCATATCTTGTCTCTATTGTTTACTACTTTTCATATTTTGTCCTATTTCATCATAGATTAGAAAAAAATATATAAAAATATTATCTTTCTTTACTTCCTTATAAAAGAATACACAAAAATATATACATGTTAAAATTAAAAAGTGTTCTCCACCCACTGTTGACACCATTGGGTGTTTAAAAATAAGTTTGGTCTCTTAGCGTCCCTGTTGTCACCATTGGGTGTTTAAATTTTTTTGGTCTATTACCTTCCCTATGGGTTCGACCCTATAAACCAATATACATTATAGTGTGTAGTAAAACATAAATTTTTAAACTTTAACATGTTTTCAACGAAGGGAAGGTCACAAACTGTGCTCCCTTAGCTGTCCAGCCAAAACGTTAGTTTTCTGGGGTATGCCACTCCTGAAATTCTACAAACTACCCTATACCTCTTAGGCCTTAAACCAAGTATAAAAACAAAGAATTTAAGTGTTCGAGCACTCATAATTCCATTAAAAATATTAGTTTACAAAATAGACCATCCACCAAATAAAAAAAATTAAAATTATGTTGGAATATTGTTTGGTCCAAAAACATGGGATGCTACAGTTATCAACCTCATCAGTTCAACTCCACATAAAAGAACACTCAAGCTAGTTTTAAAAATGAAAAATTATTCCACCCCAAGTGTTAGTACACAATGAAATAGTGTCTTGACATTCAAATCTATAACAAAATTGAACCCCCTTTCCCTTAGTGAGCATAAACCCCATCAAGTAGAAGTGACTCACATACCTAGTATAAAGTAATTACCAAAAAATATTAAGTATTTGCTCCAAGTTATATTAAAAAATAATAACCAGCATCAATGAACCCATGAGATATCAACAACAAGGATCTATAAGCTTGAGCCTCCATCTCAATTGTAATTATATATCGATACTGGACAAGTAATATTAAGGACATCAGGTTTACAAACACTATGTCTACAAACTCCATCTCAAGACAATGAATACTCTTGGGATGTACAATAAATCCCAAAACCTAGTACAAAAACCTTTTAACAGTAACACATGATCCCAAATTCTATAAAATAATCTCCAAATTTTTAGCAGTACATGATGTTAGACCCTTGACACTAGTTTTTTGGGGACCCTACCTTAAATAATCCCCCTATTTTGTCTGTCAGGATACAAAAAATCCTTTTTTCTTTTATCCTAGAAAAAACATTAATTAATGAATGAGATTCTATAGTTTATGATCGAATGGAAGAAGAAAGTGGCTACCTGAATCATCATCTAGGGGTGTGTATGTGTGTGTTCATGTAATATTTGATAATTCTCTTTGGTATAATAATAAATCCAATTATAAAAAACATGTTTAAACGATATCCCAAATCCTTCTTATCATTGAACTATCTAATCTATATAAAATCCATTATCTATTTACATACAATCAATAAAATGGTGATGTAAACTGAGGTCCTAATACACACTCAAAGAAGGGGGGATGGGGTAATTAAGTTGTTTTAAAATTTATTATTATCTATAAATAAATAGAATATTTTCATTACATTTATAAATACACTTTGTGTAATACCTTGAAATTTTGGAATATATTTTTCTATAAACTGATACTAGGTTCAATAACTTATTTCACATGCAACACTGATCTAAAATGAGTTATGGCACATTAGATAAATTTTATTTATAAAATGTAATAATAATAATAATAATAAAATATCTAGTAAATAAAAATATTATAATCAATTATAAATGCATAAATATAAGATTAAGATCACTTATAGTTTTGAAAGGGAATTTTTCAAAAAAAGAAGTTTTTATTTATATATTATATTTTCATTTAAACGAAACATTTAAAAATTTTAGAGTATTAATTTTGTAAAATGAACTTATTTTTTAAATTCAACCTATCAAAATAAACTTAATATGATTTTTTAACTTTTCTAAAATAATTGATATATAGGTGAATAGTGAAAATATAGCTTTTTACCAAACCTATAACTTTTATTATATATATAATACCTATAAGTTTATAAAACATTTTATTTTATCAAATGTGTATTTAAGGACTAAAATTGTGTATTAATCCTAGAAAACAAATGCTCAAAATTTTAGAACAAATGTAACATTTCATTTATTAACTATTTTCAATCATTCCCTTTAATTAATCATTTTAAGGGTTATATTCAGTTTTGGATTGATTTTAAAGAAAAATAATTTTTTTTAAAATAAACCAATTTACACCATTTAAGTCATAAAAATTGGTAAATTTATACTACACATAAATTTTATTCTTAAAAAACACTTTTTCTAAAAAAAAATTTTATGCATTATGTGCGCTAATATTAAAATTAACCTTTCTAACCTAAAAAAGTTTATTTGTTAAAATTGTTTTCATATTTTAAAATATAATTTTCAACTATTTTAAGAATTTAAATTTAAATTTTTTTCACTAAAAACAATCACCATGGTTAAAAAACAAGTTTTTATGGTAAATGTAAAAAAGGGTAAAAAAAGTTTTACTAAGTATAAATGACCTAAAACAATTAAAATATGTTACTCCAAGTGTGTGTATGATAAGTGTATTATAAAAATATCCTTCCATATATTAGTTTACACTTTTTGTGTATTTTAACCTTGAATAGTGATATATCATTGTTGAAATGTAATAGGTACATCAAAAATTACCCTTCTCTTCACTTATAAAAGGGGATCACTTCCACCACTTCACTATTTACGTATGGATTTGAATTTCAACCTGGAACTATTAAATTTTTATCCTTCTAGAATCCTCTCCAAATTTCATAATTCTTAGGTATTGAATAATTATCCCAAGGCCTCCATTTCCTATGTGATTTCTAAGAAAAATCTCAAGTTCTCAACATGATTATTTCTTACCCTTTAGTCATTTCGTCTTAATATTCCAATTATTAAATTTTTATAAACACCTTAATATAATTAAATTAGTATAACTAATATAATATAATGTTATTATATTAATCGAGTAACCATTATTCAACCATTTCTATCGACTAAGAAAACAATAATAATATTGGTCATGCATATGTGCAGACTACCACCTCCATAATGACAAGTGATTCATTTATAATCAAAGCCTCTAATGGTTGGTAAAAATGATATATTCAATAAATTAACAAATTTAATATTCATATTTATAATTATAAATTTCTAATAAATAATATACCTTCATTCCCCCATTCGTTAAGAAATTGAATCGTTAATCATGCGTACGTACGAATTACCGCCTCCATAAATAAGGAATTACATTTTTCATCACCACCCTACATGGATGGTTATAGGAATAAATTTAATGCATTTAGATGATATTTATGACATTTTTAATCTTTCTAAAAATTTATATTGACATTATAAAAACAAATTTCCTTACTCATTAAATCATTATAACACACATTTGTTTGGGTTGGTTATACCAACTATGTGAACAATGTTAGAATGTTTATATCATGAATGATTATTTAATTTTATATAATAATATCATATAATAAAAAATTTATTTTTTATTTTTTAATTATTTTTTTAATTTGGTATTTATTATTAATATATATATTAATATACCACCCTTTGATCGTTAAACATGCCAAAAATAGTTCATCAAAATTTCCTTTTTCATGAACCGTATCCATGTATTTCATCTAATTAAATGATAAATAATGAATAATTGAAAAAATTATTATTATATGTTTAATAAAATGTAAATCATTAACTTTAAACCAATAAGCGAGAGTTTACCCTTTCAACATGAAATGTTTACAAAATAAACAATAAAAAATCCTAAAATATGATGATGAAAATAAACTATAACTTAATAAAGTATTTGTGATATATGATTATAAATTATTAGATTAGATGGTAATATACATGAGTAAGGTTTTTTAATTAGTTATTAAGATATTTATTGGTATTTTATGGGAAGATAGTGAAAATTAGACTAAGTGGTTTTTAATGTAATGAGTTATTTGTTTCAAATTAAATATCTTGATACATATTTTATATTATAGACCATAATATTTTTTACATGGTGTGATTTCTATATAATGAATATTTTTTTATCATATTAATATAATTAATTGGTATTAAATATCTATATTTCATTCATTCTTTATTTTTTTTTTGATTTAAATGATACCAAGATTTTAAAGGTGTTTTATATCGATTTTACTTCATTGAGAAATGATGTATTTTAACAACTTATTTCCTTTTTTTGTATATATATTGGAAATAGATTTATTTTATCAAAATTTTTCATTAAATTTGAGGGATTTAGAGATCCATCTTGATATCTATTTTCATGGTTCTTCGATTCAAGTGTTACTAAATCAATATAGAATTTTGATAACTGAAACCCCTTTCTAGGAGTTATAATTCCACATCTTGAACTTATTTCTTATATTCTTAGTTTCTTCCACCCAAATATTTTATTTCATAGAAAATTATATTCCTAGATAAGTAAATTAATCTTTAAATTCAAATCATTTATATTCAGGAATTTTATTCTCAATAGTATATCATTTTTTATAACAATTCTCATCAAATTTAATGATGGTTTCCCTTCCTTGTCCATAATTATCTTTCCCACCCTTGTTGTCATTTTTATATGGAAGCCCAATTATGTGTTAATTTATGTTACCTTAATATTTTTAATATCCAATTTTGAATATAATTTTTGTTACTATTTTCATGATTTGGGTTTTCAACAAAGGTATTTTAAAATATTAAAAAGGGTTTTCCATCCTTTCATAATCAAATGTTTCATCTTCCATCCCACATTTACTTTTTATAATCTTTATATATTATCACAGATCTATTTTTGAATTTTATTTTTAAATTTAACTGTTTTTAAAAGTTTTTAATACATATTTTCTAAAGTTTATTTTGAATGGAATCTAGAAATTATTCATTTGTGAAAATGTTTAAAATATTTCCTAAAAACCTTTTTTATTGTTTCACTGCAATTTTATTATTTATCTCTATAGTCCATATTTCCAAGGAAATAATTTTTTATGATTCACCATATAAATTTCCTTATGAAATACTCTTTCATGGTGATTTAATTTTGGGTATAAATGTTAATAATCCTATAGTCAATTTTTTAGATAACATCTATAAATGTTGTGAAACCAAATTTTCTTTTAATGGATTCTTTATGATGTAATGAATGACACCCATTTTATTCCCTTATAGTTTCATTATATGTTGAATAATTGATATATTATTGCACAAATATGTATTTATGATGATGGTTGGGTTATTATATCACCCTCCAATTCATTGGTTATTGGTTTTATATCTCATGAGATAATGAAGCGTGTACATGCCTGGATTTGTTCACAACATAAATCATGGAAATGATTATATTTTTTCACAAAATAAAGAGTTTAAATGATTTCATTTTTTTTATAATCATAAAGGGTGTACATATTTGGATTTATTCATAACTTACAGGGAGTAAATGATTGTATTTGTTCACAAATTTAAGGGTGAACATTCTTGGATTTCTTCACAACATAAAGGGTTTACATACTTAGATTTGTTCACAACATAAAGTGTGGACATACTTGGATTTTTCCATAAATTAAATAGCGTGAATACTTATAATTGTACAAAACTATAAGTGTGAAAATAACTGTATTTGTTCACAACATAAATGTTATACATTTTTGGATTTGTCCACAATATAAAGGGTGGGCATGATTGGGTTTTCTCAGAATATGATGATTCCTATTGCTTCTGTCTTGTACCATATTCAATTATTATGCTACATTTATTTGAAACAAAAGTTTATTACATTATATACCCATGAATATATTTCATGGTTAATTTTTATTATATCACACACTTATACCATGGTAAATGTCTTTTCATTTGATATTACATTTCCTTGTATCATGATTTATAGAAATCTCCTATTATCCCATTGATATTTTAATAAGATATTTGTTAAACATTCACATTTACTTATATTATTATAATATAACCCTTAAGGAAATTTTGATGGTATCTCCCCTTACATATCATTTGATCCCACCCTTTTAATTGGTTTCCTTTTCCCCATAAAATTTTAGAAAACAATTATATTGAAGGAAGTTTTATATAGAGAATATTTTGAGGAGATTTTTTAATAGATATAAAGGATATATTAGTATCAGGGGAAAAATAATTTTTAGATTATAAATACATGGGATATAAACTTCAAAGACATGAAACCTTCCATTATTATAATTTGGTGAATTTCTATGATATGTAATGTTTAAGTTATATAAATAACATGTAATAAATATATTTTCAGCTTGGGTCACTTTATTTGATATCATAGTAGTGTTTAATTATTATTTATGATTAATTTAGTTAATTTTAGGGAATTAGGATTGGATAAATTTAAGGAAAATTCTATGGATTCGTCTAAATATAAGATAAAATCTTGAGGTTTGGGTGAGGTAGTGATTATGTGTTCCTTTAGAAATTATATCCCTGTATGGATACTATAAAGTGGATACGGTTATGGAACATATGAAACACGGTGTAATAAAACTATTTTTTTGGGTTAGTATCAAATAAATATTCAATTGATTCAGGATGAGTGTGCCTAAGATTGCACATCATGATATACACTCCTGGGGGGTTTTCTTTAGTTGATCACATTTTCATTATAAACCATTATAAGGGATTTTAGAACATAGTTGCGGTGGGTTAGAAAACCTAATTGTAATATGACCATATACAACGAAGTTTAAACTAGTGGAGTGATATTTTTATCCAATTATATTAGAGTTTGACTAAAAGTATTATGGGTTGAAATGGAGGTTTCATTGGAGAATACATCTTTGGATTGATCTGTCATATTCTTATGACCGTTTAATATTATTTTATTAAATATTATCATAATAATTTTGGTGTGAATATTTGTTTTCAAACAAGACTATGAAAATTAAAATGTGAAATTTATGTCCCTAGAAACATCAATAATAAACTAAAGATGTTTATTTGGTATATATTATTGAGATAAAGAAAAATATCAATGCATGACTATTATGTGGGATATGATGTGTTGACTAGTATCTATAATGGTGAGGTAAACATGTAAGTATATAATATATATTCATATTATTTTAGGTACTTTTTCTATTTTTAATTAGTGAGTGTTTATCAAAAATTTTAGGACCTCAATTTAATTAAGGGGGTACAATGTATCACCATGAGATATTAGAATATATTACTCTCTAAATTGATACTATGTTCGATAAAATGTTTCACACCCAAAACCAAAAAAATGAGTTGAAAAGTATTATATGAATAATATAAATGAATTTTATGAATAATAAAACAACTATTATTTAAATATATTTTAATAAATTATAAATGCAAAAAAAATGGATGAAGAACACTTAGTGTTTTAAAAATCCATTTTCACTAAAAGCAGTTTTTCTTTATATTTTACATTTTCAATTAAAATATAATCTTATAAATTTTGGAATTTTATTTTTTTAAAATGAAATAAATTTTTAAATTCAAAATATCCAAAAAAATCCTATTATGAATTTTTAGGAATTTTCTAAAATAATTGACTTTAAGTGAATAGTAAAAGGTACAATTTTTACCAAATATATATCTTTTATTATATAAGTAAGGTATAAAAGTATGTAAAAGAGTTTAATTTATCTAATATATATTTAAGAAGTAAAATTATGTATTATTTCGAAAACAAATTTTTCAATATTTAAGAACAAAAGTAACATTTCATTAAAAATATATTTTGAGCCATTTCTTTTAACAAACCATTTTAATAGTGATATTTGGTTTTTGATTGATGAAAGATAAATAAATTTTATTCTTTTAAAGTAAAAAATTTATATCATGAAATTTATAAATCTTGATAAATATTTATTACACATAGAATATAATATTAAAAAAACACTTTTTATAAAACCAGTTTTTATAATTTATGTGCGCTAATATTAAAATTAACATTTCTCACATTTAGAAATTTTATTTGATAAAATTATTTTCAAATTTTAAATAATAAATATAAAATTTCATAATATGTTAAATTTTAATTTTTCTCATTAAAATTAATTTCTAGGGTTAAAAAATAAGTTAATGTGGTAAAAGTAAAAATCGGTAAAAACCACTTTACTAAGTGTAAGAGAACTAAACCATTTGATAAAAATTCCTACAAGTGTATGGATGAGTGGTGGATCAGAAAATCCTCATCCAATCCAATATTTTATAGTTTTGGAGCCTTTGAAATTTGAATATCAATATTTCATTATTGAAATATATTGGGTACTTTCAAAATTAACATTCTCTTTAATTATGAAAGAAGATCACTTACTCCAGTTCTTGATACACCTATCCTAAAATTTTATCAAAAATATATTCCCTTTTTTACTCATATAATACTATAAAAATTTCATAATCCTATGGTCTAAATTAGTTACCTTAAGGTCCCTATTCCAAAGATATTTTCAAGAGAAATATCAAGTTCTCAATGTGAGTATTTCTTACTCTTTAGTCTTTTATTATTAATTTTAATCTTAAAAAATATTTCTATACATCCTAATAAAATAAAATTAGTATTATTAATATTTGAAAGTTATTATATTAATGGATAAATAATTATTTAACCATTTCCATATACTAAGAATAAAAAAACATCATTAACCATGCTTACATATGGACTGCCCCATGCACGAAGAGATATGGTTATTTTTTTTATCACCACCTCTCATAGATGGTAAAAAGTTGGTTTTTGTGAATAAATATTTTTAATATTTCAAAATTATAATTATGAAATGATAATTTATTATATACCTTCATTACATCCCATTCAATGATAAATATAATCGATAATCATGCATTTGTACAAATTACAGCCTCCGCAAACAAATAATTACATTTATCATCACCATGCTTGAAATTCAGTTCTAAGAATTAATTTAATGAATATAAAGGATATTTAAGAAATTTTCTATCTTATATAAAAGTTATAATAACATTAAATAAAAACAATTCCTTGTTAAATAATAAACACCCTTACATTTTAGTTGGTTTTACCACCCATGTTACTGATGTTATAATTTTTATATCATGAATGATTAAGGAATGTTATATAATGGTAATATTATGTAAAAATAATGTATTTAAGTTGTTTTAACTATTCTAGAAATGTTTTATTAGTACTTAATATATTTATTAATATACCGCCCTCTAACAATAAGCACGTCGAAACTAGTTCATCAAAATTTCCTTTTTCATGAACCATATCTATGTATTTGACCAAATAATGTAGTAATTAAATAATCATTGAAAAAAATTATTACATTATCTTGAATAATATATGAATGATAAAATTTGAACTAATAAGTGACAATCAGTCTCGTCACCCTAAAATTTGATGATAAAAATAAACTGTAATTGGGTAACATATTTTTGATAGATATTTATAAATAACTTTTTTAAAAGGTTATTTATTTCAATAATTTTATGAAATTATTGATTACGATAGGTTTATAGAAGTTTAGAGAATGTTTTACTAAACAGGGTTTGAGGTAAGGGGTTTTTTGTTTCAAATATAATTTTTTTGAGACATTGTTCATATGGTTCATCATAATATATTTGATATAGTGTGATTACCACCTAATAGATGTCTTTTAACATATTATTGTAGTTTATGCAGTCTGGAGATCCAAATCATTTTTCTTAAATTTATTTCAATTTATAGGATACCAAGGTTGTAAGGGTTTTTTCATATCATTTTTTCTACATTTAGATATGATGTGTATTCACCAATTATTTACTTTTTGTGGTGTATATATATTGTCCATTGATTTATTGTATAATAATTCTTACTTAAATCTAAGGGATTTAAAAATCCATCTTGAGATATTTTTTCAAGGTATTTCGATTGATATGTTACTAAAGCTGTAAAGGATCTTGATAACTCAAATCTCCTTTCTAGGAGTTATAACACCTCTTCTTGAACTGATTTACTCTATGCTTGTTTTATTCTACACTAAGATTTTATTTCATGGAAAATTATCTACCAATCTAGTGAAAATTAACTTTTAATTCAAATATTTTACCTTGATGAATTTCATTACAAAAACTATATCATTTGTTGGGGATAATTCTTCTCCTCCTAAACAATGGTTTCCCATCCTCATTCATATTTCCTTTTCTCGCCAATGTGATCCTTTTTATGTGTAAACACAAGTATGTTTTATCTTAGGTGACATTTATATTTCCATTCCACCCTTTTAAAAATAATATTTTTTAGTCTTTTCATGATTTGTGTTTTTAACAATGGTATTTCAAAATATTGAAGAGGGTTTTCCATACATTCACAATCAATTGTTTTATCTTCCACACAAAATTTCCTTTTTATAACCATTATAAAATTTCAAGTATCTATTTTTAATGTTTATTTTTAATTTTTTTAAAGTTTTCACTTCACCTTTTTAAAAATGTCTTTTTAATGTGATTTACAACTTCTTATTTTATGAAAATGTTAAATTATTTTTTAAAAAATATTTTATTATTTCGTTACCATATTCTTATTTATATCTAAATTCCTTATTTACATGGATTTTTTATAATTCACCTTTTAAATTTATTTATGAAATACTCTTTTAGGGTGATTGAATTTTGGGTATCAACCATTTATATTCTTGCGGTCAATTTTGGTGATACTATCTAGAAATATTGCAAAACACATTTTTTCCTTCCATGTGTTATTTGTGATGTGATGAATGAAAAAAATTCTGTTTCCATGGGTTTTAATTAGTGATATATTATGATACACATATGTATGGATTATTAGGTTTGGGGTATAATATCTCCCTCCTATTCATTGTTTATGGGTTTTTATCTCCTGATATAATTAAGAGCGGACAATCATGGATTTTTTTGAAACATAAATCCTTGAAATTCTTGTCTTTTTTTACAACATAAATGGTGGACATGAATATATTTGTACAAAAAAATAAATAGTAGAAATACTAGGTTTTGTTCATAGATTACAGGTTAGATATGATTAGATTTATTCAAAACATAAAGGGATGACATGATTTGATTTTTTCACAACATAATGGGTGGACGTACATAGATTTGTTTATAACATAAAGGGTGAACATAATTTTATTTTTCTACAACTTCAAGGGTGAAAATACATGGACTTCTTAACAATTTAAAGTGAGAACATAAATTTATTTTTTAACAACATAAAGGGTGGGAATACTTGGATTTTTCAAAACCTAAATACTGTACATGATTGGGTTTTCTCACAATATGATAATTCTATGTGATTATGTTTTCTACCATATTACATTTTTATGATACATGTCAATGACATGTCACATTTTTACATCATATTCACATGATTATGTTCAATCGTTCATTTTTATTATCTAACAATCTTATTCTAGGGTAAATGTTTTTCATTTTATATTTCATGTCAATCTATCACGATTTTTGAATAACTATATGATATTTTAATTAGATATTTCTTCCCTAATCAGGTTTTCTCATACGCTTATTATCTAACCCATGGTGACATATTGATGGGGTTTACCCTTACTGATCGTTTGAGCTCACCCATTTATTTTATTAAAATTTCATTAAGAAATTATATATAGATTATAATTAAAAGGATGTTTTATATAGAGATACTTTGTGGGAGTTATTGAATACGTAAAAATAAAATATTAGTATAGTGGAAAAATGACTATTTTGGATGAGAAAGACATGAAAGATAATATTAAAAGACACTAAACCTTTTATTCTTAGGATTGTGTGAATTTTTCTGAAATGAAATGTGTACGTTATATAGATAATGTGTAATAAAGATATTTTTATCCTGGTTAACTTTACTTTGATCCTATAATAATGATTAAATAATACCTAGAAAAATTAATAAAATTAGAGAGTACTAAAAATTATATTTTTACTTAGTTCACTCACATTAAGCTATATCTAAGGATAATATATAAATAATGTGTTGATATGAAAATTAATCACTACTTTACTTGTTTGTGATTGCAATATTTAGGATAATATCATTTCTATTTATGATCCATAGGTCTTCCTCTTTTTTGATCACTACATTACAATATGTTTATAAGAAATGATAAGGTTAATATACTCTTCAATCCTAAGAAAATAATGAGATATAAAATAATAAACAAAAATGGGTGTTATCCATGATTTTTTGATCTTCTCAGTCATGTGAATAATATATGCACTATTAAAACCTATCTTAAATAGAATTCAATCCAGTCACTGACTCTTAAATTCAAGGTAATCAATTAAATTCACTCCCAAATCTCTATTATCCTTTTATTTTTATTGATGTATTATATAAATTAACTTATATAAAATTAAATAGTAAATATTATTTAATTAAAAACCCAAAATTTTAAATTTAATTCATATTTAAATTTATCAACCACATTCAACTTCTTCATTTTTTTGTGAATCATTTATAGGTAAATATTCCCCATAAAAATTCATATGGGTAGTTATTGGTATTTCTAAAAACCACCAAACCTTTTTGGGAGTATAAATTAATCATTTATATTAAAATTATATAGATTTCAAAAAACACATGTGGAATATGAAATTATTGTGTGACCGATTGGTTTCTCTATCATTTTTCTCTAATTTTCTGATGCATTATTGCGTAATAAGATGCTTCAATGAACAATATTGATTTTTATTTCATTAAATATTAGAGATAAACATTCATGGACTTGTTTATTTCTTCACATACTAATAATTATATTATAGTCACTTTAATCACAACATAATAATTTAATTTAAGAGTGATCCAATTTCAGATCATATATTTATTACAATATTAAAAGTAACTTCATGGAAGAAACTTCCACATATTTTTTTGATTAATCTCATATATTTCAACAATTTTAATATGAAATGGATCTTTTGTGGAATGAGAAACACATTACGGAAAGACTCCATCTTGCATAACTTTGGAAATTAATAGATTATTTTGAAATATTACTTGAGTTTAATGCAGTATGATTTTATCTCATAGAACTATATTAATAATTGTTTATTCTCAATTATCCATACATTATTGGTGTGATCATTGTGCTAGAACCATTATTTTCTCCTACAATTTTACTTATTTATATAGAATTCCTATAACTACACAACATCCAACTCCTAACAACAAACAACATCAACTGACTCTAATTAAAAAGAATCCAATATTAAAACCATTTGTTGTAATAAATGGAAAATACATTTTTAGGAAAATGAAATTTATAGTGAATATCATTTCCATTAAAATTCCAATTCAATAGGAATCATTAATATAATTTAAATTATTCTTGAAATAAAAAATAACTATATTTTATAGAATTCATATTTAACTAAAAATGTAGTATTATGATCATTAAAATTAACTATTAAGGAGAATTCTATACTATTTACTAAAACATAAGAAATTTGGAAATTGTGATTAAAATCAAGTATTAATATTAAATGATTCAATTAAATTTATGAACTATAATGGAAATATTCAATAAAATCATGAATCAACACTCCTCTACACTTAGATTTTTCACTATAGGGAATGATTTATATTAATGTAACATTACATTTTTAAATCAAAAGTGACAGTGAACATTAATTTATATTTTTTTATCCATCACTACTCTTTTATATTCATCACCTTTTCCTATTATATCATTAGATTAATTTTAATCTTAATAATACACTCAAGAGTATTCAAACCTATATTCGAGGATATTTTTCTATCACACCTAAAGGATTGGGTATATAAATATTGAAAAAAATAGAACATTATAAATTATCTTTCAAACACATCACCCATGTTAAAATAATTTTCAAATTAATTTCCGAAACCCTCATTAAGAACACATTAAAAGGAAAAAATGATCATATTTCATTATAAAACCATAATTTCATTAAATTTTTACTTACCTATTATAAATCATTTCATCATATACATCATTAAAATAAAATAATATTTTTAATTTCAAAACCATAATATTATTAAAACAATTATACTTATAAAAAAACTTTATTGAAAAAATAATCTCTTTCAGATATAATGATTTATAAGCCACATAAATGATTTGTCATAAATAAATCATGATCAGACAATAATTATTTTCAAAATACATTGAAAATTAAAATTCAAATTGATTATAACATATGAATAGATGAAATCCCCCTTCCAGGATTCATCATCATGAAATTCCATAATTTCACGAGTAATCTTGAAATGTGTAAAGATCTATAAAACCATAAAAATAAAAAACTAAAAATAAAACTAAGATCGTTGTCCATATAGATCCAAATATCTATAAAAAAATTTATATAAGGGAGATAATAGGGAGATATAAGAATTATTGATTGATCCAATTAATTATACAATCAATACAGTTCCTGATCAATACAATATCACTAATAATCCTTCAAAACATTGAAAACAATACTTTAACACACCTCTAATTCAATTTTTTATTTATTTCATGAAAAAAACATTTTAAATGGATTTAGAGTGAACCATTACATGGCCCAAATAACCCTAGAATGTTTTTCATAATAGACTAGTGGACATAATCCCAAAATTTAACCATGATGTTTTAGTATAAAAATTGTTATTAAATATATGTTTTTAGATTATTTAAAAGTGCATAAAATGTACTTTTATTTTTAAAAAATGATCATCATGCTTAATTATTTTACCATGCATGTAATCTATGTAAGTACTTAACACAAATTACTAGGTTATATGGTATACCATACATAGTTAATTATCCATGCATCACACCATTTATTCCTCATGAACAAAAAAATTGTCATGCATAGTCAGCCTATATGGTTATTGGATTATATATTTTTCATTGATAAATCATATATTTTATACTATCACATTGGTAAAATTAATAAGGGAAACACACATTTCCTTCTTCCCATGATTATTAATTTTTATCTCATATATCAATGCCTAAAAAAAGAGAAGAATGCGTTTTGATATAGAGTATATCTCAATTAATACTCTGTAAAATGGTATGATATGCATATATCATATAATGAGATATGAACTTTTGGTAGTGACATGGATAAAATATGAAATTTCATTGGGAATTAGATGATTAAACTGAGATAAAAGTATAATAATGAAGTAATCAGACATGAGGATATAAGTATCTTGGAAGAAAAAATATGGTTTGAGGTATAAAATCAGTATAAAAGAAGTAAATATCAAATGAGGTGGTATAGAATAATCATATAAGGTCAAAAGGTATCATGTTTAGAGATATATAAGAAATTCAATATATATTAAAGGTTTAAGGAAGGTCGTATAAGTAGTACGGGATATTATATAACTGACTTGACATCTTAGAACACAACAGGGTTATATTACATTGTATGATGTAGTAAAAATGTTTTATTTACATTTCCTATAATATGATTGGATAATAGAACCATGGATATATGAGATATGACATTAAATTATTCATCTCCATTATATGGTTTTTGGTAGGTCATTGGATATTTCTTTGGTGATTATTTAGATACATTAATGGAGTCAAAAGGCGATTCAAATATATAGAGGAAGGTGTAATAGATGTTGGGTGATGAAAGGTATATTTATAATATTGTTTTATGATGTTTATGGGTATTTTTTCCAGGATAAACTCATAAAGAGAAGTATAATGAAATTTGGGGAGAGAGGGGGTGATGAGGTACCTTATGCCATTAAGATGAAAATAAAGGTTCATAGAAGCAGTTATTGAATATACTCAACTTTTGAGGAATCTATGAGAGAAATAAAATATAATACCTATAAAAGAAAAACATTTAGAGGGGTAAGATCACGATGATAAATAAATACATGTGAAATTAATTTTAGGATAGTAATTATCAGAATAACTCTATTTGAGATCAAAAACTACATTATAATGAGAAGTAAGGGGATATTCCATGATATTAATACAAATACTTCATAAAAGGTTTCATATTATGAAAAAATTACGTTCATTATTGGGAACTAGAGTTTATTTTTTTGGATCTATTATAAATTATAATTTTCTATCATTATGAATTAATTCAGAAGTTGAGGAATTAATATAATGAATTATGGAATAATCTGGTGTGTATTGGTTTCTATAAAAAAGGATAAAACTCAATTTTATAGGAAACATCAGAATAAATTCTAATGGATTCATTATAGTCATTTTATAAATCTTATTTCACCTATAAGTTGAAAAATATAAAAGGATGAAGTTACATAAGAGTATTTTGGTGTCCCATAACGATTAAATGGTATTATGTAAGAGTCCTCAGCGTAAATTGTAAGATCAATCCTCATTATATTAGGATTATTACCTGGAAAATGAAATTCTATAATGATAATTTTATGGAATTAATAAGGGTCATTCTCATTATGTAAGGATTATTCCATAGTAAAGTAAATTATATGATTATCATTTACAACACTCCATAATATGCATTTCATAAATATCATTAAATAAAGAAAATTATATAAATATAATTTATATAAATACACAAGAGACATTTCTTGGAACATTTTAGGATTCATTCCATAAGATTTATTCCATTAAAAAAGAAATTCCCTTAGGATTATTTATCGAAATTCTACAAGAGTCATTCTGTAAGAGTCATTAGCACTCTATTGGATTCACTAGGTAATTCTATAAGGGTCATTCAAACTCCATATAGTTCACCAGTGTAGAACATATGGATCATGCCTTTGGTGGATTCTATCTACTAAAAATCACATAGAGAATATTATATTTAGATTACAGGAGGATTATTTTAATATATTAATGGTTTTTTGAAATGTATGGATAATTCCATTTTATTTCTTAATTGAATTCATGTCATGACTCAGTGAATTTTCACCACATGGAAGCATGCATGACAATATTTTTAATCATAATACATGATTCATTAATTTGTTAAATAGAAATAATTGAAGTTATAGAGTTTGTGAAAGAATAAAGACTAATATTTATGATGAGGATTTTGATGATTATGGAACATTAAAATGAAGTAACTACCATGTACTGACTTTACAGAAATATGGAAATTATTATGTAGTTAATATAAAAGAAAATACAGGCAATATTGAGTTGGTTTTAATGTGGGTTTAAATATTTAATAACGTTGAAATATTTGTAAATAAAAATATTTATGAATTAAAAGTAGAAAATGAAGAAGATATAATGGGCCTTTGTCATTACTATACCTATTGAAATCATTTTTTTCAAGAATGAGATGATGTTTAGATTTTCGAGGTTGGAAAAGGGACAATTATTGAATATATAGAGTATAAGAGGAAGAAAATACAATAATTATAACACCCTTACTGGTTTTCTGTTTATTTTTTACTCTAAGAATATTGCATGTAACCAGTGTGTTGCATCATTATTTAAAATTATTGACCCAAATCTCTATGAAAGAGGCCAGGAAGAGGAAGTACTCCTAGTATTAGTCGTTTGTACTCACCATATTCTTTTAATTACTATAGTGGATAGCATTAACTCTTATTATAATTAAAACCCATTTACATATGCTCCTTGGAAAAGCGTTTAGTGGTGAACAAAGTAAAATTATATGTATTTTTATTTACATTTCTAAATTTTAACATTGTGTGCATGTTTGGTAACAAAAAGAATTATTTTTTACTTGCTAAAATGAGTATAGGATCATGTGAAGTAAAAGAAAAATTTGACACCCTAATTCACCCCCTTATAGGGTGTATTAGGATTGTATTTACAATATGTGGTATTAAAGATACATGTTTTGGGTGTTGAATTTTTCTTCTTTGGCTCGAAGATATGAGAATATAGCGAATGTAAATGGATTTTATTTTGGTCTAGGATAAAATTATTAAATAAAAAAGACTGAAATTTGTTATTAGTTAATGTATATTGGACTCTAGGTTTTCTCTACCGCTATTCATGAAATAAATGTTTGTGATGGTTTTTCATTATCCACAATCAAAGGATATTGAAAATTTATCAATACTAATTCCAAACCTAGAAATTCATTTCCTCATGTACTATCAAATAATGTTTATATTATGGATATGAGCTATAATTTTTCAAAGGATATGTGAGATAAATTTTCTGATATTCAAGAAGGTGATAACATGGTTAAATAAAAAAATAAGTTTTAGAAAAAAACTTTTATATTATAAAGACCTATCCAGCTAAAAATATTGAATGGTTAAATAAAATTATTGAAGTGGTTGGAGATATATGAGGACTTGGTAAATAAATAACGTATTTTAATGTGGTGAATAACATATTTATGAGGTTACCACCCCTTTATAACCCAATAGTGTCTTCTCTTGAAGAAATAAGCATGGTTGAACTATCTTTGAATAACTTTCATAGTAGTTTGATGTCCTCATAAAAGAGAGTTATGATATAAAGAACATACAACCATGATAAAAAAGGAAATTTAATTCAAATAAAATTAAAATAATAACATCAATAAATATGGATTTGTAGAGGAAGATGTGGATGATGAATTTATGTCTCTACTGGAAAGGAAATTCAAAAGAGGTAGGGAAGATTTTAAGGCAAGATACCCTTGGCCTACATAAAATGTGGAATGGTTGGAGACATCTAGAAAGGTTTCCTATGAAAATTTATAATTATAAAAGTTAAGTAGAATCCATAAAAATCCTTGAATAAAATTTCCCCCCAAAAGGTCCTTTAAACCAATAAATTCTTCTATGAATAATTTCTATAGAAATATCCTTGTAAGAATGGAATAAGAAACTGATGAAGACTACTTATAGGAAGAATAAATTGAATTTAAATAAAAAAAATAACATATCATGATTGACACCATTGATAAAGATGAAAATAAAAGAGAAAATTACACTCAAAATGAGGGTTTTGTTAATCTCAAGATGTAAAAGATAGTAATCTTGAACAAGTCTATATTCAAAGAAAAAAAACTAAAATATGGGTGAATTATTAAAATAATCATAAGAATATATGGATCAATTGAGGATAATATAGACCAACTATATGAGGATATATAAAATCAATTGACTAGTCATGGATGCTTAAAATAAATGGCAGAGTTCAAATTGAATATTGAATAAGATGCCAAGATGATTGATGATATTAATAATTGTGTATTGGAAAGAGATATGAGAGTTTAAGATCACAAAGAATAATTGGTTACCTTGTGAAATAAACATGATACTGAAGTAAATTTTATTTATTCAATTAATAAGTATCAATTTATAATTTTCTTAGATAAATAATTGTTGGAGATATCTAAGAGAGGCTTAGATGGAATCAAGACTTTTCTAAGTGAATAAAGACCCAAGGAAATTAGTAAGAGTGGATTTAGTTTTAATACTAGGATATCTCAAGAAGAATCATTCTCAGCTTAGAATAAATGGGAGGAGAATGTTTAGGATATCCTTCAATACTCAAAGAACAATCATCAACTTAATAACTTTTAAATGGTAGTATACATGTCGAGGAGTGTAAGTGAAAAGATACTCCCGTTAATGAAATCATAATTTTTTTTCTATCATGGCTATACTATGGAATACTATTTGAGGCAAAAATCTATTTGAGTGTAGAGGCACATTATAATCAGTAATTGAAATGTCCCAGATCTATATGCCACTCAAGAGTACCCCAAGATCGGTTTGATACATGGCCTCAAGTGCATCACCCCAAATGCCAAAGGCTGCTAACTAGAAGTGAGGGCCTAAGTGTATCTATAGATAGACTATTACCTCATCACCAGTGTGTAAGAAAAAAAATATCAATAACATGCAAGTAGAGGAAGCAATATAATAACTAGAAAAAAGTGAACATTGTAAAACAGATATATAAACAATATCAGAAGTCACCTCATATACAAAATGATAGTACATGTCACAAATCTATAATAAAAAAACCAAAACATGTATACAATGTAGATATACAATAAATATAACAATAGAAAAAAAATTACAAAATTATCCATCTAGAATCATGAGCCTCAACTCGGTCCCATGCTCCCTATATTCAAAGCATCAATAAATAACCTATAGTAGGTTTCCTTCCATTATCAACACATACAATCATATAGACTTTTTTGGGTACCCAAAGGTGGCCCAAATAGGGTTCAAGATAAAATCCTAGTAGGAAAAAACTCAAGGTCCGTTCCATACAGTCAGTGAATATATATAACAACAATGTATAGGCATATATATAACAAGTAATGGAAGTAATCAAAATTAAACATCCTATAATTCTTGATTCTCATTTTATTATCAATTCATTTAAGCTATAAGTATTTGATTTACCAGTTTGAACTATATCATTAATAATCATGATCATTTAAAAATTCAATCTCATTTAATTTATAATTATTGTGACCAAATATAATCCCACTATCCCCCATATAATTATATGCACAATAGATTCATAATCAGGGTTTCTAAAAGATACAAGTCAAGGAATGACTCCAAGCTTGTGCTTTGGCTTGGAATACATGTCATAATTTATTTCATTCATTAATTCATTAAGAACCTAAGTTTGTCCTTGGATTCCCTAAGTTGGAATCCAAGTATCACTCTTGGTGTAATATGAACCAACACCCTACAAGACCATCCATGAAAGTCCTCAAGAACCTAGGTATCACTCTAATTGTGGTATAACCTCCCTTCCAATCAAGTCATTCCTTGGTGATCTACTAAGGGATCCCAAGTATCACCCATGAAATATATGATAAATTCCATTTGATTCCATCCATGGAATTATCATAACAATCCATATATCAATTGGTATATAATTCAAGTCCCAGAGTCTATCCTTGGTAGCCCACTAGGGAGTCTAAGTATCACTTAGGTATAATCAAGGTTCAAGACAATTAAGTACATCAATGGAATCCATCATTTGAATCAGTGTTTCACAAAGGAATATAAATATTCAATATCATTCAATACCCATTAAAAACACAATTAAACATGTCAAGTTCGACACTAAGCACATTTCAATTCAACTCACCTCAAATGGTGAATCAAGCATTGGCCAAGCTTAGAAGGATTTCCATTCAAATACTCACATGGTAAAATATTCATAACAATCTTCTCAAGATTAAATTAACTATTACATGGAATAACCTCTATCTATATCACATGGGAATAATAATATAAATGGTAATTTAAGATTAATCAAGAAATTTCATAATCAGGGAGAAGCTTATTAGGCTTTCCTCTTAATTAATCACATGGTAATTTCATTTAAAGAAGAAACTCAAGCTTATGAAGATATTTCATGGAAAGGATATAGGGTCATGGAATCAATTACCTACTCCCTATCAATTCAATTTTAATTCCATTTATTCATTTACAATTCAATTACAATTATCAATTTAACATTCAAAATATCATGTAAAATAGTAAAGGGACACGCCCAAAGGAATCTATTCCTAAGATCCCATCATGGTGGTCTAGTTCTATTAATCAACACACCCAAAGTGGTGTTTATGCTTTCAAGGTATTCAACATATAAAAAATAATTATTAGGTCTCTTTAATTATATATGTCATTCCAGATATTAAAGGATTCAATTTAATTTCAAGGTGATGCTCGAAAATTGGGCATGAGGCACAATGACATATATAAACACTTTGACATTTAATGAAAAGCATGAGACAACTTACTATAGGCCCATAATTGATAGATCATCCAATATCAGCTCTAAATTTAGCTTAGACTCGGATAAAATGAAAGCACATATGAAGAACCTAATATTGGGGAAAATTATCTTTCACCTAAATAGCACAACCAATATGAATAAGAAGGGAAATAATATTAAAAAAGAATTGGGATCTTATCGAGATGGATCCAACGAGACAGACGATTCTTGAATCGAAGTCCTAATGAAGTGTCGACAGATATTTCTAGCTTAAGCTCAAGGAGGAGCTCTCAAGTGGTGCCATTGCTGTGTAGGATGGGAGTTAAAATTAGGTTTTAGTTTTAATAAATTTTATGGAAAAAATAATCTTTTTACCTAAAATATTAGGGCTTCACGGTTTGTAGAAACCATGCACAAAGCATGCATGATGTACTATAGGGTAGGGGCACCCACACGGTTTACCTTCACGGTTTGACTAACTTTGTGGAAACCATGAAAAAATACTTTTTATAATTATAGATCTTGTCACATGTCTGTGCATCCAAAATCACATGATTTAGTCTAATCATGTGGCCTCCTCCTACTCTATGTCCATGCCTCGCATGGTTGGTCAAACTGTGCGGCCTTTCCTGGATGGTTTTAACTAACCATGCTCCAGACCATTTTCAACCCAAAACTTGTGTTTTGGGCAGTAAACTAGCCCCATACACCTCTGATACCTCCATATCCTCCAAGGGAATTCATATTAGGTCATATTTAAATATTTAAACTGTGAATTGACAGGAAAAAGGATCCACACCTCAAGGAAAAACCGATTTCTTATAATATTAAAGGATCAAACCATATGTCTCATCACAAAAAAGATACTATTCTTATGGATACTATTTACACTATTAATTTTAGGAAAGAATCAATTGACTATATGAAAATAATGACTGAAAATAGATAACATGGGAACCAAAATAAAATGAGTTCATGGAAATCCAATTAAATTCCCTTAAAAATAGATATTTTTTTTGCAAAAATAAGGTAGATATAACAATACTGATTATGCTAAGGAAAGAAGGAATATGACATCATAAACCCCAACTTAGTTAGGTATTTCTTGGAAAGAAAATGGGAAAAGAGATACAGAAAACATGAATGAAGTTTCACTAAAATAAATGAATAATAATAACACATAAATCATTCAAAATGGGTGTTCACCCCAAATGAATTTAGATATAAGTATCATTTAGAACATGAAGGATAATGTTAGTGGTATTGTTTATTTTGTCAAGATGGAGCTTTAAAAATAAAGGGAAGTAGAAAATCACAATTGGCTGGAGTTAAACTCTAGACTATTTAAGTACTCCTTGTAGATGATTTAAGGGACAACATTTTAAGTGTGAGTTAGTTATGAGACTATAAGATTGAGTTTAATTTCAAATAGAAATGACAATTTATGAAAATTAATCTGAGTAATTATCTTAAAAATTGTTAGAGAACAGTAGTAAAATTTATTAGGTAGACAATAAGAAGAATATGTGTTTCCTCATGATAGATGAATAAAATCATTTTTGGGACTTCAAGGTGGAAAATATTAACTATAAATGTGTATATAATCTTCACAAGATGAAAGTAGTAGTGTAAATCTATAATTTTAAGTGATTTTAGTAGAATATGTGAAATTCATACACATAGGGGAGAATGGTATATAACTCATATCATCAAAAGAAGAAAATAGAATCCATGTTGATTAATCTAGTGCGCACTGACATTTTTGGCATAATGAATCTATTTAAAACACATGGAAAAAAGTAATTCATTCTCTTTATTGATGATTACATTATAGTGGATTGTGTTATGTTCATGTAGAGTATTAATGATTCTATAGAGTGCATGAAAATGTATCAAAGGAGAGTGGACAATGGAATAGGATACACTATCAATACATCAAAATCTAAAAACGGGATAGAATGAATGACCATTTAAGTAGAAAACTACCTTTAAAAATAAATACATAAAACATGAGGTATCCTTAGTATATATTCCACAATATAATGAATTTTTTTAGAAATAAAATTGAGTAGTTAACAACATGGAAAAAACACTTCTTATTGAAAGTGGTTTCTCTCTCTATTATTGGAAGGAGGTTCTTTAGGTTGAATTTTGCACTAAAAATAGTAATTTCATAAGAATTAGAGAAGAGATAAAACACTACTAAATGTTATATGGAAGAAATAAATTTTTGAAGAAATTTTTAATTTTTATAAGCATATGTTATATTTGAAAAAATAAGGTGATGAAGTTACGTGTTGTGATTCCATGGATGAGGGGGTGTTCTTAGGCTACTCAACAAAGATTAAAGTCGAAAAATTCTTCAACAAATATATAATAAATATTATAGAAATAAATTATGTCACCGTTATCAAGTAGGGTTAAAGAAATAGTTATTTGAATAATAACATGGATAAAGTCTTTATAGAATATAATGAAAATGGTGGGAATTACAAGACCGTACAATTTCATTTAAGAGTTTAAGATTTTTTGGAAGAGTTAGAAGAGGAAATTGATCCTGAATATAGTCATCCTACACATTTAAGAATCAAATAGTGGATTAAAATTGATCTATCTAATATAATTAGTGACAATGTTTCACCAAATTATACATAAAGAATGAGGAAAATAAAATTACTATTATACTATTAACTATTAAACCAATATCATTTGAAGAAGTAATAAAGGTTGAATCTTGAGTAAGAGTGATGAATGAGTAATTGGAAAATATTGATAAAATATATACATGATATCTTGTAGAGGGACATTAAAAATGAAACATTATTTGAATAAAGTTGGACTTTTGAAAAAAAATTTGAATATTGTATTGTGCTTAGAAATAAGGCTCAAATAGTATAGAAATGGTATGGTAAAATAGATGGTTTGGATATTTAATAAACCTCTAAATTAGTGTCTCAACATGATTTAATAAGAAAATTCCATAAATTAGCAATTCAAAGAGGTTTTATAATCTTTCAAACAGATGTGAAAAGAGAATTATTGAATGGATTCCTAATGGAGGATGTCTCAAACAACCCATGATATTTTTTATTCTCATCAATGGAAAATGTTTTTAGATTAAATAAGGACTTGTAAAACTTAAAACAGAAACCTCAATCATGGTATTCTCATATTAGCACATATATAAAGAGGTTAGTATTTAAAATAAGTGGATTCGATAATAACCTTTATATGAAGAAAACTAAAGAAGAATAATTTATGGTTCTATTTTATGTGGATGATATAATTTTTTCTTGATGTAAATATAAATCATTGGAAGAAATTTATTTGTTGATGAGATCATAATTTGAAAGTTTAATGATTTGCGATCTCACTTATTTTTCTTTATTTCAACTTATTTAGAAAGAGGGATACACTTTTTTATCATAGAATAAAAATGAAAAATTATATTCTTAATAAGTTCAACATGAATGATTCAAAGTACATGGAAACTCTCATTTTATTTCGAACCAAAATTAGGAAGCATATAAATGAGAATTTATTGGATCCTACCCGGTATAAGATAATCATTGTGAGTACATTATTTTTGAATGAAACCCATCTAGACATTTCTTATGCTATTAACTTAGTGTCTCATTTTCAAAGTAATCATAAGGATTAGAACCATGTAATATTGAAGATAATTATGAGGTAAATTTTTGGAACTTTTACTCATAGCTTGTTATTTAATGTGTAGAAGAATCATGAATTGTTATACTAATTGGATACTAATTGGTTTGGTGATGTGGTGGATATAAAATACATAGGTGTATTTGTATTTAATAATGGAACTAAGTGTGTGGGTTGATTAAGTAATAAGTAAGAAAGAACATATCTTACTATAGATGAGGGAAAATATATTATAGTTACTAAGGATTTAACATCACTTAAGTGGATGAAACAAAAATTCGAAGATCATATTAAAGGAATGAAACAAAAAATAATAATATCTTATGACAATAAGAGTTTTATTAGGCTCACAAAATAATATGTTTATCAAATCAAGACCAAAAAAATTGATATCAGGTATCATTTTTTTAATGAAAATATAGTGTAAGGAGACATCAATATGGAGTATGTTGGGACATATCACCAAGAAGTAGTTATCATGCCTAAGACCGTGGAAACACTGACAACTAAGATATATATGTTGAAACTTGGTGTTCGACCACCTACTTCATATTTAAAGATATTCAACAGGATCCCCTATCCCCAATGAATTTAATTCTTTTTTTATATTTTATATTTTTATTTTATGTATTTATATTCTATGAACTTGAGAAGAAATTGGGAGATAATATCCATGAGGAATTCTAGAAGAAGAGATATGGTTTGGTATGAATATGATGGATAAAATGTTTAGAATTATATTTTGTCTATTTTTTTATATAATGAGCACTAACACACATAGTTTTAGAGATATGTTTGATAGATATTTTATTTGGAACCTAATTTTAGATGCAGTTTTGACAAAAAAAATAAAATGGAGGATAATGTAGGAACAAAAACATATTTTTTTGGATCGGTTATAAATTTTTATTTATTTTCAATAATAATTAATTAATGAGTTTTGGAATTATTTAAAATAATTTTAGAACAAACTGATTTTTATAGGTTTTACTGAAAGTTTCCAAGTCTCAATCTCATAAGAGTCATTAGACTCAATTATATAAGTGTTACAAACACCAGGTTATTGGTTTGTATTTATTTAGTGTTATCCATTTTATTTCATATAATTTGGATTTTTCAAGGCTTAAGGGTTAAAAATTTTAGTTTTTGGGAAAATATATCAGGGTGCATATTAAATAATGCTGCGAAATCATGTTTCCTTATAAGATTTACTAAAATAGTGAAAATTTTCACTTTTTCTTTATGTTTTTTAGCTTCCATTCTCCTAATATTCTTCACACTCACATGGACTATCCTTCCCAATAATGAGATCCTCCCCCTATCTCCTTGATAGGTATAATTCATTTTTGGTGGCCTTTATTATGGTATGACTTGATTTATTGTATATTTATGCTTCTTTATTCACCCCATTACTTGTTCCCAACTTTTTAAAGGAGTTTAGGAACCCTAGAATCCCATAGGGGATAATAATAATGTTAGAGATTGACTTTTAATGAAATTTAATGTAATTTTAGGCTTATAAGGTTAATATATTCCCATTTTTAGCGGCTTTAGAAAATGGTGATAGAGTTTCATCATATTTTAGGTATTTGTGACCACATAATGGGAATTTGAAATGGAACACTTTTTTTTAATTTCATTTGGTTTAATTTGATTAAATATGTTTTATATGAGTTTTGAGGGATGTGGTGTGATTGTTTGATGCGATTATTATCATTTTATATATTTAAATGGGGGTTTCAAATGATCTTCTTTAAAAATAAGTTTTATGTATTAATGGTGTTTAATAAAATGTTCCAAAAGATATTCATAATTTTAAAGAATTGGAAAGGATATTTCAATGTTGAGTTTTTGTGATAAATTCAATCTTGATAGTATATATCCTTGATTATGTAGTTATGATTATATTTTCATTATTTTTGTTGGTTAACTAGCACATGGGAGACACTAGGTTAGTGGGTGGAGCAGACTAAAGCATCCCTGGTATATATTGTACACTGGCTAGGAAATGTTTTCCTATTAGATCAAGTGAGATAATTAGATGGATTTTATGGCCCGAAAAGATGATTATAAACATGGTTAATCCAAGAGGGACACCAAGTCTGTAACAGGTTCATTTATACCAACTAGGGTTTTGGTATTGATTCTTAGTTTCCTCTGCCTCAAATGATCAATCCCATATTACAAGAATAGAATTAGATTGAGCTTCTACCAATTATTATGCATTCCACTATAGGGTATTTATACTGTTTATGACATGTCTAACTGTACTTGATACATTTTTCCTTGTTTAAAATATTTTTATAACATTTATTTCTTAAAAGAATCCAAAGGATTTCAAATGAAATGTATTATATGAAATGAATTTCAAATATTTCTTTAAAAATTATACTAATGGTTTCTATGGTAAAAGACATTATATAGATTCATAGTGGAACACCACTAGTCTTTTCCTTACACCAAGTATATATATTTCTGTGTATGAAAACATGGTTTTGTAGGATATAATTAAAGGTAATAGTGCCATGCATTTTTGTGGATTTTTTTTGATTTTTATCATCACTATTCTATAGAGTGGTGGCAGTGATCATGGGTTACAAGGATTTTCGGATCATGTGGATCATTTTCAGTTCCTCACTGATGTTTTGGTTATTTTTTATTGAACTTTACATCCTTTAGATTTTTTATTCCTTTTTATATGGATGTTTTTAACACTTTTTCAAGCTAATGGTAGGATATTTATGTGTTATTGGTGGTTTTTACTATATTGTACTCTCTTTTAATGTTATTATAATTTGAAACATTTTATTTTATCATGTGGATAAATAATTTATAGATATGTAATTTTTGATTTACAAAAATAATATATGTGTTGGTTACTTAGATTTCATTGGTCAAGCCATTCCCAAATGGTTATATTTTGATACCCTGGTACTTATCGCTAACCCGGGTAACCAAGAACTTGCTTCGACACTTTTAAAAGATAGATAGGGTAACATTTTAGGTTGAACTAGATTGGTTCATTAAATTTTTTTATTATAACCCTCTTGTTATTGTGGGGAGTAAATGTATAATGCATATAAGATCACAAGATTTTGATAGGTAGTTATGGGGGAGAGCTTTAACAACTCTTATTCATGATGAACCTCAAGTTACAAGGGTGTATGGGAGTTTTGTCTTGAATTGAAGCTCTAATTTTAGTTATTTTGATAATATTGGATTTTTATTTCCAATAATCATTAGTTTTGGGAAGAAAAAGTGTGTTATTTGGAGGAATTTTGAGTTTCATGGTGAAAAGGGGAAGGAAACTAGAGGTGAATGATTTAGAAAAAGAATTTGAAAAAATCATGTAGAGATTTTAAATTTAGGTTTATAAATCCTTCCAATGTAACATACATAGTTGGTTACTAGTTTTCCAAATCGTGATACCAAATAGTTTATAGTGAGGAAATGTTTAAATTTTTTGTGTTTTCCCCTTTGTTATATTAAATTATATTAATTGATGTTATTAATTGTTTAAGATTAATTAAATGGGTTTGTGTTAATAAATATATTAATTTTGACTTAGAATAATTTATTTATTGTTCTTTATTACTTGTTTTTTATATATCATGACTCTAATAAAGGCCCTAATGAACCATAGAGAAGGAACTATGAAACAAGACTTACAAGATAACCCTCCTATAAACTGTGGTGTCATTGAACCAGTCATTTGAAAAATCCAATATTAATACATAGAGGGTGGTAGAGGGAAGGTGAGGAAGGTTGAACATGCTCAATATTTTTCTAAGTAAAACCTACTAGTCTTTTATAGGTATAAATGACATCAAGATCCCAAGGAGTGGGTGGAAAGGATTGAGAGTGTCTTTAATTTTCGTAAAGAACTGAAGTAATCTAAATTTGACTTCACCACATATATGTTGGAAAGACCCAGTTGTAAGTGGTTCGAGTCCATATTTTTCTTCTTGTTACACGAGGATATCTCCTAGGCCATGTTCAAAAATATCTTCAATAAATAATTCTACCTAGGAAAATTTTGGTTGGAAAAGGCCCATGAGTTTGTGACCTTAGAGTAATGGAGTCATTCGATAATGGAATATATCACTTGTTTCACTAAGTTGGTTTATATTTATCTGAATATCCTCATGAGATTTTATCTCAAAGCTCAAATCTTTTACATGGGGTCAAATATTGAGATTTGGTTGAGGCTTATTCACCTTTTCTTTATAACCTATGAAAAAATTGTCAAAAAGGTGACCATAAAAGAGACAACTTTATTGGGTTTAACTAATATCAATAGTATATATTTATTGGTAATAGGTAGTTATATTTTTTCTTCCATGGGCCACAATATGAATTGATAGGAGTTATATTAGCTCATTGGTAAGGTAACCCATCATTCATTAGATTCTCCTTAGTTGATTTTTTAGGGTGAAGGGTTGTTACATTATTTCAACATAAAAAACAAATATAAACTAATACATAGTATCATATGGTTCGAAAGATGTTCCATAAATGTCATTATCCTATAAATATTAAAATTTATATAATGTAAGTACTTAGGGATGTAACGTTGGGTATTATTTCACCTAGAGCTCTGATGCTCGATCTGATTCACTTAAGTTTATGGGACCTCATGCTCAGAGGAAAGGGGAGTCTCCCCTAGCTAAGAAAATACTTGGTGTATTTTAATTCAGGATTAAATATACAAATAAATTGGTTTTATAGGAATATAATACTATTATAGTGATTCATGATTTTATGGGAACTATCGAAATGTTTTATGATTTTAAATTAAGTGTAGCACTAAGGCTGACCTTAGTAGTCTATCTTAAGGTGCCTTGTCGTCAATCACTAAATATTTATATTAACTTTATTATATTTTAAATATTTAATATTTTTTAAAAATAAAATGGTAAATGTTCGAAATATATGTGAAAAATATAAAAAAAAATTAATTCAAAGTAAAATCAAAAAATTTAAAATAGTATTAAGGAAATGATTTTTAGAAAAAATATAGGAGGAGAAAGAAATTTCCCTGAAAATAACTAAATGAAAAGAAATGTAATCAATCTAATATAACCCTCCATTATTCATTTATAATTATCCATTTATTTAAATATATTTATTTATTAACCTCTTATTTTTTCAACTCCTAAAACCAATGAAAATTAATATGGCCACAATGATAATAATAATTGAACCCTATACTGACTTCAGGTCATCTAATCATGGAACCCTGATTTGATTATTGTTAAAAATCCTAATTATAGTCTATGGTAAATTGTCACAACATATCCACAATGGAAATGATAATTATTCACTCTGGGAATTATATTTGAACCCAAGTAATTAATCTATAATTTTATTAGATTTAGCGATTATAGTCTTTCTCCCTCGATTAACCCAAGGTCTGTGTCACAGTCAAAGTGAAAAATGACAGCATTCCTTAGAATTTAAATACTCAATTAACTTATAAAAATTTCTGAATCATATTATGTTCAAAAATTCCAAAAAAAGTGATGGTATATAAATAATGAATGAGAACGACTATTATTGGGGCAAATTTTTCATTAAAGGGATGATTTTTATAAGAAATTATTTAAAAGATTAAAATTCAATATCCTCTCCACTCTTTTATTCTATCCTAGAGAAGTGAAATAAAAGATAATGGTAAGAATATAAGAATAAAAAAATTATTTACAATAAAAATATATTTAAATTATGAAAACAAAATTAAAAAATGTAGAAAAATAAAATAAAAGCCTCCTGAAATATATCCTTGTGCACACATCTTCCTTCTCCTAAGATGTTATAAAAGTGGAATGGAACCACAATAATGGAAATTAGATATCAAATCCATGAATAATCCCCTCCAAATGGGAATTTATAATTATTATATAGTGCATTGTTGTCTAGGGTTACAAAAATTATAATAAAGGAAACTAAAAATCATGTCAAACGACATCCTTATTTTTTGTTCCTTGACATTGAAGATCAAAATGACTAAAAAAATTATTTCTAAAAAAGAAAAAAATATTTGTTTTGAGTTATATATATTTTTTAAAAAATTATTTGAATCCAAGAAAGTATTAAAATGTTATGTCCCAATCATTGATGTAATTTCCAAATTGATGAATCTGATGTAGATTTGACTTATAGGATCATTATCTCCCTGCAAAATTATGGCCCATATTAAGGTATCCAAATGAAATATATATCCCAAAATGATTATAATTATATCATAATGTTTAAAATTAAAATTCAAAACATATAAAATTATGAAACTAAAATAATAATGTGAATGTGAAATATAAATTCTAGAATTTACATGAAATTTCCAAATTCTTTATCGAATTATAAATTTTAATTAAATCATAAATTAAAACAAAATATAAGAGAATAAAATTTGTTATTATCAATAGAATATTCAATAAAATAAAGTTTTATAAAATCACACTAACGTACCATTGTTTACTCTTGGGAAAAAATTACCTAATATTCACAAAATATTTACACAAAAATCAATAATGATTTTCTTGATATTTTACAAAATAGAAATTATCATGTCTCTTATATAAAAAGTAATTTCATTTCATTTTATTATACCATGTTAATTTTTTTTCAACCTCTATAATTCATACATTACTTAGTCACAACTTACGTTATATGAAAATTCATGTAACTCTTTACTCAAGGGAAATATAATCGAGAGTTATTCCTGTACCTCAAGTAAATCCCCCTAATAATAATCATTAATTTAATACCATATTTCCAAATCATAATTAAAAATAAATATGAATAATGGGGAATAAAAAATTAGGCTCAAATAAGTATGAGGCTAGGGGTAGGTAGGTAATTATATGAAACAAAACAAATTCATAAAGGTGGTTAACTCTTAAGAAAATTTTATGATATTCAATAAAATAATTCCATTAAATCTCATTTTCCAAAGATGAAATTTCCCCTTTCCACAACTATAAGTAAAGGATCATAAATGTGAAAATAATTAAAATAAATTACACTCTATATTTATTTATTTTCTATTTTTTCTTCAAATTTTTTTTTCAAAAGATGCACTTGAATAATATTTCACACTTATCTCTCAACAACTGTTTGATCTCATTACAACACTAATTATAATAGTTTAAATTATTTCAAAGGATGTCTAAGAGTGGTTTTTTTAATTCCAAGGTCCAAACCCTTTTTTTTACTATTTTGGTAATAAATAGGATTCAATTATAAATATCTAATGATACTCTCCCTAACATCCAATGAAAAAAAATCCACCCTTCTTCCTCAATGTAAAAAAATCCCCTTAGACCTTGGAAAACCACTACCCTACACTTAATTTATTGAATATAATTAAAAATATTAAGAGTAGGGTAGGAAGGATAAAACAGGGTTGTAATATTGATTTCCCTGTAAAGTTAATTCATGGATTCCATGGGCTTAAATAAATATAGAGATGTAAAGGTGGACCCCAATGATAAGGGCTTCAGAAAAATAAATACTTCAATCATATTAATTTGGATTTATTAAATCATAACTTCAATAAGATATAATGAATATTAAATTAGTAAAACATGTCTAAGTATCTCTAAAGAAATGGTTAATAGAAATAATAGATAATATTTGGTTTAAAATACCCCATAGGATTTTAAATATAATTGTGGAAAGTTCTTAATGGGTATATATTTCAAAAATTGATAAAACTTATAAAAATATTATAAAATTTATTTCTAAAACATTTTACATATAAAAAATCATTTAAAAATCTATTTATTTTAAATAATCAATTCCAAAATCTCAAAATCAATTCTTTTGTAAAAATATTGATGAATATTCAATGAATCTCAAGGTTTCTAAAAATAATCTTAAAATAAAAAATGAAAAAATGAACCTAAATAGATTAAAATGGATCTCTTATACATAAACTATTAGAAAAACTCTTTGATTCAAAAATATTTTTGTTGAAATTGTATAAAAAATTGACTATTTAGTAAACAAGTCAATAGAGAAAGTAATAATACAAATTAACTTATTATAAGTGGATGTATTATGTTTATATCTTAGGTGATACCCACTAAAAACATATAATTAACAAAAACAGAATGAATTTATTGAATATATAATAAATTAAATATAAATATAAATTAAATTTGAAAATAAATTGGATAAATCTTGGCTTCACCCCCAAGTGGTTACTGGATTTTTGATTTCCCTAGATGACATTTCTAGTTGGTATCCAAAAATATGATTTGGCTTGAATTTTTTTAGATAAACTAAAATATGCATCTAATTAAAATATTCAAATTTTCAAATTTTATGGTGAGGAATCCATTATTAGAGTATAATAGATCCATTCCTATTGAAAAAAGTCACAACTTGTATGGTGGGGGTAGGATAAATGATGGGCCCACTTATTTATCTTTGAATACTAGTTCATTGTCCTCTTCTTCATTATCCCAGTCTTGCTCACATTTTTCTCATTAAAAGTTTAACCAAGGTTAAAGTCAAATAATATTTCTCTTTTAATGGAATTGAAACAAAATATATTAATAAAAAATCATCCATCTCAAAGTGGGTTGCTTGTGACTCAATTTTTTCAGGAAAATCCACTAGAATTCATTATCTTAAAATTCTTATATCTAAATATTTTTAATGGTTACTTAAAAAAATTATTGATCACATTATAGGGAAGTGTATAGATTATCCAAATCTATAATTAAAAAAACTAGTGACAAGGTGATTCCAACAAATATATATCAAAAGTAAGTTCATTTAATGGAATTTTTTATCCCTTGAGTGATTCAACCATTAGCTCTTACTATTGAATTCATGTGTATAAAAGGATTTATATCTGATATTGAAATATATTTTCATGTAATTTAGAATCAGACATGTTAATATCTTTTAGGAATGTTGGTTGTAGTGGAGGAGACTCTTCTAGTTCCTTGGTCACTTTTTGATAAAAATATGCGATATAGTAAGAGAAATCCGTTAGTTCCCACTAAAAGGATTTAAAAAATTGTTGTTTGAGGTCCTCCTTCGAGTAGTTGATAATATCTTGGTATTATATCTATCCAAATTTGGTTTTATAGACTCCCATAACATGTATATAAAGTAAATAAATAATCCCATCCAAGGGGAGGGAGACATTTATTTTTGGAAAATAAAGACAAATTATTTTTTAATAATGAAAATAATTAATTATTGAAATACTTCAAGGATACCCAAAATTAGTTCTAATTTCATGAACTTTTTCTTGAGTGATATCAAAATATTTTATGATTTTTTACTAAGTGCGTCATAGGAGATAACCTAGGTAGTATCTCTTGAGGTGCCTTGTAATTTATCACTTAATATTCCAATTCACTTATTATATTTTTTATATTTTATATTTTATGAAAATAAAAAGGGAAATGGTTTAAATTTATGTGAAAAAATTCAAATTAAAGTCACAAATATATAAAATAAAAGGAAGGAGAATCTTTTTGGGAAGAAATAATGGAATAAGGAAAAAAATTTCTTTCAAGCAACTAAATGACAAAACACAATCAACCTAATATTACCCTCTATTATCCATTCATAATTATCAATTTATTTAAATCCATTTAATTATGATCCCTTAATTTTTTCAACCCTGGAACCAAACATAAATTATCATGACCACAATGAAATAAATAATTGAAACATAGGATGACTTTGGGACATCCAATCATGGTACGTTGTTTTAATTGTTTTAAAAAAGAAAACGAGTGGTCAATAAACAATTAATATGACATATAAACCCTATAAATTATAAGTATTGAGTTTAGGAATTATATTTTAACCTTAAAAATTGATCCTAATGTTGATTAGATTGGGGGATAGTATGTATCTTTCAATTGACATAAATAAAACCTCGTGGTCAAAGTAAAAAATAGATCAAGTTAATAAGAATTTAAATACTCAATTAATCTAGCATAATTTATGAATTATATTATGTTCATGAATTAAAAAAATAATAATTTAATGGAGTAGAAATTATATTGACAATTAATGGGAAATACTCTTCCATGGATAGAGTTTTCATCATAGAGAAAATTTTCATAAGCAGTGGTTTGAAATGGTAAAAAAAATCTCATATACACTCTTAGATTCAAGACTAAATAAGTGAAAAAATTATAATTAGGATAATATAATAATACATAAAATTATATAAATGAAAAAATGATTACAATTATTCAAACAAAATATAAGAATATAAAAGAAGTGAAAGCCTTTTGGAGGAGATCCTTGCTCAGAAATTGTTTTTGGATAATCACTGTCTAATCTATGATTCAGCCTATATAAATTTGAATAAAATATTTTTAAAAAGTGGTGGGTAGGATAGAGATACAAAAATTTTAAAAAATGAATGTAAAAAGCAAGTCAAACTTCACCCTTATTTTTGTGATGTGTCTTTTACCATCAAAAAAACCAAACCAAATGTTTCTATAGTTAAATAAAATAATCATTTTTGAGTAATATAATAGATGTAAAAATTTACACCTAATATAAGAATGGTTGAAAATGTTTTGTATCAACCATTGATGTATGGTCCTAATTAACAAAGCGAGTCAAGATTTGAATTCCTATCCCATTATCTACCTAAAAATTATAATCCAGCTTTAGGTATCAAAATGAAATATGCATCGCAATTTTTTTTATAATTATTTCAAAAAATTTAAAATTAAAATTTTATACATATAAAATTTTAAAATAAAAATACTATAGTATAGTTGAAAGGGAAAAATAGGAATTTTAAAATTCATGATCTAATAACAAATTCCAATTTAATCATCAATTAAAACACAATGTGAGAGAATTAAATATATTATTATCATTAAAATAATCAATAAAATCATGGTTTATCTTCCAAATACCACGATAGGAATGGTGTTTATTGGTTATCTATAGCTTTGGAATTGTTTGATATCAGCATATCCAATTAATTTAATTCCGTAAAGTTGATTAATGGTTTTCATTTTAGTTATAAGAAAATACCATCTAGAAAGGATATATACACTCTATTGTTAAATAGAAAGGGTAATTTCTTTAAGTTACTACAATGTTGGGTTTTGATTGATGATTTAAAGTTTGTATGGGATTTATTGGTCCTTGGCATGGATATTTCTTATCTCATTATTAAAGTAGACTGAATTATTAGCTTTAAGGTGAAAACTGATTTCTATCTTCCTAGAGTTTAATTCATGTCTCTAGGTAGGGACACTCATATCTTTTTAGGGTGGGTGAGACCCCAAGTTAAAGAGAGAATACTATTTTTCTCTATATAATAGTTGAAACTCATTCCAGTTTTCTATTTTTCTATTTGATATAAATGATTAGGGTTCATATGTTCAACTTCTAGTTGTGGTATATAGGTATCCCGAGGTCTTTACAAATGATTTGGCTATGTATCCTCCCTAGAGGGAGGTGAATTTTTATATTTAATTAAATCCATTTATTAGCCCCATATCTTTTTCAATTTTATAGATAAATATTTCCATGATAAAGGATTTGAAATTACAACAAGAGGATCTTGAAGGAAATGAATTTATTCAACTGAGTGTGCCACCTTGGGAATCACCAATTCTATTTACAAAGACGGTGGGTAGAATCCCTTGACATTACATATATTATTAAAATCCCAACCATGTTATTTTCAAGCATAAATTATCATTTCTCTATATTAAATAACTATTTGATAAGATCAAAGGAACCTAGTGGTTTTCAAAAATAAACTTTGGATAGAGATACCATAATCTGAGGGTTCAAAAAATAGATGTTTCGAAAACCACTTTCAAAATAATGTATGGGAAATATGAGTATTTGGTTATTCCATTTGACCTTACAAAACCTCTTGTGGTTTTCATGTATTTTGTAATGCCCCGACCCCAGTTACCCAGAGCTGGTGCATTATTGCGTAACATTGGCATGATCACAAAATATCAAGTCTCGAAAGACTGATTATTTTAGTAGCCTTGGAAACACTAGATACATTCATAAATGTTACATTACATTATAAAGTGAAAAATAACAATAACATAGTGTCCATAGTCCACACTTCTATCCCCTTCAGACTATCCCTGTAGTTCAGTCATAAAATATTTCTTCACATCCTGGGAAAAATAAAACATTGAAATGGGTGAGCTCAAATGCTCAGTAAGGATAACAATATAGCGGAAGATTTCATAAATAAACATAAACATTTAAGGAAATGTATGACTAAAACAAAAGCCTTTTAAACTTTAACTTCAATATATTATGGAAAAAGTAAAATGAGATAATTCCATTTACTTATTCACATGGATATTCTACTGGTCGAATAATCACATGAAATATCAACAACCACTTTCATAATGTTGGAATTCATAATTCCATACTATCATAACCATGTAGCCAAGGCCTCATGCCATGACTACAAATAAGATTTTTTCAAGGCCTCGTGCGAAGACAGTAGTTTGTCTCATGAGACATGCCGATGCATCGAGTAGCTATAGCGGTCTCTACCGTCACTTATTAAGTCCAATGCATTCCTCATATGAATAGGTTTAAACATATCATAAAACATAACATAATCGTATCACATAAAACATACATAAGGGAAACATAACATTTCCACATTTCAATCACAAGATATCAACACAACACATTGATATAATAAAAACATTATCAAAAGCATTTTCAATACCAAAATAAAAGTAAATTAAAACATGGTATTTATTTTTCATTTAAAAAAATGGTATGGCTTATAGAGGAAGTTGAAACTCAAATAACAGTCACGGTGGAAGAGAAGTAGTTGTTGCTGCATACTTAAAAAACATTCCTTTTGTCATTTAGTAAAACTTTTTCATATAAAAAATATTCCTTTTGAATAAAAGTAAAAGTCAAAGGGGTTTATACACCGTATAAAGGAAAGTTGTGTATAAAACCAAATATGCCTCAATGAAAGGAGATTGAGACGAAGTCCCTTACAAAGAAATTTTTTTAAATAAAATATATCTATTATGTGTATTAACTATAATTACACTTAAATAAAGTACAAATACAATATAGGACATAATAATATCATGACATAATTTGAAAGTAGGAGATTAACCCAAAGAACGGAAATTGGGTTAAGAAGTTTCCTTACCTCATGTCCGTCTTGAATCGACCATTTTTTAACCTCATGAATAATAAAATAGAGTTAATTTATAATTTATTAATAACCTTTTCAAGTTTATTATTCCTTTTATATCACTTATTACCATGTTATGAACATTATGTAATTATTTATGCTAATAACTGTCATTTTGTCGATCTTTGGTACTTGAGTCAAAAATAAACTTTTGATAATTACAAGTTGTTCATGTGGTAAAATATCCATTATATCCAGAATTATATTCATGATGAAGATATCATATATATCCATTATATACATGCATTTATAATATTACATAACATTTAGAGGTAAGAAATGAAATGCACCATTCATGGAGACGGTAAGACCTACGTACGCATGAACGCTACTTTCATTTCTATTTCATATTTAATGGAATGAAATTATAATTTTATAAAGGTATAATACAATTACAGTATAATATCATGTATAATATCATTTACTCCATCCATTATACATCCCACATATGGCATTAACGATTCAAATCACTTTGAGGGGGCGGTAGTCCGCACTTCCTAAAATGAAATTATTGTGTTTACCCATAATAGAAATCATAAAGGTATTCCATAAATGAAAAATACATAATCATAAGGCAAAAAAAAGACATAATATATATCATATATAGAAATAGTGTCATCATAATGGCAACCATGAGAGGTGTTAATAGAATATTGAACAATCATCGTTTCGTGAGGCAGTAATTCGCCACCCACAGAAACAGTATGTTCTTTAACCATTAGACGAAGGTGTGTGTAAGTGTAAATAAAATCATTCTAATAAAAAAATCCAAGTATATTGAGGATACTGGTGTTGTTACAAAATAAAATAATAAAAAGAGTTTAGGGGTTTGGAGAATCAAAATAAAACAAAATAACATAAGAGAATACATTACTATAAAATCAGGTAACTCTTTTTGATTTGAGCCAAAGGCTTCCTTGGGAAAACTTCTGCCCAATGTGAGGCTTCTAAGAGTAATATCGGGAAGTTTAGAGAGTAGTTTGGTAGAGTTTGTCCAATCCAAATGGCTTGGAAGGTGTGAATATGGTGGTAGTGGTGGGGGCCTTTTATAAGAGGAGAGGAGGGGCACTCTTGGAAAGTCCTAAAATGTTATATTATTATGAAGTGCCTTTCGGATTCCAAAGGTCCCAAAATTATATATTTCGAGGATAAGGTGATAAGGGTTCGAAATATACTCATCAAATAGGTTTTTTAAAAGTGTAATTCTTAGATTATACATTATCTTTTCATTTTATTTAAATCGTTAATTAATGAAGTAATCGCTGCATCATTATGGTGTCATAAAAATTTAATTTATTTAATGTCTAAAAATTATAAAAAAATTCACATGATGTAGGAAATTATTTTATCTTTCCAATGAATATTTATAGTCTAAAAGGTAAATTATATAACCCCATGTAATAATTTGTTTAGTAAAACAACACATGTTTGTGACAATTTTATTTTTACTTTAAATAAAAAGTTATTAATGTCATTTTCTTACCCAAGTGGCACCATGGGGTCCCCAAGTTGACCCATGGATTGTCTTGGTCTTCCATGACTCATCCAATAAGTGTAGGAGAAGTGTCAAGATATTTTTATATTTTTATAATATCATTTTTACCTTAAATTTCACTAATTAACTTTAATCGCGATTAATAAAACTTAAAAGTTACTATTAACCATAAATTATTTTAATCACATTGAAAAAAAATTTAATTCCTAATGAAAACCATTTATTATAGATTTTTTGAAAATCAAATCACAGAAGTGGTAATGTTTTATTTAAACGAAAAATCAGTTTTTTAACTACCACTTAGTGGTTTCACTATTCATCAAAAATTAACGTTTTTCAGAACAATGCCAAAATTTCACCCTAAGCTATAATTGATATTCCGAATTCAAAAATTATGTCTATTTTAAAAAATTCAAAAAATATAAGTTGCATTAATTAATTTTACAATTAATTCCTATTGTCACAACAAATATCGTTTTTTTAAGAAACAATATATATCAAAAGATTGACAATTGTTTGTGTCCAATTTCAAAGTGAAATTAATTCTAATGACCACCATTGGATAAAATGGTAAAAATATATTATAATTATAATTTAAAACCACTCAATAGTATAATTTATCACTATAAATTATTTCAATTAAAAAAGTTGTTTTTAAGTGTTTTTCACTATTCATAAAAAATTGGAATTTCTCAGAAAAATACCAAAAATTCAACATAGGCTAATTTTGATATTCCGAATCAAAAAATGAAGTCTATTTTGAAATATAAAATATATATAATTTCAAAAAGTGTGTATTACTATTCATAATGGCTATTTTGATTAGTCACGGTGTGTTGGAATATCAGACTTGCGTACAATGCAAGCTATTGCATTATTGAAAGAGAAGAGTATCATGGAAGCTCGGGGTGTTACATTCTACCCTCCTTCAATAAATTGCGTCCCCACAATTTGAAAATTTTATTTGAAAATAAAAGGTTGAAAATAGAAAATAACTTTCTGGAAAACCCACATCCGAAATAAGGTTAATAAAATTTAGCCTTAATAAGAGGGAAAGGGAAATGAAAAAGTCACCACCAAATTATGATCTCGGTAAGAAGAACATTGGTGGAAATTAGAGACATATAATTGGAGGAAAAACATAAATATATGTAGGGAGTGATTTCGGTCATCAATCAAAAAAAAGTGTAAAATTGAGGGCCTCAAAGCCTTCAATCAATGTTGATTTAAAATATTATCATTTCAACAAGACATAAGGTATTACGATAACACATTTTTTGTTTTAATATCCCTGTAATAAAGTTTAAGAATTAATTTATTCCAGGAATAAGAGATAGGTATATATATATTTATGCATGACAAGTAGAGTTTCAACCTTCAAATAATTCCTACCACAAACTCATCTTTCACTCAAAAAGATAATAGAACTCATGAATATTATATTTATCCTAATAGTACAAGGTTCAAAATATTAACACATACCCTTTAGATTAGGAAAAATATTTTTTAATAACCAGGGACTTCCTGTAGGCTTGTGGTAGGTAATAAAGTCCTGTCACACTATGGTTGTGGGTTTGATTCCTACAGCTTTGTTCGACGCGATGGGTTATCCCCTGACCTAGAGGTTGTCCTTTTCCTAAAACTATTGTATTATCATATTCCAAAACTAATATTTAGAAATTTTTTAACCATAAACAATACTATCCATGGTTCAACTTAATCCATTCCAACCTTTATAGTAATCCAAAATACTTCTTTCCAACTCACAGTCCAAATTTTATAAGGAAGGTAAACATAATGAAGATCCTTTTTTCCACATAACAACATTATAACACCTTCATAATGTATTCTTTTAAAACACTGAAACATCTTGAATTACCATAAACCCTTATTTATTACATTCATGATCCCTTATTCCTTATAGAATACTAGATATACCCCTTCTATCCAAAAATTTATACAAATCATTAATCAGTTTCAAGGAAGTTAAGAATATCCAATATAATTTATCTAAATCAGTCATGTATTATTCCAAAATAACTATCTCGGTATCAGAACCATATTATGGTTTATATTTCTCTCAACCACATATTTTTCAAAAATTTAACCTGTCGTGGAGTCACTTTTCTTGGTTCCACACCATCTCAAGTCCTTGATGAAATAGTACTGCCGTACAATCCTTATATACTCCATAATTACTATAACTAGTACATCATTGATACAACACTCAAATAACAAAATTCTTTAATAACAACATACAAACTCTAATCATTCCTCATAATCTTTGGTAGTATCATAACTTGATTATTATCCAATAATATCATTTGGGGCATACACTGATGATTTGGACATTGGTTTTCATAGTGTCCCCACTCCTTGCAGATGCAGCATTGTACATTTGAAACCTTTTTCTTACCCATGTAGTCACGCACCTGGTGTCCTTTTTCTCCACACTTACAACAAACTCGCATTCCCTTCAGGCATGTTTTAAAGTGTGTCTTCCCACAATTATCAAATATTGGAAAATTCTCCTTTTCCCGCATCCCTTTATCTATCATTATCTCTTCCATCCTTTTCTTCTCTTTCTTCCCTTCAAATCCATAAGACTCATAGAATTATTTACTTATCTTATTAACACATGATACTATTTCTTCATATGTTGAGAACACATGGGAGACTATTTCCCTTCTAAATGTTGGCTTAATACTGTGAAATATATGATCCTTCTTACTCCTTGGATCATACGTATTGATGGAGTTCACATTCCTTCTACTGGGCACCATTTCTATAAAATGGCATAAACTAGGTTAGTTTATGAATTGCAATGAATAATTCCAAACATGTAAAAATACTTAATGTAAATTGAAAGGTTTATAAATATAATCCATAATCATAAAAAATGTTTTCTTTGAGAAATTATATACTCATAAACCCTTCATAATGGTTTGTAAAAAAATGATAATTATCCTAAGCATATCCCCCGGGAGTATCGTAACCAAAAGTGAAGCAAGGCCCGTTGTCTTGCACCAGTTCCGGTTCGAGTCTAGCTCAAAGCGGTGTTTTTGGGTTTTACCCCTAGGTACATCTATGCCAGGGCCGCCTCTACCTGCTCATATCGTGACAGGGATGTATTGCTCAGAAAACTCACAAAATCTCTATAATACCAAAATTCTAGGAAGTTATTCTATATTAACCCTCAAATTATATCTTTGGGCTATGTGCTCTAATTAGAGTTTATCTAAATCTAGATTCCAAGGTTAGTACTAAACTTCATCTGATACCAACTGCAACACCCTGACCCCAGTTACCCAGAGTCATTGCATTATTGCATAACATTGGCATGATCACAAAAGATCGAGTCTCAAAAGACCGATTAGTTTAGTAGCCTTGGAAACACTAGATAAATTCATTAATGTTACATTACATTATAAATTGAAAAAACAAAATAACATAGTCTCCATAGTCCACACTTCTATCCCCTTTAGACTATCCCTGTAGGTCAGTCATAAAATATTTCTTCACATCCTGGAAAAAATAAAACATTGAAAGGGGTGAGCTCAGATGATCTGTAAGGATAACAATATAGCGGAAGATTTCATAAATAAACATAAACATTTAAGGCAATGTATGACTAAAAAAAGCCTTTTAAACTTTAACATCAAAATAATATGGAAAAATTAAAATGATATGATTCCATTTACTTATTCACATGGATATTATACTGGTCGAATAATCACATGAAATATCAATAACCACTTTCATAATGATGGAATGCATAATGCCAGACTATCCTAACCACATAGCCAAGGTCTCATGCCAAGACTACAAATATGATTTTGTCAAGGCCTCGTGCCAATACACTAGTTTGTCTCATGAGACCTGCCGATGCATCAAGGATCTATTGCGGGCTCCACCCGTCACTTATTAAGTCCAATGCATTCATCATATGAAAAGGTTTCAACATATCATAAAACATAACAAGATCGTATCACATAAAACATACATAAAGGAAACATAAAATTTCCACATTTCAATCACAAGATATCAATACAACACATTGATATAATAAAAACATTATCAAAAGAATTTTCAATACCAAAATAAAAGGAAAGTCGAACATGCTATTTATTTTTCATTTAAAAAAATGTTATGGCTTATAGAGGAAGCCGAAACTCAAATCATAGTCACAACAGCAGAGAAGTCATTGTCGCTGCATACGTAAAAAAACATTAATTTTGTCTTTTAGTAAAAACGATTCGTATAAAAAGTATTCCTTTTGAATAAAAGTAAAAGTCAAAGGGGTTTATACACCATATAAAGGAAAGTTGTGTATAAAACCAAATATGCATCAACGAAAGGAGATTGAGATGAAGTCCCTTACAAAAATCATTTTTTAAATAAAATAGATCAATTATTTGTATTCAATATAATTACACATAAAGATAGTAAAAATACAATATAGGACATAATAATATCATTACATAATTTTAATGTAGGAGATTAACCCAAAGAACAGAAATTGGGTTAAGAAGTTCCCTTACCTCGTGTCCGTCTTGACTCGACCATTCATTAACCTCCTGAATAATAAACTAGAGTTAATTTATAATTTCTTAAGAACCTTTTTCAAGTTTATTATTCCTTTTATATCACTTATTACCATGTTATGAACATTATGTAATTATTTATGTTAATAACGGTCGTTTTGTCGATCTTCGGTACTTGAGTCAAAAATAAACCTCTTATAATTACATGTTGTTCATGTGGTAAAATATCCATTATATCCAGAATTATATTCATGATGAATATATCATATATATCATATATATCCAGTATATACATGAATTTATAATATTACATAACATTTAGAGGTAAGAAATGAAATGCACCGTTCATGGAGACGGTAAGCCATACGTACGCATGAACGCTACTTTCATTTCTATTTCTTATTTAATGGAATAAAATTATAATTATATAAAGGTATAATATAATTCCATTATAATATCATGTATAATATCATTTACTCCATCCTTTATACATCCCACATATGTAATTAATGATTCAAATCACTTTGAGGGGGCGGTAGTCCGCACTTCCAAAAATGAAATTATCGCGTTTACCCATAATGGAAATCGTAAAGGTATGCCATAAATTAAAAATACAGAATCATAAGGAAAACAAAAACAAAATATATATCATATATAAAAATACTGTCATCATAATGGTCACCATGAGTTGTGTTAATAGAAGATTGAACAATCATCGTTTAGTGAGGCAGTAATTCGCCACCCACAGAAACAGTATGTTCTTTAACCATTAGACGAAGGTGTGTGTAAGTGTAAATAAAATCCTTCTCAAAACAACATCCAAGTATATTAAGTATACTGGTGTTGTTACAAAAGAAACGAATAAAAAGATTTTATGGGGTTAGAGAATCAAAATAAAACAAAACAACATAAGAGAAAGGCTTCCTTGGGAAGACTTCTGCCCAAAGTGAGGCTTCTAGAAGTAAGATAGGGAAGTTGAGAGAGTATTTGGGCAGACGTTGGATGAGCCAAATGGCTTGTAATGTGTGAATAAGGTGGTAGTGGTGGGGGCCTTTTATAAGAGGAGAGGAAGGGCACTCTTGGAAAGTCATGAAATGTTATATTATTATGAAGTGCTTTTCTGATTCCAAAGGTCCCATAATTATATATTTCGAGGATAAGGTGATAAGGGTTCAAAATCTACACATAAAATAGGTTTTTGACAAATTTAAGTCTTAGAGTTTACATTATCTTTTCATTTTATATAAATCATTAATTAATGAGTTAATCACCGAATCATCATGGTGTTATAAATATTTAATTTATTTAATGTATAAAAATTATAAAAAAATAACCATGATGTAGGAAATATTTTTAGCTTTCCAATGAATATTTATAGTCGAAAAGGTATCTTATATAACCCCATGTAATAATTGTTTTAGGAAAACAACACATGTTTGTGATAATTTTATTTTTACTTTAAATAAAATGTTTTTAATGTGATTTTCTTACCCATGTGGCTCTATGTGGTCCCCAAGTTGACCCATGGATTGTCTTAGTAGGCCATGAATCATCCAATAATGGTATAACAAGTGTAAATATATTTTTATAATATCATTTTTACCTAAAAGTTCACTAATTACCTTTAATCGCGATTAATAAAACATAAAAGTTACTATTCACCCAAAAATTATTTTAATCCCATTGAACCACATTTTACTTCCTAATAAGAACCATGTATTTAGGATTTTTGAAAATCAAATCACAGAAGTGGTAATGTTTCATTTAAACGAAAAATCAGTTTTTTAACTACCACTTAGTGGTTTCACTATTCATCAAAAATTGATGTTTTTCAGAACAATGCCAACATTTCACCCTAAGCTATAATTGATATTCTGAATTCAAAAATGAATTATATTTTAAAAAATTCCAAACATGTAAGTTGCATTAATTAATTTTATAATTAATTCCTGATTTCACAACAAATAGTGTGTTTTTAAGAAACAATATATATCAAAAGATTGACAATTGTTTATATCAAATTTCAAAGTGAAATTAATTCTAATGACCACCATTGGATAAAATGGTAATAATATATTCTAATTATTCATTAAAACCAATCAATAGTATAATTTATCACTATAAATTATTTTGATTAAAAAAAATTTTTATAAGTATTTTTCACTATTCATAAAAAATTGGTAGTTCTCAGAAAAATACGAAAAATTCAACATAGGATAATTTCGGTATTCCAAATAAAAAAATGAAGTCCATTTTGAAATATAAAATATATATAATTTCAAAAGGTGGGTATTACGATTCATAATGGCTATTTTGATTAGTCGCGGTGTGTTAGAATCTCGAACTTGCGTACAATGCAAGCTATTGTATTATTGAAAGAGAAGCGTATCGTGGAAGATTGGGGTGTTACATATTTGTTGAACCAGATCTATCATCTCCATCTATATTACTTCTTGATAATTTTTTTAGATGTCGTCCACGTGTAGTCTAAATTGAGAGAAGAACATAAGGACTATATATTTGTTGTCTTAGAAACCTTGAAATAGAACTGCATGTATTCTAAGATATCTAAATGTTAGTATTAGGTTCATGAGGTAAAGTTTTTGTGTCATGTGATATCTAAGAAATGAATCTATATGGATCCTAATAACATCCAAGAAATTATTTCTTGGGGGTATCTTAAGAATATGTTTGAGATTGTGAGCTTCCCAGGTTTTGTGGAATATTAAAATAATTTCATTAAGTAATTTCACATATTGGATTATCCCTTAACATCTTTGAATAAAAAAGGTGTGAAGTTCAATTTGGATTAGAAGTTCCAAAGATCATTTTAAGAGATGAATGTGAGTTTTACTTCAGCTCTATTTTTTTCTTCCTAGGATTATAATCGAATATACCATAATTTTTTATGATTCATGTTTGGGATTGGGATGCATGCTAATGAATCTTGAATATGTAGTGTTGTATGGATATCTCCAGTTATTCTGTAATGCGAAGAATTACAACACTAAAAAACATGATATATATAGTGATTCATGCCTTAAATATGTGGGACTAATATCTTTTCAAGAAACAATTTATACTATATTTGGACTATAAAAGTTTAATCATATTTTAAACTAGTGCGATTAGAATTTTCAGTACAGATGCTTGGTAGAGTATCTTTAGAATTTTTAATTTGATATAAATTATACCACTATAAAGGGTAATTCAGTGACCAATGACTTGATATTTATTAATTAAACCATGGTATTAATGTATTATTTATTTATGGTTATCTTCGGTCTCTTTAGTTAGTATTAGATCACGATTTAGTAATTTTTAGATATTAGGATAATAAAACATTAAAGAAAATCTTATGGATAAGTTTAAGATAACATCAGGATATTTTGGTAAAGAATGGATTAAGTAGTTTTCCGAGAAAATTAATCCATGTATGGATACTCAAAAGTGGATACAGGATCTAGAATAGATGTTCCTAGTTTAATAACCTAAAATAGGGAATGTTGCGTATTGAATCAACTATGACCTGGTGCATGATAAAGAGGTCTATCTACACACTCGGTTAGACTCTCCTGGGGGATATGCTTTGGTTAATTCAAATTCTCTTTAATGAACAATTATTAAGGACTAGATTATTTTGTTGACTAACATGGTAAATAAAAATATAGTAGTAAAATAACCATGTATAACCTAAATTGAAACTTAGATATTTTTGAAGGAAGAATATACACATTATTTTGAGTTGTTTATTCTATGATGATAGTTTTCCACTTTATAAATTTAAAAATTAAGTATCCTCACCATGATATTTCCTTTATTAGGGATATGGTTTTAATGAAAAGGAACTAATCTAATGATGGATGAAATAGAAAATGTGGTGACTATCCAAAAGAGGTGATAATTGAAGTTAAAAATCTCATGGAAAGTTTCAATAAAATCTCTCTTGTTATGTATAAGAACATGAATAATGTAGAGCTACCAAATGTACTGAGAAAAAGAAATTTTTATCGAATATTTTATGTGTCATTGTTCACTATCCTTAATTTGACCTTCCAACACATTGATTTCTATGAAATTTATTTTTATGATGGAAAATTTGTTTTTTACCTTTAATTGTTGGAGCCTGAATAGTTAATTTTGATTGTCTATCATCTAGAAGGTGATATTGATTAATAGTGTAATATCATTATGAACAGAATAAAAAGGGAGTAATTTGATTCTATAGAGTGGTAATATTTAAATAGAATATTATTTTCTAAATATTTACATTAGACACTTAAAACTAAGTTAAAATGATAATTCATATAATTGAATAAAATTAAGATTAGTCTGTTAAATATTATGAGAAAAAATTCACGATACTAACAAAGTATTCCTCAGAATATATCTCTAGAAACAAAAATATTATTTATATATTCTTCGATGGAATAATGCCCAGTATTTTGAAGATATAATATATTAGGGAATTTAGATACTATGAGGGAGTTGATCGATGTGAGATTAAGGTTGAAATAGAAGATATATACCCAAATGATTCTAGAGAAAGGAAAAGAAATATGGAGTATAATGAAAGAAATAATGAGTAGTCTCATGGGGAAACAAAATTCCATTTACTCACATGTAAAACATGTGAAAAAAACATAGGTAATTACCTTAGAGGTTTGGAAATTTTTACAAGTATAGTAAAGTAGGCCACCATACTCGTGACAAATAAAGCAATAGAAAGAGGCTGAATAACAACATTGAGGGGAAAAAGGCCCAACCTAATTCTCCAACTACTCATAAATAATTCAAATTCTAGGATTATGGGAATTATACAAATCAATTTCATAAAAATAGATTTAATTAAAGGAATAATCAACAATAACCTACCAATCAAAGGGTGTAAGGGAGGTTATATGCAATCACTACTACATAAGTACAAAAAAACAATAAAGTAGTGAAAGGTACACTCATTATATACTCTATAATCATGAATGATTTATTTTATTCAAGTTATTCACATTATTTTATATCTTATAATACTTATATGAATATATATTTTAGACCAAAAACATTGAATATCGAGCTATATTTGAAAACACCTAGTGGAATTCTGAATAAAACTAAGGTGTACAAATATTCTCTAATCGAGATTTTTGGGGAGATAATTCATGCATGTTTGGTTATTCTTTTTGTAGTCAATTTTTACATAATTCTAGTTATATTCTGAATTTCCTTATATAAATATCAAATAAATTCCTAAGAAAGGAAAATCTATTTTCATATCTCTAATCATCCAGTTATCTAGTATCAGTGAAAATATGATCCTTCACCTTCTTCAAAATAAAATTATATAATATGGGTGTCGATACCTTATAATAATGGGATCTTGGAACATATTATTGATGAGTAAGTCAAAATTGAGAACATGAATATTTTTCAAGAATATGATGATGAATTTGCTAATGAATTGCTTGGTCTTCCCTAGGAACGTGATGTTGAATTCTCAATCAGACTCATCCTTGGATCATTTATTATCTCAAATACTCCCTATATAATTAATTATGTTGAATCATAGTAATTGGAGAAGATATTAAAATATAAATTTGGCAAGTGGTTTATACACCCTAGTGCTTCACTATAGTGTAAAATAGTAATATTTGTAAAATAAAGGAATGGAACAGTGAATATTTACATCAATTATCATGTAATCAATAAAATCATGACAAAAAACAAATTTTCTATACCCAATATTAATGTCCAGTTTGATTCGCTCAAAGGACCTCAATTCTTCTAAATAATTTACCTTTGATATGAATATTATCAACTAATGGTAAAAATGGAGGATATTCCAAATATAGTATTCCAAAAAAGGTTTGGACACTATGAATTTGTAGTTATTTTATTTGGAATTACCAATTACCCCCACTATCTTCATGGATCTTATGTATAAAGTCTTCAGATATTACGTAGAATAGTTTGTGTTATCCTTTATAGAAAATATCCTTATATATTATAAAATTAAAGAAAAGCATGAAGATCACTTAAGGACTATATTGAAGACCCTAAGGAAGGATAGGTTGTATTTGACACGCAGTAAATGTGAATTCGGGATACAAATGGTATCATTCTTGGGTCATGTCATCACAACGAAGTGTATATATATAGATTCATCAACGATTGATGTTATTTAAAAATGTATAAGACCAACCACTATGAATGAAGTATATAGTTTTATTAAGCTAGATAGATATTATTGATGATTTTCAATATATTTCTCATGGATTTCTTAACCATTAACCAAGTCAATATGGAAATTATTTATGTTCCAATGAATAAAAGAATGATAGGTAGACTTCAAGGAGATTAAGGAAACGTTTATCACTACAACTATGCTTATATTACTTTATAGTGGCGAGTGGTTTGTAATTTATAGTAATGAATCATTAAAAGTCTTTGGATGTGTCGTCATGTAAAATAAAAAATTAATTTTTTATGCCCGATGCTAATTAAAAACTCATGAGAAAATTACCCGATGCATTATTTGAAATTAGAAATGGTGATCTTTGTATTGAGAATTTGTTGAAATTAATATATGATGAGAAGTGTGATACATAAAATGATCACAAGATCTTGAAATATATCTTAAAATAGATATAGTTAAATATTTTCCAATGGAAATGGTCATAGCTCATCAATGATTATGAGTTATCCATACATTACAACCTTGAAAAAGAAAAAAAAGTGGTTGATTCTCTGAGTAAAGAATATCATGTTATATTATTGATGACCAAGATTGATAAATACACAATACTCATGGATCTATAGAGGATGAATCTTAAAATCACAAAGTAAGTGAAAAAATTTTATCCCTTTAAAGTATATTTTCATCCATCTATTCATGTAAGGATAAAAGAATCCTAGAAGGATGATATGGAACTATAAAATAATATAGAGAATATTCTAGAGTTCAACTTTGATATATATGGTGTAATAATGTTTGGAAATTGGATATGTTTATTATCTGTACTAGAACTGAAGAATTATTTTTTGGATGATATACCTTGGTCATCCTTCCTTATCTGTCCTTGAGGCATAAATATGTATAGAGATTTGAAGCAAAAATTCTGATGGGATAACATGAATTGGGAAATTGTGGAGTATATATCTCAATTCTTGGTAAGTTAGAAAGTTAAGGAAGAGCGATAGAACCCTAAAGGGATTATGAAACCATTACCCATACCTGTATAGAAATATGAAAATGTCACTGTATATTTTTTCATTAGACTCCATAGAATACAAAAATATCACAATTTCATATGGGTTTTAGTCAATTTACTTACAAAATCCGTGAATTTTATTTACATAAGAGAATATTTCTCAATGTATCATCTTTCCAAGATATAAATTATTGTGGTGGTTAGGCATCATAGTGTATCCATATATATTGTATCGGATAAAGATATTAGGTTTATATTGAGATTCTAGAAAAGTATTCAACATGTTTTAGGGATCGATCTGAATTTTAGCTCTACTTACCACCCTTAGATAGATGAATAGTCTGAGAAAACCATTCAAACTATAGAATATATGATGAGAAAATATTTAGTGGATTTATAATGATTTTGGGAATAAAATTTTTCTATGATAGAGTTCTCATATAACAATAATTTCAATTATATCATCCAAATTCTACCATATGAGGCTCTATATGGGAATAGATGCTGGACTCCAACCTGTTGGGATGATATTGGGAAAGAAATTTGATAGGGCCTATCCTTGTCCAAGAAATAATGGAGAAGGGCCAAACTATTCAGAGGTATATAAAATAGTGTATATTTGATAGAAGATCTATGACAACAACCATTAAAGATTTCAAGAAGTTGAAGTCAGTGATAAGGTATTTATCCAAATATCTCTATAGAAATGGGTTATGAGATTTTGGAAGAAAGGAAAATTGAACCCTAGATACATCAGTTCCTTAGAGAGATAGTTGATCAAGTAAGGGTCATATTTTATTTATTTTAACTCCCTCATCACCTCTACCAAGTAAACAATATCTTCTATTTGTTATTTTTGATGATGTATATATAAGATACATCACATAAACTAAACTCCAAAGACTTGAAACTGGAATATGACCAATCCTATGAAGAAAAACCCATGGAGATATTAGATCAAAGAGTAATGAAATTTAAAGAATGACCACCAATCTAGTTTAGGTTCTATTAAATAACCCTATGCTTGAGAAAGATACATGGTAACCTAAGGATATAATTATGAAAAATTATCATAACTTTTGATCCTCTATGTATTGAAATTTCAAGGATAAATTTTTTTAAGGTGTAGAATATAATATCATGAAATTATAGACTTTGTAAAACTGATGATATGTTTGATAAATTTAATTACATGATAAAACCAACTTAAAATCCATAATGTATTAGAATAAAATCATTAATAAATATTTTATAAACTCTATGATAGTAAATAATTTAAAACTATTACCATTAAAAGATAGATAATTAATATTTTTTATTATTGAAAAGGTTATCTTTATAAAAACTTTTCCATATATTTTATATTTTATTTTAAAAGATAATTTTTTAATTATTTTAAAATAATTTTTTGAGAATTCATAATATGAAGATTTACTTAGTATGAATTTTTGATCTTCTTTTGAAAATGATAATTTTTAATCAAAAAATACAGTTTTAATGAAAATTATGATTTCTATGATTTTATCATTATGTAAGCTTGTCCTAGTATACTAAAAATAGTTTAAATTTATCAAATATATTTTTAATGAATAATATGATTCATTTTAATATGTTATTTTATTTTTTAAATCCTATGTCCAACATTTTTAGAACTAAATTGAAATGATAGTTTAATAAAAACTGTTTTCGGTATTTTCTTTGAATTAAGTATTTTCAAGGTGAGATTAATTTATAAATTTAATTTAAATACACATAGTATTTTTAATTTTTATAATAAAATAATTTATGTAATTTAAATTAGTTACAATGATAATTTTATCTTATATATAAATTTAAATATGGAAAATCTTATTTTTCTAAAAACTTATTTTATGTGATCAAATGTGTTTATTTTAAAATTAACATTTAAAAAATTTATAAATATGACTAAACATTTTAAATAAGAAATTCCAAATTAGGTAATAAGGTATTTTTTAATTTTGGTCATTAAAATTAATTACTAAGGTTAAAAATAGTTACACTGGTAAAATGTAAAAATGGTAAATAGTATTTTATAAAGGGGAAAAGGAAAAAACTTACTAAAAATGTTTTTAAATTAATGTTTGATTTAATTTTTTACCCAAAACAACATTTCCTTCATATTTGTTCTATTTTTTGGCCATTTAATATTGAATAGTAATATTACATTATATAAAATGGAAGGGTTACTTCCAAAACTACCCTTCTACCCACTTATAAAAAGCAAGAACATCCCCCACTTTTAGACTCAACATCCCATTAAATTTAGCCTTTAAAATATTATAATTTTATTCTCTTATAATCTTCTCCCACATCCATAATACTTTTCTCACTTTAGGTTTCTTACGACCTTCATCTCTGGGGATTTTTCCAAGAGAAAGCTCAAGATTAGAACATGAGTGTTACTTTATTCTCTTTTTTTCTTTTACTATACTCATTCCTAATATTGTATAAAATTATTTATATGATGAAATTAGTTTAATTAGAAAACTGAAATTTTATTATATTAATTTATCAATAAATAGTTACCCCTTTCCATCCACTTAGAAAACAAAAGAATGTTAACTACGTGTTGTGTGGACTACCAACTCCACAAAGTTGTGCTTTTAGTTTTTCATGTTGTTTTTACATAATTGTGAAAACCACTTAAAATATGATCCACCAAATTAGAAACATATTAATAATATTCGTATTCTTATATTATAATTATATTATAAACTTTCCTAACAATACTCACCCACCGAGATATATTTTGTTCATGTTTTTGTTAGTTTAAACACCAACTTGAATAAATGATATAAAACCCTATCATGTGTGACTATGAAAAATAAATAATAATATTATTATAAGGTAATAATAATTTAAAGATTTTATTTTGGTTTTGAAATGGTTATATTAGGTATTTAATTTATTATTAAATTATCATCATTGATCGCTAAAATTTCTAAAATATGATGACATTGATTCAATTTAAATGGAAACATTAAAAAAATAATATAATAAATAAATAGTATGTGATGGAAAAGGAATTTGTTTAAATTAAATATAAAATAATACGTTTCCTAAGAATTTATTTAATAAAATTAATTTTATTATTCAAGAAGTTAACCATGTGCACATATTAAATCTTGAATAAGGTAAGGGATTTTTATGTCAACATCACTTTATTGAGACATGTTTTAATGTTATGAACCAATTTCATATTTATATTATGTATATAATTTAAAATAATTTATATTGGCATAAAACATGATTTAATTATTTCTATTTATTGATATATTAGTTTTTAAAACTTCCTATGACTTCATGAACAGGATACAAAAGTTGTAAGGGTATTGATAACTCAATTACTTTTCATTGAGATACACTCCACATTATTGAAACTTTCAATTAAAAGTCGCTTCTAATATTCCATATAGTGATATTATATTATAAACTATACTTATTTTTTGGATAATTCTTTTTTATAACCATTTCCTCTTCTATGATGTTTTCAATTATAAAGTGTAATATTGTAAAGAATAATTCTGATATTTTATAATAAACATTTCATTCTAAGTCTATATTTACCTTTCCTAGAAATTATTCCTTCTTATTTTTAAATATATAATGTTTTACCTCTTATGGTACTCATATTTATCATTACCACTTCTTTTAAAAGTATGTTTTATCAACTCTTAAAATGATATGGGTTTTAAACAAATTATATTTTTTTTATATAAAATATTTAAATTTCAAGCTATGATATATTATCTTCAAACCTAGATCTTCTCATACAAGAAAATTATTATTTATAGATTGTTTATTTAAAAAAATACCTTTTTTAAATTTCTATTTGAAACTTTTTGAAGAATATTTTGGAGATGATTTTAAACACTATTTTAAAAGTAATTTACAAGGGTTTTAAATAAATATTTTTTAAAAAGTTTTTACTTCCAATTTATTATTAGTATCCAAATTATTTATCTCCAATGGAGTTTTGTTTAATGATTCACCTTATATTTTATATTATAATGCGTTTAATTTTATTGAAAATGTTTTGGTATCATTTGATTTTATTTTTGAACCTATTTTATGAGATACCATTTGATAATGTAATGAAACCCAATTTTCTTTCATTGGGTTATTTTATTTTGTGATGATTGTTTTTCATGAGGCACACAAATATATGGATTATGAGATGAGTGAGAGATATATCTACCTATAATGAATTGGAAAAAGGTTTATACCTCATGGGATATAAATGTTATGTGAATTGGTTAGAAAGTAGCTAGGTTCATAAAGGGTGAGTGTGATGGAAATTAGCTCTACTCACTATTTTACATGTGAACTGGTTATTGAGTAGCATGGTTCAAAAAGGGAGAGTGCTATGTTATTTGGCTATACTCACAATTTTATATGTGAATAGGTTGGTAGTTATCTAGGTCTATAATAACTTGAAATCCTATATTTTATGATTATGACACTTTATTTCCTACATTCCATGGCTCATGTAATATACTTCAAGTTTTATTTTCTCATGATATGATAAAAGTGTTATCATTTTAGATTATGTATGTATCTTTCATGATTACAGTTAACACTTATTGATTTATATTATTTTAACTCAAATATTTTCCATATTCATACTTTCTATATGATTATGATCTAATAATTATTTCCTTTGATATTTTATCCTTTACTGATTGTTTGATCTCACCACTTCCTATGTTTTTCCATTCCCCAGTATTTAAGGATGGTTATGTCTCATGGAATTCTTAATAGAGGGTTTAGTTTAAGAAAAAATGTTGACAAAATATAAAATAAGAATTTCTATGTTTCTAGTCTATAAGACAATAAGATTTTAGGTCATTGTATTGAATGACTACTTGTGGGATGTATTAATTTAACAATGGTATCAATCTATTATTTATATATGTTTAAATTGGGTCTCTTCATCAAGTGTCATTTTTCATGGTTATCTTACAATTTTTACTACTTTATGAGGTTCTTAGGAAATCTGTGCATTCTATTTTATAAAGGGAGAGTTACCCACATGGTTAGAACACAGTTATCCTAAATGCATGGCGATTCCATCATGTCTGTACTTATTTCTTTATTAATTATAAATTACCATTTTTCCTTTATGTTTTTTAATTCCCCTTACCCTCCTCTTCCTCCCACTAGTAAATAATATTCTTCCTAGTTGTGATAACCTTATTCACTTTATCTTCTTTGTGGATTAACTATATTATTAATTTATTTATTTATGGTATACCTTTGTTTCGTTGAGATTTCTCATTCCCTTTCCCCCCTATAGTTATAACTTTTTCTATAGAGTTTTGGAACCATAGAAGCTAGTTAGGGTGAAACTAGTGTTAGGGATGGGATTATAATGAATATTATGGTGGTTTAGTCATGTGGGGATCCTATCATTCCATTTTAGTGGATTTTAAATAAAGGTTATGAGGTTACAATGGATTTAAGGTAACAGTCACAACCTAATGGGGATTTTCTATGGAACACCTTAGAATATTGAATTTCTATTCGTTTAATTTGAATATATATGATTGATATGAGTTTTAAGGAATTTAGTGTGATTATTCAATGTGATTTTTATATTCAATTGGATTCAAAGGGTATTTTCAAGTATTTTTCTTAAAAAATAATTTTTATGTTTTAAATATGTTTGATAAATTATTCTAAAGGAGATTCTTAGTTCTAAAGGATTTGAAAAATATAATTCAATAGGGATTTCCTTATGATTTACATCATCTTGATTATAGATATCCTTAATTATGATTTTATATTTATATTGGCATTGTGTATGATGGTTTACTTTCACATGAGATACCCTATGTTATTATTGGACAAGACTAAAGTTTCCATAGAGTAGATTTTTCTCTAATTAGGGAATGTTTCCCTATTAGACTAGGTAGGTTAAATGGATGAATTATATGGGTCTATGGGGATGATTATGTACCTATTTAGTCCTTTAGGGATACCAATATGGTAAGAGGTTTTTTTATTACATCTAAAGTCCTTATCGAAATACCTAGTTTTCCTGGTTCCATAGGTTTGAGATAATTTTTCATCAATGGATTTAGATTATGATGATATATTATATTTATCATTCCACTGTGGGGTATTTATGTTTTTTATGTCATGATTGTAATGCCCCGAACCTAGTTACCCAGATTCGGTGCATTATTACATAACATTGGCATGATCACAAAAGATCAAGTCTCGAAAGTCCAATTAGTTTAGTATCCTTGGAATCACTAGATACATTCATAAAGTTTACATTACATCATAAAGTGAAAAACTAAAGAAACATATTTTCTCCATAGACCACACTCATATCCCCTCATACTATCCCTACATGTCAATCATAAAATACTTCTTCATATCCATGGAAAAATAAAACATAGAAAGGGGTGAGCTCAGATGCCCAGTAAGGATAATAATATAGTGGAAACTCATATAAATATGCATAAACATTTAAGGCAATGTATAACTAAAAGAAAATCCATTCAAACTTGAACATCAGCATAATATGGAAAAAAATAAAATAAAATAATTCCATTTACTTATTCACGTGGATATTCTACTAGTAAAATAATCACATGCAATATCAATAACCACTTTCATAATGATTGAATGCATAATGCCAGACTATCAAAACCACATAGTCAAGGCCTTGTGCCAAGACTACAAATAAGATTTTTTCAAGGCCATTTCCCAAGACACTAGTTTGTCTCATGATACCTACCAATGTATCTAGGATCTATAGAGGGCTCCCCCAATCACTTATTAATTCCAATTCATTCCTCATATGAATACGTTTAAATATAACATAAACATTTGTTTCAAAACTAGCATACGAAATGTCAATACTTTCTCCATAAACCATGAATAGTATAAAAATAATACATCCACAGTAAAAAATATCATAAAAAAATCAATACAATATGGAAATTTTGTATCATAATAAATCGACTTCAAATAAGCTTAAAATCCATCAATAGATGTTGACATAGATGAAATCGAAACTATTTGAGAGAAAAATATATTTTTTTGAAATCATTTAAAAGACATATAATTATAAAATAAAACATTTACTTTGAAAATATTCTTATAATCTTGTAAGGGAAGGTTTTATGATTTTATAATGGTAGAAAATATCCTCACCCGCTGTATAAGTTAAAAAAAGACATTCTTACCTAAATTTTGTCGAAAATGTTAAAAATGACCTTGTTTGAAAAATGATAGAATGATTCCTTTATATAATTATTATAAATACTCAAAAAAGGGTATAAATGAATTTAACACATATTCTCTAAAATAGTAAGAATTATTTGAAATACATTTTTAAGAAACATGGTTGTGGATGATAAAGAGGTCCTAGTAGATAATTACGTTTAAACAACCTCGATTAATGAAGAGATTTGGAAATAAACCCTTACATTATTCATTTCCTTGGTCGAGGGTAGGTTAATCTTCTTTATAATGGTGAAATAATTTTTATTAAATTATACAATAACCATATATATAATTATGATATCATATATGATCTTCTAATAATGCTTTGTTAACAATATTTTAGTATTATCATCGTTTCGGGTGTTAACTTACTCGTTTTCTTTTATATATTTTGTTACATAATCCGTGTTTGTTATGGATAGGTTGTATCTTATTCATATCCAGAATAATATCAAGTTCTTAAACATTATTTTTAATCATCAAATGAGAATTATTCTTGAATGGATACGATGTGGAATGAATCTCATCGCGTTCGTGGAGATGGTAGTCCGTACGTACACACGTGCAACAATATCATTATTTTGATATTAAAATAATATATAATTGGATGGTATATAATATATAAAGAATAATTATAATGTTATATTTATTATTTACTTCAATTACAATCAATATAATACCCATCAAAATAATAATATTTTGAATAACAATTACACCACGACGTGGAGACGGTAAGTCGTACGTACGCATGTATGGTGACATGTCATTAAAAGGATGGATAGAATACTGAATATGGTTGTAAAATATTTATAATAACATCATATTATATAGAAGATACTAGAGTTATTGTTTTATAATGGAAATAAAAAAGAAAGAAGAAGTGGAAGAAGAAAGGAACTTGAAAGAGGGTGGTGAAATTATTACCTCTTCTTCAGGTTCTTCCTTTTGAATTGATCAAAAGGGCTCTTTAGGTTGGCTTTCTAATCAAAATAAGGACTCTAGATTGAATTTTGGGAATTTGGGAGGATATTTGGGCAGAGGATGGCCGAAACAAATGGCATTGAAGGTATGAATTTGAGAGAAAGGGGAGTGCCCTTTTATAAGAGGGGTGAGGGGCACCTAAGGAAAAACGTAAAATATTATTTTATAATAAATTAATATTCGGTTTATAAGGGCTAAAAAGTGAATTATTTAGAGGATAAGGTATGTATGGGTCTAAAGCCTTTCAACCAATAGATTTTAGACAGGTTTGGGTCACTATATTAACATTATCATTTATATTTAACTCTTAGTTAAATAGTTTGACATTTACCATGTCTCTTTTTATTTTTATATTATATGGTTAATAAACTTACTATAACAAGCCAATAGAACCCCAAGTGGTTTATTATTAATATATATAACCTTATCTAAGTCATTTGGCCAATACTTATATTTTTAGGAATACAATATCAATTAATAATATAATATTTGTATTAACTACTCATTTATGTCAATTTTGACACAATTTGGTATTTTGTATTTGCTAAATTTATAACAGCATTATTACTTCGAACATAATTAATCTAACCAACCCTAATTTGTTATATTAACCTATAAAATTAGTTTAATTCATAAAAAGTCTCAAATTACATTTATTTTGATATTTATAATATTAATTATTTTAATATTTCGTTAATTAGATAATTACTACATCTCCATTGTGTCATAAATAAATTAAATTATTTAATGTATAAAAATTATAAATAAAATAAAATTATGTATGAAATATTTTTATATTTCTAATTAATATTTATAATTGAATTTATCTTATGTATAACCGTATATTAAAAATGATTTAGTTATTTAACTTTGATTTTATCTCTTTTAACTCTTCTTTGAATTAAATAATAATATATGTCCTAATCTAATCCAAGTGGACCAATGAGGTTCATATTTTATTCCTAAGGTTGTTTTTGGTCGAATTATACTTATCAAATAGAATTAATACATGTTTTATGGTAATAATAATATCATTTTTACCCTTAATTACCCTATTCACTTTTAGTCGTGGTAAATAAAAGTTAAAAGTTACTATTCACCAAAAAATATTTTCATCTCATTGAACAACATTTTACTTACTTATATCAATCGTGTCTCTCAAATTTTTGAAATTACACTCACATAAGTGGTAAAATTATGTTTTATGTGAATTTTCAAATTCGCCTAGGAGATGGGTAAAAGAAGGTGAAAAGTTCAATAAAATTTTATATATCTAAAATTATTATAAACTAGCTCCAATGAATTACATTGAACATATATAGGAATTATGAGTATATTTTGAACTAAAATAAATTTAAATAAAATTAAAAAATTATAGAAATTCAGTTTTAAACTATAACTCGGTGTTTGTTAACTATTCATCAAAAACTGAATGTTTTCTGAAAAATAAAAAAAAATCACCCTATGATAGTTTCGATATTCCAAATCCAAAAATGAAGTACATTTTGAAAGATAAAATTTATAAAATTTTAAAAAGTGGGTATTACTATTCATAACGGCTACTTTGATTTGTTGTGGTGTGTGTTAGAACATTAAGTTGCGTACAACACACGCTACTATATTATTCAAAGGAAAGTGTACCGTGGAAGCTTGGGGTGTTACAGTGATTCCCTCTTCTTGATATATGTTTTAATTTTTATATCATTTTTAGAAAATATTTCCTTTAAAATAAACCAAAAGTTTTCAAGTAAAATGTTTTAAATGAAATGAATTATGAATATTACTTTTAAACTTGGACTAAAGGTCTCCATAGTAAAATAAATTATATAGATTCATAGTGGTATCCTACTTGGATTTCAATAACACCCTAGATATTTCATTGGGTGTATACATACTTAGTTTTATTGGATATAGGTAAAGGTATGTGTTTCATACAGGTTGGTTGATCTTCCTAATACACATAACCCTTCTTTGATATGGTGGTGGTGGTGAATGTGGGTTACATGGAGTTTCAGATCCTATGGAAAATTTTCAATCCTCAATAATGTTTGATTTATTTTGTATCAACATATAAAAAATTGACTTTATTTTTATTCCTTTGTATATGGATGTTGTTAGCTCTTATTATTCTCATGGTATAGTGTTTATGAGTTATTTTATAATATTATTATGTTGTAAACTATTTTACAATCATTATTTTTTGAAATTGTTTATTTAATAGAATGGGTATCCAATTTATAGATGGGTCATGTTAGATTTTTTGGAGGGATCAGTTTGTTGGTTACTTGTATTACAATGGTTACCCAATTATCAAATGGTTTTATTTTGAAACCCTAATGGTTTTCACTAGACTATGGAAATTGGAACACATTATAGGAGTTTTGTAGGGCTGGATTGGGAGACTTGTCAGGTCAACCCAAATCGATTCATTATAGTAAGAGTTATTGGACTAATTTGGTAAAATTAATTTATATCATGAGTTGAATAATGGAAAAGGATTTATCTCTATAAAATTTATTTGGAGTTCTATAAGGATCATATTGACTTCTATAGGAGTCACCAGAGGAAATCATAAGAGTCATTATAATTCTATAAGGATCATTCAATGGAAAAGGAAATTCTGTAAGGATTATTTAAAACTCTTTTTAATATTCATTTTTATTCTATAAGGATAATTCCATGGAAAACGTAATTCTATAAGGATCATTTATGTCACGACCTATCCCAGTGGGGCCCAAGCCACAACTCCCCAAGCCTACCTCCAATAGGCCAGGGGATGGTGACTAGCATCGAGTAGGCATGTTACTAACATTAGAGGCATTACCTATAGACATGTTCACACGTACACACATCTCCAAGCCCACAAAGATGAAAAAGTAAAAGCTACTAAAAATTTAAATCGATGCATACACTAAAATACCAACCAAAAGAGTACGACAAGAAGTAAAGTACAACAATGTAAAACCCTGGGCCAAAAGTACAAGCCCACCAAAAGAGAGTCTGCAACAAAGTCCAACCTGTAATGAAAGGTACTAGGACTGCAATCCGTAGCCGTATGAACACACCTCGGCCTTCCTGATCTCATTGAGCACCATCCGGTCCTGGTCCCCCTAGAATCCTGTCAAAGGCTCGCTCGTCTGCACAAGACACGACACGTGCGGGCAAAGCCCGTATAGGAGTGAGTATAATAATAACCAGTAGGACACCCCAAAACCACAAAGGAATACATCAAGGGAAAATACCATAATGGAAAAATACAGTCAGCTCTACACAGTATGTGTCTACAGAACATATAAGAAGAATATCCAGATATACTCATACACGATCGACCAACGCGAAACTACCACAAAGATCCTGCTCGAAGATTCCACTAAGCACGTAACAAGGATAACACACTCCTAGATCTTAATAGAGAGATATGAAGTACTCGTTCCAAGAGAACACAATCCACAAGTAATTGAGAATAATATTCTCAGATGAGGATCACAACCAATAGCTATGTGGTGATTCCAACAACTCAGTCTGAACTAATCCTCTAAGAAGATGAGCGGTGCTTGGGTAAAGATGGTCATGTCGATACCAAGAACTCTACCTAAGGTTCCAAGAATGAATAGAGGATCCAGCTTTAAGTCTCATAGAGGAGATTCTAGCAACTCTATTCAGGAAGTATGCTGAAGGGATCATTCTTCTTTACATAGGAAATGATACCAGAAACCTTTAAGGGAAAGACCAAGGGTTACGAAATCTAAGAGAACTAGTCCAAGTCACAGAAGACAACTGGATGAAGCCATGTAAAACAGGTTACATGACGTGTAGTATAGTTACATGCTGTGTTCCATGACCCCAGGTACTGGCCGTGTAAACAGTCCATGTCATTCATCCATGTTGTGTAAAACTCACCAACATTTCGTGTAGAAGGATCACACATCGTGTTCCCTGACATTGAGTACTCTCTGTGTAAATGGCCCATGTCATTAGGATTGTTATGTGAAAAGTCACTACATGGCATGTACTTGGATTTCACGCAATGTCCAAGCATCAGGGGTTCGCTCCGTGTACACTAGCCATGTGCCCGTACACGGTCTCTGTCTGTGTTTCCATGCCCGTGTACCAGTACACGGGGTATCCCATGTGCCTGGACGGTCTGGCCAGGGAAGGTTATACACGCCATGTCCTTGGCTGTGTACCCAACCCGTGTCTGTGTACTCCTGGAGTACACACTAGGCAAACCACCGACGAACAAACACTGTGTAGCCCATACTACACACCGTGTAGTCAGGATTTCCAGAACCAACGTCTTCCTCCTCACGCCTCGGCCGAATCTCCGGATCTCGATTCTGTCGTCCGTTTTCCACAACACTCAAGACTTTGGTTCATTTCATCATCCTAACACTGAATCTGGGTGTTTCAGACCTTAAATCAGCCCAAAAGCCAAGAGTTGATTCATCCTAAAGAAAAAATCCAAAAACCCATATCTCTTGATCCACTTCTAATCATTCATCACAATCGTAGTCGCACCTCCATAGCATCGTTCCAAGGATGGATCTACAATCTCGGATCATTGCGCTAAGAAACGAATGTGCAATGATTGATTTCCTCCATGAACGTCAAGCGCAGGGAAGAATGAGGAGTCTCCATGAAGAAAGAGGAATTCAATCACAAAACTAAAAATAGGTATGAACCTTGATTGTTGTTCGTGAAAATCTGGGTTCATCGTCGTTAGATCAAAACCAAAATGATCAATAGATTAAATCGCATGAATGAAGTTCTACCCAAAATCCCCACAAAATCCCATCCTGCAAATACGATCGATCTGTGGGCTATTCTATTCATGGATTAGTCTGTGTTCATCGTAGGAATAAAGAAAAAGAAAGAAATCACAAATAGATCAAACGCCCTACCTTGATTGGAGGCATTCGTTGGCGAAGATCCGGTCACCACATCGTCATCGCCGATGAAATTCTTCAAGAACGTCGTCGCCGCGTTGGGGGTTTCCTCTAGATATTTCCCAGAGCCTCCAGAGGTTTATGGGTTATTAGATCTATAACCCTGGACCCCTACGCAAACCTTTATTTAAAAGGATAAAAAGATACTCACCACCATAATATTTAATAAAATATTTTAATTAAATATTTTCTTACGGTTACGTCCAAAAACTGGATTTCACCACCGACCTGTGCTAGCTAATGTTTGGCCTCTCACAGGGTAAACCCGCTACTCTAGACACAACAGTGACCCCATATTTTCGATCCGAGCAACTGTTCAGGAGTTATTCCACTTTTTTAGGAAAACCACATGCCCATGTAATTTAATTATTTAAATAAATTCAAGCATTTTTTCTGGGCTCACCGGGCCTCAGAATTGCACGTTGTAACGCCCCGACCCCAGCTGCCCAGAGTCGGTGCATTAATTACATAACATTGGCATGATCACAAGAAAGATCAAATCCCGAAAGACCGATTGGTTTAGTAGCCTTGGAAACACTAGATATAATCATAAAGTTTTACATTACATTTCAAAGTGAAAAACTACTACAACAACAAAGTCTTCATATCCACACTATTAACCCCTCATAATATCCCTGCAAGTCATTCATAATTTACTTCTTCACTACCTGGGAAAAATAAAACATAGAAAAGGGGTGAGCTCAAATGCCCAGTAAGGATAACAATATAGAGGAAACTTTCATAAATAAAAATAAACATTTAAGGCAATGTATAACTAAAACAAAAGCCTTTTAAACTTGAACATTTAACATAGTATGGCATAAATAAAATGAAATAATGCCATTTACTTATTCACATGGATATTCTACTAATCGAATAATCACATGCAAAAATCAATAACCACTTTCATAATGTTGGAATGCATAATGCCAGACTATCATAACCACATAGCCAAGGCCTCGTGCCAAGACTACAAATAAGATTTTGTCAAGGCCTTGTGCCAAGACACTAGTTTGTCTCATGAGACCTACCGATGCATCGAGGAGCTATAGCGGGCTCCACCCGTCACTTACTAAGTCCAATGCATTCCCATATGAAAAGGTTTAAACATAACATAAACATTCGTATTAAAACTAGCATACGAAATGTCAATAATTTCACCATAAACTATGAATGGTATAAAAATAGCACATCCACAGTCAAACATATCACAAAACCTTCAATACAATATAGAAGTTTTGTATCACAATAGATCAAATTCAAATAAGCGTAAAATCCATCAAAGGATGTTGACATAGATGAAATCAAAATTCTTTTTAAAGAAATATCTCTTTTTTATTTTGAAATCATTTAAGATCCATATAAAATAACACATTTTCTTTGAAAATATTCTTATAAGATTGTAAGGGAAGTTTTGAAGATTTTATAACGGTGGAAATTAGCCGCACTCGCCGTATAAGTTAAAAAAACATTCTTACCTCAATTCTGTCGAAAAGGTTAAAAAGGACCTTGTTTTGAAAACGACGGAAAGATTCCTTTATAAACCTCTTATAAAAAGTCAAACAAGGGTATAAATGACTTTAACCCATATTCTTGTAAATAGTAAAAATGTTTTGAAATACATTTTTAAGAAACTTGGATGTGGATGATAAAGATATCCCAGTAGATTTTTACGTATAAACAACCTCGGATAATGAAGAGATTGTGAAATAACCCTTACCTTGTACTTTTCCTTGGTTGGGGTAGGTTAACCTCCTGTATAATGGTGAAATAATTGTTATTAAATTATACAAGAATCATATATATTAATATGATATCATATATGATCTTTTAATATTGGTATCTTAGTATTATCGTTGTTTCGGGTGTTAACTTACTTGTTTTCTTTCATATGTTTTGTTACGTAAGACATGTTTGTAAAGGATAGGTTGTATATTATTCATATCCAGAATGATATCAAGTCCTTAAACATCATTTTTAAATCATCAAATGATAATTATACTTTAATGGTTACGATGGAGAATGAATCTCATCGCGTTCGTGGAGACGGTAGTCCGTACGTACGCACGAGGGACAATATCATTCTTTTGATATTAAAATAATATATAAATGGATGGTATATCATATATACAGAATCATTAACATGTTATATTTATTATTTACATGAGTTACACATCATTATTATACCCATCCAAATAATTATATATTGAATAACAATTACACCACGACGTGGAGACGGTAAGCCGTACGTACACACGTATGGTGACATGTTATTCAAAGGGTGGATATAATACTGAATATGGTTGTACCATATTTATAATAACATCACAGTATATGTAAGATACTGGAGTTATTATTTTAGAATGGTAAGAACAAAGGAAGAAGAAGTGGAAGAAGAAATGAACTTAGAAAAGGGTGGTGAAATCATTACCTCTTCTTCGGGTTCTTCCTTTTGATTTGATCAAAAGGGCTCCTTAGGTTGGCTTTCTGATCAAACTAAGGCCTCTAGGTTGTAGTGAGGGATGTTGGGAGAGTATTTGGGCAGAGTTTGGCCGAACCAAAATGCTTTAGAGGTGTGAAGAAATGAGAAGGAGGAGTGCCCTTTTATAAGAGGGGTGAGGGGCACCTTTGGAAAAGCTAGAAATATTAATTTATAATAAATTCATATTCGGTTTCTAATGGCTCCAAAGTTGATTATTCAAAGATTAAGGTGGGGATAGGTCGAAAAACACTCAACCAATAGAATTTAGACAGGTTTGGGTACTTATATTAACCTTATCTTTAAGTATTAACTCTAAGTTAATTAGTTTCACTTTTACAATGTCTCTTTGTATTTTTATATAATATGGTTAATAAACTTACTATATACATCCAAGATACCCCCAAGTGGTACATTAATGATGAACCTATCATGATATAAGTCTCTTGGCCTAACCTTAGATTTTTAGGAATTTAATATCAATTAATAATATAATATCTGTTTTAAGAACTCTTTTATGTCAATTTTGACACTATTCAATAGTTGATTTTTGTGAAAGTCATAACATATTGATTACTTCGAACAAAGTCAATTAAATCAATCCTAATATATCATATTATCCTAGAAAATTAGTTTAATTCATTAAAAGTTTCATATTATATTTATTTGGGTATTTATAATATCAATTATTTTAATTTTGCACTATTATAGTAATTACTGCATCATCATTGTGTCATAAATAAAATAATGTATTTAATGTCTAAAAATTATAAATAAAATATCATTATGTAGGAAATCTTTTTAACATTCTAATGAATATTTATAATCTAAAATCCAACATATATAACCCTATGTAACAATTGTTTTTCTAAAAGATATATGCTTGTGTCATTTTGGTATTCATTTTAACTTAATTAAAATAAAGTGTCATTATCACTTACAAGTGGATCCATGGGGTCCCAAAATATACCCATAGATGCTCATGGTCGACCATGTATCAACCAATAGGTTTAAGACACGTTTTATGGTAATTTAGTATTATTATAATATTATTTTTTAACCCTTATTTACCGGATTTACCCTTAACCATGGTAAATAAAATATTTACCGCAGTAATTATTCAAAATGTCTAAAAATAAAAGTTACCTATTTACACAATTTGAACATCCTGATTCCAAATATGGAATCCATTTTCCTAAATTCAAAACACAGAAGTGGCAGAAATTAATTTAAAATTAATTCCCGCTGTCAAAACAAAAAGCGTGTTTTTAAGAGATAATAACTATCAAAAGATTGACAGTTGTTTATGTTCGGTTTAATTGTACAATTATGTCCAATGACCAACATTATATTAAGTGGTAAAAATATATTCTAAATATACTTTAAAACCACTCAAATTAATAATTTATCACTATTAATTATTTTGATTAAAAAAGTTGTTTTTAATTAAAATTTAGTAATTTTCACTATTCATCAAAATATGAAAGTTATCCGAAAAGTACCAAAATTTCACCTTAGGCTAAATTTGATATTCCGAATCCAAAAATGAAGTCCATTTTAAAATATAAAATATATATAACTTCAAAAAGTAGGTATTACTATTCATAACAACTAGTTTGATTGGTTACGGTGTGTTAGAACTCGAAGTTGCGTACAACACACGCTACTGTTTTATCCAAAGGAAAGTGTACCGTGGACGCTTGGGATGTTTCATTTTAAATTTTTTGATGTATCCATTTAGTCAAAAAGTTTAAAATATTGTATTTAAAAAGGTTTCACTATTAGAAGTTGATAAAAGTGAAATACTGAAAATGAATTTGTTCTTGCATTATGACTAAGAAACTCATAATAGGGATTCTAAAATTATAAGGATTATATAAAGTTCAAAATGTAGTTAATACTATTCATGACCTATTTTAATGGTGTGATTGAACTCGGTGTTGCATGTAGTGCAAGTTATTGAATTATTTTTAAGAAATAACACACTCTGAAATCCTGGGGTGTTACATTCTCCCCTCCTTCATTAAATTGCGTCCTCGCAATTTGAAATTGTTCTTCGAAGATAAAAGGTTGAAAGTAGAAAATATATTTGTGGGAAAACCCACATTGGAAATTGGGTTACTAAAATTTAGTCTTAATATGAGGAAAAGAGAAATTAAAGGGTCACCACCAAATTATGATCTCGATTAGGAGAACATTGGCGGCAATTAGAGACATATAATCGGAGGAAAAACGTAAATATTTATAGGTAGTGATTGAGGTCATCAATCAAAAACAAGTGTATAATTGAGGTCCTTAAACTCATCAATCTATGATGATTTGAAGTACCATCGGTTCAACAAAATATAGGGTATTGGGATAACACATTTTTGACGTTTCAAAATATCTTAGTTGAAATCCCACATCGAAAAATGAATTAACGAGGCCTCTATTTAAAATAAAGAGTCGAAAGTATGAAGATTACCGAAAATAACACATACTAGGGTTCCATGTAGGAAAATATGGATATGGAGGAGAAATCTAACCATCAATTATCTGATGGAGAGTGGTAGAGAACATGGCTATGAAAAGGCCAACAATCCCAAAGCCATAAATTAGTGATGATTTAAGGTACCATCTAGGGAAACATTTTTGTTCTAAGTTCCTTTTATTAATGTTGAGGAATTTATTTATGAGATTGGGTAAGATCATAAGGAGATATACTTACTTTATAATCAGAGTTTTATCCATTAATAAGTTTCTACCACAAACTCATCTTTCACTCTAAAAGATAATAGAATGTAATTTTTTATTTATTTATACTATTCGTACAGGGTTCCAAAATAAATGAATTTATAATTCATCTACCAGATCTTTAAAAAAACAACATTATTTAATCCAGGACATCTCATGGGCCAGTGGTAGGTGATACACTCTTGTCGCCCTTCAGTTGCGGGTTCAAGTCTCACAGCCTTGCCGGACGCGACGGGTTGCCGCCCGACCTCCGGGTTGTCCTTTTATGGCAATCCAAAATAATCCAAACTAGAACTATCCAAAATACTTCTGTCCAAACTCACAGTCCAACATTCATAAGGAAGGTAAACATAATATAGATCCTTTTTACCCCATAATAGAATATGAATACCTTCATCATGTATTACCATATTCCTTATTGATTACATTCATGCTCCCTTATTCCATATAGAATGCTGGATATACTTCATTAATCCAAAAATGGTTTAAACCCCAACAACGATGGAATATACAAATCATTAATCAGTTCCAAGGTAGTCAAGAATATCCAATATAATTTATCCAAAACAATCACATATTATTCCAAAATCACTACCTCAGTATCAGAACTATATTATGATTTATCATTCTCTCAACCATATATTTTCCAAAAATTTATCCTGCTATTGAGTCACTTTTCTTTGTTCCACACAATCTCAAGTCCTTAATGAAATAGTACTGCAGTACAATCCTTATATACTCCATAATTATTATAACAAGTACATTGTTGATACAACACTCAATTGACATAATCAACATAAGAACTCTAATCATTCCTCTTCATCTGTGGTAGTATCATAACTTGATTATTATCCAATAGCATCATTTGCGGCATAGTCTGATGACTGGGGCATAGGTTCGCGTAGTATCCAAACTCCTTGCAAATGAAGCATTGTACATTTAAAACCATTTTCTTACCCTTGCAGTCACGTACTTTGTGCCCTTTTCCTCCACACTTATAACAAACTCCCATTCCTTTCAGGCAAGTTCCAGGGTGTTTCTTTCCACAGTTACCACATATGGGAAAATTCTTCTTTTCCCTTTTCCCTTTATCCATCTTTCTCTCTTCCATCCTTTTCTTCTCTTGCTTCCCTTCAAAGCCATAGGACTCAGTAAACTCTTTACTTATCTTATCAACACATGATATTATTTCTTCATATGATGATAATACATGGGAGACTATTTCTCTTATAAATTCTAGCTTAAGACCATGAAAGATATGATCCTTCCTTCTCTTTGAATCATGTTTATTTCTGGAGTTCTCATTCCTTCTACTGGACGCCATTTCTATACCATGGCATAAACTAGATCAGTTTATGAATCAAAACACATAATCCCATACTTATAAAACACTTAACATAAATTGAACTATTTATGGATATAATCCATAATCATAAAAATGTTTTCTTTGAGGAAGTATATACTCATAAACCCTTCATAATGATTTGTAAAGAAAATGAGAGTTATCCTAAGCATATCCCCTGGGAGTGTCGTAACCAAGAGTGCAGCAAGGCCCGTTGTCGTGCACCAGTTCCCGTTCGAGTCTAGCTCAAAGCGGTGTTTTCGGGTTTTACCCCTAGGTACATTTGTGCCAGAGCCGCCTCTACCTGCTCGTATCCAGACAGGGATGTATTGCTCGGAAAACTCACAAAATCTCTACAATACCAAAATTCTAGGAAGTTCTTCTATACTAATCCTCAAAGTTCATCTTAGGTCTACGTGCTCTAATCAGAGTTTATCTAAATCTAGTTTCCAAGGTTTGTACTAAACTTCCTCTGATACCAACTGTAACGCCCCAACCCCAGCTGCCCAGAGTCGGTGCATTAATTACATAACATTGGCTTGATCACAAGAAAGATCAAATCCCGAAAGACCGATTGGTTTAGTAGCCTTGGAAACACTAGATATAATCATAAAGTTTTACATTACATTTCAAAGTGAAAAACTACTACAACAACAAAGTCTTCATATCCACACTATTAACCCCTCATAATATCCCTGCAAGTCATTCATAATTTACTTCTTCACTACCTGGGAAAAATAAAACATAGAAAAGGGGTGAGCTCAAATGCCCAGTAAGGATAACAATATAGAGGAAACTTTCATAAATAAAAATAAACATTTAAGGCAATGTATAACTAAAACAAAAGCCTTTTAAACTTGAACATTTAACATAGTATGGCATAAATAAAATGAAATAATTCCATTTACTTATTCACATGGATATTCTACTAATCGAATAATCACATGCAAAAATCAATAACCACATTCATAATGTTGGAATGCATAATGCCAGACTATCATAACCACATAGCCAAGGCCTCATGCCAAGACTACAAATAAGATTTTGTCAAGGCCTTGTGCCAAGACACTAGTTTGTCTCATGAGACCTACCGATGCATCAAGGAGCTATAGCGGGCTCCACCCGTCACTTACTAAGTCCAATGCATTCCCATATGAAAAGGTTTAAACATAACATAAACATTCGTATTAAAACTAGCATACGAAATGTCAATAATTTCACCATAAACTATGAATGGTATAAAAATAGCACATCCACAGTCAAACATATCACAAAACCATCAATACAATATAGAAGTTTTGTATCAAAATAGATCAAATTCAAATAAGCGTAAAATCCATCAAAGGATGTTGACATAGATGAAATCAAAATTCTTTTTAAAGAAATATCTCTTTTTATTTTGAAATCATTTAAGATCCATATAAAATAACACATTTTCTTTGAAAATATTATTATAAGATTGTAAGGGAAGTTTTGAAGATTTTATAACGGTGGAAATTAGACGCACTCGCCGTATAAGTTAAAAAAACATTCTTACCTCAATTCTGTCGAAAAGGTTAAAAAGGACCTTGTTTTGAAAACGACGGAAAGATTCCTTTATAAACCTCTTATAAAAAGTCAAACAAGGGTATAAATGACTTTAACCCATATTCTTGTAAATAGTAAAAATGTTTTGAAATACATTTTTAAGAAACTTGGATGTGGATGATAAAGATATCCCAGTAGATTTTTACGTATAAACAACCTCGGATAATGAAGAGATTGTGAAATAACCCTTACCTTGTACTTTTCCTTGGTTGGGGTAGGTTAACCTCCTGTATAATGGTGAAATAATTGTTATTAAATTATACAAGAATCATATATATTAATATGATATCATATATGATCTTTTAATATTGGTATCTTAGTATTATCGTTGTTTCGGGTGTTAACTTACTTGTTTTCTTTCATATGTTTTGTTACGTAAGACATGTTTGTAAATGATAGGTTGTATATTATTCATATCCAGAATGATATCAAGTCCTTAAACATCATTTTTAAATCATCAAATGATAATTATACTTTAATGGTTACGATGGAGAATGAATCTCATCGCGTTCGTGGAGACGGTAGTCCGTACGTACGCACGAGCGACAATATCATTCTTTTGATATTAAAATAATATATAAATGGATGGTATATCATATATACAGAATAATTAACATGTTATATTTATTATTTACATGAGTTACACATCATTATTATACCCATCCAAATAATAATATATTGAATAACAATTACACCACGACGTGGAGACGGTAAGCCGTACGTACACACGTATGGTGACATGTTATTCAAAGGGTGGATATAATACTGAATATGGTTGTACCATATTTATAATAACATCACAGTATATGTAAGATACTGGAGTTATTATTTTAGAATGGTAAGAACAAAGGAAGAAGAAGTGGAAGAAGAAATGAACTTAGAAAAGGGTGGTGAAATCATTACCTCTTCTTCGGGTTCTTCCTTTTGATTTGATCAAAAGGGCTCCTTAGGATGGCTTTCTGATCAAACTAAGGCCTCTAGGTTGTAGTGAGGGATGTTGGGAGAGTATTTGGGCAGAGTTTGGCCGAACCAAAAGGCTTTAGATGTGTGAAGAAATGAGAAGGAGGAGTGCCCTTTTATAAGAGGGGTGAGGGGCACCTTTGGAAAAGCTAGAAATATTAATTTATAATAAATTCATATTCGGTATCTAATGGCTCAAAAGTTGATTATTCAAAGGTTAAGGTGGGGATAGGTCGAAAAACACTCAACCAATAGAATTTAGACAGGTTTGGGTACTTATATTAACCTTATCTTTAAGTATTAACTCTAAGTTAATTAGTTTCACTTTTACAATGTCTCTTTGTATTTTTATATAATATGGTTAATAAACTTACTATATACATCCAAGATACCCCCAAGTGGTACAGTAATGATGAACCTATCATGATATAAGTCTCTTGGCCGAACCTTAGATTTTTAGGAATTTAATATCAATTAATAATATAATATTTGTTTTAAGAACTCTTTTATGTCAATTTTGACACTATTCAATAGTTGATTTTTGTGAAAGTCATAACAGATTGATTACTTCGAACAAAGTCAATTAAATCAATACTAATATATCATATTATCCTAGAAAATTAGTTTAATTCATTAAAAGTTTCATATTATATTTATTTGGGTATTTATAATATCAATTATTTTAATTTTGCACTATTATAGTAATTACTGCATCATCATTGTGTCATAAATAAAATAATGTATTTAATGTCTAAAAATTATAAATAAAATATCATTATGTAGGAAATCTTTTTAACTTTCTAATGAATATTTATAATCTAATATCCAACATATATAACCCTATGTAACACTTGTTTTTCTAAAAGATATATGCTTGTGTCATTTTTGTATTCATTTTAACTTAATTAAAATAAAGTGTCATTATCACTTACAAGTGGATCCATGGGGTCCCAAAATATACCCAAAGATGCTCATGGTCGACCATGTATCAACCAATAGGTTTAAGACACGTTTTAGGGTAATTTAGTATTATTATAATATTATTTTTTAACCCTTATTTACCGGATTTACCCTTAACCAGGGTAAATAAAATATTTACCGCAGTAATTATTCAAAATGTCTAAAAATAAAAGTTACCTATTTACACAATTTGAACATACTGATTCAAAATATGGAATCCATTTTCCTAAATTCAAAACACAGAAGTGGCAGAAATTAATTTAAAATTAATTCCCGCTGTCAAAACAAAAAGCGTGTTTTTAAGAGATAATAACTATCAAAAGATTGACACTTGTTTATGTTCGGTTTAATTGTACAATTATGTCCAATGACCAACATTATATTAAGTGGTAAAAATATATTCTAAATATACTTTAAAACCACTCAAATTAATAATTTATCACTATTAATTATTTTGATTAAAAAAGTTGTTTTTAATTAAAATTTAGTAATTTTCACTATTCATCAAAATATGAAAGTTATCCGAAAAGTACCAAAATTTCACCTTAGGCTAAATTTGATATTCCGAATCCAAAAATGAAGTCCATTTTAAAATATAAAATATATATAACTTCAAAAAGTAGGTATTACTATTCATAACAACTAGTTTGATTGGTTACGGTGTGTTAGAACTCGAAGTTGCGTACAACACACGCTACTGTTTTATCTAAAGGAAAGTGTACCGTGGACGCTTGGGATGTTTCATTTTAAATTTTTTGATGTCTCCATTTAGTCAAAAAGTTTAAAATATTGTATTTAAAAAGGTTTCACTATTAGAAGTTGATAAAAGTGAAATACTGAAAATGAATTTGTTCTTGCATTATGACTAAGAAACTCATAATAGGGATTCTAAAATTATAAGGATTATATAAAGTTCAAAATGTAGTTAATACTATTCATGACCTCTTTTAATGGTGTGATTGAACTCGGTGTTGCATGTAGTGCAAGTTATTGAATTATTTTTAAGAAATAACACACTCTGAAATCCTGGGGTGTTACACACGTCTTCTATGAGCTTAGTCTTGAAATAATTTCCATATAATAATAAAATAAAATATGGACGAATCTGAGACATTACATCACACCCACCTTAGGTATTTACATCCCCGAAAATCCAAAACAAAGGCTACTCAAAATGATTTGGGTACTGCACATGAATCTGAGCCTCCTGCGCCAACGTGCTCTCTTGGAGATTCCCATTATCCCACCAGACACACACCAAGGGAATAGCTCACCCACGAAGGATCTACTCCTACCGATCCTCGATCTCTATTGGGTACTCAAAAAAGGTCGCCCCATCATCGATGTAGAGCATGCCCCAGTCGATAACATGCGATAGATCATGCACGTACCTCCGTAGCTATGGCACATGGAAGATGTTGTTTACCCGGTCTATCTGAGGAGGTAGAGCCAAGAGGGACTCCACCTTGCCAACTCTACTCAGAATCTGAAAAGGGCCGATGAACCTCGGAGATAGCTTGTCTCCTCGGCGAAATCTACACAGTCCCCATCAAGGTGAGACCCAAAGGAACACATGGTCTCCCTCTTCGAACTCCAAGGGACTCCATATCCTGTCAGCATAAGACCTTTTCCGACTCTCTACAGTCTTCATCCGCTCCTAGATGACCTGCACCTTCTCTATAGTAGCTTGTACCATCTTTGGGCCCATGAGTGCTGACTCTCCTGGGTCAGTCCAGCAAAGTGGCAACCTGCAAGGTCGCCCGTAAAAAGCCTCAAATGGTGCCATACCAATAGTGGAATGATAACTGTTGTTATAATCAAATTCTACCAGTGGTAGGTGATCCTCCAATCTATGACCTTAGTCAAGTATGAAAGCTCATAGCATATCCTCTAGAACCCGGATGGTCCGCTCTGTCTGAACATCAGTCTAAGGATGAAACGCTGTGCTCAAGTGTAACTGATTCCCAAAATCTTCTTGTAATCCCTTCCAAAAACAGGGTGTGAAATGAGAATCACGATCTGAGATGATTTTTGATGGAACTCCATGAAGCTGAACTATCTCCTACACATAGAGGCATCCCAAACTCTCTACGGAACTCTACTCCCGTATGGCTAGGAAGTGGGCCGACTTGGTGAGCCGGTCAACGATCACCCAAATGGCATCGTGTCCCCTAGACGTACATGGTAAACCCATCACGAATTCCATGGATATCCCATCCCACTTCCACTATGAAACCTCAAGGGGATGAGTCAAACCTGCTGGCACCTAGTGCTTAGCCTTTACTTGCTGACAAGTAAGGCACTGATAAACAATCTTTGCCACACTCTTCTTCAATTTTGGCCACCAAAACTGAAGTCAGAGGTCCTAGTACATCTTTTCCATGCCTGGATACACGGCCAAAGGAGAGTTATGGAACTCCATTAGGACCTCCTACCACAACGTCACTGGCACTACTGTATACCCTTTGAAAAGAACAATGTGCTTTCCACCTTTTGAACATCCATCTGAATCATCACCTGTGGATATCTTAGCACGTAGAGTCTCACAGCTCTAATCCTCGATATGTGCTTCCCTAAATCGCTGTAAGAGTAGAGGGGTAACAACCATCAATTGAAGGTATGCTCCCCCATCTCTATCCATGAAGGATAACTGTAAAGTGGTCAAATACCTCGTCGCCTCATTCAGCAACTATGAACTGGATTTTCTACTCAGAGCATCTGCCACAACGTTCCCCTTCCCAGGAGTACAAATGATCTCGAAGTTGTAATTTTGGAGGAACTCAAGCCACCGCCTCTGCCTCAAATTCAGATCCTTCTGAGAAAAGATATATCTAAGGCACTTATGATCAGAGTAGACGGTAAACCACTTTCCCATCAGGTAGTGCCGCCACATCTTCAACGCGAAGACTACCACTGCCAACTCAAGATCATGTGTCATGTAGTTTTGCTCGGGCTTCCTTAACTGACGTGAGCCAAAGGCAATCACTGTTTTCCCCTACATCAGGACACAACCAAGCCCAGTTCCTGATGCATCTCATAACACCACATACTTAACACCCTCCTCTAGTAATCTCAAGATCAGGGCGCTTGTCAGACTCTGTCTCAACTACTGAAAAGCACTGGCATCTCTCGGTCCACGTGAAAGGATTCCCATTTTGAGTCAAAGCGATCATTGGTGATGAAATCCTGGAGAAATCAAGAATGAATCTCCGATAGTATCCTGCCAACCCAAGGAAACTCCGCACCTCCGTCACGCTCCGGGGTGGCTCCCATGCTAACATTGCCTCTACCTTGGATGGGTCCACTGCTACACCATCCGGTGAGATAACATGTCCCCGAAAGTGGACCTCCTGTATCCAGAATTGACACTTCGAGAGTTTCCCGTAAAAACGGTGCTCTCAGAGTGTGTCCAGAACCATTCTTAGGTGCCTCGCGTGCTCCTCCTCGGACGTAGAGTACACAAGGATATCATCAATGAAGACCACTATGAACCGGTCTAGATAGGGCTGAACGATCCAGTTCATAAGTACCATAAACACTACTGGGGAGTTCGTCACGCCGAAGGTCATCACCATGTATTCATAGCGACCTTAGAGACATATGAAATACGTCTTCAGTATATCCGCATTCTGTACTCGCAACTGGTGATATCCTGATCATAGATCAACCTTCGAGAACCATTGTGCCCCTCTTAACTGGTCGAAGAAGTCATCAATCCTCTGTAGTAGATACCGGTTCTTCATGGTCACCTGATTCAAGAACCGGTAAACTACACACAACCTCAAGCTCCCATCTACCTTCTTGGAAAACAACACCGGGGCCACTACTGGAAATATGACTTTTACCAACAGTTTTGGCCAAACTGTTGGTATAGTTCATTAATTTGGACCTATACCAACGGTTTTTCCAAAACCATTGCTATAGGTCACTTATATGGACCTATACCAACGGTTTTGGACAAACCATTCGTATATCGGGGGACCTATAGGACATATACCAACGGTTTTGGCCAAAACGTTGGTATAGGTCCATTATAGAGACACTATACCAACAGTTTGGACAAACCGTTGGTATAGGTCACCCCTATACCAACGGTTTTGGTATAGGTCCTAAAATTGAAGGACCTATACCAACGGTTCTCAAAACCGTTGGTATAGGTCTATACCAATGGTTTTCAGAAGCGTTGGTATAGGTCCTTCGATTTTTAATCGAATCTTCTTACCGATAACATTATATAAATCAAAATTTAAAATTATTAAAACAATACATGTATATATTTATGAAATTATGTTCACAAAGGTCATGTTAGGTTAGTGGTTAAGTCATTCAATTATAAACTAGAGGTCCTGGGATCAATTCCCATTGAATGTTTTTTTAAAATACATATACCAATGGTTTTGAGAACCGTTGGTATAGGTTTTCATCTTACTTATACCAACGGTTTTCAAAACCGTTGGTATAGGTCTATAACAATGGTTTTCCCAAAACCGTTGGTATAGACCTATTGTCACGGCTTACTAGCCAACGGTCCTCCAAACCGTTGGTATAGCCTATACCAACGGTTTGAGGGCCTATAACAACGGTTCCAAACCATTGGTATAGTGTATTTTTTTAGTAGTGGGCTGCCCAGGGTGAAACAATGGGTCTCACGATGCCCTTCCACTACAAGTCTTCCAACTGCACTCTCAGCTCACGAAGCTCTGCAGGAGCCATCCTATATGCTGATACTAATATCGGGGTCATCCCGGGTTGCAACTTAATACAGAAATCTCTCTCCCAATGGGGTGGTAGTCTGGGGACATCTTCCAGAAAGACATCCTCGTACTCAGCCACTACTACTGGAAAATGGAAACTCGTAACATTTGTTGTGATAAGGGCTAAGCTAGCCAAATGATGTGAAATTGGTTGTAACTTCCTAATAACAAGTCCATCCTACATTGCCTGGGTCTCCCTTTCACCGATGAAGGATAAACTCATTCCATCACTACAGACACAGCGCACCCTTCCCCTAAAACATTCATTATGGGCATGAACTGTGGATAGCCAATCCATACCAAGAATGACATCGTAAGGCCTCGATGCTACCACCAAGTGTTTCCAACCAAAACTCTCACCTCCAAGGTTTAGGTCACACTATCTACAATGGTGTGTGATCTTTGAACCTTCTCGAGTCGGTGTTTCTAATCGTAAGGGTTGAGTCAACGAATCAACTGGAATCTTAAGGACTCGAACAAGATAAGCAGCTAGAAAAGAATGACTAGCACCTGTGTCTATCAGTATGACGACAAAAGTATAAAAAGACATAGAGTGTACCTCTAATCATTCAAGGAGTACCGGGATCATAATCCTCCATTGCTTGTAGCTATCTCTTCCTCTATCTACCAGCTCCCTGAGCCATGGGTGGACCTCCTGGGGGTGGTGGTGGTAAAAGGTCAAAATGCTGACCACCTCCAACTGAAATCTCAGCTCCTCTACGACATCCTCCACCCCACAGATCTGTCTGCTCCACACGTCACCTCTGCCATAGTGGTATATCCACTGCTCCCATGTCAGTAGTACGGTGGGTCGGACAATCCCGAGCGAGATGTCCCCTGCCATCAAAAGAGTAGCATTGCCTCTCTCGAGGATAGCTGTATTCGCCCTGTGAACCATGTACGGTAGATCCCCTATCCCGGGATCTCCTATGAAAATGTCTCCCATGCCTGGTTCTGTGATGTTGGCTCCTTACTGCCGAGGTCTCTTCTCCAGCTCACCCACTACTGACAACTGCTAGTTGTCTCTGCTCTGCCAAGAATCTCTTGACCACCAAAGCCCGCTTGAACACACCATCATAAGTAGGAATTCTCATAGGGATGATACTAGATCAGATGTCTCTACACAGGACTTTCTCAAAAGTCCGATCTCTGAAGTACTGATCACTGACCATATCCATCGAGTACCGTGTGAGGTCGGTAAACCTCGATGAATAGTCATCGACTTTCATGGTCCCATGCTGAAGCTAAATAAGCTCTTGTATATGTACTTCTCTTAGGGTAACTGGTGAAGACTCATCTCTGAAGATACACTCAAACTATGACTACACATGGGTCATCTCATCATGGTTCTAGATAACAAAACTCCACTATCTTCCTACGGAGCCCTGCAGAAGGCTCACCGCCATGATCACCATCTGATCCGCTGGTGTCCTGACCAAAGAGAAGACTCTGGTCACTGCCTCAAGCCAGTCATCTACTAATTGAGGGCCGGGATCACCTCGAAACCTGAGGGATCTCTATCTCTGAAACTCATGGAGTGTGCTCAGCCTACGGTCCTCCTCCACTGGTATAGTAGGAACTAAACACTTCTCCACAGGTGGTGGGATAACTGGCACATCACCCAAAGGTAAAACTGGGGGATCTGGTCCCTATATCGAAGCTTCATCACTGAGGGGGTCATCCTCATGATCGAGCTACTGGATCCTAGCAGGTGCGCGTCATGGAGGCATCATTTAAAGAAACAAGATCTATCTTAGTCAGGGAGTATATCTGGAGAGCTGACTCAAGAAGGACATGGAAACCACAACCCATTCTTATATAATGCATGTAGCATTATTTTCCCCTGTAATAATTGTTCTTAGGTCCCGAGTTGAAAATAAAGTTATCAAAGTCTTTGTGTATAGATACGTCGGCCGCCTGTACTAACACTGGGGTCTCTGGCCTGAAAGCCCAACTCGGAACACTGAACACTGTTTCCAAAAACCATCTCACAGACTCTCGGTGCTAAGGTAGAATGGACCACCTTTGATACCACTCGGTCACGTCCCGTACCAGTGGGTCCCAAGCTGCAACTCCCCAAGCCCGCCTCTAATAGGCCAGGGTCTGGTGACTAGCACCGAGTAGGCATGTTACTAAAATGGGAGGAATTTCCTATAAACTTGTACACACACACACACACACACATCTCCAAGCCCAAAAAGATGAAAAAAGTAAAAGCTACTAAAAATGGAAATGCATGCATATTATAAAATCCCAACCAACAGAGTATGACAGGAAGTCAAGTACAACAATGTAAAACCATGGGCCAAAAGTACAAGCCCACCAAAAGAGATTCTGCAACAATGTCTGCTAAGAAGAGGATCGGTGCTTGGGTAAAGTTGGTCACGTAGATACTAAGAACTCTACCTAGGGTTCCAGGAATGAATAGAGGATCTGACTCTAAGTCTCACAAAGGGGATTCCAACAACTCTATTTAGTAATTCTTATTAATGGATCATTCTCCTATACATAGGAAATGATACCAGAAACCTTCAGGTGAAAGACCAAGGGTACGAACTCTAAGAAAACATGTCCAAGTCACAGAAGACAACTGGCTCATGTCATGTAAAATAGGTTACACGACATGCAATATAGTTAAATTCCATGTTCCATGACCCCAGGTACATCCCGTGTAAATGGCCCGTGTCATTCATCCAAGATGTGTAAAGCTCAACTACACGGTGTGTAGAAGGATTACAAGCCACGTTCCCTGACTCCGGGTACTGCCCGTGTAAACGACTTGTGTCATTAGGCTTGTCATGTAAAAAGTCACTACACGACATGTAATTGGATTTCACGCTGTGTCCGAGCATCTAGGGTTCGCTCCATGTATGCTATCCATGTTCCCATACATGGTCTCTGTCCATGTCGCCATGCCCATGTACCAGTACATCGGGTATCTTGTATGCCTGGCCGGTCTGGCTGGGGAAGGGTATACACACCGTGTCCTTGGCCGTGTACCCATACCGTGCCTGTGTAATCCTGGAGTACACGCCAGGTAGTCCATCGATGAACACATACCGTGTAGCCCATACTACACGCCGTGTAGTCGGGATTTATAGAACTATCGTCTTCCTCTTCACGCCTCGGATGAATCTACAGATCTCGATTCTGTCGTCTATTTGCCGTGAAACACAAGACGCTGGTTTGTTTCATCATTCTAACACCGAATCAGGGTGTTTAAAAAATTCAATCAGCTCGGAAAACAAGCATTGATTCATCAGAAATAAAACGCCCAAAAACCCATATCTCTCGATCTGCTCTGAATCGTTCATCACCACCGCAGTCGCACCTCTGTAGCATCGTTCCGCGGTTGGATATACAATCTTTGATCACTGCACCAAAATACGAATGTGAAACAATAGATTTCCAACAAGAACGTCAAGCGCAGGGAAGAACGAGGTGTCTCCACAAAGAACGGGGAATTCAATCGCAAAACGAACAATAGGGACGAACCTGGATCGATGTTCGTGACGATCCGGGTTCATCAACATTAGATAAAAACCAAATTTATCAACAGATTAAATCGCAAGAATGAAGTTCTTCCCATAATTACCACAAAATCCCATCCCGTAAATAAGATCAATCTGCAGGATAATCTGTTCATGGATTAGTCCGCGTTCATCGTAGGAATCAAGAACAGGAAAGAAATCACAAAGAGATCAAATGTCCTACCTGGATTCACGGTGTTCATTAGTGAAGATCTGGTCGCCGCATCGTCGTCACTGGTGAAATTCATCAAGAACGTCATCGCCGCGTTGGGGGTTTCCTCCAGAGATTTCCCAGAGCCTCCAGAGGTTTCAAGATTATGAGGTCTGTAACACTAAACCCCTGCACTAACCTTTATTTAAAAGGATAAAAGGATACTTTCCGCCATAAGATTTAATAAAATATTTTATTACGGTTATGTCCAAAAATTGGATTTCAACACCGACCTGTGCCATCTGATGTTAGGTCTCTCCTATGGTAAAACCACTGCTCTGGATGCAACGGTGCCCTCAGATTTCCGATCTGAGCACCCACTCAGGGGTTATTATAAATTTTTAGGAAAAACACATGTGTGTGTAATTTATTATTTAATTAAATTCTAACATTTTTTCTGGGCTCACCGAGCCTTGGAACTGCACGTCATCTCAGAGCCTGGTCTCAAATGAATTTCCCTATAATAATAAAATAAAATATAGGGAAATCTGAGACATTGAAATTTACAACACTTAATAATATTTATTTTGTACGAATCATTCCATATGAAAGGAAATTTTATAGATATCATTTACAGTAGTCCATAAGATTCATTTCACAACACCCTGTTAGACTCATTCTATGAGGATAATTCTATAGAAAAGTTTATTCTATAAGGATTATTTTTAGAACTTTTATAGATTAATTCCACAATATTATTTCTATAAGATTTATTTTCAATCTATAAGTTTCACTAAGAAATTTTATAAGGCTCATATGAACTACGCAAGAGTCATAAGTGTATATTATAAGGATAATCCCTTGTGTGTAATTGGATAGTTTTAGATTATATAAAGAATTTTATATCAATATTAACGGAGAGTTAGATAATGATATTAATTTTGATTTTAAATTTTTTGATTTTGAAGGTTCATTTCTTAAAAAAATTAATGCAGTGACTCGGTGACTTCGTACAATGAGATAGAATAAATGGGAATATTATTAATCATAATAAATGATTGATAAATTATTCAAACAAAAATAATTGATGTTTTGGTGTTTTTTAAAGAATTAATAACATGATTTAATAGAAAAATCATGAATTTTATGTATATTTAAAAGGAAATTATAACTTAGTGATGGCTTCATGGAAATATGGAAATATAAATGTAGTGAAAATGAAAGAAAATAATGGAAATATCACTATTGTTTTTAAGAGGGGTTCCATTTTTGAAAACATAAAAATATTTTAGAAAATAAAAAATTTAGTAAATAAATGGAGAATAAGAAGAGGATAGAAGGGGTAATAATTGTTTATAAACCTATTTAAATCATTTGTTTGAAGAAGGAATATAGGTTCAGACTATGGATAATGGAAAATAGATAACTATTAACAATCTATAGTAGATGAAGAATAATGTGGGAGAACCAATAAACACTCTCTCATTTTTTTAATATTTTAGAATTAATATAATATAAGAAACCCACATATTACCTCTTTATTTACAACTCTTGACCCAAAGAAGTGTGTTAGAGGTTGAGAAGATAAAAGTCTCATTAGATCAGCAACACACCCTTCCCAAAATATTGTAATACCTATATTAGTTACTATTAAATCCCAGTATATTGACACACCATCTATGTATGTTAATTGGATTATCCTTTAGTGGTGAACCAAGTAAACTTGAATTTCCCGACATTTATATTTTTTTCATTCGAACATTGTGTGCATGTATGATAGATATCAGATCCAAGTTTTCCTTACTAGCATGAGGATAAAATATTATATAGAAAAATAAAAATTGAACACCATAATACCCCCTATTAAGGTGTATTAGGAATCTAGTTTATACTTTTTATTTTTCAATTGAGATATTATTATAGAAGAATATAGTACGAGGAGAATAAATGAAACCCATAAGATCATAGTGAAAATAGAATGGTGAAATATTTATGATTTTATAAAGAAATAAATTTTCATTTAGAAATTAATTTATTTTATTATTTCATATAGGTAATTATATTATAAATTGTAACTTCAATGATCCCTATATAGGTAGCTATGCTTAAGAATATTATTATTTAGTATCATGTTGCATTTTTTATCAATACAATAAAAAATGATTATGATAAGGGATATGAGTTGTGAAGGATGATAATTTTTAATAGATAATTTGAGAATAAAAATAATGAAGGTTTTAAAAAAATTTGCGAGAAGAGAAAAATATCTAATAAGAAGAATAATTCTGATGATTTATCTTAAAGATGAGAATATGAAGAGAAAGTAAAAGTTATAAGGAATTACTATAATTTCCAATAACCATGAGAATTTGGGGATAAATAATTAAATATAATTATTATATTATATATAAAATTACGAGTCTCTATAAGATTCAATAATTATTACTCATTAAATAATAGATATTCTTAAAAAATAACACTCTATATGGTGATTTGGTGTAAAAACCACCTTAAAGATGTTCAATATGAAATATTTCATATGATAAAGAGTACATGACTCACTATATTCTATCATATATATATATATATATTATTTTAATTTGATAAGTTCTAATGAGAATACAGTCACATGTTGAAGTGGTTGAGAATAATTTCTTACTATGGTGTGATCAATTGAAAATGAGCATGAAGAGATGGGTTTGAATATATTTATAAAAAATTTATTAATAATAGTCCATGAGTTGAGTATCCGCGATGATGTTAAAATTATATTGAAACATGTGTACAATAAGAATTATTAAGATATCATTCTATATTTCAATAATTTATAATATGCACGAGTGTTTCTATTGAAATTCATAATATGTATTTGTATTTAAAATAGATTATTAATATGTATATGAAATTTCCATAGGATGATAAATGAGAATGATAATAAATGAGTAAAATTGATTTTTTCAATGTGTGTATAATGAGGATATAAATCATGTTATTTCCATAACTAAGGATAGAACATACAGTTCTTTCACCTTTTAAAAAACACCTATTTCGTCCCCTTTAAAGACTCATGATATCAACATATAGTCTAATGATATTATTTCTTATGATATTTTAATAATACAATGTATGATTTTTAAATTCATTATATCTTATGAGAATATGTTGGGAGGTAAGTGTAGATGCCGATGAGAAGGGAAGGAGGAAATCACACTTGTTCAATAAACAATCAACGAAAAAAACATATAATTTATCTATAACTATATTTATTCTGGTAATTAATAATCAATGAGTGATATATAACTTTACAAAAATACATCAATTATTTCTATGGATTTTGAGAGAATTTGGAAAAAAATTAATATTTTTTGGCTACGTTTGAGGAATGATTTTAAATACTAAAGGTATCATCTAACATGTTTTGGAAAATTTACTAGAAATCTATTAAATAGAATTTTAGACCATCTGGATAATATATTTAATTTATTAGTTAATTTAATGAAATTTATCTTATGAATTAATATTTTTAAAAATATTTTAATCAAATCAATATCATATATTTATAAAAATTTATTGTTTTGATTGATTGATATTAAAAAACAATAAAATAGAAGATTATACTTTTTTGAGATATATTTAATGAATAATTAGATTATTAAGATGTATACTATTGTTTTTCTTAAAAATTATTAAATTTATTTAATTCATAAGTATTCATAAAAAATTTTAAATAATCGAAATTGAATATTTATTGATAATTGAATGGCTAAAATAGGTTTTTATACATAACATATATCATGGGGATAATACATCACTAACTTGTATATTTGAATTTGACTTCTCTTATATGTGAATTCATAAAAATGAAGTTAATTTTTTAATCAAAATTTAAATATTAAAAATACCCATATATCATATTTAAAATTTATATATTTTCAATTTTTGATGTAGAGTAAAATACTAGATTCATAATTGATGGATTTAAATAATTTTAATAAAAATATTTAGTGATGGTTTTCCCCATAGGTGAAACAAAAATTTGGAAGAATTTTTAATTTTGTAAATATTTTATAATATTTTATAAATATAATAAGAGTAATGTAGATTCATCAGAAATAGTGAATGCCACAATTATGACCATTCTTATAATCAAAGTAACATTAGATGTAAAATTTATATAAAATATAAAATTACTAAGAAATATGAAGTTATTCATCACTTATTAGAATAGAAAGTGCTATTAAAATGATCATAGAACCTTAAAATTGTTGTTTAGGTTTTTGAAAATGAATCAGAAGTTTCATTATATCATTTAAAAAAAATATTTATTCACATATAAGTGGAATACATCTTCACATATTATTTAAATTTTGAGATAACTAACTTCTAACAACTCTATATTTTCATGTATTTTTTACTTTTATTTTTCTTAAATTTATATATATATATAAATATATTGGTCGATTTTAGGAAACATTTGAGATCTTTGAGTGAAGGAAGGAGGGTTGGGGGTGGAGTATAAAGGTTGTTTTATTGTAAATATAAAGCAAGGACCACTTATCGCCTAATTTTAATGTAGCAGGAGAGCTGTATAATAGATAAAGGGGTTGTGGCCTTAGAGTATCCATTGAGTGTATGGGGGCTAGGTACTGAGTGGCTATTGTTTAAGAAATTAGATACCTAGTATGCTCCCTTGTTGTTTTTAACCAAGATATTTTTTTTAATTAAGTAATGGTGAGATTTTTGGATTTAAAAATAATTCCTTATCCATTTTTCCTAAATTTTTAACTTATTTCTCTCTAATCTGTCTCTCACTCACTATAAATTACTTGGATGATTTCTTCATCAATTATAATTTAAATTTTGATCTTTCTGTTCTGTTTTATTTGATGTTATAAGATATTTAAAATTTATATCATTTGGTGTTAAGGTGTAATGGTTTTCTTGTTGATATATTCAAATTTTCTTTCATTCTTAAATTTATATGGAATTATAAATTTATAGTGTTTTCAGAAGGATTGGATGTTCATTATTGGTTCAAATTTTTCACTTTGTAAGAGTCAGGTGACCACTGTCATTATTTGGAATTTAATTTCATGTTTATATATTATTTGAGAAATTATTTTTGTGATTTAATGTTTTGTGTATTCTTAATATGATGAAAATTGAGAATAACAAAAACAATTTTTTTAAGTATTGTTATGCATTTGAAACATATTATACATGTAATTCATGGATATAAATTTTAATTAACATATATAACATGTTAAATAAATGGGATAAATTTATTATTTTTATTTTATCATTATTAATGGAAAAAATAAAGTGTTTTTTATGATTTGAATTAATGTTTTGGAGTTATTTTTTTGATATAAAGTGTTTTTATTAATATATAATTGAAAATTGTTGTTATATAACCATGTGTGGGTTATAGTGAATTAAAGTTATTAAAATTTCAAGTTTCGGTGTGTGTTAAGGGCTGAGATATTTATTTACTACATGGAAATATACGTGAAATGGGTTAATAACTCAAGGAAAATATTTTTAATTAATATTTGTATAATTATAGGTTTTTTATATATAAATATAAAAAAATATTAATGTTTCACTACTAAAAATTTTAATTAAATTTATATAAAATATTAAAGTAAGGGATATTTTTTTTATATTTTATAAAATGAGAGAAATATGAATTAGGATTTTGAATTGGGAATTTTTTCCCCCGGAGATATATTCAGGTTAGGAATCATTATTTCCAAATAGTTTCCAATGGGTTTGTTCATGGAACCAGAAACACACAATAGTTCTATATCCATGGGGACCTGCATTCCAAAGGTAGATTCTCATTGAGAGTTTTTTCCAATGATTCTTAATAACTCACACTGGTCAAGTTGATGGTTAGTCAGGATCATCACACCCTTTTGGGGGGAATTACTCCATACTTTGGGAATATCTTATAGATTTAATACATATTTGTGAATCCTTTATTTATTCCCAAGTATTATGTGTGTCACCCTATAATTAAGAACCAATTATTATCATGTTGTGATTATTGAACCATTTTTATGTATTCGAGGTTCTTCATCAATGGAGATATCTATATGTATATGAGTTTCTTTATTGATGGTATCCCCTTTTGTGAAAATTAGATATTCCTTAGTCATGATTATGATGATGATGGTTTTGTATATTTGTAGTGGGGTACTCGGAAGTTTATCATCATATAGGGAGATGGAATTTGTTTTTATTTTGGGATCGAACCACTAAATGGGATTCCTATGTATCATTGTGAAAGTAATAAGAACCACATAGTTCAGTTCCACTTAATAGGGAACATCATAACTTTTAAGGTCGTGTGATAAAGACCTAACCATACAATTTAACATCATGTGGACGGGAAATCTAGATGGAGGTACCTAGTCATTGTTTTGTGTTGAACTTATGTTAAGGTGGTACAAGGAACTTATAAGGGATATGGATTCCCATACTAAATTAGAACCTACCAGGAATGTATTCCAGAGAGAGTAAGGTTTATTTGGGTGTTGGGTTTGGACATTATAGAGGTTTCCTACATATACCATATGGATGAGAATCAAATCCCACATAGTTCAGTTATGAAGACCCATGCCTATGGATTCCCATTAAGGTTCATCTTATTACGTAGTGTGACCTTTTTGAGAGAATTAATTTGGGGGCTTACTCTAAAAAATAATTATCCTGGAAAATATGGTCCATGAATGATTATCTTGACTCAGGGTTATTTGGGGGTTTTGATTGAGGCTTATTATTATGAAGTATACCCATTAAGATTGAGCCTCAGTTAGGCATCCCACGTATCCTGGTTACAACAAGAATTAGAGTTCTTGTATTTCAATGCTGATTGGATCATGTGGATCTCATGATCACCATTAACCTCTAAGCCCACATTATTCATGATCAATGTTAGAAACAAGAGAAATCGAAAGATCTAAAAAACCACAGACTTCTCGTCCTCTATTGGTGGAAGAGGATAAGGACAATGGAGAAAGAGGCTGAGGTAATGGAACTCCCCTTTATTATCTATTCCCTAGAATGAGTACAAGGTAAAGAAAATTAGGAAGGAAGGGCCCTCATTGGTGTCTAGATGCCTGGGAGGAGTAAGAGTGAAACCTCTTGCAATAACGACTAGGGGCTTAATCTAAGATGAATGCCCTAAAATTGGTCCCATAGTGAGGGAGGAGGATCTAATTCCATGTTTAATGGAAAATCAAGTGTAATACTCACCCTACCTACTAGTAACTAAAGGCTCTGAGTCTTAATGATTACAAGGGTAGGACATGGTCCTACCCCTCGTTTCCAAGGTCAAGAACTCCCTAACACTGTCCCTAGGGTAGGGGTTCTTGGGACATGGGAATACACACTCATGTATACCTCGAAGACCCCGACCATCCTACCAGATGAGTGTAGGAAACCTCTGACTGTAGGAATACACACCCAAATGGAGAACATACCAGTGTTCCAGTTACTATAGTTGTGAATGTTTGGAGGTTTTCATGGAGTATTCAACTTGATAAATCATAGACAAGGGAAAAATGAGGAAATTTCCTACCATGTATGGATTTGAAGAAGTCCTAATGAATGGATCGCATAGGCTGAAGGGTAGGGTGAACTAAGTTAGATCTCATAGGGTGGGTTCTTTACGTAGGTAGTCCTAGGAAACTTAGTGTAACCTTGGGAAATGGACCAACTGGGTGACTACACTTGGGTGAGACCTTAATCATGACTTTAAGGGTCTCTATATATGCTCCTAAATGTGGCTCATACATGTCTATTGTTTAGGAAAGGGATCTCGCACCAGTGTTCATTAATCATGGGGTTAGTGAATACCTCACATAGGTATTTATTATTTTTAAACCCTGGGATGAATTTAACATCACTCTACCTCTTTAATACCCTATCCTTTAGGGTTTATAAATTTACTTAGAAGGTTTCTGAGGAGTAGAGTGAAGGACTAGGGTGACAAGAGTAGTAATTGGACATCAGGAATTTCTATACATACAAATGAAGACCACATGGTCCTATTTATAAGCAAATATAGACCTTGGGTGAAGGGAATATCTCGATCTGGTGGATTTCTTAGGGGTCTTGTGAAGGCTCCCACACAGGCTAATTACAAAGGATGGCGTGCAATACTAGCATTGAAGCTGATGTGTAGGTACCCTTTGTGTTGGTGATACTTGGGGGTACAGGTGTGACTCTCTTGGGAGAACATAATCCTCCATACCATAGGGGATACACCCCCACACCCCTGCTCAAGATCCGTGTTGGGATTGGCCCTTCATGCTGGGCTCTTTGCTACTATCACTGACCCCCATGAAAAATGGAGAGCCACACCATAAAATTTTTGAGCATGATCGACGTTGTTTTTTGTCACAACACATGGAGATCCATTCCGATCCTACTTCCAGCATAAATATTTATTTCTTCTCAAACTCAAAATTTGGTGTCTATGAGAGGATTACGTCTTCAATTCTTTGTAAAAGTGCATGGAACACATTTCACAGTATCAATAATTTTTTAAGAGGAATTGATTTTTTATGAAATTTTAATTGAATGTAAAATGGAACTGTTTCAAAATATTTTAAATTCATGAGTATTTAAAAAATAGATGGAATAATTATATGGGTATAATGGGTTATGACTAATATATTTATGTATAAAAATTAAATTTGTGATTGAGATTTTATGAGATGACTCTTTTTTATATAAAATTCTATGAGTTTGGATCACATATAGGGAACCTTGGGCTATGTTATAACTTTTGATTATGATGGGAGATCCATGTATTTTTTAGGCCTTTTATTATTCCAAGGACTATATTAAAATCCATGTGTTTGGAAGGGTTATACCTTATGCCATGTGTTAGGAATAACCATACAAGATTCATGTGTTTTATAACCGTGTTCCATTGTTTATGTTCAAATATTCTACGAGCATTGGTCGTAATAATTATGTGATCTTATAATATATTTTTTAGAATTTAATCCTTTATAATACAAGCTATAAATAATATATCTAAATAATTTAACTATTCTACATAATTTATATATTATCACATTAAACTCCAAGGGATGTTTGGTACTGATGTATTTTTTACTAATAATTATTTACCATACACTATTTATAAACCTCTCTGGTGCCTGTAGATTATATGTATGGTGTTACCGAGAAAGGAAAAGTACCTCAATATCTAGAAAATTATTTTAGGGGACATAACAAAGTTGATTTTAAATAATTATAGTTTTATATAGAGGTTATATTTTCACTTTTTTTAGTTACTTAGGTTCTATTATGTAAGAAATTTACTTTTAAATTTAATGTATACCTCTTTTTGGATCTATAGCTCAATTTATAATTTATGGATATGGTTTCCAATTTTAGTGGGGATAATATTCTCTATTTATATTATTTATAATCTTTGGGTTATTTACTTTAACTTTTTTTTATCATGATAGATAATTAGAGGGTAAATCACTCCTTGAGTAATGTATATGAACCCTCGATACTTGTCGCCTACCTTCAGTGATTTAGGAGAGGACATCTAGCCATGTAAAATTTCACATTGGTTGTATGATTATATAAGGATGGAATTTTAAAAAATGGAATCAAAGAAGATTATTCTTTAAGGTCATGATATTTTAGAAAATGGTAGAGAGGATATTAGAGGTAGGGATTTTCTAGACTCTATCTACATATTATTGGAAAAAACTAACATAATATAAGTCTATGTTTTCTAATAAGTATGGGATTTTACTTTATTGTCTATAATGATATTTTTGGGTATTATACTCACTCTAATTGAGGGTGAGTATAGGGATATACATGAATAATTTAAGATAATAGAGATATGATATATGATTGTGTTATGTGAGTGTGTTTGATTAATGATTTGATTTTATTTAAATGATTTAATTATTAATAAACTAATGAATACTTCCTTTAATAGTGTATTAGTAATGAATTAATTAAATGATATCAATGAGATACATTTGATGATGTAATTTTATTAAATTTATTTGAATAAATTTTTGTGATTATGTGTTGGAAATGATGTATGCTATTATTTTTTGATGAGAATATTGGAACTAATTATTAATTAGTGTATTGATTCATGTTGAATCATTGAACACACATAGCATATTGATGAACCTCATAAGAAGGAGGTAGTACTGGAGAAATCCATTGAGGGGAATATAGTGAGGGAGTCTAGAAGTATTCATCCTATAGTAAAACCCTATAATATAATAGAGAATAAGATTATTCAGATAACACATAATGTTATTTAGGAAAAAGAATATTATCTTAGGAGGTCACAATGGTGATAGATGTTGTTCATGATTTTTGGGTATAACACCATCATATCTTTAGAACGGATATTGAGACCCGTGATGTGGAAGAGTGGATGAATGTAATAGACAAATCATTTGAGTATATTGATGCACCATAGGGTAAGAAATTTAGTCTTATAGTATTTATACTCAAGAGATCAACATGAATATAATGGGATATTCCATTATAAGAAAATAATATCGAGGGACTGGTACTGGTTGATTTTCCATTAATATTCTTTTGGAAGGTTTACCCACAAAAACTGGTGATGGATATAACCCCGGAGTATATGGAATTAATATTCTAAAATATTTATGTTATTCATAATTCTTATATATTTATACACTTACTTTATTTTACTTTGACCTTTGATGCAGATGATATTTAGAGTGCTTGAAATTTTAAAAATGGTTGGAAGTGGGAGTTGAACTGAATAATGAGAAAATTTTATTTAAATACTTCAATATAATTTCTAATAAAGTATCGTCTGATATATAATGATATACAATAGGAAAATAAGGCTTATGTGGGTGTCCTTGGATCTAGAGGTTGCTGGAAGAGAAAGATAAAAATTATCTTTGAGATAGTGAGTGATCATGTGGTTAAGGGAAATCCTTTTTCTTCTTATTTTAGTGTTAAGGAACTATTATAGTGTAATTAATGTTACCATAAATTTCATACCTAATTTTCATATCCTAGTTATCTAAATGAATGTCATTTTTATAGTAAAATGGGACATCTTTATAAATTCTATGGATGGATGACCATATGGATGAAAGTTAAAATTCTACTTCCATTCAAGTATATTTTTCATGGAATAACACATTTTAGTAGAGGAATTGATATATGTCATATCATAATTATATTAATGGGGGTGTAAAAACATCTTATGTCAAGATTTCATAAGTAAATACGGTGCATGAGATTTGGGAAACCAAAAATAAGGGTTGAGATGTACGTACTAGTCAATTATTTTCGATAATTTACTCGCTAGAAGATTTTATTGATGGTACTTAAATAGTTAGAGGTATGATATTCCTTAATTATTCTCTTTATATCATAAAATTTTATATAGGTAATTCTCATTCATTTATTTCTATTTTTTTGTATCTGAAATGGTTTGGGTTATTGCATTTTATCTAGATTTTTGTCCACGAATACTCTACCAAAAAGGGGAGAGAATTCACATTGAGCATTAATAACATGTTGTATTGTTATTAAAATATTTTAAAATCTTTGGGACTTAATTATTTTAGATATAATTTTTCTATCTAATTATTGTAATTTATATATTGGTACATTTCAAGGAATACATTGATTATTACAAGATATAAGTGACTTTATTTTCATCTTTTGATGAATCTAATATTTGTTTGGGAGAATAGGATTGTTATGCTACCAAGGCCAGCTATGATCTGGAGTAGTTTTGGATGATCACATATCAGATATTAGTGATGGTTCTTGGATCATTTGAGGGAATTTATAGTTCCATTTTTCTTATTATTCTTGATAGATATGATGACATTTTTCCTGATGATTTTCTAGGAAAAATAATATAAAGTGAGATTTATTTTGTGACTAACTTGGTACTAGGTACCAGTACTATATCTATACCTCATTATCTATTGTCTCCCATTGATAATATTTAATTGAAAAAATAGTTGAATTGTTATAAATCCAATATATTCTTTAGGAAAAGTATATCTCTATGAACTTCTCTAGTCCGTTTCTCTAAGAAGGTAAATATAAGCATGCAATTTTGTGTTGACTATCATATTATTAATATAGTTAACATTAATAACTATCATTATTTACCATATATTATTGATTTTTTACCATTTTGGGAGTGATCAATGGATTTGTAAGATTAATATTTTGTTGGGTTATCACCAGTAGAGAGTGTAAGGTGAAAAGGTAATAAAGATAGAATTTTAAATTAGATATGACCATTTTTATTTTTGTTGATGGAATTTAGGTGAGAACCACTTTGTATATTTTTATAGATTTGATTAATCATGTTTTCTATACTTATTTAGATTCATTTCTGATTATGTTTGTTGATGGAATGTTAATATACTTGATATTTTTTAAGGATATTGGAGAACACATTTTTATTTTCTTAAAGACATTGAGAACTCGCCAATTATATCCTACGATTAAAAAATACCTTTTTTTGTATTTGGTCGGTGTAATTACTTGGATATATTGTCTCTAAATATGAAATATCAGTTGATCTTGAGATAATGGTTGTTATATTTATTTGGGAGAAACCCAAGAATGTATTTTAAATACTATATTTCTTAGGGACATCTTGTTATTAATATCAGTTTATTCGAGACATTTCTTATTTATAAGTACTAATGAAGATGTCGAATAAAAATGCTGTAATGTTATAATGGGATGATCAATGTGAGGCTATATTTCTTAAGCTATATAAGAGCTTGAAATAAACACTTATTCTCATTCTAACAGATACATGGATGTGATTTGAGGTTTATTACAACACATATGATGTGAGTTTAAGTTTTTCATTTATGTGGAAAGTATGGGTGGTGTTGTATAGTTTAATAAATCTTATATCACATTAAAATAATTTCCTTACTAATGATATTGTGTTGGAGACTGTTTTGAATGCAATTAAGAGTTAAAAACAATATCTATTTGGGGATAAGTTTTTGGTATATTCCAGTCATAAAATCTTGAAGACTATATTTTATTATAAGGATTTAAATATTATACATTAATGATGTATTTATTAACTTCAATAATTTTGTTTTGAGATGATATATACCACAATTAAATGGAATGTCATTCTCTATGATTTTAGTAATAAGTATTAGGTAGATGCAGTTCTTGAATAAATGGACGAGAAAAATATTATATCACTTTTCTATGAGTTACATATTGATTTATCTGAGGAGGGTGGATGTGTCATCTATTCACCAATGACTATCACTTAATCCTTCATGTTGCAGGTGAAGTAGGGTAAGAGTTCATAATATGAATTTTATATTTTTCATAAAAAATTATATGGTGGGGAGGATATTACTAGCTGATCTATTGATTCAAAATATATTTTATATTTATACTGATGTATTTTTATTCTATTTAATATATAAGAAGAAACAATGAGGAATGTTTTTATTTTTCAATTTATTTTTCTCCAATTTTAACCAGGATGTACCATAGTGTTTGAAAACACTTTTGGCGGACCAGAATGAAATGAGACATAGTCATATTTATTTTTTGATAATTCACTTTTCAGTGGGTAAAATATGAGATTCAAATATGAGTGGGCATGCTTTAGTCATTTCCTACTCCTAATTGGAAATGAGAATATGTTATAATGGATTTTTTGACTTGTTTCTAAATATCACCAAAGATAAGAGATAAAGTTTATGTTATTATTGATTGGTTGACTAAGGTTTTTTACTTTCTTTGAATCAAACCTTGATGTTTGATGAAATTTTGAAACTTCTTGTTCAATATATTGTGAAGATTCACGAGACACCTCACATAATTATATCTAATTGTGATATGAGGATTATATATCGATTCTAATATTAATTGAAAAAGGAATTGGATACTCACTTTAGGTTGAACATGGAATATTATCAATAGTCTAACTTCCAATATGAGTATGCTATATGTATACTCAAGGATATTCTTCATTCATATATCTTTTACTTTGCCTATGTGTAAGAAGGCCATGTGGGTTTGGTAGTGTTTTTTATGAAAAGATCTACCAAGTATCAATTCAAGTAACCCTATTTTAGGCCTCATATGGGATTTCATTTTGATCACCCTAATGATGTATGGAATCCCTAAAGCATATTTCTTTGGGAATAGCATGGTGAAAGATAAATCTTATCAAGTACAAATGAAATAGAAGAGAATTACCACTACTCAAAGTAGGTATAAGTTATATGTTGACCAACGTTGATAACCTCAAGAGTTTATTACTAGTGATCATTCGTTTTCTTATTGAAAACCATGATTGGGGCACTGATGATTTGGAAATAAATGGAAACTGTATTTATAATTTTCTAAGGTAAATAATATTATAGATATGTTTAGGGAGATTAACTTGGAAATAAAGTGTATTACATGGAACCTTTAATGTGTAATAACCGAGGAAATATGAACTAAATGTATCTCACATGCTTTATAATGATGTTGTGAAATTTTATTCAGATGTGAATTTTATTCAGTGATCTATAAGCTTCATATATCATGGTGATAAAATATTTAATGTGAAATATATTCCACTTTTACGTGTTCTATGGAATCATGGATGAGTACAATTTGATGCATGGTTTTAAGAAGCATAAATAGGGTCTCAATAGTTGAAGATTCTCATTGGATATTCTTAATAATGATTATCAAGGATGAGAAATCCTATGATGGTGATTTAGTGACAAGGATAAAATTTTATCATTGTTTTCTGTTTTAAATTTTGGTTTAATTTATGTTTATGATTATTGATTTGGGGATAAATTCCAAATATTTTTTTGATGGAAGGGAAGTTGGAGGTAAAATTTAAAAGTGGCTTCACTATAAATATTCAATAAGGATTATTATTCCCATGGATGATGATGATAATGTATTTGTTGTTAGTAAGTTATGATATAAATATATGTTGTGTAGAGAATATTGGATGAAGATGTAGAACCCAACAGATTATCCATTGGATGGAGATATAGATTGACGCTTTCATTGGATATACACTCTACTTTAAAGATAGTTGAGATAATGCCAACATTTTTATGGGATATTGATCAATAAAATAATTATTTTTGGTAATGAAGTTTGTGTTAGTCATGCCACTTGCTCAAATTCCCTCTATAAAACAATCTACTAGTTCTAATTTGAAGAAAATAAACATGTTAAATATTAAGTTAAATATTGAGTGTATAATGAGTTTCTAACTCTACGGAAGTTGATTATTATATATAGATATAAAGTTAGGGAAAAATCTTTTGTTTTATGGATACAAAATACTGACGAGGTTCAAAAAATTTGAAGTAGTTTTAGACATTGGATATGTAGTGGAATGGATGAAGATGGATATGGTTCTCAACACATGGAACCAATAATCATTATGGAATTCTCACATGACTTTGGAAGATCATGACTTGAAGTGTGATTTTTATTTAGCCTCAAATGAGGTGAGTATTTCTCTATCTAGTCCTAAATTATGTTTGGAAGAGTTTAAGCATACATGAAGTTACATTGAGGAGGCTATAGATTCATTTACATACCAAGAAATCATTATGGGAATTTGTAGAATCATTATTACATGGTGGTAATGTACATTCTATTTATAAGGTGGATATAGGAATTTTAGAGCTCATGGTGGAAGGACAAAATCCATGTATAAAATGTATTCTCTTATTATGTTGATATAGGAATAATTTTAAAATTGAAAAATCATAATCTAGAATTTTTTTGATTATTTGTGTCCATTATTTTTCACAAACAACTTAACAATATAAAAAACATAGTGATCATAGAATAAGGTGTTTTGGGAGAGGTTTTTAAGTTAAAATTCATGGAGATTTTTTTGATGGTGTAATGCATTTTTAAAATCATCATTTCTATAGGTTTAACTATAATTTGAGGGGTTTTTTACAAGACAAAGAGGAAGTAATTATCTGGTGTAAATTTTCATTAAGAAATTTTTTTCTTAAAATGAGTATTACAAAATCCGTTTTAGTTCTCAAATACAAATACCAAAATGAGGAGATAGAAATAGTCCATATTGATGACCAATTCATTCTAGTTACCAATATTTCTAGAGATGAAGTTAAATGAGGACATGAGAATGGGTCCGGGTGTTTCACATGGTTTTTTCTAATAGAAACATTATATCATGGTTAGGATCATATTATACCATGGTTAGATGAGAGTAAATAATGCATGGTGGTAAAAACGACCAAAGATCACGGAGTTTTGGAGTAGTTATGATATAGATCATGGAGTATTTAATTGACATGGATTCTAAAATGAGTGTTTTGAATGCTTTTATTCCACAATGAGCTTGAAAATGGGTTTTTGAGTGTAGTACATATTGTAGTGAGTTATGTTATAGAAAAATAAAGGTCTTAGATTGAAATTTAAATATATATATATATATAATCATGAAATGCGGAGGATATACATGATTGAGTAGGAATATTGTAGAAACACAAAAAATGTGTGGGACACCAAGAGTGATATCAGAGCATGAAAAAATTAAATGTGATACTATCTATTGACTTTTGGTCTTAGATATAGTAAAACCTACCCCGGAAATTCTGAGTTAGATATACATATAAAAAAATTAGATAACTTTTCAATAAGAGAGATATAACCAAAGATATTATTTTATATGAGAGAGTTTATATTAATTATATATATCATATGGCTCAAAGTAGGATGAAGAAGATAACGTGGGGTCTCATGATTTATCTTTAAATTGACCATTCTAAAGAATTTGAGTTAGGGAGGTAGTCATGAGAAGATTGTAGTACCATAAAAGAAAAATATCACATCCCACTAATCTTTTAGAGGCCCACAATTTATTTTTTGATCCTTATTCATGATTAATATTATTTGTGTTTTTCATTGTTAAATGTTTTTGGATACAGAACTTGTTGGTGTTTACATAGGCTTCAAGGTCATTCCTTTATCCTGTTTTTATTTTGATAATAAAATATTTATAATGTATTTTTGGTATAACAACCACAATACACTGGGTAAATAGTCACAAACATTGTGGGGAAACCTTATAAATGTTTTTTCATTGTGATTGTTATTTTTAAATTTATCATTTTTGTATACAGACTAAAGGTGAGTTGAGATATGGAGATCTAGTCACCCTAACTAGCAAAGAGGTAATATGAAATTATTTCAATTATATTTTTTTATCCATGTTAAATTAACCCATGGTTTGGATGCACCAATCCTATAGAGAATTAAAATTAGTATCATAGTGATATTTGTACCTATTATTGTATTATATTTAATATAATGATCAGAGTTATTGAGTTACGTTTTCTGAAAACAATATGAAGTGAAAAATTGTAGAATATGTATCAACTGTTGATCAAAATATTATCCCTTATAAGAATCTAAAAATAGAAAGTAGAAAGGATACAATAAAATTTTATAATAAATCCCTTATGTTAAAAGTTGAAGAATACTAAACTTATATTTTATTTAATAGAAGATAAATAAAATCTAGAATGGATTGTGAATATTTGGTTGAAAAATTCACTAGTAAAAAGACGGAACACACTTTTACCTTAGGAGATTCAATGTTTTACAAGAATATGAGGTAACTATAATTTATTTTCAGTATATTTATATGGATGAACCAATTTCATGTGAGGAATATCATGTTCTTAAGTAATCACAGGTTGATTTATTTGTTTTTCTAAAGAGAACCCTATAGAATTTTCCCAGATAAGTATTCATTTTTATTTGTGAAAACTTTAGAGACATACAAGAAGACATATACAAAATTTAATTATATAATGAAATAATATAGGATACATTGTCATAAAAGTTAATTATGTGTACAAATATTACTAATAAAATTGAGGCCATGAGTGATAGGAGTTTGTATCTTGAAGAAAGGTGCTCCAAATATGAGAAACATATGCTTATAGCAATTCAAAAAGATAGATGAATCCAATTAAGGGTTTGATAAAAATATAAATATAATATAAGAGTTTAAAAATAAACATTATGACAATTATGAGACTAATAAATCATTTGAAGAAATAATTCTTGAATTGAAGTGAATAAAATATCATTTTTGGAAAGTATTCTCAGTTTTTGGTCAATGAAAAATGTATAAAGATGATTGAAAACACCTTATAAGGGAATAGAAAGTTTCATGGAGATAATGAAAGACATGTTGATATGATTTATAAATATATTAAAGGTAAAGTGAATAAAGTTAATTATGATAAAAATATTATGAACACGAAATTTATTGAGATTGACGTGAAATTAAAAAAATGGATATTGTTCAAGTTAAATATTCACATGGATTAGATATAAATGTTTCTTCTATACCTATTTATGATAAGTAAATAAATTCTAAAATACCTTAGTTTTGTCAAAATAAGGCATTGATATTTTCTCAAATATACTTATACTGCATGTTCAAATAAGAGTGAGGTAAGATTTGTTATTGAAAATCTTGTTTAAACTAATGTTGTTTTATTGAAAGGTTTATGCTATAATAAAAATTCTAGTAATATTTGGGTAATGAAATGTGATGATAAGACAACCTATTTATCAATAGTGTATGTGAGAAACAAACTTAGTATTTCCCAAAAATAAAATCAATTAAAGGGGAAAATGGTGCATAAATAGAATGGTCAAAAGATAGATACATTGTTATAAAAATAAAAGATCAATACTTATTTTCCATTGATGGTGTTATGAAAAATTTAGTCACAAATATAGTGGTTATTGGAATAATATGACAACACAAAGGACATAAAATATAAATTAGAGACAAATCATTTTATTAGAGTAAAATTAAATATAATGAGAATGTGAAAATTTTAAGAATAATTAACAAATTTGGATGCTTTTAAAAACTATGAGGAAATTAAAATCAATGTAGTCATCATGATGAATATATCTAGTTTAAATCAACCAAGAATATTTCAAAATTATTTAAAGATATACGACCACAAATAATGAATATCAATAAAAAGAAGAAATATGATGAGTTCATTGAGGGGTATGATAATTAGAAGTTTATTAATAAAATTACTCTCAAAAAGGCTGATAAGGATGCTACACTAAAGAAAAGAAGATTTTATTATTATAGAAGAAAATTACAGACCATGGATTGTTATAAAAATCCATGAGGTTTGTTTTTTATAAGTTAATTTTGGAGAATTAATAAAGAAAAGAAATTTTTCAGAGAAAAAATAATATTAATTTTGTGAATGACATTTGTGATAATAAAGAAAAATATGAATTTATTGATAATTTATAGAAAATGGGTGACCCAAGATATCTTAAGAATCTATATGAAAGGTGAAATAAAGTGAGTCATACCTCTAGAGATTGTGTAATCATGACCCAAACTCCATTGGAAATATGAAAAAAGATGAATCATGAACAAACAAATATATGTGCTATGATAATAGTGTTTGATATACATTAAAATGGGTATATCATATTGTATGATATATATTAAGTTATAGCCTACAATATATATATGATACATACCAGGCTTGTGGTTATATTTCTTTAATGTAAACATGAGGAGAGTCTTGAGATTATGTTTCCTTTAAAATAATGTGATATATATATGATGTATATATTTATATTACATTTTTTTTGATATAATATCACAAATGGATTGAGATTACATTTTCCTTAATACAATACGGGATAATAACATTGGGTTATTGGATACTACTATATCTTATATTATGGTTTCTTTTAGTTTTAAATCAATATGATGATTCATTTAGGGATATATTAACTAGTTATAATTGTTTAAAACATTCAAATAATTATATTCTTAATAGGTATTTGTTATCTTAATGTATATTAGTTGTCAAGTGTTGGTAACCGATGATTGACTCCCTTCATTGAATAACTGAATCCTATATAGAAAGATAAATCCCTATTTATGAGAGTTTGATACTTGCTATCCATATCCAAAGATCCTTCTTCTTCCCAATTATTCATTCAGATTTTTAGATAAAGTTCCAACACACCATTGGAGATTGAGGAATCCCCTCACCATGTATAAAGATTCTAGTAACCGATATCATCTTATGGAGTAAAGAGAATGATATTAGTTTCTCAATAATCCCCATTAAGTGCAGTCTATAAAAATCAACAAAGATGGAGCTTATTGAATTTGATTCATTACTATTATATTTGATGTTCTTCGTAATGTAATTTTGTTTGGTGATGATAGAATGAGTATATTTATGGTTTTATTTTTCTATAATAATCATGAGATAATCCTTTAAAACCCATCAGTGGTAATAGATCCACAATCATCAATGGGTCAATTTCTTATTTTACCAATTTTTCAATGAACGTTCATATCATAATATGAGACTTGTTGTATCATAATGTATAATATAACATGACTGAGTGTCATCAGTAAGATTTCTCTATGATGATTAGTTATAAATTATGACTTGTCTGGATCTTAAGGAACAAAATAGTGAAATCACATATTTAATTACTATACCATAAACTATGACATAGGTTATATTGCAGTTTATAATTAGAATGTTAGGTTTTAATAATATATACCACTGAGTTGTAACTGAAATATATGTGATATCACATATAACGACAGGGCCATTCATAAGAGTCATAAAATCCCCTTTAATAGGATTAAACATATTTTTAGTGTTAGTTATTTCCTAGTAATCATATCATATATTGATCTCAAATATGAAAGATAGTTTATTTGTATTAGATTTAATAAACACTTTCAAAAGCTATTACTAAACATTAGTGATGATCTTATCATGCCTTACGATATAAGAGCCTTGTTGGAAACATCATATGGAACTCAAGATAATATTACATTATAGGGTAATTAAATCTATGACACCCTCCGGATATTACATTATAGGATAATGTAATTTGTTCTCTGTGATGAAATATATGTTATGATATAACCTATAATGAACCTACATTTTGTAAAAACCTTGCATCATGTCATAGTTATGATATGGAGGATATCATAAAATATGATAGACATGCCATGAATAAACTTATCCTAAGATTAGATATATATCATGGATTATAATTGATAATCTTCATATCACATATAATATAAAATTAAGGCCAAAAGAAAAAATTTAATATTTTTTTAAAAAATATTTATAGTTTATAAATTTTTTATAAAAGATATGTGTTTTGCACTATAAATGGGCAATTTTCATTCCAAAATAAAATATAAAATGCTTATATTTATATTTAATGTTTAAAAAGTAAATAATTTTTTTTTATTTCATTATTCACTTTAAATATTTCATATATAATTTTTCAATATAATTTTATTATTATCTGTGGATTAATAGATAAGTTAATACTTATAGATTATTAAGCATGATTAGAGGAATAAAACAACAGAGAATAATGATTGCATGATATGAATGGCACATGCATCTCAGCACGTCCAATTTGAAAAAATTTAAAACCAAATGGCTATTGTAAAAGTGACGAGTAGGCTCAAACCACAAAGATCATTAAATATAGTTCACTAAAAATATTTCATTGGACAATGTTTATATGGAAAAAAGTGGAGGGAATCCCTATTTTGAGTTTTCTTGTTATTATTTTAATTAAACTAAAATGCGAGAATAAAAAATAAATAAAGTAAACTATAATTGAAAATGACGATGGACTCTAAATAAAAAAAATGTTTCAGGGATGCTGATGTCGCAATTAAATTTCTACGCATCTACAAAAAGTATTATTTTGTGTGATTAAATATTTATTCTGCATAATTATCACCAATTATGAAAATATAAGCATCTTTTCGATGCTCAATTTAAATTTCCTAATTTATTTAAGGATCTATTATCTAGTGTTAAAAATAAATTAGAAAACTCATTCATGTACCAAACTACATGAAGAAATGACACAACCCATTTCTCACAAAGTTGTGTCACCAATTTGCACATACAATTGGTCAACACGGTTTACCTTCTCAGACCACCACATCAACTTATTATTAAAATGGGATGTTTTAATTTCAGAATTTAATTTAGTGAAAAAATAATTTAAGTAGATAAAAATTCCATCAACAAATTTATTTGAAAATTAATCACCAAATAAGATCGTTACATGGCATGAAAAATAATTTTAATTACTCGACCAACATCCCAAAACAAAGAAAATTGCCTTGACATTATGACAAAAAGAATAAAAAATGGTTATAAAATGATAATTCATGTGAAATAAAACCGTGTTACAAAAATAAATAATCCACTCAGTTTTCACTCTTGTTGCGCGAAGAAACATGCAAGCCGTCGATCTTCAAATGGAAACAATACCTCTGCTCAAGCACGCTGATGTCATCACATCCAAATTATAGTTCCGTAAGATGGAAGAATAGAGAAAGAACCACCCGATGTAGACGGTGAAGTGCACGATGCTTCATATTTCGACGTGTCTTCATCTAAGAAGAGATTACCTACATAAAAGAATTGAGGAGCAAAGGGGAGGCCAAATTCGATAATAGGGGGGTAGGAAGCTGCTATTGTGGGTGACCGGGTAAGATGGTGAGGGGGCAGTGGGTAGGGCTGGGTCAGCCGGGGAGATATTGGGGTGTGATGGCCTCAACAAGAGGTGGGGTGAGTTGGGCGACGACCTCTGCAGGGGGTAGGTTGGTGTGCGGAAGGGAGTTGGGGGAGCGCAGGGGTATGGGGTGACATGTAGCGGGATCAGGAGGGGAGCGGGGAAGGGGGTGCGCTGGTGTGAGGAGGGGAGAACAAGGTAGGGGCCAGAAGAATATGGGGGGCAGTGGGTCTATGGAGGGGAGTCTAGGGATTGCAAGGGAATAGGGCAGTGTGTAGTAGGATAAGGAGGGGAAATGAAAAAAACCAAAAGAAAATTTAAATTCAAAATTTAAAAATCAAATTCAAACTTTTAAAATTAAAATTCTAGTTATCTAAAAGTTAAATAAAATAATAATAGTAATAATAATAATTAGTAAAAAAGAAATAATAGTAAGACTTATATATATATATATATTACATTTACAAGTTAAATTAATATAATTATTTAATAAACTAAAATAAAAATAATAACAAATAATAATTAAACTAAAAATAAAAGAGAATAATAAAAAAATAAAAACAAAAAATAAATAACTAATATTAATATAGAATTATGAAAAAACTATACAAACAACTAAAATATTAAAATACTTCAAAAATAACCTAAAACACAAGAAGCGGTTAACAAATTAATTAAAACTACATAAAAAATTTATAATTTTTTTTGTAAAATCCATGTACATAAAATCCCCCACACCTAATCTTTTGCACTCCTGGGAAAAAAATCAGAAATAAAACACAAGTGGACCCATTGACAAATCCAAACATCAAAATTCCAAGTTCAAAATTTATCAATCTCTTTTACTCATAAAACATCATGCTTCATTTAAAAGATCAATGTTCAAGAGCAATTTTTATTTCACTTGCATCCTATCCAAAATAAGTACGTGCACTCATTTATTATGTGACCTAACTTTCCATCACTCCCATTGCTCAAAAAAATTGATCAATGTTTTTCTCTTTTCTCACACATGCATTCTTACCTTATGATTTCCATGAATTTCACATCTCCACTAGTGGAAATAAAAATAATCCACGAATATCAATGACTTTACATGAGGTTCAAATGTCTCTGAGGCTATGGGATGGTGGGTTATATAAAAAAAATTGAAAGATTTTTGGTAAAAATGAGGGTTGAATATTGAAATAAATTCATGACAAATGTCAATCCAAATATTTCTCTCAAACTCTCACTTCCCCACAATTAAAATATTTCTTATTCCCAAGCATATTATATTCCAAAATTTCACTCTTTTTTTAGACACAACTCACTCAAATAAGATGGTTAGAAAAAACTAGTGAGTATAGACTCTAAAAACCCAATAAATAAATGTTAGAAAAAATTACAAAGAATTGTAACCAAGTGGCACATATATTGTAGCATCTCTGTGAAAGTAGGTCATATAGAAAACTCCCTAGCTCCTATATTAATGGATCATCACTTTTATAGGTGTCCCCAAATGTGAGGGTTACTGTGTAATGACTACCAATGTACTCATTATTGGAACCAAAATGATTCTATTTTCCTATATCAAAATATACGTAATGAATGTGGCTGTTGTGAAAAAAATCTCATATGATCAGGATGAGATAGTGTCAATCCATGTGCATCAAATGACTCAATTTCCCTCAAAGAGCCCTCTCTATGAGAAAATCTCTCCCCCACACTTATATTGAAAATTATTATGAAAATAATCAAGAAATAGGTAGGGAAGGGTATCCGCTATAGGCTCATCCTAAAAGGATTCTTCATGGATTCTAAGGGCTACATGATGAAGAAAATGTATGGATGGCTCAGTGGGTCAATGGGGATAAAACATCAAATATATTCCTCAGTAATTTTAATGCTATATTCAAAAGTCCTGTCACTTTTATGGAAAAGCATGGAAAGTTATAAAAGACATAACATGGTTAAGATTTGATCAAGAAAAGAGAAATAGGAGATGACGTAAAAATGGATCAGAATCATCATAGGTATGGAAATAAAATTTTAGACAGCACTGATAAGAATGAGTGAAAATAAGGGTCACAAAAATAAACAAATTTTTGAAAAACATTTTTGAAGCATGAAATAATAACAGCAATCATCTATGTTGTGAGAGCAAGGATCAAAGTATTCTAAACAAGAATCAGGTGCTCAAACTGCCTAGTGACACACGTGGTATACCCATGACTATTTTATAACAAAAATGATGTGGCTTTCATGTGGGTTCATCAATGATAATAATTTTATTATTTTTATGGTGTGTTTGGAAGCATAACATATGTAAAAAATAAAACACTTCCATGAGTAAGAGCCGATAGACACGATGAGGATGTATGTATCTGATAAAGCTCTAAAAAATGATGTACCTATAAAATATACACATGGAAAACACCTACTCACATCATATCATAGATATAACACCAAATATTATATAAATGGAAGTGGATATGCAGGAGACTGACAAGTGCACACAAATTTTAGGAGTAACTAAAATTTTCCACACATGCCATGTCTTATTTCCTAAAACAAACTAGAACAAATAAAAGAAGAATGAAAGAAAAAAATAATAAAATGATAAAAATGAAACTAGAACATTGGTATCCTCCCTAGAAGTGTAAATTTTTACATCTTCGACCAGACATATGGACAATGGTCAATCATCTTGGCCCATCATCTCAGAACTCCTCTTCCTCTTGCAAGAACTAGGGGCTATATGATCGAGCTCAAGGGGAAACATAATGGGATTAACCACCTATAGAGTGTAGTGATAATGAATATGGTGAGTAAGGAATGTAATATATGCTCGTGGTGGTGGTGAAGGCAGCTCAGCACGAATCTATAATGATAGCCCCTCAAGTTGGCGCTCGATATCAGTCAAATGTTGAGTCATCTGTCATAGGAAGTCAGATAGAGACAAAACATGTGCATTGATGGCCACAGACGAGTCATAAGAGCTATAAATTTTTTAGCTACATCCACAAAAGATATAGAGAGTAGAGAGAGAGGCTAAGAAAATAGAGACAAAGGAATGAAGAAGCAGTCGGGGTTCCTTCTGATCAGTGCTATGTTTAATGTCTTCAGCCAGAAAGATAAATTCTCATTATAATTGTAATTATTTAATGATGCCTATTGTATCTGAAGTGTGGTAAAGTTTAAGGCGTTGACCATTAACTTTTAATGGAGGAATCTTCCCATAATAAATTTCAACAACACCATGTGGATAAACAATTGTGACACTGTAAGGACCCTACCACTTTGACTTGAGTTTTCCTGCCATGATTCGAAGTTGTGAGTTGAAGAGGAGAACTTTGTCTATTGCTAAAAAATTTATTTGTTGGATCCATTTGTCATGACAGGCTCAAGTTTTATCTTTGTAGATCAAATAATTGTTATACACTTCTCTCCTCATCTCATCTAGTTCATTAATCGGTAGAAAATTCTTCTCCTGGGTAGTTTTGAAATAAAAATTCAGTTTCTTCATAACTCAATTAGCTTTATGTACCAATTCTACAGGTAAGTGGTAGGTTTTTACAAAGACCAAGTGATACAGGGACTTTCGAATAGGAGTCTTGTATTTAGTCCTTTAGGCCCAAAGTGCATCACCAAGTTTGGCGACCAAATCCTTCCTAGATGTATTTACAGTTTTCTCCAAAATGCCCTTAATTTCTCAGTTTTAAACCTCATCTTGGCCATTGGTCTGTGGATGGTATGAGGTGCTCATGTAGTGGTGGCATCCATGGAGATTCAATAGTTTTTGAAAAAGTGAATTATTGAAGTGGGTACCATGGTCACTGATTATGAGCCTTGGGATTCTGAACCAGGTAAAAATATATTGCTTTAAAAATTTGATGACAACTCAAGTAGTATGTTCTGAAAATGCTTCAGTTTACACCCATTTTGACACATATACCACACAGACAAGGATTTATGATTTCCCAAAATATTTATGGAATGGAACCATGAATTCGATTCCACATATATCAAAAATTTCAATATCCCATGATTGAATGTTGTGGAATTTCATTCTTCCAGCTTAGACCCCCAGTTATTTGGCATTTATCACTATTCATGAAGAATTTGAAAATATCATGATTCATGGTAGGCCTATACGAACAACATTTTAAAAATTCGATGATTGTTTGATGAATTCCATGGTTTTCTCCAGCTTCTCTAGTGTGGCACAAGTTCAAAACACTATCAACTTCTTATTTATGGATCCATATTCTTATCATTCCATCCACACATTCTTTGAAAAGTAAAGAATCATCCCAGTAGTAATGGCGTGCTTCATTAAAAAATATTTTCCTATACTCCTATGAGAAATTTGGATGTATCACGCCGGAAGCTAAGTATTTAACAATATTAGCATATCAGGGTCTGATTATCTTAACGGAATAGAGTTGTTTATCAGGAAATTTTTTATTGATTAGTTTGATATTTATTTCACTTGTTTTATGGTCGAGGTGTGATAAATGATCAACGAAGACATTTTATGTGCCCTTTTTTTCTTTCATTTCAATGTAAAATTCTTGAAGTGACAATATCCACTGAATGTGTCTGGGATTGACATCTTTCATGGTCATCATATACCGTAGGGTAGAGTGATCCATATAGACAGTGAATTTTTAAAACAACAGATGGGATCAAAATTAATCAAAAGAAAAGAAAACTGTTATCTACTCTTTTTAGTTGTTGTGTAATTATATTAAGCCTCATTCAAAGTGTGTATAACATAATAGATCGGCCTAAATATCCTTTCTATTCTTTTTCCCAAGGCTGCACCAACTGCCCAGCCAATGTCATCACACATTAACTTGAATGGCTACTCCCAATCTGGTGAAATAATTATCAGCACTTCAACCAAATGTTTCCTTAATAATTTAAATGATTCCTAACATTCATGTCCAAAGTGGAATGTAACATCTTTTCCTAATAGGTTCATAAGGGGTCGTGAAATAGTATATAAATCCTTAATGAAGCATATGTAGAATCCAAAGTGCCCAAGAAAACCTCGAATTGAGTGAACTTAAGTAGGCATGGGTAACTCAGAGATTGTACTAATCTTTTCGGCTTCAACTTCAATTCCATTCTTTTAAATTTTATGACCTTAAACTATTCCACTTTGTACCATGAAGTGTGACTTTTCCCAATTAAGCACCAGATTATTTTCATCACATCCTGTGAAAACCTTATCCAAATGTTATAGATAATCATCAAAAGAATCCCCATACATAGAGAATTCATCCATGAATATTTCCAAGAAATCTTCAATCATTTCATGGAACATTTCCATCATGAATCATTGAAATGTGTTCGGTTTATTGCACATTCCAAAAGGCATTCTACGATAAGAAAATATGCTATAAGGACAAGTGAACGTGCTTTTCTCTTGATCCTCTAGTGTCACTACTACTGGATTGTAGCCTGAGTATCCATCCAGAAAACAATAGTAATCTCTTCTTGCCAATCGTTCAAGGATTGGATCAATAAAAGGTAATTGTAAGTGATCCTTTCTGGTGTCATCATTCAATTTTCGATAGTTGACACACACTCTCCATCCTTTCATTATTCTTGTGGTTATCAATTCTTCTTTATCATTATCAACTAATGTGGTTACACCCTTTTTAGGTCTACTTACAATGGTATAACACACTAACTATTAGATATAAGAAATATTAAACCAGTATCATGAAGATTAATGACTTGTTTCTTGACTACTTCTTTCATGGGAGGTGGTAATCATCGTTGTGGTTTCCTATAAGGTTTTGAATTATCTTCCTTACATATTCTATGATTGAAGATGGCCGAAATTATACCTTTTAGATCAGCAATCATCTACCATACTGCTGGCTTCCATTGTGATATGACATTGAGCTATTTTCATTCTTGTTCACTTGAAATATTGGCATTTATGATGATTGGTAAGGTGTTTAAATATCCCAAGTAACTGTATCTCAGGTTTGATGGAAGGGGTTTAAGCTCAAGTGTTAGAGGATTTTCAATTGATGGAGTTAATAAAGTGAATTCATGTCTATCTAAATGATCTACTATGTTTCTGATGAAATCCACTACCTCGATTTATTCATTAAATTCTTCATTTTTTTTGTGTGAATTCACAATATCCATCACATCACTTGCTAACTCATCCCATTATTTAATAATATCCATAAAATGATAGTATTCTGCAGTGGTTTTTTCCATAGACTTTAACACATCAAATATTATGTTCTCATTCCCAATTCTAAAAATTAACTTTCCCTCTTGGACATCAACCAGTGCTCTTCATGTTGCTAAGAAAGGTCTCCTCAGAATGAGTGGGATGTCCATATCGAGGACAATAAAATTAGTTGGGAAGTAATATTTATCAACCTTGATGATTATGTCCTCTATAATCCCTCGAGGATGCTTCACTAATTGGTCCACCATTTTCAAGGTTACCCTCATTGGATTTAATTCTGTGATGCCCAGTTCTACAAGGATTCCAGAAGGCATGAGATTTACACAAGCTCCAAGGTTGCACAAAGCTCTTCCAAATTGACATCCTCCTATATTTCAAGGAATATTAAAACTACTAGGGTCTATTAGTTTTGGAGGTATGGATTTGGGTATGACCGCTGAATATTCCTCATGTATTATTACTTTTCCCACATCATCTAATTTTCGATAGAAGCTCCTTGAGAAATTTAGCGTAGTGGGGCATTTGGGTGATGGATTCCGCAAAAAGAATATTTATTTGATGCTTTTTGAAAATCTCCATTAATTTGGAAAATTAAATGTTCAACTTCATTTACTTCAGTATTTGTGGAAAGAGAGGAGGTGGTATGTGGGATTTCACTCTTTCATTGAGTTCCTCATTTTCCTTTTCTTTTATAGCCTTTTTAATTTTTGAAAGTTTGTTTTAGTATTCCGCCTCTTTAGCATCAAGTTGGATTTATTTGTTTTTTGAGTCTCCATTCTCAGTGGCAGGTGTAGGAATATCATCTGTTGGTTGAACATCAGGCATTTTATTCTCTAATAATTGTGCACCACTTTGCAAGGTGATGGATTTTGATTCTTCTCTTGGGTTAACTCTTGTGCTTCCTGGTGGAGTTCCTTGTTGTCAGTTCTGCATTTGTGAGACTATCTCACCGACTTGATTTTCAATACTATGCATGGAATCCAATTTTATTTGGTTTGTTGACTGTAGGTTTTGCGTTGTTGTCTACAAATTTTGTGTTTCCATCTCTTGTAACTCATTCCTTGATTTATTAGAAATCATTAGTTTAGAAATAGTTTCTCCCCAATCATGTTGACCATGAATTGCAGGAGGGTCCATGTATGTTGTTTTATTTTTCTCCTTATATTGTTGTTGTTGATGAAACGGTGGTTGATATTTCTATTGAGATCCTTTCTTCTACGATTTCATGGGGTGAGATTGAAGGAAGATTGAGTTGGACCCCAGGTGGACCCATGTTCTTGTTCATTGGTTGAGTAGTTGCTGGCACCTTCCAACCTTGATTTTGGTTATTTCCTTGATAGTTTTTGTTGTAGTTTTTTCCATAATTTTATTTGTTGTAGCTAAAAAAGTTATATTCAGACATATTGTTCTTAGATGTGTTATATGGACACATTAGATAATCATGAGGACCACCACGACATGGAACCTGATCAGCTTGAACAACATGGACCGGCTTAGGCGGGTTTACTGACAAGTTTTCAATCCTCATGTTGAGAGCTTCAAATTGTGAATCCATGAATATATGGGAATCAACTTGATGATATCGTGGTTTTCTTCTGGAAAAAACTTTTGGCCACTAAAAACTATGTTCTTCCATGTTTTGAATTAATATGTAAAGATCCACAAGATCCATTTCCATGAATGCATTACCAGTAGCTGTGTTGATTGAAAACATACTCTCAGGTTGAAGTCCATAGTAGAAAGCTTGCAACTAGTTTTCCAACTTCATCCCATGAGGAGGAAAAAGTTTTAACATGGAATTAAATATTTCCCAAGCATATCCTAATGATTTGTATTCACTTTGACAAAACTATTTGAGGCCACTATTATTTTTCAATGATTATGCTGTTGCTTAATACTGATCAAGAAATTTTCTTCTCAACACTCACCAGGTGTAAACTATTTCTGGGTCAAGAATTTCCATCCAGACATTTGCTTTCCCTTGTAATGAGAATAGAAATAACCATATGATCAATGCATCATCCGTCACTCTGTTATTTTTAAATGTGTCACATATTTCTCAAAGTCTGTTCACATGCATATAAGGGTCTTCACTACTCAACCCATGAAAGTGTGTATGTTTTTGGAGCAGGTTTATCATGGACGAATTAAATTCAAAGTGTGTCTCTTGAATTCTATGTCTTGTTATGCCTAAGCTAACTCCAACTGTGTTGGGTTGCAACTCCTGTATCATAGTAGTCTGAGGCCTTTGATTATCGAGACAGTTTTGGAAAAGAGGATGGACTTGTCCACTGGGAAGCGTCAGAATATGAGTTTCAACACTTTCCTATGATGGGAGAATTGGATTTACGACTGAGGTACCGATTTTTTCTTCTCTTGTTTTTTGATGTTCATGTGTGGATCAAGGTGTGGGTCTTTTTTTGATGGAGACAAATTATCAGTGTTCACCATTTTGGTGAATAGTTCTTAAAGCAAGGTCTACATGAAATTTTTATAATGCTAGATGTGTGCAAGCTCCCCGACAATGGCGCCAAAAATTTGGTATGCACATCGTAGCACATCAAATTTTCGAAATTTTAAAACCAACTGGCTACTGTAAAAGTGGAGAGCAGGGTCGAACCACATAGAGCACAAAATCTAGTTCACAAAAAATATTTTGTTGGACAATGTTTAGATTGAAAAAATTGGATGGAATTCTAATTTTGAGTTTTCTTTTTGTTATTTTAATTAAACTAAAACATGAGAAGTCAAAAGAAATAAAGTAAGATGTAATTGAAAATGATTATGGATTCTAAATCAAAAAAATGTGGTGGGGATGCTGTTGTTGTAATTAAATTTCTACAGAACCATGCAAAGTATTTTTTATGTGATTAAATATTTATTTTTCTTAATTATCGCCGGTTTCGAAAATATAATCATTTTTAGATGCTCAATTTAAATTTCATAATTTATTTAAGTTCCCATTATCTGGTGTTATAAATAAATTAGAAAACCCATTCAAGTACCAAACTACATGGAGAAATGGAAAATCCAGTTTCTCACAAAGTTGTGTCACCAATTTGCACTTACAATCGGTCAACATGGTTTACCTTCTCGGACTGCTGCATCAACTTATTATTAAAATGGACAGTTTCATTTTCAATAGTTAATTTAGCGCAAAAAAAATTAAACAGATAAACATTCAATTAGAAAATTTAATTGACAATTAATCACCAAATAATATCGTTACATGGAATGCACAATAATTATAATTACTCTACCAACATCCCGACACTAAGCAAATTACCCTAACAATATGACTAAAAGAATAAATATGGTAATAAAATGATAATTCATGTGAAATAATACTGCATTACTGAAATAAATAATCAAATCAGTTATAACTCTTGTTGTGTGGAGAAACATGCAAGCTATCAATATTCAAATGGAAACGATCCCTCCGCACACGCAGGACGATGTCATCACTTCCAAATTTCTTTTGTGAAAGCTAGATAGAAAAAGGAAGAACCAATTGATGTAGATGGTGAAGCACACAATGATTCATAGTTCTAAGTGTCTTCAATCAAGAAGATATTACCTACAAAAAAGAATTTATGAACAAAGGGGAGGCCAAACTGGGTAGCAGGGGGGTGGGGAGATGTTTTTGTGGGCAGTCGGGCGAGATGATGAGGGAGCAGCGGGCAGGGATGGGTCAGTTGGGGAGCAGCAGAATGCAACAGGCGAAGTGGGGAGCGACGGCCTTAGCAGGAGGCGGGGTGAGTAGGACGACGACCTCAACAGGGGGCAGGCGGGTGTGCAGAGGGGAGCCAGGGGAGCGCAGGGGAATGGGGCAGCAGGTAGCAGGATCAGGAGGGGAGCGGGGAAGGGGTGAAACAACGTTAGGAGGGGAGAACAGGGTAGGGTCTAGGGGGATATGGGGGGTGGTGGTTTTGTGGAGGGGATTTGGGGGAGCACATGGGAATGGGGCTACGGTAAGTGTGTAATTTTGGCCCAGTGACCTGAAATCCCGACAGGCCCGGCTCGAAAGCTCGAGCAGCCTGGCCTGGAAAAGCCTGCATCGGGCCAGGCCGGGCTCGGGCCATAGGTTCAACAGGTCGGGCCTGAGCCTTTACAAGAAGGCCAGTGGGCCAGGCCGGGCTGGCCTGAAAAAGCCCGGCCTGCTGGCCCAAGCGAAGCCCAGCCCGCTGTAAAAAATTAAACGGGGAACTGCGGGTAGGGGGATTTGATCCCCCTACCATGAGCTCCCAAGGATGTGCCTATAATATAATCCCCAGGGTATATATATATATAGATATCTCTCTCTCTCTATATATATATATATATATATCTGTATATCTACATATATACACACATATATATATATACCTATATATATATATACATGTATATTCATACATATATATTTATATATATATGTATCTATATATATATCTGTGTGTGTGTGTGTGTCTATTTCTATATATATGTGCATATATCATTATATATTAACAAAAAATAATATTATATATATACATATAATAATTATTATATATAATTATAATGTGTGTATAAATATATATATACAACGATATATAATAGTGTATATATATAAACAAAGTCATTAATAATATATATCAATTAAGTGTGTTTTTAAAAAATCCATTAACAATATATATATATGTATATGTATATGTATATGTATATGATTTAATATAATATATATATAAACAAATCTATTAATATATATATATATCAATGATTTAATATTATATATATATAATAACTTGTTGTATATTAATAAAAAACTAACACACTCATCTAATGATGTTCGTGCAAGTCGCTCAACTTCGTTAATTTTTTTTTAAGTATGTTGCAACATGCATATATTATATATACTATTCATATATAAATCTATTTAGAAAAAAAATTAACTCACCCACTATGATGCACCCTCCAACCCCTAATAATTATTTTTATAATTTTCTTATATTATATATATATAAATTATTTAACAATATAAATATAATAAATTATAATATATTAAGAAAAAAATAAGACACTCACCCAATGATGTTCGCGCACACCCCCAACCTCACTAATTTTTTTAAAATATGATGAAAATTGCATATTATATATAAATATATTTAGAAAAAAAAGTAACCTTCCCACTGCAACAACCTCATTAACATTTTTTTTAAATATGTTAAAACTTTAATATATTATATATACTATATATACATATATAAATCTATTTAGAAAAAAATTAACTCACCCACTCCTGCGCACCTTCTAAGGGTGTAATTTTAGTTTAGAAAGGGCCGCGTTGGGCCTGCCCTATAAAAAACTAAAAAACGTTTAAAAAATGAATTAAATTAAACAAATGCTTCAATATTCTTTTCATAAATAAGTTAAAAAAATAAATGTAAAAAATTGTTTTAAATAAATGATAAAAAACGTTTAAATAACAACACTTTAAATCCACCACCGATTGCTGTGCACCCCCCAACAACTCATTAATTTTTTAAATTTGTACATAATATATATAAATTCACAAACATTTATAAATCTATTTAGAAAAAAATAACATATCCACCCACTGTAAAATATTTTTACATAAAACGTGTTAAATGTTTAAAAAATACATGTAAAAAATATGTGTTCGAAAAACCATTTTAAATTAAATGTTTAAAAATAAATTTAAAAAAATGTTTTAAAAAAGTGCTAAAAAATAGTTTAAATAATGGTTTAAATAAAAATGTTTATGTAAGTTTATTTAAAAGAAACATTTAAATTAATTTTTTTAAAACAAACACTTAAAAAAATTTTCATTAAAATATGAAAAAAAGTTAAATGTTTTAAAAACAATTCTTTTAGAATGCATGCATTTAAAAAAATTCAATTATTTTTAAATTAATCATTTAAAAATAAATGTAAAAAAACATTTTATACAGATATTAAAAAACGGTTTAAATAAATATTTTTAAATAAAAAATATTAACAAACGCTTAAAAAATTATAAATAAGTTAAAAATAATAATTGTTTAAAATGTTTTAAATAAATGTTTGAAAAACTTTTAAATAATAAGGCGTTAAACTCACCCACGGCAGCTGCAGACCCATCATTATTTTTTTTACATTTTTCAAAGAATATATATATATATATATATATATATATATTCACAATATATAAATCTACTTAGACAAAAAAACATATCCACCCACTGTAAAATGTTAATAAAAAATAAAATAAATGTTTTTACAAAAAACATACATTTAAAAATAAATGTAAAGAAATGTTTTAAATAAATGTTAAAAAGTGATTAAATAAAAAAAATTAAAAGAGAAAATTAATTTGAAAATAATAAAAGCATACCATGGCCCGACTCGAAAAAGCCCGGCCCGGCACGAAAAAGCCCGGCCTGACCCAATGGTTTGGGTCATCCAGAGGCCGAGCTCGGGCCGCCTCATGGGGTTGCTCGGGCCGGCCAGGCCCGACCTGAATAATGGTCAGTGGCTCGACTATTTCCATGGCATGCCCAGCTCAGTCCGGCCCTTTCCGGGCCGTTCCGGTCCGGGCCAGGCCGAAATTACACCCCTAGGCGGCGGGTTGTGGGATTAGGGGTGGAAATGAAAAAAATCAAAAAGAAAATTAAAATTCAAAATCTAAAAATTAAATTCAAACTTTAAAAATTAAAAATCTAGTTATCAAAAAGTTGAATAAATTAATAATAGTAATAATAATAATTAGTAAAAAAGAAATCATAATAAGAGTTATATATATATTATATCTACAAGATAAATTAATATAATTAACTAATAAACTAATAATAAAGTTAATAGCTAATATTAATCAAACTAAAACTAAAAGCTAAAAATTTAAAATAAAATAAATAACTAATATTAATATAGAATTAAGAAAAAACTATAAAAACAACTAAAATATTAAAATAATACAAAAAAAAACCTAAAAACACAAGAAGTGGTTATCAAATAAATTAAAACTAAATAAAAAAATTTAAAAAATGTTAGTAAAATCCATGTACATCAATGAACTAGTTAATTGTTAACACCTTTTTAAACTATATAGCATCAATTTATATTTAAATGAAATCGATTATATAGAAATTATAAGTAAATTTATAAATTGCATATAAATTACCAAATATGCTTAAATATAAAAGTGTGTATATTTCAAATTATTAGTTATACATAATTACATAATTTTAATTGTTCATATTAAGGCCTCATTTGACAAATTATTTAAAGAATATCAAAATAAGTCTTCATTATTTATTTAATCAAGTTTTAAATATTGGTAAATAATAAAATCCACACATCAGATCAGTGAGATCACTAAGAGGGGGTGAATCAGTGATCCAAATTTCTTTTTAAGTTTTACCTTTCAAAAAATATTTTCTTTTAGTTAGTGTGATTTAATTTCACTATTAAATATTCACAACCACACATAGAATAATTAAAAATATATTTACCTGGATCACCTCTCAAAATAAGAAAGATAATCCTTGGTTTGATTAGGAACCACCTATGATCACACTACAACCTAGTATCAACCAATGAATTATAATTACAAATATTAATCCAAGAACTCATTTTATAATTCTCCTAATATTTTATGTGAATTCCACATGGTCATAAATATTTAGGAAGTTTTATAATAACATGATTGTATTTTAACACTTTAAGACTTCAATTTCATTGTCATTGTGTTTCTAATTATTCTCTAACTTTCAATATCAAAAGTATATTCTTATTAATCATCCTTTTCATTCATTGTAGTGAATAAGAACATCTTATTCATTGTCTTTCACTTTAGTTATCTCTTTGATACTTCATATGTTTAACATATCTATGTATCCATTCTTCGTTCTCTATTAAAATATTTTGATATATTCTATTCATCTATATTATTACTCATTTTTCCTTTTATATTCAATATATGTGAGTAAATATCATTTCTATATGTGATATATGGAAATTACCAAAACCATTAGACATATCCATAACTCAGGTAAACTATTCCCATTTTTCCTCTGATATACTCACAAGGATGAATTTCAAAAATTTAATTTTAAATTCACTCATTTATTATTCCATAATATTCTCCTTAATTTTTGACACAAATTTCACCAGTTTATTCTCTTCAAACCTTCTATGAAAAACCATTGTAATTATTTCTTTTAAAATAGAAACCACACAAACATGGTAGCATGCAGTAATTGTATTAGGGATTCCATCCTTACAACATGGTATTCTTGAATACTTACTTGAATAAAAACCAATTTTTGTGATGGGTGATTAAATATAGAACAAATAATAAAGGATCACCTAATTTAATAATTTTATTAGAATTTTTATTTCTAGAAAGATCTATTATTTCATCACAACAACTTATCAAAATTTTAAAGGTTTTAAACCTTATAAATATTAAAGTAACTTTATGTATATTTAAGGTAATTTACTATGAAGAACCTTATGAAGTTTAGGTTAAATAAAAAGTCTCAATATTGAGCTCAAAACTTTTCCAAAAGCACTAATCAAAACTCAACCTTATGATGGTTATTAACCTTACAAAGTCTTTCAGAACCTTACGATGTACCTTTCAAAAATCATCAGCCTTAGGAAATATTAATTGATAAACCTATGAAGATTTTAATTTTTCATTTTTCTAAATTCTAAGTGAACCATGTGAAGACCTTAATAAGCCTTATAGAAACTAGAAATTAACCTTATGAATACTTTGGGACATAGACAACTTTTTAATCCCTACATAGAACTTATAAAATTCTTCAAATAATCTTAGACTCACTATGAATATTATCTAAATTTCTATAATCCTATTTTAAGAACATTTAATCATCTATATACCAATCATCTCACATAACTGACATTATATTATATGGAGTTTAACATGATTTGTGTGTAAAAAAACTATATAGTAAACATATCCACCTTAATACCTCGAATATTAATTCTCTAGAAATAATACCAAATGTTAGATGGAACATCATAAATTTCAAAACACCGAAAGAACTACTGGTGTCACAAAAATCACCCCAAGTACTCAATATCTTCTAAACATCACTTGCAATCAATATCTACACCTTTTGTTTTCTTTGGAAACTAAAGAACCAAAATCACTTTCAATCTCAATATAATTAGTAATGCATAATCATTCAATTGTTTTAACCCTACTTGAGTGAAGTTTTTGTATAAAACAAGAACATTGAATTATTTCTATATTTTTTGCACAGAAAATTACTTACATACATACCTTCACAACCCTTGATCCTATTCATACTAATTTTAAAGACAAAAAACATATTTTTTAGCTTTGACACCACTAGAAATATCATTTGAGATTACACTAGAGAATTAAAAATTACTCAAATAAAAAAATACATCTTTGATTAGAAAATAAGTTTGAGCCTTATAGGAAAGAAATAAATCTACACATATTCTCATTAAAATTATTAAAATGGTTCACAAGGACATGCACACCACGTGTCACCCCTCATAACTGTCTCCTTTTAATAAATCTCTCCAAATACATTCTCCACCTAAATAAGAGATCTCTCCCCCATTGTTAAAACACATAATAATGGATTATTTAGAAACCAATTCATCCCAAATTTGTGAATAAATTTTTTAAATTCATAAAGGAATAAACATTAATAGATTTATGTTCTCATTTTTCAACCTTTGACAAAAATAATCTAATGAAAATGATGAGAGAAGGGATAGATTCACTATACTTTATCCTTGAGAGGAATAAGGTCAAGGTTCCATCATCAAACTCAAACATTGAAATGTATCCTTTAGTAATTGTTTAATGAAAATATTAGTCACTTATCCTTTATAAGAATAAATTCTAGATTGAAAACATTTCCTTCCATAAGAACTTTCATGAAAGAATACATTATAAAATTTTTATTTCATCTTGAATGTTGAAACACATTTCTTCATAAATATTTAGAAATTTTATTATCACAACCAAGAATTAGTGGTATCTTCACTTCAACCTAAATATTATCCAACAAAGTTATCATGTACATAAATTAAATTTTGGATTGATTTAGACACATGATCTGATTTAGTAAATCTCAATGTCAAATTAAATTATTTCTTAGTTTGTCAGTATACACACCAATCTCTTTTGAGGAAAAAAATATCAGATGTATAACCTATATCATCGAAATTTCCTACCCACTCTACATCAATATAAACAAATAGTTAAATATTACTTTCTTTCATATTTTATTCTGAAATATGATATTCCTTTAGTGTACCTATGAATAATATTTCTAACCTTGTAATATTACTCTTTTTGTGCACTTTGATACTGGACACAAAGTGTAATAATATAGACCATATTTATCTTTAATGATTTCAAGTATAAAAAACATCTAATAAAGTTTTGTAATATACCTGTATCCACTTAATTTGCTTTAATCTATTTGTAAAACATAGTTCCCACTAAAAAAAGAGTGGAATCCACATTTTAATACCCCATTAAAAACCTTTTTAGAAGCTCCAAACATACTTATCTTGAGAAATAAATACTTTATCTTCCACTGGAGAGATTTGGAAACCCAAAAAATATTTCATCTCACCAAGCATGGATATTTAAAAGAAATTCTTCATATTTAAGAAAATTCTTCACAAACTCTTTCTTTATTCCTAGTAAATATAATATCATCTATGTAAATTGTAATAATGAAATATACCTCTTTATCATCTATGACGTAGAGATGTTTTTATACTCTTGCCTTTTTAAAAATAAATTTATAAAAGAATGAATATACCATGGAATACCAAGAACATGGGGCATGTTTCAACCAATATAAATCATTTTTTAAACTAAAATATAGTTTTTTTATTAACTAATAATTAATCTACATGGATTTATTATATAAAACTATTCTTACATATCAATACTGAGGTAGGAAGACTTGAAATGAATTTATAATACATTGTGTTTCCTTTTCATTTCAATAGAAATAAAAATTAAAATGCTTTAAAAACTTACCATCATTGTAAATGTTTCATTATAATCATTTCATTCTACTTGAGAATACACTTTACACACATGTTTTCTTTATTTATTATAAATTATCCACATTCATTCAACTTATTTTGGAACATACACACTTTTCCAATAATATTATTATATATAAGCTTGGGTACCAACTCAATGGTTTTATTATTCTCTATATGGTCTAATTGTTCATTCATGGAATCAAACCATTCTTGATGCTTTAAGGCTTATTCAACATCTATTATTAAAACCTACAAATACTATGATGTATCTTGTGTTGCAATCAAAGTTATCTTTATTTGACCTTATTTTCCTTAATATCCAATGATTTTTTGGAGCACAATATATCTTACCATCCATCATTTATATGTTATATGTTTCTTTTCATCACTATAGTTACTCATTTCATTATACTCAACCAATCATTTTTTTGAATTTTCTGAATTTTATAGAACTTGAACCAATAATTTAACAAACCAACTATACCTTCATCAATTCTATAACTTAATTATAACTTTTTGTCTTCTTTCATAGAATATTCAGGTACTTTTCAATTAGTTATTTCGATTATTCCCTTTATCTCTTTATTGTAACATCAATATCCTCGTATATTTGGTGAATAACCTATAAAGATACCATTAAAACCTATTTTATCAAATTTACCAAGATTTTGACCTTTTAATTAGATAATAAAGGATCTTCCAGATAACCTTATGTACTTTAAACTTAAGGTATTATTGTAATACATATCATATAATGTCATTTTAAAATTTATTCTATATGACTAGTGATTTTGAAAGTGAACTTTTTATCCAATAACATGTCTCTATAAGTACCTAGAAGTATTATTCTATATAATCATTTTATGATACACCTCCACCAAGATTATTTTCTTCTATTTAGTCACACTATTTTTAATGATGTATATGGTTAATTAAGTTCATGATGAATACCATACTACTAAATTTATGATTCAAATATACCATTTTTATATTCAATTATATTATCTGAATGTAACTTATTAAAGAAGAAACCACGCTATTTTTTAGCACCGATTCTATTTTTTATCATTTTTAGTCATATTATTTATGTTAAAAAACATGATATGAGTAACGTAATTAAATTCATCATTAAATGAAATAAATTTCTTATCTATATTTTTTTTTATTTCTCACTGTCCCACTAAAATATGAATGTACAAACTCAAAGGTACAAGGATTATGAATATCAAATTTCATATGTGATTAATTTTTAATATCTACCATTTCAATATAGATCACATCCAGTTCCTTTCTCTACCCATATTAGGAGTTTCACACATATTTAATTTTTGGAAAATCTTTCTCGTATTATTTTATCCAAGATAGCTAAATATTCTATACTAGAGTTCATTTTCTTATTTGAAACTCATGAAACATGAATTTTATGCATATCCTACCTAAAATAGTTAACCTTTAGTTTATTGTGTACTTATTAAAATCTATCCATCTTTAAGCCTTTTCACCAATAAACCATCCTTTCTAAAAATAACCTCATTCCCTTTATGAGAGAGCTGAGAAACACTTTACATGTTATGTTTTATCCCATTAACATCCAAGGGACTCTTGGACTTACATTTTTTTACTTCCCAATCATATATATACCAACAAATTTTATTTTTAATGAATAATCATTACTAAAGTTCATAGTTAATTCATTGTAATATTCTATATTATTTAATTTCATATGTATCCAATTATACGGGAAGTACATTTACTATCTAATTTCAATGGGTATTCTCTTTTTGAATTTTTATGTGTAGATTTTATAAAAAAAATTTCCCTTACTTTTATCCTTTAATTGAGACTTTGAGTATTGTGATTAATGATATGTTGGGATGGTAGGATACTGGGTGAAACTTTATAATGTTGACCTGTATTATCACATATCCCAAAAACCTTTTCAAATTTTGAAATATATTTCAAGTCTTCAGAATAAAACATTCTTCTTTCATATAAATATTTATTCTTTTAGTGGTATAAATCCCTATAAAATTATACCTCAAAATACTTATAGAATACTAGAAATATTTATGGTTGAACCAAAATAGTCTTTCTGTATACCCAAATCCATCATAGTGCCAAAAATATTTTTAAAAGGCATATTTTCTTTTGTAACTATCACGTTGTCCAGAATCTAACACATGTAATTTTCTCCATTTTATAAAAAATATTAGATTATTTTTTTAAACCAAAATTATTATATCCTCCCAAAATTTTTTCTTTATTTTTTAATTCATTCTATACATTTTTGAATATCTAGTTTTATCATTTTTTAATCTTAACTCTATGTTCCCAGGTTTTATATATTTATAATAATGGACTTGTGTTGCCCCACACTTGGTCTTCTTAACTAGTTTTGTCAATTAAAACCTACCTCTATAATTTTTTGATTCCTTATCACTATTTATGAGTGATCATTTTTCAAATTATTGAACATAAATTTTCTTAGAGTTTTCTCTAACTTATTAAACAGAATTTTTGAAATTTGTATATGATCTTGTCCAATTCCTTTTATTATTTGTCCAGTTTATGTTAAAAAACAATATACACTTATCATTTTCAGGCATTATATTCTCTATAATTAGTTTTTGAGTCTTATAATTATCAATAATATTCTTTAAATCTTTTAGAATTTTGGATATTTTGATTATTCTTATAGAAAAATATATTTAATGCTACTGGAGGACTGATTGTCTTTATTTATTTTTCTAATTTCCTTTTCCAATTTGGGGATCTTTGAAAAACACACCCTTAACTATTTATTCAGTATAGACTCCATTTTATTTTCTTCTTCACTCATAGCTTTACTATATTCTTTACTATTAATATCTTCTTTATTCACCATGGAAATAAGTAGCTTGTCATCGATATCACTGGAAGTTTCAACATCTTCTTCTTCATAAAAACATTCAATTTCTTCAAACTTTGATAAGAAATTTATATTTTTTTATTTTGAGGAATTATTACCTTTTATTTTTGAATAAAACTTTAAATTTTTATCTTTATTCATTGATAATCTTCTTGATCCTTCATATTCTTTGTCACATCCTTCATCTTCACTCAATTTTGAATAGTTTTATATAAAGTGTCCACTATCTCCACACTTGAAAAACTTTAGTGGAAAATTATCATTTTATATTGATGTAACTATTCTCATTTTTCTAGATATAATAAATAAAAAACTACTATAATTTTTATCCACATATTCTTTTGAGTCAAAACAACTAACTTCATTATCTTCAACTTCCTTATTTATTTTCCTTTTTTTGAGGATTTAAAATAAATTACATTGTAATATTTACCCTTATTTTTGGTATTTTCTTAATTTTGTATCTCATATTATATTAGAATATAACATAGATCATTTAGAGTAAGTGTACAAAAATTTATCTCTCCAAGGAATGAGAATTTAGCATCAAAACTATCAAGAAAAATTCATAGTATCCTCTTTACCACGGTTTATTCCTAAAAAGTTTCACCAAATTTTATTAATATGTTCATAACTTCATTAACAATAATAAAAAATTAATCTATAGTTTCATTCTCCTTCATATTTATATCTTTATGCTTCAACCTCTAGATTTTAGCTGTAATTTTTTACTTTGGTATTTCCTTTATAAATATTTTACCATTTTCCCACAAACCATTAGCTATATTAAACCATTTAATAACAAGAAACAATTTTTATAATAAGTAATATAATATATAATTATGATAACATCCATAATTGCCTAACTTCTTTCTATCATTTACTAAAATGGATGTTCCTTCACTATGAGGGGGAAAATATTAGTTTCCACCTCTGAAAAATACAAACTCATTGATAATAGATATGGAAACATCTAATCCTTGTAGATCAATTATATTTTTCCAATAAAACATTATAATCCTCTTTTGTTCCCTAAATGGTGATTATCCATAATCTAAAACAAATAATTCAATGAATGCATATTCAATTAGATAGAAACACAAATTTTCTACCTCTATATCAGAGTGAGTAAATAAAATAACCTAGATATTATACCCCTTGAAAATACACCCGTTATATCTGTGAGAATAGTGAGATGGGGGTGAATCACTGATCAATAGTTATTTTTATGTTTTATGTTAAAAAAAACTTTTTATTAGTTAGTTTTATTTCTCTTTATTTTTAAACAATCACTAGAACACATAAAATAAACAACAACAAATTTTTAAGGTCCACCTCTCAAAAATGATAAGGATAATCCTTGATGTGATTAAAAATAACATGTGATCATAATAACCACTAGTATCAACCAGTGGATTAAAAATAGTAGGGTTTATTCATGAAATTTCATTATAAGTCTCTCTACTATAAATGAATATATCATACCAGTACAATGATGTATTAATTTTTATAATAATATTATATTTTTTCACAACGATAAAACATTAATAACATTTTCACTGTTCTATTTTTTCTTCTCCAACTTTAAATCTTACAAGTATATTTTTATTCCTCTTCTTTTTGTTGTATATTATTGAGAAACATTTTTTTTCTTCTTTGGCATTAGTTCTGTCTTGGATACTAAAATTGTTCAATGAAGTGGTTTATATATTATTATTTCTCTCTTATAATATTTCAATATATTATCTATATCTATATTATTATTCTATTTTTTTATTCATTGTATTTTCATGAATATTTTTTTATAAAATTAATTATAGAAATCCGTACAACCTATGGACATATTTATAACTTGGGTGAAATATTCCATGTTTTTTCCCATATATTACACAAGGTTGAATTCCCAATAATTAATTTGAAATTCTCTCCATTATTATTCCATGACATTATCCTTTATTTATTTCCATAATTTCATAATTTTTCTCAGAAATCTATCCATGACAAAATAATGCAATTATTTCTTTTAAAATTGTCTCTATGTGTGCATGGTTGTATACAAAACCTGTGATATGAATTTTATCATTGTGAAGTGGGATTCTTGTATACCTGCTCGAATCATAACATTTTTTGTGATTTTTGTTTCAAAGAGGAATAATTCACAAAGCATCGCCTAATTTAAATATTTCATAAGGATATTTAATTTAGAATTTTTTTGATTTTTCATTCTACAAAATTCTCAAATTTTTATATTTAATGAACCTTATAGACTATTAAGGATCTTTATTCAGAATAACGGAACCTTAAAAACAAAAACCTTATTTTATTGAAACTTAAGATGATTACAAAACTTATGATGTTTTAACATAGGGTTCAACACTTTTCAAAAAACACTGAAATAAACTGAATATTATAATGGTTTTTATATTTATGATATCTTTTTAAACCATATAATTGACCTTATTAAAATCATCATTCCAATGATGATTATCTAGGAACCTTACCAAATCTTAGTAGACAACCCTATAAAGGAATTCCTTTTTCATTTTTCTCAATTCTGAGTAAACCATACTGTAGAGACACAAACATATCATATATAAATAGTGCATCTTAATAGATGAATATTCATTACATATCAGAATTATAAATTCTAAAAATCATTTAGGTATAGTTACTTTGGAAAAATAGATACATAAACAATTATTCCATATGTGAGATACGTCATCTCCCACTATGTTCTTCATAACTGGCACCCTTGTTAGAAATATAATATCTAATTACTTTAATCATAACCTAGGGAAAAGAAAAATAATAAAGGGTGATCTCAGATGCCTAATAAAGGTAAACAAGGGAGATATTAACATATCACAAGAAAAAGCGTATAAGGACATAATAATAAAATTTTAAAACCATACCCTACATACATAGATCGTAAAATTGAGTCATGGAATAAATCATAGTAGTTCATAAGACATGAGTAATAATGGAATAGAAGAACATTAACCATGAGAACATAACATTGGAATAAGACATAGATTTTGGTAATATACATAATAATATAAAATCATTTCCTTTTTAGTTCAAGGATCATTTAAAATATTATCATAGTGGAATGGGTTCACTCCCCAAATCATAATAGTATTCAATTTTCACTCCCAATATTATCATATTATTCAAGTTAACTAACCATTACTATGCTATTAACATAACTCAATTTCAATCGTTTCCTAATTCATTGGAGATAGATATAGATCACACCTATTATACGATAAAAATAATATATACATGTTCTACAAGAACAGAAAACAGTCATTATATCAGAACCCATGAAAATAAAAGGGATTAATAAACCTTTAATCATAGCATAACCTATGGAAAAGAAGTATGTTTCATAATCATTTCATCATATCATAAAGCATATAGAAAAATGGGGTTCAATAAGAATTTTATAATAGTGTAACCCATGAAGGAGACACAAGTTTCATAAAAATATTCTCATCATAAACGTAAACCAATTAGATAAAGAATAAAAAATGGTATCATTGGATCATATCCCAAGTAAAGAATAATTAACATAAAAGGATATGATATTATATAGAAAATGATATTGAAATATCACTTGGAACATATCTTGAAGAAGATATCCTTTCCACATTGAAAAACACCTTTTAAAACAATTGTTTTTCAAAATCCTATTCTTTAAAAACAAACTTATAAACTTAGAAAGTAAAATTTAAAAATAATTTATAACATATATTGGTGAAAATATCCTTTAATATTTGAAAAAATCTTTTTAAAAAATAAATAAAATGTATAATCCTTTTCTTTGAAAATAACCTTGAAACTTATAAATTAATATTTAAATACTATTTAAAACATTTCTTGAGGAAAATAAAATTTCTATGAAAATAATTTTTAAAATTAGAAATTTATAAAATAGTTGGGAAATATTTTTTTAAACATCCATGTAAATTTATAGAGGATGATTTAAAATCATGATTGGTCAGAATGGTAGAAAATACAGTTTATTCCGTACTCCTTAAAACAAATATTCCTTTCTTATTTTTGGAAAAATAAAAATAGGCATTGTTTGGAAAAGGACGTGAAGATTCATTTAAAGTTTATTAAAGATAAACCATGGGTAAAAATTTCGTTAAAAATAATTTTTATAATTTTTAATTTTTTTTAAAATAATTTTAGAAAACGTGATTTTGGTAGAGTATGAATTTTTGACTGAAGAGAGAAATAAAATCGGTTTTCTTTATAAAAATTATTTTTTAAATCTTGAGTGCATAAAGAGAGTAAAATAAATGAAAATTTTATATTATCAAGAAATTAATATATTATAAGAAAATCCATTATGTTTTTGAGAAATAGGTGATAATATTTCATCATCTATAGCATAATCATAATACATCCCAATAAATTTTGAGATTGTAACATCATAACTTTACCACTTTGGTAAAATTTGAATCATTAGTCCCATTAAAGAATAACATAAAATAAAACACTAAATATCATGGATAGAAGGATATTCATGATATAACATGTAAAAGGGGTATTATATACACCACATAAAGGAAGATTGGTTCATAACATAACATATTCCTCAAAGAAGGAAAATTGAGATTTAAATCCCTTACCACTTTAGTAATCATTTGAATCGTAAGACCCATAAAATAATAACATAAAATGAAACTTCAAATATAATTAAAATAAGTATATTCCTGATAAAACATGTAAATATTGTAGTATATACACCACATAAATGAAACAAGTGGTGAATATGACACATTCCTCATAGAAATATAAGAGAGGTTAGGAATACATTTCCTCAAGACTCGACATCGTTAGTACATGTCAAAAACTCCCATATAATAAATATAGGTTTATTATAAATATATTAAATAACCATAATTATATATATAATTCCATATGTTATTTACTTATAACCATATATTACCCTTTTATTAACAATTCCGTGTTAAAGTTACATTTCCTATAATAACTGCTTTATTTTTCATGTATGTTTTGATGTGTTCATATTATTTTTCATCCTCTTAATTTGATCATGGTTACATAATATCCATAATTTTAACCATGATATAAATATAATATATATTAATTATATATTTATTTAGAGTAATCTATAAAATTTAGAGATAGAAAATGAAATACACCATTCATGGAGATGATAGGCCATACATAAGCATGGATGTTGTTTCCATTTTTTTGACAGAATGAAATAAAGAAGGGTCAATAATATATTAAAATTAAATAAAAATTCTTGTTTCATATATATCACATATGCTTATTTAAACCTTTCATTATTACCTTTTATGTAAATTGTACATGAAAAATTAATCACATCGCTACGCAAGGCGGTAGTCTTCCATACACAAGAACAACATTATCGTACCCCCCACAAAATAAAACTTAAGAATGTATATGGGATATAATAATTAAATAATTATAATTATGTTAATTATATAATATTTATCTATTTAATATATCATTATTACCATCCAAGTATAATAAAAATGAAAAAATACATCGCATCGGTTCATGATGTGGTAGTCCTTTGTACACAGGAGCGACATTATTAATTTCCAATGGGTTAGGATGTAAAAATATAAATGTGGTATTATAATTAAATAGATATAATAATATCATAAATATCATATATAAACATTAAATCCATAATTTTATCTATAATTTATAGGTAGTTATGGAAAATGAATAACATCTGTTCGTGAGGCGGTAGTTTTCTATACAAATGAATGATGATTTTGTATCCCATTTGACGGAATTGGAGATTCTTTTAGGTAATTAAATTAACATACAAAATAAAAATATATTTATGATTTTGGGGTTATTATATCATAATGGTTTAATAAAAATTTAATGATATTTCCTAAGAAATAAAATAAAATACTCTGTTAGGGATGCTATCACTTCTTTGGACAACATATTTTAGTTTTCACCAAACGCATTCATAGGTTGGATTAAAAACAAAAATAAGGATTATATAAATATATTATGTAATTAAATAAGGTATTTTTCATTTATTGTCTAGAAAAATGAGTTTTTTAATTGTGATGAGTATAAGAGAGGGTGTGACATTTTATAAGTGAGGTGAGTGACACACTTGTAATTTTTGAGAATAAAAAGGAGTACCCGCATTTTTCATATGAAAAAAGTATAAAAATGAGCCATTATAGAACAATATAGGTTATAAGGTTAAATAAACATCCATAAAATGGTTTTTTTTACTAATTTATTGGCCGTTTACATCTTATTTTTTAGTTTCATGCTTGGTAAACCCATTTTAACCTTAATCGTAGTAATTAAAATTTTCAATTTTTACTAATAATTATGAAAAAAATTAAGTTATCATTATTAGATAATATAAATTAATATTATTCAAAATATTTAATGCATTTTTCCAAGTTCCAATCACAGAAGTGGAAAATTAAAATTTAAAATTAATCATGGAGATGTGATGAAAATGCTATTTTCCAAAGAGAAAAGTTTCAAATGTTTATAATTTTTTATATAAATATTAACTATTAAATAGATTAAAATAAAATAAATTTTATTAATAGATATATAATTTAAATAATTTTACATTTAAAATAATATTAAAATAATTGGTATGTTTCTGAAGGATTTAATAGAAATGACGATTCTTAATAAAAATCAGTATTTTCACTTTTCATCAAAAAGTTTATCTTTATAGTAAATTATCAAAAATTATCTCCAATATAATTTTGATATTTAAATTTATAAAAATAATTTTATTTTTTCAATTTTTTTATATTGGAATAAATTAATATTAAAATAAGAGCAAAAAAATTGACAAAACCACTTTTTAGAAAAATACAGCTTTTAAGAGTAAAATTAGATTTATTATTTTGTCTTGCCTAAAAAACAAATATGATGAATGTTAAAGATTTTATTGAATATATGATATAAAAATTTAATTACTATAATTCACCAAAAGTTATATGTTTAATTTATTGAGGTAAAATTATTTTGTGAGCATAAAAATAGTTTTTCATAAAAATATTTCCTTTGTTCTGAAATGGTTTTTAATTTCAATTATAATTAATTGGTCACCAAATAATTTATTTTTTATAAATTTTTAAACAATATATTTTCATAATTTAGAAAATTATATTCATTCCCTCCATTCCAACTGTAAGTTAATTACAATAATATTAGATAATAATATTGTAATAGTATGTTTAGTTTTGTTTAACTCAGTGTTGCATGTAATGAAAGATAAAATAAGTGTTTCCTACAACACTTGATACAATCAGAATTGTATGTAATAAAAAATATCATGCAGATTAAATTTATTTTAAAAAATATATTTCACAAAATCTCGGGGTGGTAAACATTCAAAGTGCAGTGTCAAGTGTTTTTGGAATGGATGAAATTCCAACAGAATTTGAATTTTGTGATTTGGTGGATGGTATGTTTTGTAAGACAAGATTTGTAATGTAATTTAAAGAGTTGTAACAATGAAATGTGTTTTTAGACTTGGTTGAAGGCCCAAGGTGTTTCCTCAAAAGTCTCCTTGAGTTTTGGGAGTGATGGGGCTTGGAAACTAAAGTTTTTATAGACTGGTAAGGGCACATAGTTTTTCTAAAAACAGATGACCAACCAGTGAAAATAATGAAACTTCTGAAGTTGAGCAGATGTTACATGCATGCGATTCACATGGTTTCACAAACCATTCACCCATATCGCATGTTTAGTACTATTTATGAAATGTGCTTGCACTATTCATTACATGGTTAGCACATAATTGGTCCAAACATGCGGGATAACCATGAGGGGTTCAAGTTCCATAGAATTGGGAGCTATACAGTTGGCACACAATTTGTCTAACCATGAAACCAAAATGTGCTACCCAATTTTAATGTTTAAATTATCCTATTTACCTTAATTATCCATTAATATCAATTTTATTTCATCTTTCCTTCTTCTCCAGCTGCATGAGGCTCTCTCTTGCACTGTGGGTTCCTCCTCCTCTTCCACCAAGGGATAATGATATCTCCTGAATCTATTTTCAAAATTGAGCCATATCAATCCATATAGATTCCTCTCAATAAGATACTTATTCCACTTGAACCTTTTTCATTTTACCTCTTTCTTAAGAAATTTATCATGGTGTGAGATAATTCACACTATTTTCATGGAATTCATCTGTTTATTCATTTTCACTTGAGTTAGACCAAATCAAAGACTATCATTAGACAAATAATTCATCCTTGGTATAATGTAGGTGGTATAACTTCTTCATTGAAGTTTTATTTCATTTTAAATGGCGATCCATTGTGCCATGTTCTAGACTCTTCTAGAAGCGCCTCATTTTTGTAAAATAAATTGAATTGAACCCATTACCATATGTGGTTTGAACCTTATGAGAGGATAATCAACCCATTGGTTTATATCCTTGACTTATTCCACTATTATGGTCATGGATCCTGGTTAGGATCCAAATTCCCTTGATCCATAATTATTTGAATACCCTTGAGGGTGTGTTTCACCCTAAATAAATGTCTCACATTAATTTAAAGAAATTGATTAAATTTGATGACAACACTCATGAAATGCCTTATTTTTAGTGCTTATGTCTCATATCCTTTTTCTTGGTGCTAAGGATTTATTGATCACACTTAATTCTTATGCACCCTATGTCATATGTGTTGTTCCTTAGGCCTTATGCATTGTGATAATGCCTCATTGTTATGATTTATGCCTATGAATTTATCTTTTGCATCATGTTTTATGAATGTTATTTAATGTATGTCATATAGCTTATGTTGTAAAATTTATTACTCAGGATTTGTTCCAAGCGTGCTTGCCTTTTATCATTGTGCTTATGCTTAGTCTTAAGGCCAATTGTCCTTTCCCATATACCATAGTTGTTGGGACTAAATTGCATAATTTGGATGGATTATTTAGTTTGTGATATTAAAATCATTATTGGTGACATGTGATTGTATATTCTATTCCATTTTGTGATATGTGACTTAGTTGTAATGCCTTGTTTCCAGCCTAGTAGAGAACACGAGTCCCAATTTAAGGATGCCATAGATGGACTCACTATCCTTATAATTGTACGAATTAACATACTGGGAGTGATTCTTTGGATTTCCTTGGATGGTATCTCTAGGAAATTTATTTATACTCTTGATTGACAATAGTTCCCTTGGGGATAAACCATGATGAACTCAATAGAAATATGAATACGCTATGCCTCGGGTGATACTCGATCCCCTATGTGAGATACTTGGTATTAAGTTAGAGTTCCCCATGCCATGGGTGATATGAGGGACACCATTATGGATCGCCTTGTATGGAATCTGTGGTATTGGTTTTTATGAGGGATCCTGTAGTAACCCATTTCATTCCATTCTAGATCACCTTGGATGGTATTTGGTTTCCATTGCTTGATTTAAGAGATGACTTGAATAGATTACTTGTGGTGCCTTACTATCATTTCTATTATATTTTAAATTTAGTATTTATATTTTTGGATGATATCCTAAGGGTGTGACTACTAATCTAAATAAAGAGGTTAGGGTGAAACCACTTCTATTTCTTCATATGTGATGATTAGTATATTATTATGTTACTTCTACAGGCTCCCTTGCTTCCAATATACAACATAGGCCAAAACTGCTATAATTGGTCAAGAATACAATTAAAAACTTGTACTGAAGTGTTATTTATTTGTTTTTCACCTTTTCCCCCCTATGTTGGCTCACTGACCATTTTATATTGCACAAACTAGTTTGATCTAGACACCCTTGGTGGTTTCCTACTGGTATCATATCTCACACCCTGCTCGGGCTACCATTGTGCTCGGGTACCTGAGTAGTTCTACATTTTTGTTGGTCCTGGGTTTTATTGCGTACGCTTTTCTATATACTTGGGTGCTAAGGAGGAGAGGACTAAGCTAGTATTCAAGATGCTCGTGGAGTTATACCTTGGGATTTTTTTATTTTTTTTATATTGTACTACTTGTATTTTTTATCACTGTCTGACATGAATACATTATTAAATGTATTGGCATTATCCATTTACTTTAACTTTTACTCAGCCATTGTAATTGTTCTTTTTCTGATTTGTCATTTATTGCTACTGATTATTCTAATATCATTTTTTTACCTTATGATATACCATTATGATACTATAATCATGATGGTATAGTATCCCCACCATTCTAAAATTAGACCCTCACTACTTTTCTCAAGCCTATGGCATATGGGGAGGCCCGATTGAGGCCATATGGTGATCAGTGTGGCTAGAAGTGCAATGGCTAGCCAGGATTGTACATTACCAAGTGGTATTAGAGATTCTTTTTTTTACATTGGATTAAAGTTCTGGGCTTGTAGGTAGGAGACAAAGAATGTTTCAGTGCATGGTAAATAGTTGTTCCTGGGAGTGATCAACCCACATATGGGGAAAATTTTATGTTTATAGGGTCAGGATTGATGATCATGTTGTTTCTATTATAGTTGATTATGGTTTCATCATGAGTGAATGACATACTTTTTACTACTTACTAATTTATGATATTTATAATCATTTCCCTTTTCTTGGTATGACACAGAGGATGTATTACATGCATCATGATAGGAACATATAAATTTACATGTTGTGCATATGCCATGCCATGTAGATTGCATTGATAGGTTGTATGTAATTTTTGTTATGCATTTTGTATTGTTTAACTATCTGATATATGTCATGTTATAATTTCCAACAACATTTTTATTTTTAAAGTACCTAGTTGTTTTATTAGCAATATTTTGTCATTTTATTTATATTTTTTTCTTATATGCCAGGGTTGTGTGTTTCCTACTTATATAGAAGAATTCCATGCTTATTTTACATACTTGTTATTATTTAGAACCCCTAGTGATTTCATATAATGTTCATTGATTTTAATTCCGTTATTTTCATGTTTAGGTTATTAAATAATGGGATTTATTCCAATTAATATGCTTATATTCTTATTTGACATAGGATAAAACAGTTTGGTTGCGATTAAATGATATCCAACTTCAAATTTTTAATGTGTATGTGCGATTTATGAATTGGAATAGGGTGAACCATTTAATTGGACCATAATAGATGCACTTTATAAATATTTAATGGATTTTACATTAGTTTTAATGTTGTTGAATTTTCTTTTAATCCTAGATTAATTGGTTGTGGTTAGATGGTAGTCATCTGTAACTTGTAAAGTGTATGGACACTATATATTGTGAAAGATGGTAACCCATAAAACAAAGCCATCATCTATGATCCTTATACTTAGAATTTTTTTTGAATATAAATTCTCATAAGTCTTGACCTTAAATTTTTTGGTAGCCTTATTAAGGCTTATACCCCTATTTCATGGGGATTATGACCCATATGACTAAATTCCTGAATGAAAAACCAGATCCAAGTTGGTCAATTAGGGAATGTTACTTATGGAACAGACCCATTGAGGGTGTTTTAATTGATTAGTGTTTAAAATGTTTGGGACAATTTTAATTGAACACAAAATGTATATACATGACCCTTGTAGGTTTCCTTTTTTTCATTTGTTATTCCTTAGTGGTAAACCCCATGGGGGCGTACTTGTGTTGTGAGATGGAGGTTATTTAAAATGTCTGATGTCTTAGTGTTTTACATATAAAGACCTTTTAATCCACTTGATCTGTAATTCTGTGAGTCTTTATAAAGAAAAATGTTTCTTAAACTAGTTTTTTGTATGTAATATGGACTATTTATAATAGGATTCCAATAAATAAATTATTTTTAAAAAAATAGAGTTTAATATAGATCTACTATTTGCCTTGTGGTGTTGTTTTCCTTAAAGAATAACCTGGTAACATTTAAAGGATACAGATGAGCTTTGGTTAAATCAACCCACTAAATGAAACCTTAAGGGGTTTTTTAAATTTAACACTCACATGTAATGGTAGATTAAATCATTTCTACATTTCACCTTGAGTAGTTTCCTTTGAATAAGAACATAAACACTTCCTGTAGGTCTCTTTCCTGATATCTCGAACCAAAGTGATATTATATTTAGCTTAGTTACCTTTTCCAACATGATCCATTGGTAGGGTCTATTCTTCCTATTTATGTAAGGGGGTATCCTATTATAGGAATTGCCCTAAAATATTTAAAATCTTGAAAAATTTTATCACATTTATTGCAAGTGGTACGATTAAGATGTTTTTGTTTGTGTAAGACTCTTAGTTTCCAAAATGACACCCTTATTTTAGTGGGTAGTCGTGTGTTGTTTTGAACTTTCTATGAGTGTGATCATTATGAAATGATTAGTTCTCATATAGAATACATTCCAAGGGCATGGTCAGCTAGTTAGTAGGTCGTGTAACCCTCTCCGTCTTCCTTTTCAGTGTTGAATGACTTGGGAGGTCATCATCTTATTCTACATTCGTATAGAGTAATGAACCTCAGGGTTAGTTCTTATATATAGGGAATAAAATACCCGAATTAATATGGAAGTTACATGTAACACCCCAATCTTATACGATACGCTTCTCTTTCAATAATGCAATTGCTTGCATTGTAGGCTAGTTTGAGATTCTAACACACCGCGACCAATCAAAGTAGATGTTATGAATAGTAATACCAACTTTTTGAAATTTTATAAATTTTATTATTCAAATTGGACTTCATTTTTGAATTCGGAATATCTAAATTAGCCTCTGTTGGATTTTTGTTATTTTTCCGAGAACTTCTAATTTTCGATGAATAGTGAACAATACTTAAAAAAAACTTTTTTTAATAAAAATAATTTATAGTGATAAATTATACTATTGAGGGGGTTTAAAGTATAATTAGAATATACTTTTACTATTTTATCCAATGGTGGTCATTAGAAATAATTTTACTTTGAAATTGGATATAAACAATTGTCAATCTTTTGATTGATATTCTTTCTTAAAAACACGCTATTTGTTTTGACAATTGGAATTAATTATAAAATTAATTAATGAAACATATATGTTTTGAATTTGGTAAAATAGACTTCATCTTTGAATTTGGAATATCAAATATAGCTTAGGGTGAATTTTTGGTATTTTTCTAAAAAACATCAATTTTTTTATGAATAGTGAAACCACTAAGTGGTAGTTAAAAAACTAATTTTTCATTTTAATGAAACTTTACCACTTCTGTGAATTAAATTTCAAAAATACGACATACATGGTTGTCATTTGTAAGTAAAATGATGTTCAATGAGATGAAAATAATTTTTGGTGAATAGTAACTTTTAGATTAATCGTGATTAAAGGTAATTAGTTTAATTTAAAGTAAATATAATGTTATAATAATATGAAATTACCTTTACACTTGTACTACCCTTATTGGATGAATCATGGACGACCAATACAATCCATGGGTCAACATGGGGACCCCATGGAGACACTTGGGTAAGAAAATGGCATTAATATCTTTTTATTTAAAGTAAAAATAAAATTGTCACAAACATGTGTTGTTTTACTAAACCAATTATTACATGGGGTTATATAAGTTAAATTTTCAACTATAAATATTCATTGGTAATATAAATATATTTCATAAATCATGGAAATTTTTTTATAATTTTTAGGCATTAAATAAATAAATTTATTTATGACACCTTGGTGATGCAGCGATTACCTCATTAATGATCAATTTAAATAAAATGAAAAGATAAGGTAAAATATAAGACATACACTTGTATAAAACCTATTGGATGAGTATATTTATAACCATTATCACATTAGCCTAGAAATATATCATTTTTATACCTTTAAAATCAGAAAATCATTTCATAATAATGTAACATTTCATGACTTTCCAACAGTGCCCTTCCTCTCCTATTATAAAAGGCCCCCACCTCTACCACCTTATTCACACCTTCAAAGCCATTTGTGTTCGAAAAACGCTTCCCAAATAATCTCTAAACTTCCCTATATTACTCTTAGAAGCATCACATTGGGAAGAAGTCTTCCCAAGGAAGCCTTTGTCTCAAATCAAAAAGAGTTACCCGATTTTAAGATAATGACTTCTCTTATGTTCTTTTGTTTTATTTTTCTTCTCCAACCACTTAAACTCTTTTTATTCATTTATTTTGTAAAAACAAAAGTATCTTAAATATACTAGGATGTTTTTATGAGAAGTATTTGATTTACACTTATAAACACCTTCATCTAATTGTTAAAGAACATACTGTTTCTCTGGGTGGCAAATTACTGCCTCACGAAACGATGATTGTTCAATCTTTTTTTAACACCTCTCATGGTGGCCATTATGATGAAACTATTTATATATATGATATATATTATGTTTATGTTTTCCTTATGCTTCTGGACTTTTCATTTATGGTATACTTTTATGATGTCCATTATGGGTAAATGTGATAATTTCATTCTAGGAAGTGCGGACTAGCTCCCCCTCAAAGTGATTTGAATTGTTAATGCCATATGTTGGATGTATAAAGGATGGAGTTAATGATATTATATATGATATCATACTGTAATTATAATATACCTTTATATTATTATGATTTCATTCCATTAAATATGAAATAGAAATGAAAGTAGCGTTCATGCATACGTACGGCTTACCGTCTCCATGAACGGTGCATTTCATTTCTTACCATTAAATGTTATGTAATATTATAAATGCATGTATATACTGGATATATATGATATATATGATATCTACATCCGGAATATAATTCTGGAGATAATGGATATTCTACCACATGAACAACTTGTAATTATAAGTAGTTGATTTTTGACTCAAGTACGAGGATCAACAAAACGACCGTTATTAAATTAAATGATTAAATAATGTTAATAACATGGTAATAAGTGATTTAAAAGGAATAATGAACTTGAAAAACATTCTTATGCAAATAGAAATTAACTACAGTTTATTATTCAGGAGATTAAAGAACGATCGAGTCAAGTCAGACACGAGGTAAGGGACTTCATCTCAATCTATTTTCATTGAGACATATTTTGTTTTATACACAACTTTATTTTCTATGTTGTATAAACCCCTTTGACTTTTACGTTTATTCAAAAAGAATCTTTTTATATGAAGAATTTTAATAAATGAAAAAAAGTAATGTTTTTTTGTCGTACGTATGCGGCGACAACAACTTCTCCGCCACCGTGACCATTATTTGAGTTTCGGCTTCCTCTACAAGCCATAACTTTTTTTAAAATGAAAAATAAATTCCATGTTTTAAATTTATTTTATTTTGGTATTGAAAATGGTTTTATCATATCAATGTGTTGTATTGATATCTTGTGATTGAAATTTGGAAATTTTATGTTTCCATTATGCATGTTTTATGTGATATGATTATGTTATGGTTTATGATATATTTAAACCTCTAAATATAAGGAATGAATTGGAATTATTATGTGATGGGTTGTAACGCCCTGACCGCATTTACCTAGAGTCGGTGCATTATTACATAACATTGGCATGATGGCAAGAAAGATCAAATCTTGAAAGAACAATTGGTTTAGTAGCCTTGGAAACACTAGATATATTCATAAAGTTTTACATTACATCATAAAGTGAAAAACTACAACAAAAACATAATGTCTCCATAGTCCACACTATTATCCCCTTATAAAATCCCTACAGGTCATTCATAATTTACTTCTTCACATCCTAGGAAAAATAAAACATAGAAAAGGGGTGAGCTCAAATGCCCATTAAGGATAACAATATAGCTGAAACTTTCATAAATAAGAATAAACATTTAAGGCAATGTATAACTAAAACAAAATCCTTTTAAACTTGAACTTCAACATAGTATGGAAAAAGTAAAATGAAATAATGCCATTTACTTATTCAAATGGATATTCTACTAATCTAATAATCACATTCAATATCAATAAACACTTTCATAACGATGGAATGCATAATTCCATACTATCATAACCAGATAGCCAAGGCCTCGTGCCAAGACTACAAATAAGATTTTTCCAAGGCCTTGTGCCAAGACACTAGTTTTTCTCATGAGACCTACCGATGCATCGATGAGCTATACCAGGCTCCACCCGTCACATATTAAGTCCAATTCATTCCCATATGAAAAGTTTTAAACATAACATAAACATTAATATTAAAACTAGAATACGAAATGTTAGTACATTCACCATAAACCATGAATGGAATAAAAATATCACATTCACAATCAAACATATCACAAAACCATCAATACAATATAGAAGTTTTGTATCATAATAAATCATCTTCAAATAAGCGTAAAATCCATCAATGGATGTTGACATAGATGAAATCAAAACTCTTTTTATAGAAATATCTCTTTCTATTTTGAAATCATTTAAGAGTAGTATATTTATAAAATAAAGCATCTTATTTTAAAATATTCTTATAATCCTGTAAGGGAAGCTTCGACGATTTTATAACGGCAGAAAATAGCCGCACCCGCTGTATAAGTTAAAAAAACATTCTTACCTTAATTCTATCAAAAAGGTTAAAAATCACCTTGTTTGGAAAATGATGGAAATATTCCTTTATAAACCAATTATAAAAGTAAAAAAGGGTATAAATGACTTTAACCCATATAATAGTAAATATTAAAAATGTTTTGAAATACATTTTTAAGAAACATGGATGTAAATGATAATGAAATCCCATTAGATTATTACGTATAAACAACCTCGGATAATGAAGAGATTGCCAAATAAACCGTTAACTTGTACTTTTCCTTGGTTGGGGTAGGTTAAACTCCTTTATAATGGTGAAATAATTGTTATAAAATTATAAAAGAATCATATACAATAATATGATTTCATATATGATCTTTTAACATTGATTTGTAATAATATCTTAGTTTTACCGTTGTTTCGGGTGTTATCTTACTCATTTTATTTTATATGTTTTGTTACGTAAGCTATGTTTTTAATGGATAGGTTGTATCTTAATAATTTCCAGAATGATATCAAGTCCTTATATATTATTATTAATCATCAAATGAGAATTATACTTGAATGGATATGATGGAGAATGAATCTCATTGCGTTCGTGGAGACAGTAGTCCGTACGTACGCATGAGCGACAATATCATTCTTTTGATATTAAAATAATATATAATTGGATGGTATATCATATATACAGAATAATTATCATGTTATATTTATTATTTAAATGAGTTACACATCATTATTATACCCATCCAAATAATAATTTATTGAATAACAATTACACCACGACGTGGAGACGGTAAGTCGTACGTACGCACGTATGGTGACATGTTATTCAAAGGATGGATAGAATAATGAATATGGTTGTACCATATTTATAATAACATCACAGAATATATAATATACTGGAGTTATTATTTTATAATGGTAACAACAAAGGAAGAATAAGTGGAAGAAGAAAGGAACTTGAAAAAGGGTGGTGAAATCATTACCTCTTCTTCGGGTTCTTCCTTTTGATTTGATCAAAAGGGCCCCTTAGGTTGGATTTCTGATCAAACTAAGTCCTCTAGGTTGTAGTGAGAGAAGTTGAGAGAGTATTTGGGCAGAGGTTGGCAAAACCAAATGTCTTTGAAGGTGTGAAGTAATGAGAAGGGGGAGTGCCATTTTATAAGAGGGGTGAGGGGAACCTTTGGAAAAGCTAGAAATATTAATTTATAATAAATTCATATTCGGTTTCTAATGGATCCAAAGTTTATTATTTAAAGTTTAAGGTTGGGATGGGTCGAAAACAACTCAACCAATATAATTTACGTAGGTTTTGGTCATTATATTAACCTTATCATTAAGTATTAACTCTTAGTTAATTAGTTTCACTTTTACAATGTCTCTTTGTATTTTTATATTATATGGTTAGTAAACTTACCATATACATCCAAGAAACCCCCAAGTGGTCCATTAATGATGAACCTATCATGATATAAGTATCTTGGGCGAACCTTAGATTTTTAGGAATTTAATATCAATTAATAATATAATATTTTTTTATAAACTCTTTTATATCAATTTTGAAACTATTGAATAATTTATTTTTGTAAAACTCATAACAGAATTATTACTTCAAAAAAAGTTAATTAAATAAATCCTAACATTTCATATTAACCTATAAAATTAGTTTAATTCATAAAATATCTCAAATTATATTTATTTTGGTATTTATAATATCAATTATTCTAATTTTTCATTAATTAGGTAATTACTGCATCATCATTGTGTCATAAATAAATAAAATTATTTAATGTCTAAAAATTATAAATAAACAATAATTATGTAGTAAATATTTTTATCTTTATAATTAATATTTATATTCGAACATCCAATATATATAACCATATGTAAAAATTGTTTTTCTAAAAGATATATGCTTGTGTCATTTTTGTACTTTTTTTAACTTAATTAAAATAAGGTGTCCCTATCACCTACAAGTGGCTCAAAAGGGTCCCAAAATCGACCCAGAGATGCCCATGGTTGGACATGTATCCACCAATAAGGTTAGGAAATGTTTTATGGTAATTTAGTATTATTATAATATTATTTATTAACCCTTATTTACCGGATTTACCCTTAACCATGGTAAATAAAATATTTACCGCAGTAATTATTCAAAATGTCTAAAAATAAAAGTTACCTCTTCACAAAATATGAAAATCCTGATTCCAAATATGGAATCCATTTTTCCAAATTAAAAACATAGAAGTGGAAGAAATAAATTTAAAATTAATTCCCACTGTTAAAACAAAAAGTGTGTTTTTAAGATATAATAACTATCAAAAGATTGATATTTGTTTATGTTCGGTTTAATTGTGAAATTTTGTCCAATGACCAAAATTGTATTAAATGGTAAAAACATAATCTAAATATACTTTAAAACAACTCAAATTCATAATTTATCACTATAAATTATTTTGATTATAAAACTTGTTTTTAATTAAAATTTAGTAATTTTCACTATTCATCAAAATATTAAAGTTATCTGAAAAGTACCAAAATTTCACCTTAGGATAAATTTGATACTACGAATCCAAAAATGAAGTCCATTTTGAAATATTAAATATATATATCTTCAAAAATTAGGTATTACTATTCATAACGGCTAGTTTGATCGGTTTAGGTGTGTGTTAGAACTCCATGTCACGTACAACACATGCTATTACATTATTCAAAGGGAAACGTATCGTAGAAGCTTGGAGTGTTACATGGGTGGAGCCCGCTATAGATCCTCGATGCATCGGTAGGTCTCATGAGACAAACTAGTGTCTTGGCATAAGGCCTTGACAAAATCTTATTTGTAGTCTTGGCACAAGGCCTTGACTATGTGGTTATGATAGTCTAGCATTATGCATTTCATCATTATGAAAGTGGTTATTGATATTGCATGTGGTTATTCGACTAGTAGAATATCTATGTGAATAAGTGAATGGCATTATTTCATTTTATTTTTTCCATATTATGCTAAAGTTCAATTTTAAAAGGCTTTTGTTTCAGTTATACATTGCCTTAAATGTTTATGTTAATTTATGAGAGTTTTCGCTATATTGTTATCCTTACTGAGCATATGAGCTCACCCCTTTATATGTTTTATCTTTCCCAGGATGTGAAAAAAATATTTTATGAATGACCTGTAGGGATAGTCTGAAGGGGATATGAGTGTGGACTATGGAGACCATGTTATTGTAGTTTTTCATTTTCTGATGCAATGTAACATTTATGAATATATCTAGTGTTTCCAAGGCTACTAAACTAATCGGTCTTTTGAGACATGATCTTTTGTGATCATTCCAATGTTACATAGTAATGCACCGACTCTGGGTAACTGGGGTCGGGGTGTTATAGTTGGTATCAGAGGCAGTTTAGTACTAACATTGGAAGCTAGATTTAGAAAAACTCTGATTGGAGCACATATCCCTAAGATAGACTTTGAGGATTAGTATAGAAGAACTTCCTAGAATTTTGGTATTATAGTTATTTTGTGAGTTTTCTGAGCAATACATCCATGTCTGGATACGAGCAGGTAGAGGCGGCTCTAGCACAGATGTACCTAGGGGTAAAACTTGAAAACACCTCTTTGAGATAGACTCGAATGGGAACTGGTGCATGACAATGGGTCTTGCTGCATTCTTGGTTACGACACTCTCGGGGGACATGCTTAGGATAATTCCCATTTTCTTTACAAACCATTATGAAGGGTTTCTGAGTATATACATCCTCAATGAAAACATTTATTTTATGATTATGGATTATATCCATAAATAGTTCAATTTATGTTAAGTGTTTTAAAAGTATGGAATTATGTATTTTGATTCATGAACTGATCTAGTTTATACCATTGTTTAGAAATGGCGCCTAGTGGAAGGAATGTAAACTGTATCAATGCACGCACTCCATGTAGGGATTTCCCTCCTACTCAAGATAATTATAGTGGAGCCAGTGATACAACTGGTGCTGATCAACTTATCACCATACTGGGACAACTCACTCAGGTTATGAATAATAACTCTACTCATATGGAGCACCCTGATCCGCAATGTGGAGGATCAATGTTTGACTGCTTCATGAAGAAACAACCACCAACATTCAATGGGAGTAAAAATACCTTAGTAGATGAGCAATGGATAAATTACTTAGAGTAAATATTTTATGCCTTGGGGAGTACTGAAAGGGAAAAGGTTGTCATGGTAGTTTACCACCTCACTGGAGATGTCGATCAATGGTGTTCATTGATTCAAAACACAATGGAAGATGATGAAGTATCAAATATGGAATGGTGGGAGTTCAAAGATATTTTCTTAGAAAAATACTTCCCTCGTGACCATCAAGCACATATGGAAAGGCAATTTCTGAGTTTGAGACAAAAGGAGGATGATAATGTCGCAATGTATGAGGAAAACTTTACATGGTTAGAAATGTATGCTGCAGATTATATACGTAACCCAGTAAGTAAGATTGATCATTTCTTTTATGGGTTAAAACCATTTCTCCATCGAGCTTTACTATCACAATCTTTCTCAATATACGAAGATATACTCTTATGTTCTAGCAAGACAGAAGATGAATTCTCTAAATCTTATGATAATAAAGTAAATCAAGAGAAGAAGAGAATGGTGGAACAAGAGACAAATAAAGGGAAAAAGGGAAAGAAGGATTTTCCATTATGCGATAATTGTGGGAATAATCACCACTATACTTGACTAAAAAGAATGGGAGTTTGTTATAAATGTGGAGAAAAAGGTCACCAGGCTTGTGATTGCATAGGAAAAAAAGAGGCTATAAATTTTGAATGCTAAAATTGTATAAAAATGAGGCATTATGAAAATGAATGCCCTAAGAACCAAGGAAACTTACCTTATAAAAGGCCAAGGGAGAAAGGCCGATCTTATGTTGTTACTACAGTTGAAGTGGAATAATTATTGTATTTGTGTTTTTGGACTCAATAACTATATTATGGTTATAAGAATAATGTGATATATATAAGGATTGTACTGTATTACTTGTTGTTAAGGTTTTAATATAATGAGGGTAACCTTTTTTTTAGTATGTGACAATAAGAGAAACTTTACTTTTCTTGTGGAATCTAATGAATTGATTTTGAAATTTGGAGATGTTTTAGAGAAAGTCTAGACAGAGGTATTTTGGATAACTATAAAGTTTGGAATGGATTAATTTTAACATTGGATAGTATTGTTTAAGCTTAAAACATTTCTGAAGATTATTTTTGGAATATTATAATACTACAGTTTTAGGAAAAGGACAAACTGTAGGTCGGGGGATAACCCGTCGCGTCAGACAAAGCTGCAGGAATCAAACCCACAACCATAGTGTGATAGGCCTTTATTACTTACCACTAGCCTATAGGAAGTCCCTAGTTATTACAAAATAGTTTTTCTAATCTAAATGGTATGAGTTAATATTTAGAACCTTATACGATTAGGATAAATATAAAATTTTTGAGTTCTATTACCTTTTGGTGGGAATGATGGGTTTGTAGTAAAAATTTATTAAAGAATGAAAGCCTACATGACTAGTAAGTATATTTCCTTAAATTCTTATTAAATCTCCTAAATAAATTCTTCAACTTCATGAAAGGTAACTTAAAACAAAAACATTGTCGGTTAACTTTTCCAACTGGGGAATCAATGACCGTTTAACCGATCACAAGATTGTGATTTTCTTGTAATTAAATTTCTCCTAATACTGTTTTCTACAACTCTCCCTCAGACCTTGATGGTTAGTTTCTCCTCCATATCCATGTTTTTATATAATCCTAGTATGGGCTATCCCGTGTGACCTTTGTACTTCTCTTTCATTCTTTTAAAGTTTTATTTTTATTAACCCTATTTCTCATATGGGTTTTCCACAAACGTATTTTCTATTTTCATCCTTCAATTTTCGAAGAATAATTTAAAATTGATAGGGCACAATTTATTTAATTAGGGTAGAATGTAACACCCCAAGCTTCCACGATACGCTTCTCTTTCAATAATGAAATAGCTTGCATTGTACGCTAGTTTGAGAATCTAACACACCGCGACCAATCAAAGTTGTCGTTATGAATAGTAATACCCGCTTTTTGAAATTTTATAATTTTTATTATTCAAATTGGACTTCATTTTTGGATTCATAATATCAAAATTAGCATATGTTGAATTTTTTGTATTTTTCCAAGAACTTCCAATTTTCGATGAATAGTGAAAAATACTTAAAAATAACTTTTTTAATCAAAATAATTTATAGTGATAAATTATACTATCGAGGGGTTTTAAAGTATAATTAGAATATAATTTTACCATTTTATCCATTGGTGGTCATTAAAATTAATTTCACTTCGAAATTGGATATAAACAATTGTCAATCTTTTGATTGATATTCTTTCTTAAAAACACACTATTTGTTTTGACAACGGGAATTAATTATAAAATTAATTAATGAAACATATATGTTTTTAATTTGTTAAAATAGAAATCATATTTTAATTTGGAATATCAAATATAGCTTAGGGTGAATTTTTGGTATTTTTCTAAAAAACTTCAATTTTTGATGAATAGTGAAACCACTAAGTGGTAGTTAAAAATCTAATTTTTTGTTTAAATGAAACTTTACCACTTCTGTGAATTGAATTTAAAAAATAAAACATACATGGTTGTCATTATTATGTAAAATTTTGTTCAATGAGATGCAAATAATTTTTTATGAATAGTAACTTTTAAGTTTTAGTAATCACGATTAAAGGTAATTAGTGTAATTTTAGGTAAATATAATGTTATAATAATATGAAATTAACATTACACTTGTCCTAACCTTATTTTATGAGTCATGTCCGACCACGAAAATCCATGGGTCGACTTGGGGACCCCATGGAGCCACTTGGGTAAAAAAATGACATTAATAACTTTTTATTTAAAGTAATAAATAAAATTGTCACAAACATGTGTTGTTTTACTAAAACAATTATTTAATGGGGTTATATAAGTCAACATTTCCACTATAAATATTAATTGGAAAGATAAATAGATTTCCTACATCATGGTAATTTTTTATAATTTTTAGGAATTAAATAAATAAATTTATTCATGACACCATGATGATGCAGCAATTACCTCATTAATGAACAATTTAAATAAAATGAAAAGATAAGGTAAAATCTAGTCCTTACACTTGTCTAAAACCTATTTTATGAGTATATATCGAACCCTTATCACCTTATACTCGAAATATATCATTTTTGTACCTTTGAAACCTGAAAAGCATTTCGTAATAAAGTAACATTTCATGACTTTCCAAGAGTGCCCCTCCTCTCCTCTTATAAAAGGCCCCCACCTCTACCACCTTATTCACACCTTGAAAGCCATTTGTCTCGGCCAACCTCTACCCAAATACTCTCTCAAAATCCCTCTATTACTCCTAGAAGCCTCACATTGGGCAGAAGTCTTCTCAAGGAAGCCTTTGGCTCAAATAAAAAAGAGTTACCCGATTTTAAGGTAATGTCTTCTCTTATGTTATTTTGTTTTATTTTTCTTCTCCAACCCCTTAAACTCTTTTTATTTCTTTATTTTGTAACAAAAACAGTATATTAAATATACTAGGATGTTTTTATGAGAATTATTTTATTTACACTTACACACACCTTCATCTAATGGTTAAATAACATACTATTTCCGTGGGTGGTGAATTACTGCCTCACGAAACGATGATTATTCAATCTTCTTTTAACACCTCTCATAGTGGCCATTATGATGAAACTATTTCTATATATGATATATATTATGTTTATGTTTTCCTTATTCTTATTTATTTTAAATTTATGTCATATTGTTATGATTTCCATTATGGGTAAACACAATAATTTCATTTTAGGAAGTGCGGACTACCACCGCCTAAAGTGATTTGAATCGTTAATGCCATATGTTGGATGTATAAAGAATGGAGTTAATGATAGTATATATGATATTATACTGGAATTGTAATATACCTTTATATAATTATGATTTCATTACATTAAATACGAAATAGAAATGAAAGTAGCATTCATGCGTACGTACGGCTTACCGTCTCCATGAACGGTGCATTTCACTTCTTACCTCTAAATGTTATGTAATATTATAAATGCATGTATATACTGGATATATATGATATATATGATATCTAAATCCTGAATATAATATTGGAGATAATGGATATTCTACCACATAAACAAATTGTAATTATAAGAAGTTGATTTTTGACTCAAGTACCAAGGATCAACAAAACGACCATTATTAAATTAAATGATTACATAATGTTCATAACATGGTAATAAGTGATGTAAAATAAATAATTAACTTTAAAAAGGTTCTTAAGAAAATAGAAATTAACTATTGTTTATTATTAAGGAGATTAAAGAACGATCGAGTCAAGTCTGACACGAGGTAAGGGACTTCGTCTAAATCTTCATTCAATGAGGCATATTTTTTTATACACAACTTTATATTATACGGTGTATAAAACCCTCTGAATTTTATGTTTATTCAAAAGAAATATTTTAATACGTAGAGTTTTACTAAACGAAAAAAAGGAATGTTTTTTTGTCGTACGTATGGAGCGACAACGACTTCTCCGCCGCCATGACCATTATTTGAGTTTCGGCTTCCTCTACAAGCCATATCTTTTTTTAAAATGAAAAATAAATACCAAGTTTTACTTCTCTTTTATTTTGGTATTGAAAATGGTTTTATCATATTAATGTGTTGTATTGATATCTTCTGATTGAAATGGGGAAATGCTATGTTTCGATTATGCATGTTTTATGTGATACGATTATGTTATGGTTTATGATATGTTTAAACATTTTCATATAAGGAATGCATTGGACTAAGTATGTGACGGGTGGAGCCTGATATAGCTCCTCGATGCATCGGTAGGTCTCATGAGACAAAATAGTGTCTTGGCACAAGGCCTTGAAAAAATCTTATTTGTAGTCTTGGCACAAGGCCTTGACTATGTGGTTATGAGAGTCTGGAATTATGCATTCCATCATTATGAAAGTGGTTATTGATATTGCATGAGGTTATTTGACTAGTAGAATAACTATGTGAATAAGTAAATGGCATTATTTTATTTTATTTTTTCCATATTATGCAGAATTTCTAGTTTTAAATGCTTTTGTTTCAGATATACATTGCCTTAAATGTTTATGTTTATTTATGAAAGTTTCTGATATACTGTTATCCTTACTGAACATCTGAGTTCACCCCTTTCTATGTATTAACTTTCTGAGAATGTGAAGAAATATTTTATGACTGACCTGTAGGGATAGTCTGAAGGGTATATGAGTGTGGACAATGGAGACCATGTTATTGTATTTTTTCACTTTATGATGCAATGTAACATTTATGAATGTATCTAGTGTTTCCAAGGCTACTAAACTAATCGGACTTTTGAGACTTGATCTTTTGTGATCATGCCAATGTTATGTAATAATTCAATGACTCTGGGTAACTGGGGTTGGGGCGTTATATTACACGTTGGGGCAGTGTCAAGAATACAACTTTCTTCTTTTGAAACCTTGGGGTAGTATGAATTGATACATGAGACACCATACATCTTATTAACTGTGCAACAAACTACTTAAGATTAGTGGTACTCATTGAATAACTAGTCTTTTAAGCTTTAAATGCTGACCAGATTTGAAGTACAATGACCAGGGAATTAATGAATATCCAAACTCATCCATATACTCTAGTTAATGTTTTAACGTGGAATGGGTTTTTTGGTATGTCAGTCAGTCATTTTTTATGGCTAATTATATAGCATGTGTGGATGTAACTCGAGAGTGGCATCACACATACATATAAGTGAGATCTGGTTTATTTCACTTGTACGTGGTTATTCTATCTACCATTTTGGTTTAACGCATGATAGAGTGGTTATTGAGTTTCTTTTTTGAGTGAATGAAAAATGAGACACTCATCTAGGTGGGAACGTCATGTTGGAAGTGTCATGGCATGTCATCCAAGTAATGGGAGTTCCACCATGGATGGTCCATTTTGAAATGGTCTGCCTCATTGAAGTTTCCTTGGGGATAGAGCATCTATTGAATTTAATTTGATGATGGCAAGGAAAAATGATGATTAAGGGTTGGATAAGTATGTAACCTTGATAACCCCATTAGTTAGGGAATAGCTTCATTGGTTGTTCTTGAGTAACTGTGGAATGCCTGGGGTGGTGAGGCAGTCATGGTCGGGTTGTGTGTATGTGTCAGTAGGTGAAGATGAGGATTTTTCATAATTATTAAACCATTAGCTATTTGACCATTATCCTTTTTTACGTGCAGTTTGGTATGGTTGGTTTGAAACCATACTAAGCACTTCATCTTGCTTACAGAGGAAGTGTCTCTGGTGTATTGGGTAAATCTCCTTATACTCTAACTGTACCTTGTCTTAATGATGATCATTTAATCTATCTTGAAATCATCTATGTATACTGAGATTTCATTGATTATACACTACACTATGTTCTAAACACTATTGGGATGGTTAAGTTGACTCTATCAGAGTGTGATCTGAAAGTGAAGTTTTTTTAGTGGTCTGGTTGGTCCTTAGTGATACCTGGTTTTCCAAAGTAGGAACACCTTAGATAGACTCATTATCAATAGCTATTCAATTCACTTGATCGTTAGTCAGATGCTTATTTGGGGCCAGTCTATATTCTTGTTATGTCTACGTTCTTCTTGTATGTATGTATCGCTTGTAATAAAAAAATTCGGTTTCCTTTGGATGATCCCCTTGGATTCCAATTACTGAATCTGAGGTTACCCCAACTTTACTCAGGCTCGGAAGGGGTGTTTTAACCATTAAAATCCTAATATATAATACTGATTAATGATCCTCTGTTTGTGCTGAGACACGATAGTTTAAATGATTTTTTGGCTTGAGACTCCACTAAAAGATGGTTACGGGATTCAATGAGCATGCAAAGAGAATTATAATGGTTTTTTCATCCAAGGGAATCAGGCCTAGATTTTTTAATGCATAACCCATCTCGGTTGAGTGCTTTGAGGGAAGTGGACTAAAGATAGTTCAACTAGTTGTCTTTCTCTATATCTATCTTATTATATGAGGTTGGTGAGGAAAATATTAATATAACATTGTTAGTTGAGGAATTAAAGTTAATATTGAAAAACAATTCTATAAAAATATGATTCGACCAAGCCTTTTATGTTGATTAGGAGTTGACCAACCATTTGAGTTGCAAATCATGCCAAGAATGTCGTTAAACTATTAAGGGAATGCTTAAATTGGTAGTTCCTTTAGAGGAATATTGTTACTAAGTTTAGGCCTTACAAATGCTAGGACCTAGACGTGAAGAGATGAAAATGAGACCATGTCTTAGGTAAGATATGCTTTGGCGGGTGCCTTCTTGTTTCTTCTGTTCATAAAAACACATATTTTCTTGGATTTTTATGACTTATGTACCGTATGTTAAGGTGGAGCTCGGAGGGTCATTGGGAATTTAGAAACACAAAATGGCTATTTGAACAGGAATTCATTATTTGGGTATGTCCAGTGATGTCCTATTAATTTCCCCAAGGATTCTCAGGGATGAGAAGTTCTAAGGTGGGGATATTATAACATCCTGTTTTTTCAGACTTGATGAAATTTCAAAGGAATTTGAATTTTTCCATTTCGTGGACAATTCGTTTTGTAAACCAAGCTTCAAAATAAAATTCTGAGAGTTAAAAAACACCAATGTATTTTTTTACACTTGGTTGAGGGTCTCAAGGGTCTTTCATAAGTCTTTTTGAGTTTCAGCAGCACTAGGTTCCAGAAACTCATGTTTTGGTGGACTGGTAAGGGCACATGGTTTTTCCTAAATTTTGCGTCCCACCAGTGAAACCTTGCGAATTCTGTAGGTGAGAAGAGGTGACCCACATGTGCTGTCAATGGTTTCCCAAACCATGTTCCCAGCCCATATTCTTAGTTCTGTTCAAGAAGTTTCCTTGCAATGTTCATCGCATGATTGGTCAAACCATGCAGGACAACCATGCGAGGTTAGGGTTTCTAAGCAGTGTGAGATACATGGTTGGCGCATGGTCTAGCCAACCGTGCAACCAAACTGTTCGATCAAGTTTTAAAGGTGAAATTACCCTTTTTTCCATTAATAAACCTTTAAAACAAATTTTATTTATTCTTTCCTTCTTCTCTAGCCACATGAGGCTCACACTTATGTCATGGGTTCCTCCTCCTCTTCCACCCAGGGATCATTATACCTCCTCCATTCATTATCAGAATCAAGCACCATCAATCTACATGGATTCCTCTCAGTAATATCCTCATTAATCCTGAACCTTTTTCAGCTGACCTTTCTCTCAGGAAATTAATTGTGGTGTGATCTAATTAATCCTATATTCATGGGGGTTTATCAATTTCTAATTTTTCTCTCTAGATAGACCTAATTAAAGGTTTATATCTGATGTTTGAGTCATCCTTGGTATAAGGTAGGCGTTTTAGCTTATTTTCTGAAGTTTCATTGCATTTTCTATGGTGCACCATTGTGCCACGTGCCTGACTCTTCTGGATATGCCTCTATTTTATTATATAAATTTAATTCAACTTGTTACCATGTCTTCTATAACCCTTATGAGTAGAAAATAACCCCATTGGATGATCTTCCAAGCACTTTCCACTTTGATGGGTGTGGTTCCTCCTTAGGGGAAAAATACTCTTGATCCGTGATTGTCCGAACACCCTTGAGGGTGTGTTTCATCCTTAATAAATGTCTCATATTAATGTAATGAATTTGATTAAATTGGTTGAAAACACTTATCCAATGAATTATGATTAGTCCCTTTTTCTCATAACCTATTTCACTATTCTTAGGCTTCCTTTATCACACTTACTGCTTATTCCCCCTATCTCATATGCCTTGTGCCCTGATCTTTATGCATTATGATTATACATCATTATTATAATTTATGCCTATGACTTTATCTTGAGCCTCCCATTTTATGATTTTTTTTAATGTATGTCATTATGTTATAAAATACCTTACTCATGATTCTTTTCCATGTGTGTTTTTCTTATATCCTTATGCTTATGCATAGGTTTAATCACTATTGACTTTGGTCATATGCCATAGTTTTTGGGCATAAATTGTATAACATTAATGGTTTATTTAGTTTGTGATATTGAAATTATTATTTATGAAATGTGATTATATATTCTATTCCATGTTGTGATATGTTCCTTGGTTTCCATGACTTATTTTTGGTTTGGGAGAGAACACAGGTACTAATTTAAGGACATCGTGGATGGACTCACCATGATTGGATTTGTATGACTAGGCGAGATGACAGTGATCCTTTGTATTTCTTTAAATGTTATCTCAATGCGGTTTAGTTATACTCTTGGGTGATACCTGGTCCCTTATGTGAGATACTTGGTATGAAATCAGAGTTCATCATTCCATGAGTGATACGGGGGACAATTTTATGGGTCACCTTGGATGGACTCTGTGGTATTGGTTATTACAAGGGCTCTTGTAGTGACTCATGGGTTTCAATTACAGATATACTTGAATGGGTTTATGATTTTATTGAAATATTTGACGGATTCCATGTATGGTTTAATTATGGCGCCTTACTATCATTTTTTTATAATTACATATTTTCATTTATATTCTTAGATGATGCCTTAGGGGTGTGACCTCTAAGGCAAAGCACATGATTATGGTCGACCAACTTATGTTTCTTCATATGTGATGGTAGCTATATTATCATGTTACTTATATAGGTTCCCCGAGTTCTGACATCTAACTATGGATGAAGATAGTAAAATCAGTTTGAAATTTAGTTAGGAATCCAGATCGAATTGTTATTTATTTATATATCACCTTATATTGACCTATGATGGAAAACTAAACACTTTAAAATGCATGAAATAGTTTGATCTAGACACCATTAGTGCTGGAATACTAGGATTATATCTCACACCTTTCTTAGGACACCATTTCACTGGGGTACCTGAGAATTTCTACATGTTTGCAGGTCCTTGGTTTTATTTCTTATACTATAACATGTACTTGGGAGATTGGGAGCACATTACTCAGAAAGTACTCTAGATACTAATGGAGTTAGTATTGAAGATATTTTTATTTTTATTATATTATACTTCTTGTATTTTTTAGTATAATCTGACATGCATACATCATTATATGTATTTTCATTGGTCGTTTACTTTCACTTTTAATTAGCCATTGTAATTATTCTTCTGCTTCTTTGTTATTTATTACTATTTCTTCAACTTGTGTCTATTATTTAACTTATAATATAAAACTATGCTGCTATGATCATGAGGGCACAATCTCCCCACTGTACTATAATTAGACCATTGTTTATAGTTAATAACCTCTGGTATACGAGGAGGCATGCTTGAGGCCATCTGGAGACCGATATAGCTACTGATTTAATGGTCAACGAGGACGGGACATTACAAAATGTATATAATTAACCTTATGGAAATTATAAATGAGATTTAAAAATATTTTAAGAATTATAAATTTCTATTCCTAATATATAATTTCTAGGATTCCTAAAATAAACTCATACTCACTTAAAATATTATCTCAACATCTCAAAACCTCTTTCTAGAACATTAAAACATCCAAATACTAATCACCTATTGTTGTATTGTTTATTTTATGTGGTTTTAAATATTATTTGTGTATTTATAATAATATACATCGTAATTTATGTATCCACTTTGATGCCACCAATACCCCTTCTCTGAACATAACACCATATGATAGAGGGATCATCTTAAATTAAGAAATACAGTAGTTACTACTTAGGCCCCCACATTCTCCCAAAGTACTCAACATCTTTTAAAAATATCTCAAGGTTAATTGAATGTATAACATTAATATTATATAAATTGTTCACATAAAATAAATTAGATTATTAATTTTTTACAATTCATTTAATATACTAATATTAAAGTAAATTTCAATTAATAAATAATATAAGAGTTCATATTAGGATATGAATATAATGTTTTTATTTTCAAAATTATGGAATTTTGATAATTAATAACTACATTATGAAGCGTTACTTTTTATATTTATTTATGTCTTATATATGAATGTCTATTTCATGTTATTTTTTTGAATTTTTAAATTATTTAACATTATTCACTATTTTATTCACTAATATAATTTTTATATTATTAATTGTGATTAATTAATTACTTTAAAAGTTTTTAAACTTATTCAATGTTATCAAATATGTGTATGAAGTGTTACATGCTATCTATAACAATAAATTTGGTTTTCATCAACAATGAATCCAGTTTTTAATAAAATTTATTATATTGGACTTAGTTTCTGAATATAGTTTATAAATATCAGGTGTTATAGTTATGATGGAATTTATATCACTGTTGATTAACATATCCTTGGGTAGAGTTACTTTAGGTCAGACATCCTAATGGTCTCAAGAATAAACTCTTTTTATAGAAAAGTGTGGGTTTACTATCTATGGATCCAAGCATACTTACTAGGTGATTTTAAATTTCATTTAATTATAATCATTTACATGAAATGATCATGTACCTTATTCATAATATATATTTAGATATATTTAAATATCATTTTATTCTATTATGGGTAACATAAACTATGATTTGTGTAAATATTTACACACTAATATGGGTTGGACATATTGTTTTGGTGGAAGAAATGGGATTTAAACCAAAACGATTATAAGAATGCATAAATTTAAGAGTAATAACCTAATATAAGTCAGTGATATGAAATTCAACGTTGAAATACTAAATGTAAGATTCCTTCCAAAGTGTGACATGTTATGTTATTTATCATTCAATTGGGTAGGTTCACGCCAAAGCACGGTGCCCCTAGATTATATTGTAGAAGGAAATAAAGTAATGAGGTAAAGCTAAGAGTTAAGTGTCCAATTCTTACCATTTATTTTGGGTTACACCTTGTTGGGAAACCATAAGAGTTAAGATACCAAAGAGATAGATTTGAGTTTATCCATATGATGGATTGAATAATGTTTTATCAACTCAAATATCTAATATTAATATATTATATTATTGGTATGATTCCCTACATAAATAGTTAAGTGGTTTGTTTTATATCAATTCAGATTATTTTTCTTATTGTAATATAATCTTTGGAATACTATTGGATATGATGAATTTGAAATGGGTTATCATTTTGATGGGATAACATTTAATAAAAGCATTTTTTAAATGGTTTTGAAACTTGATACTCATATGATAAACGATTATATTGTAGATAATACCATCATCATTATCAAACTTGAAATTGAAATTAATCCTTGTAAAATAATAATCTAAATAGATATATATATATATATGTGTGTTAGAGAAAACCTTCTTGATTAACCAAGTGTTAATGTTTTTGAACTAGTGGATATAAATACTTATGAGAAGCATATAAATATTCACTATTGGTTTAAAATGTATTGTATGAAAGATAACCAAAAGGATTTTATTATTCAGTTATATAATCAATATGATTGTGTATACTAATGACTTAGTGACACTAGAGGTTTCCTTAATTCTTGTTCTAGTTTTTTAATTCATTATATTTATAACAATGGAATTTTTTTGATAATGTGAATTAGTTTTATAATATATTACCATATATTTTTAAAGTGTTGAGAATAGATAAACTAATGAATGTGATGTCATGTTTATGGTGTTATATTAGTGGTACAAATGGGTAAAACATCAAAGTAGAAAAAGAAAAGTGAGTTAGAAAGTTTAATAATGTTTATTCATGTTTCTAGTCAAGGATATTGAATCATAGAGTTACTAGAAAGGCGGAATGATTTTTCTATATGATAGTACTATCCTTAACAACTAAAGGGGTTTGTTAAACTCCACGAAATTTCCATGTTATGTATATGTGTTATAGAAATAAATTTTTTTATTTTGAAAAGTTTATGATTCCAAATGTATAATTTATATGTTTTTTAAATATAATTGTTTTAAAAATCAATGAAAATATTGACAAAGATTATATTTTTCATTCAAATGTTGAAGAAAATAGTTACTACTTAAAATATTGTAATGTAATGGAATATATCAAGTTTACATGGATCTCAGAAAAACATATGTATATTTATCTAATTTCTCTTATTTGATATGAGGATTTTATTTTATAACAATGTGTTATTATGAAAAATATGTCATTATACATTTAATGATCATAGGTTAATGATTTTTTTCAGAACTTGTTTTGAGAAGAATATATGGATAAAAATGTTTTATCTTGAATAAATGTATTTTTTAGTTTTTTTATAAAATTTAATAAATTTATATTCTTCCACAGATATTTCAAAGAATAATCTTATGTTAAATAAAATAATTTAAAAACATAGAATACCATTGTAACATACTTATCAGAACCACCAGGTCTGAGTCAAATGCTACGTGACATCATCAGAGCAGCCCTATTATGAAGAGGTCACCGACTAGCAGTGATATCTAGAGTGGAACTGTGAGGAGACTATACACTCCATCATAGTGCACATAAGAAATAAATAACTAATAGAATAAATAGAATAAATAATTAGATTAATACATAAAAAAACTAAAATACGGAATACATGATACAATAACCATACTAAACATGGATCCAAGCTACTAGAAAGCTGGAAAAATAAAAAGAGTATTTGAAATCCCACTCAAACTTCATCTAGTAACATCTACACCCTCTTGATACACCTTCTAAACCATTCACCATAAGGACCTTTCCCTTTTTCAGATCCCTAGGCATGCTATCTACATGTGAATTGAAATAACTAAGTAGGGTGTGAGTTCAAGACTCAGTAAGAAACCACAAAAAACCCTTAAAATCCATGTATAAAATATACATGTTAATGTAATTAATGTAAACATGGTACATATATAAAAACAATACATCACAGAAGTACCAAACAAATGTTGAGTCCTCAGGGACATGATCTACCTAATTCAGTGCCATTATGAGAGAAACATACAAACTTTGATAGAATTCTAGATGGAACAGCACCATCCATGTCTGACACATCCCCCTCCTTGATTGAATCATTCAAAAAACACATTTGATGCACCCCTTGTAAGGGATAACCCATGTGTGGGTTGATCAATATCTCAGAAATCCTTCTTAGGAGGGGATAGTCCAAATGTCACCACCTACATCAACTACAAAGACAAACAAATATTTGAAAACATTTATAGAATATGCAATTTCAATATCCGGTAGAAAATGTATTATAATATTTTGAACAAAACATATGAAAGAAACACAAGCACACATCAAGGTTATGCGCACACACACCTCATGTGATAAAGTATCAAACATAGGTCTGATGGGATACACACGCACACCAGAAAATCATTTCAATAACCCATGTAAAACATTTAACTAAGTAAAGGACTTCTTACACATAGATTTAACATTAGGCTACAAAAAAATTCAAATAATCATTCTAATAAACTGTATAAAGAATCCACTAATTTCAAGAAATTACAACCTTATATAAAACTATGACTGACAGTAAGGTTTGATTTCTATGTTTAATTGAACCGCTAAAATAACACTTCTTTCAGAAAAAATATTAGTTTTAAAATTATACGCCTTGAGACAGATCCTATTAAATTAATGATGCATCAATATGATCAATATCATATGAGATATTGAAAAGAGAAATGATAGAAATTTAAAAAATCAAATAAAGGATGGAGAGAGAGTGGCATGAGGGGGAATGACCTATATGAGATAGGTGCACCACCCATCCCCATTCACATTTAATATCCTTTTTAATCATTTACTTATTTATTTTTTACATAAATATTATTTTGAATGTTTCAATTCCTCCATTTGTTTCTCATATATATAATTAATTCTACCTCTTCCAAGCACAATTCCCCCATGCCCCCTTTAATTTATTATTTATTATTTTTCTTTTTTTAGTCCCTCTATTTAATTCTATTTATGTACTCAATAAATATGTATATATTAAATGATAACCATATATACATATACATATATATACCAACAAAACAACAAATATATATACACACACACACAAGATTATATATATAACCCCCATTTATATACATTATATATATATATATATAACCCATGTACATAGACACATATATTTAACCTATATATGCACACATTATATATGTATATAACCCATATATATAAACATAATACACACACACACACACACCTTCGTATACATAATAACTTATCACACAAACAATATATTTTCCCAATTTAATAATAATAATAATAACAATAAAAATTATTATTATCAATATTAATTATCTCTAATTATTTCCACCATTAGCATTAAAAAAATTAAATTTTGATACTAGATAATAAATTTTTATTAACCATGCAACTGTATTTATTTAAAAAAAGTAATAATATGACAATTATTACTTGAACAATATCACAATTATTACTCAACTAATAATAAATATTTATCAAACCATTATTTTCACTATAACACAATTATTAATTAAACATGAAAAACACCATATGGGGGTGTGATCTAACTAAACAACCCATACACAAAATACTTAGGTTGCGCCTAGGGTAAAACACATATTCCAACTCTAATTTTAGTCTCATAGTTTCAATCAAAAACATCATTAAGGTGATATTACATTTTTTTTAAAAATTGCATGTTTTTGAAAAAAAATAATATTTTTATTCTATAAATATATATGGTCTATGAAACCTATAATCTCAATATAACTTAGAACCTAACTCCAAAAATATTTCATTGAATATTTTAAAGTATTAATAGGTATTTTACCCGTTATAAATCCATAAAAAATAATTATTGAAAAATAAAATTTTTAACATAAAAAATATTTACAATTTATTACGTTATGAGGGTTTTATTATCACTTAAAATTGAGGGTATTACAACCATATATGATATGAATATAACTATTTATTATTTAAATCTTAAAACATGAGGAAATAAGTGTTTTTTTCTAACATAAGAGTTTTTTTAAATTATAATGATATTCTTAAAATAATATTGTGTCTAAGAGGAAAGTTGGAGAATATTTGGTCTCTGATAAATTAGAAGTTAATAAAAATGGATTTTAAAAGTTAAAAAAAAGTAAATGTCAATTAATATCCTAAATGAGTTTAAGTTTTATGTTGGTAAAAAAAATTTAATGAATTACATTTTAAAGAGTTACATTTTTTTAGCATAAAAATTGAAAATAATTTAAATATACTAGTAGATTCTAGAATGATTTTGAAAAAATTAATTTGAATAATAAAAATAGTTGCCAAAATATTTAATGGAAAAGTTATATGGAAATGGTTCCAAGGATGATGATTATAAATATAAGGACCCGACCTTAAACATTACATAATATTGAATTAAATGAATAATTCACATTGAGGATCTCTTCAGGTTTAGAGTTTTAGAGAATTATGCCATAACTATTATATTACAACTTGAATATTACAAGTAGACAATACACCTCAGTATCCATTTTTTTCATAAAATAAAAACTCTTAAAAAGAAACATGTCTAGTTCCATGTTTTAGATAACATGACTATTCCTTGATCCCATCCTTGACCCTATTCATTTTTATGTCCTGTGGAAAACATTTAAAAAACATGTGATGAACATAAAAATCTCAGTAAGGGTTATAAAATAAGAATAGAAAACATTATCCCATCAATAAATACAAATCAATGAAACCACACTTTTCAATCATAACATACCATATGAATTCATAATATTTATGAATAACATACACAAATCATAAATCATAAAGGTTACTTATGGCATCTTTAACAAACATACATTATAGCTATCACAGCTAAATAGAGATTTAAACTTGGAATACCCATCATGGTATATTCCCTAAATCTCTTAGGAGAAACATCACATTTACCTTCATCACATTACCCAATTCATTGGAGAGCTATCTCGGGCTCACCCACCCTAGGTTTGTCACAGAACCACCCGTATAAAAAAAACAATGCCCAATAACCATAACATAATAATAACATATAACACATGTATACATGAAAGATAAAATTTCCACATTCCAATATATGAAATCAAGATATTGAAATAAACAATGTTTTGTCAAATCATTTTCAAAACCATTTAAAAAGTGATTTTTGAATCAAAGTGTCCCATACCACTTTGAAGATTTTAAATGAATTATCATTTAAAAACATTAATGTACATATAAATAAAACCTTAAACACATTTTTAAAACATGGACATTAATGAGAAATATTTATAATAATAAATCTTTAAAACATTTAAAACGATATTTTAGTTAAATAGTTTTTAATAAAAGGAGAGACACATAAATACAAATAATTGAGGAATCACATTTAATCAGAAAATTATAATATAATAAGAAAAAAGGGATTCATGATATAATATGTCAAAGTAATGTATATACACCATATAAGAGTTAATTGGTTCATAACAACAATAAAGTCTCAATGGAAATGTAAATTGAGATGAAATCCCTAATAAATATGGCATCCTTAAATTAAGGATAAATCAATCACATAATTATGTGTGAAAAAATATAAATACACCCAATATAAGTTGATATTAAGTGTAAAACAATCATATGTCATTCACACATATTCATAGGATGACATATTCAAGAAATACAAGTTAAACACAAAGAATTGAAATTTGGTTATGAAGTTCCCTTGTAAAAATTCGACAGCCTAACGACATCTCTGTAAACATTAGAAAATGAGATGATGAGATAAAAATGGTACCTCAACAATTGGACATAATTTTTACATCAATAAGGATATATATGAACATATCCCAACATAATAATATGTAAATTAAAAGTCATAACAAAAAGAAGTCTTTTAAAAAAGAGGAGGTTGAAAGATTTCCTTACCGATTCGGTAACATACAAAACATATGCCACATGAAAGGAGGATCATACAATGAATATGTAAATACTCATAAATGAAATTATATTACACAAAGTGTACAATCATTGGAAGTACATACACCACATAAAAGGGAATAGTGTTAAATATATCATGAATCTCACAGGAATAAAAAGTGAGATGAAACCCTTTACCACATTGTAATCAACTGATTCATATGACCAAAAGTTAATAACTACTAAATGATTCATAGAATAAAATTAATATAAATAGAATCATGATAATATATATCAAATGGAAGTACACAATACACCGCATTCAATAAATTAGCGGCGGACAATGGAAATCTCACAGAATTGAAAGTGAGATAAGAAAATCCTTTACCTCGTGTCTGACTTGACTAGATCATTCTTTAATGTCCTAAATAATAAACTAAATTTAATTTATACATGATTAAGAAACTTTTTAAAGTTTATTTTTCCTTTTATATCACTTATTACCCTGTTATAAACATTATGTAATCATTTAAGTTATAATGCTCATTTTGTCGATATTTGTTACTTCAGTCAAAAATGGACTTCTTATAATTACATGTTGTTCATGTGGTATAAGGTTCGTTATATACAGAATGATATTCATGATTTATATATCATATATTTCATATATATCCAATATATACATGTATTTATAATAGTACATAACATTTAGAGGTAATAAATAAAATGCACCGTTCATGGAGATGCTAAGCCGTACGTACGCATGAATGCTACTTTCATTTCTATTTCGTATTTTAATGGAATTAAAACATTATGATATATAGGTATATTATAATTCTATTATAATATCATATATAATATCATTAAATCTATCCTTTATACATCCCACATAAGGCATTAACAAGTCACATCACCTTGAGGGGGCGGTAGTCCGCGCTTTCTCAAATGAGATTATCATATTTACCCACTATGGAAACCATAAATTAATGATATAAATGTAAAATACATAATCATAAAAAAAAATAAAAATAATTTATATCATATATAAATATAGTTACATCATAATGGACCCCATGAGAGGTGGTTGGAGATATTTGAACAACCATCATTTCGTGAGGCGTTAGTCTTCCATCCTCAAAAACATTATGTTCTTCATCCATTAGATAGAGGTGTGTGTAATTTTAGTTCTAATACTTCTCATAACAACATACTAGTATATTGAGGATACTTTTTATGTTACAAAATACTGGAATAAAAATATTTTAGGGGTCAGAGACGTAAAATAAAAGAAAACAATTTAAGAGAAACGATTACCTTTAATTTGGGAAACTCCCTTTGGTTTGAACCAAAGGACATCTTCAAGTGCATTATGACTAAAGTAAGACTTATAAGGGGAGGATAGGGATTTAGGGAGCTTAATTGGGCAGAGTTTGGACGAGCCAAATGGTTTGAGTGGTGTGAGGAATTGGATAGAAATTGTATCATTTTATAAGGGAGAGGAGGGGCTCTTTAGGAAAGTGTGAAAATATTATTTTATTATATAATGATATTCTATTTCAAAAGGTCCATGAATCATTAAAGGTAAATATAAGATGACTCATGATAGAAATAAAATCATCCAATAATAATTGGACATGTGTTGTATAATAGTTTTATCATTATAATCTTATTTATATAAATCATTTATTAACGAGGCAAATACTGCATCATTATTGTGTCATAAATAATTTGATTTATTTGATGTCTAAAAATTATAAAACAAATATCCTGATGTAGGAAATATTTTTAGATTTCCAATTAATATTTATAGTCCAAAATATGACTTATATAACACCATATAAAAATTAATTAGTAAAATTGGTTTGATAATGTCAATTTTGTCTTTACATTATATTAATTAATCTAAATTGTCATTATCACTCCCAAGTGGCTCAATGGGGTACCAAAATCGACCCAAATATGCCCATGGTCGTTAGTGACTCAACCAATAAGGTTTGGACACGTGTTAAGATAATTTTTAATTATTATAATATTCTCTTAACCTTGAATTACCCTATTTATCTTTAACAGCAGTAAATAAAAGTCAAAAGTTATTATTCAAAAAAAATTATTTTCATCTTAATGAACCAAATTTTACTTCCTGATAACAATCATGTATGTCATATTTTTTAAATTCACTTCACTAAAGTGGTAAAAGTACATTTAAATGAAAAATTCATATTTTTAACTACCACTAAGTGGTTTCACTATTCATAAAAGGTTGGAGTTTTTCAGAAAAATAAAAAAATTCATCCAAAGCTATATTTGATATTCTGAATTAAAAAATTATGTCTATTTTTCCAAATTGAAAACATAGAAGTGTAATTAATTAATTTTAAAATTAATTCCTGTTATCATAACAAATAGCGTGTTTTTAAGAAATAATAACTATCAAAAAATTGATACTTGTTTATGTCCAATTTAAAGTGAAATTACTTCCAATGAACAACATTGGATTAAATGGTAAAAATATATTTTAATTTCACTTTAAAAATAATTAAAAATATAGTTTAACAATATAAATAAATTAGATTAAAAGGCACTTTTGAAATAAAATACAACATTTTTCACTATTCATTAAAAAATGAACTTTACTAGAAAAAATCCAAATATTTACACAAAGTATATTTTGATGTCCCCATTATAAAGAAGGATTTTATTTGGTCATATAGAATGTATTAAAGTGACGAAAAATACATTTAAAAAGGGTTCTCCATTAAAAGGCGATAAATCAGCCTTTTAATGTAAGTTATGCTTAAAATTAGATTCATTCACATTTTAAGCCTCTTAATTTTATTGGATAAATTCAAATACATTTAACAAACATGTAAAATCATATTGTAGTTAGTTTCATTCATTCCCGCCAATATAATGGCTAGGAGTTAACTACCGTTTAAAATAATAATACATTATTAGTGTGCAACGTATGTTTTCAAAGAAACCCGTTGTTGCGTATCGGGTACGCTATCGAACATAACATCCCTTTTAAAGTAAAATTAATATTTAAATAAAAAATTAATAAATATGAAAAGGTCATATTATTTATTTACCTAGGATGTTACATCCTTCCCCTTTTTTGGGAATTGCGTCCTCGCAATTTTAAAATATTGGCTCGGAAAGGTTTTTGAAAGTCCCATATTGGAAAAAAGAGTAAGTAAAACTATCACTTTAAAAGAAAGAAAGAGAAGTGAAATGGTCACCCCAGTTAACCCATACTAAGATTCTATGCAAAAATGGATATGGAGAAGAAAACAAATGGTCAAGTTCTGATGGAGAGTGATAGGAAACATGATTAGGAGAAAGTCAACCACCAGAAAATCACAAACTTGTGATGGGTTAAACAGTCTTTGATTCCCCTGTAGGAAAAGTTAATAGACAAGGTTTTTGTTTAAAGTTACTTTTCGTTGAGGAATTTATTTACGAGATTAACCAAAAACAAAATGAAATATACTTACTTTTCATGTATACATTTATCTTTTACTAGATTTCTAACACAAACTCATATTTTCTCAAAACTATGAGTATTCAGGATGTCTTTTTTTCATGTTAAGAGAGCTATAATCAACTTCAAGAGAATCACATAATCCACAAAAGATGAAATATATATTTCCCAGGTGTTTTAGGTATTAACTAAAACCTAAAAGTTTAGTATAAGATCAGATAATCACCAAAAGGATAATCCTTTATAAAAAGAAATACTACTCCTAATCTCCAAAATTCAACAAAAAGAACCCATGGTTCAAGAAAGACCATTAAATAAACAGTTATCCTTAAAATTATTAAATTTAATCCAAACTAATATTGAAACCCAAATCTCTGAAGGATTTAATCACATAGTCTTCCAAGGTACATCTTAACATTTATCTCCAAATAACATCAGTTACTCTTAATGTCTCATACTGAAACGTAATTAACCTAATCACATATCCTCCATGATAGGTTAATAATTTTCATAGATAACCGAAAATCAACTTATTACTGATTCATCAGATCATCTAACTAAAAATAATTAGTCATACTAACCAGGGAATTCATGTAGTCCAGTGGTAGGCGATAAATTCCAGTCACACTTTGGTTGTGGGTTCGATTCCCACAGCTTCGTCCGAAGCGACGGGTTGTCACACGGTTTGTGTGTTGTCCCTTTTAAAAACTACATAATTTTTTTAACATTACCAAAAAGAGATAAATTCATCAAAAATAACCATAACATATTTTAACCACAAAGGTTATCTAATAACTTTCATTTTGCATCCCAAAATGTATTAACCGGTAGTTGCATCAAATTCAAGGATCATATAAACCCAAATGGTTCTTTATAACTATAAACACAAAATAAAAGATAATTATTCCTTGAATACAATTTTCATATATCAAACATCAGGGTCACACATACTATAAAAAATCTTCTAATGTAATCCCATCATCAAAAGAGCCTTAATACTTTTAAGCATTTCACCATCCTAAAATCTACCATAACTCTTGAATCCCTTATATGTTGACATATTACTCATTCAATGTTATTCATGATCCCTTAACCATTATTTACCAATTATTCTGAAATACTTCTTCACAATATACAATAATCATGAATCATATCCTAAGATTAAATAATATCAAAACACATGTTAAGAATTAATCCATAACTTTCATTGTTCATTGTCAGTTTCTTTATCCTCAATAGTAAGGGAATTTGGTGTTGGTAAACATATATATGTACGGTCCATGTGATCCCATTCCCGGAATTTTTTCATAGGACATGTGTTTGCATAATGACCATGCACACCACATTTAAATCATTCAATTGATCCCTCAGAAAGGACTTCCTTCCCTTTCCTAGAGTCAACTAGATGCTTCCTTTTTCCATGACAGGTTATTGCTTTATGACCTTCATTTCCACATCTATAGCATATTTCTTTCCCTTTGAAACATTTTCCTAGGTGTTTCTTTCCACATCTTTGAAACATAGATTTTTGAACACACTTAACTTTATGATTATTACCTAAACATCTGTAGTGATTTGTTTCTCACATATATGATGACTTATAAATATCAATAAGGTTCATGAGGTCAATCATGACTCCGGATAGTTGGTTGAGAATAACCACAAGTGTTCTCATTGCAGCTCCCATATCATTCAGTTGCGCGTTCAAAAAACCATCACATTTTTCCTCATATTCACAGTTACTTTAGTGCCTGCTAGATCCAACCATTTACTAAAACCAAAAAGGTCAGGGTGAGTATATCAGTAAAATAATCATATAATATCTTATGAGGAGGGTAAACACTAAGATATACTTATTCATGTTATCTAAAACTCATTCACTTTATCTAAAAGAAACTATGACTCTTTCTGAAATCCTATCCATTATGGTAATGTCACTTATGCTTAAATAAATCCCTAACCTCTAAAGTTATCTAAACCGACCTATGATACCAACTATAAGGACCCAACCTTAAACATTACATAATATTGAATTAAATGAATAATTCACATTAAGGATCTTTTCAGGTTTAGAGTTTTAGAGAATTAGGCCCTAACTATTACATTACAACTTGAATATTACAAGTAGACACTAATACTCAGTATCCATTTTTTCAAAAAATATGAACTCTTAAAAAGAAACATGTCTAGTTCCATGTTTTAGATAGCATGACTTTTCCATGATCCCATCCTTGACCCTATTCATCTTTAAGTCCTGTGGGAAAAATTTCAAAAACATGGGATGAGCATAAAAAGCTCAGTAAGGGTTATAAAATAAGGAAGGAAAACATTATCCCATAAATAAATAAAAATCAATGAAACCATACTTTTCAATCATAACATACCATATAAAATCATAAGATTTATGAATAACACACAAATCATAAATCATAAAAGTTACTTATGGCATCCATATAAAACATACATTATAGCTATCACAACTACATTGGGACTTACACTTGAAATACCCATCACATTATATTCCCTAAATCTCTTAGGAGAAACATCAATTTTACCTCAATCACGTTACCCAATTCATTGGAGAGCTATCTCGAGCTCACCCGCCCTATGTTTATCACGGAACCACCCGTATAAGAATACAATGCCCAATAAGCATAACATAATAATAAAATATAACAAATTTATAAAGGAAATATAACATTTCCACATTCCAATATATCAAATCCTGATATTGAAATAAACAACGTTTTATCAAATCGTTTTCAAAACCATTTAAAAAGTGATTTTTGAATCAAAGTGTGCCATACCACTTTGAAGATTTTAAATGAATAATAATTTGAAAACATTAATGTCCATATAAATAAATCATAATTTTTTTTTGAAAAAATAAACTCTAATGATAAATATTTATAAGAATAAATCATTAAAACATTTAAAACTATATTTTAGTTAAAGAGTTTTTTAACAAAAGGAGAGACACTTGAATACAAATAATTGAGGAATAAAATTTAATCAAAACATTATAATATCATGATAATAAAGGAATTCATGATATAATATGTCAATGTACAATATATACACCATATAATAGTGAATTGGTGCATAACAACAATGAAGTCTCAATGGAAATGTTAATTGAGATGAAATCCCTTATAAAGATTGTATCCTTAAATTAAGGATAAATCAATCACATAATTATGTGTGAAAAATATAAATACACCCAATATAAGTGGATATTAAGTGTAAAACAATCAGAGGTCATTCACACATATTCGTAGGACTACATATTCAAGAAGTACAAGTTTAACCCAAATAATTGAAATTGGGTTAAGAAGTTCCCTTGTAAAAATTTGACAGCCTAAAAACGTCTCTTTAAAATTTAGAAAATTAGTTGATGAGATAAAAAGGGTAGATAAAATTTTTACATAATTTTTACATAAATAAGGATATATAAGAACATATCCCAAAATAATAAGATTTAAATTAAATGTCATAACAAAAAGAAGTCTTTCAAAAAAGAGGTGGGTGAAAGGTTCCCTTACTGATTTGGTAACTTACAAAACATATTCCACATGAAAGGAGGATCATGAAATGAATATGTAAATACTCATAAATGAAAGTATATTACACAAATATTAAAATAATTGGCAGTACATACACCACACAAAAGGAAATTGTGGCAAATATAGCATGAATCCCACAGGAATAAAAAGTGAGATGAAACCCTTTACAACATTGTAATCAACTGAGTCGTATGACCAAAAGTTAATAACCACTAAATTATTCAAAAAATAACACAAATATAAACAGAATCATGAAAATATATATCAAATGGTAGTACACAATACACCACATTCAATATATTAGTGGTGAACAATGGAAATCTCATCGAATTGAATGTGAGATCAGAAAATCCCTTACCTCGTGTACGACTTGACTCGATCGTTCTTTAATCTCCTGAATAATAAACTAAAGTTAATTTATACTTGATTAATAAAAAATTTCAAGTTTATTATTCCTTTTATATCACTTATTACCATGTTATAAACATTATATAACCATTTAAGTTAATAATGTTCATTTTTTCGATATTTGGTACTTGAGTCAAAAATGGACTTCTTATAATTACATGTTGTTCATATGGTCAAAGGATCATTATATCCAGAATTATATTAATGATTTATATATGATATATATCATATATAGCCAGTATATGCATGTATTTATAATATTAAATAACATTTAGAGGTAATAAATGAAATGCACCGTTCATGGAGACGGTAATTCGTACGTACGCATGAACGCTACTTTTATTTCTATTTCTTATTTTAATGAAATTAAAACATAATGATACATAGTTATATTTTAATTCCAGTATAATATCATATATAATATCATTAAATCTATCCTTTATACATCCCATATAAGACATTAACGAGTCACATCACCTTGAGGGGGCGGTAGTCTGCGCTTCCTCAAATGAGATTATCGTATTTACCCACTATGGAAACCATAAAGGCATGATATAAATGTAAAATACAGAAGAATAAACAAAAAATAAACATAATTTATATCATATATAAATATATATCTATCATAATGGCCACCATGAGATGTGTTTAGAGATATTTGAACAATCATCGTTTCGTGAGGCGTTAGTTTTCCATCCACAAAACATTATGTTCTTCATCCATTAGATGGAGGTGTGTGTAGTTGTAGTTCTAATACTTCTCATAACAACATCCTAGTATATTTAAGATACTATTTTTGTTTCAAAATAATGGAATAAAAATATTTTAGGGGTCGGAGAAGTAAAATAAAAGAAAACAATTTAAGAGAAACAGTTACCTTTAATTTGGGTAAATCCCTTTGGTTTGATCCAAAAGACTTTCTGAAGTGCCTTCTGCATAAATTAATGCTTATAAAGGGAGGATATGGATGTAGGGATATTAATTGGGCAGAGTTTGGACGATCCAAATGGCTTGAGAGGTGTGAGGAACTGGATAGAAATGGTCTTTTTTTATAAGAGGGAGGAGGGGCTCTTTAGGAAAGTGTGAAAATATTATTTTATTATATAATGATATTTGGTTTCAAAAGGTCCAAAAATAAATAAGGATAAAGATAAGATGACTCATGATCTAAATAATATTATCCAACCATGAGTGGACATGTTTTGGAAAATATTTTAATCATTATAATCTTTTTTTATTTAAATCATTTATTAACGAGGTAAATACTAAATCATTATTGTGTCATAAATAATTTGATTTAATTGATGTCTAACAATTATAAAAAATGTACCATGATGTAGGAAATCTTTTTGGATTTCCAATGAATATCTATAGTCGAAAATATGACTTATATAACACCATATAAAATTTAATTACTAAAAGAGTTTTGTTAATGTTAATTTTGTCTTTACATTATATTAATTAATCTAAATTGTCATTATCACTCCCAAGTGGCTCAATGAGATCCCAATATCATCCCAAAGATGCCCATGGTTTTTAATGACTTAAAAAATAAGGTTTGTACAAGGGTTAGGGTAATTTTGAATTATTATAATATTTTTTTAACCTTGAATTACCTTATTTGCCTTTAACCGCGGTAAATAAAAGTCAAAAGTTACTATTCACCAAAAATTATTTTCATCTTAATGAACCACATTTTACTTCTTGATAACAACCACGTATGTCAGATTTTTGAAATTCACTTCACAGAAGTGGTAAATTTTCATTTAAATGAAAAATTCAATTTTTTAACTACCACTAAGTGGTTTCACTATTCATAAAAAATTGGATTTTTTCAGAAAAATACCAAAAATTCAACCTTAACTGCATTTGATATTCTGAATTCAAAAATGATGTCTATTTTTCCGAATTCAAAACATTTAAGTGGAATTAATTAATTTTAAAATTAATTCCCATTATTAAAATAAATACAGTGTTTTTGAGAAACAATAACTATCAAAATATTGATACTTGTTTATGTCCAATTTTAAAGTGAAATTAATTCCAATGATCAACAATGGATTAAATGGTAAAAATATATTTTAATTTCACTTTAAAACTAATTAAAAATATAGTCCAACCATATAAATAAATTAGATTAAAAGGAACTTTTGAATTAAAATACAATATTTTTCACTATTCATTAGAAAAATGAACTTTATCAGAAAAATTCCAAAAAAATTACAGAAATTAAATTTTGATATCCCCGTTATAAAGAAGGATTTTATTTGGTCATATAAAATGCATTAAAGAGACCAAAACTATATTTAAAAAGGGTTCTCCTTTAAAAGGCGATAAATCAGCCTTTTAATGTAAATTATGCTTAAAATTATATTCATTCATATTTTAATCCTCTAACATTTATTGGATAAATGAAAATACATTTAACAAACATGTACAATCATATTTTAGTTAGATTTTTTCATTACCACCAATACAACGACTAGGTGTTAACTACCATTTAATATAATAATATATTATTAGTGTGCAACATAAGTTTTCAAAGAAACCCATTGTTGTGTATCAGGTATGCTATCAAACATAGAAACCCTTTTAAATTAAAATTAATAATTAATTAAAAAATTAATAAATATGAAAAGTCATATTCTTTATTTACCTGTGATGTTACAATAAACATAGAAAAATTAATAGGTATATAAAATAAGATATTACCATTGTAACATTATATATTATAAAGTTAAAGAGTTTAAATATATTAAAGGAGTAAAAAACTATTAATATTAGTATTAAATTTTAATATAATTTTAAATATTTTACATCATATATTTTCATCACTAAAGTGTTTAGTGTGAGGATTTTATTAGGTGGTTACATAAAAATATGGTAAGAATTACGTAGAGATATAATGAGTTTAAAAAGCCATAAGTATAGAAAACATAAGGATTATTTGGTATCATATCATATATCATATGTTAGATAGGCACTTAGCAATTGTTTTTTTTATTTTTAAAAATGATTTAATAACATAAAATTTATCATGTTATACAAAATTTAATCTACTTTTATCAGTCATTTATGAGTGATTCATTTATATCACTTGAATAGTGGAATGATAATATTCCCTCAAATTACTCCTTTTAGGTATCCCTAATCGATGATCATCGGAAATTGTTATGGGTTATATTGATATTATTGGACACCCCTGAGTTGAATATTTTAATTTATACAATGAGTTGTAGGAGATATATAATGAATAGAATCATGATGTAATAATTCAAGACTTATTATCTGGACTGACCCACTAAATTATACAATATGAAATTTCATATAATAATTGATATACATGTAAGTGTATTCTTATTATAAATCCCCATTACCTAATTTTGGTGAGATATTTAACATTAAAACCTCCATACATTGATATAATTATTATATAATCTTAAGGGATTAGTTAATCAGGGGTAGTTGGGTGTATTACTGATCATTTCACCAGATGGATCACAACCATGACGGGATTTGTTCACTCAAATATTAAGAAAATTCATTTGGATAATTTGAGGAATTATACTAAGTAAATTCATGTCCATGATTAGTTAAGTGACATGTGATTTTTTTTCTAATTGGATGAATTCCATGTGATTCATTCATTCATAATGGTTGGTTTATTTCAAATAATCATTAATGTATGATATGACCTATACTAGTTTGACAAGTTACATGTCTATTGATCAATTAATTTAATGAAAAAGGGATTATATAGGAATATATATGATTTATATGATGCATATTGTGTGGGCATGTCTATATAGAGATAAATATATATTTGATGGAGATCACGCCATACCCCTTTGTTGATTGAGTAACATTGATTCATTTCTAGAGCTCACATTTTTTATTACATCTATGAAATTGGTATTTAATATTTTTTTAAATTATCTAAATGCTCATATAATTACACTATTAGGATTTAGGATAACTCTTAAATTTTATACAAATCGTTTGTTCCAAAATGTAGAGAGTTTAATAAACCATATCCAAAAGAGTTTGGATGGATTCCTAGAGAGTTATAATTTTTTCCCAATAAAACATTTCTTGTAACGCCCCGACCCCAGTTACCCAGAGTCGGTGCATTACTTCGTAACATTGGCATTATCACAAGAAAGATCAAATCCCGAAAGACCGATTGGTTTAGTAGCCTTGGAAACACTAGATATAATCATAAAGTTTTACATTACATTTCAAAGTGAAAAACTACTACAACAACAAAGTCTTCATATCCACACTATTAACCCCTCATAATATCCCTGCAAGTCATTCATAATTTACTTCTTCACTACCTGGGGAAAAAATAAAACATAGAAAAGGGGTGAGCTCAAATGCCCAGTAAGGATAACAATATAGAGGAACATTCAAAATAAGCGTAAACATTTAAGGCAATGAATTACTAAAACAAAATCCTTCTAAAATTGAACTTCAACATAGTATGGCAAAAGTAAAATGAAATAATGCCATTTACTTGTTCACATGGATATTCTACTAATCGAATAATCACATGCAATATCAATAACCACTTTCATAATGTTGGAATGCATAATGCTAAACGTTAATTTCTTTGTCTAGACCTCATCCCAAGACCTAGGGGTTACTTCTAACCGGAACCCAACCCGGAGTGCCTCTAATAACCGGACACCAACCCGGAGTGCCTCTAATAACCGGACACCAACCCGGAGTGCCTCTAATAACCGGACACCAACCCGGAGGGCATACTTTTACCAGTCCCTAACCTGGAGGGCTTACTTTAACCAGTCCCCAACCTGGAGGGCTTACTTTTACCAGTCCCCAACCTGGAGGGCTTACTTTTACCGGTCCCCAACCCGGAACATACTTGTTTAGCACATTCATCTGAAGAAAAGTTTGAAATATAACATAAACATTCAGATTAAAACCAGCATACGAAATGTCAATAGTTTCACCATAAACTATGAATGGTATAAAATAGCACATCCACAGTCAAAAATATCACAAAACCTTCAATACAATATAGAAGTTTTGTATTATAATAAATCAACTTCAAATAAGCGTAAAATCCATTAAAGGATGTTGACATAGATGAAATCAAAACACTTTTTAGAGAAATATCTCTTTCTATTTTTGAAATCATTTAAGAGCCATATAAAATAAAACATTTTCTTGAAAATATTCTTGTAAGCTTGTAAGGAAAGCTTTGACGATTTTATAACGGCGTAAAATAACCGCACCCGCCGTATAAGTTAAAAAAAACATTCTTACCTCAATTCTGTCGAAAAGGTTAAAAAGGACCTTGTTTTGAAAACGACGGAAAGATTCCTTTATAAACCTCTTATAAAAAGTCAAACAAGGGTATAAATGACTTTAACCCATATTCTTGTAAATAGTAAAAATGTTTTGAAATACATTTTTAAGAAACATGGATGTGGATGATAAAGATATCCCAGTAGATTATTACGTATAAACAACCTCGGATAATGAAGAGATTGTGAAATAACCCTTACCTTGTACTTTTCCTTGGTTGGGGTAGGTTAACCTCCTGTATAATGGTGAAATAGTTGTTATTAAATTATACAAGAATCATATATATTAATATGATATCATATATGATCTTTTAACATTGATTTGTTAATAATATCTTAGAATTATCGTCGTTTCGGGAGTTAACTTACTCATTTTATTTTATATGTTTTGTTACATAAGCCATGGTTGTTGTATATTATTCATATCCAAAATGATATACAGTCCTTAAACATCATTTTTAAATCATCAAATGATAATTATACTTGAATGGATACGATGGAGAATGAATCTCATCGCGTTCGTGGAGACGGTAGTCCGTACGTACGCACGAGCGACAATATCATTCTTTTGATATTAAAATAATATATAAATGGATGGTATATCATATATACAGAATCATTAACATGTTATATTTATTATTTACATGAGTTACACATCATTATTATACCCATCCAAATAATATTATATTGAATAACAATTACACCACGACGTGGAGACGGTAAGTCGTACGTACGCACGTATGGTGACATGTTATTCAAAGGGTGAATAGAATACTGAATATGATTGTACCATATTTATAATAACATCACAGTATATGTGAGATACTGGAGTTATTATTTCAGAATGGTAAGAACAAAGGAAGAAGAAGTGGAAGAAGAAATGAACTTAGAAAAGGGTGGTGAAATCATTACCTCTTCTTCGGGTTCTTCCTTTTGATTTGATCAAAAGGGCTCCTTAGGTTGGCTTTCTGATCAAACTAAGGCCTCTAGGTTGTATTGAGGGATGTTGGGAGAGTATTTGGGCAGAGTTTGGCCGAACCAAAAGGCTTTAGAGGTGTGAAGAAATGAGAAGGAGGAGTGCCCTTTTATAAGAGGGGTGAGGGGCACCTTTGGAAAAGCTAGAAATATTAATTTATAATAAATTCATATTCGGTTTCTAAAGGCTCCAAAGTTGACTATTCAAAGGATGAGGTGGGGATAGGTCTAAAACAACTCATCCAATAGAATTTAGACAGGTTTGGGTACTTATATTAACCTTATCTTTAAGTATTAACTCTAAGTTAATTAGTTTCACTTTTACAATGTCTCTTTGTATTTTTATATAATATGGTTAATAAACATACTATATACATCCAAGCGACCCCCAAGTGGTCCATTAATGATTAACCTATCATAATATAAGTCTCTTGGCCGAACCTTAGATTTTTTGGAATTTAATATCAATTAATAATATAATATTTGTTTTAAGAACTCTTTTATGTCAATTTTGACACTATTCAATAGTTGATTTTTGTGAAACTCATAACAGATTGATTACTTCGAACAAAGTCCATTAAATCAATACTAATATATCATATTAGCCTAGAAAATTAGTTTAATTCATTAAAAGTTTCATATTATATTTATTTGGGTATTTATAATATCAATTATTTTAATTTTTCACTATTATAGTAATTACTGCATCATCATTGTGTCATAAATAAAATAACTTATTTATTGTCTAAAAATTATAAATAAAATATCATTATGTAGGAAATCTTTTTATCTTTCTAATGAATATTTATAATCGAAAATCCAACATGTATAACCCTATGTAAAAATTGTTCTTCTAAAAGATATATGCTTGTGTTATTTTTGTATTCATTTTAACTTAATTAAAATAAAGTGTCATTATCACTTACAAGTGGATCCATGGGGTCCACAAATTGACACAAAGATGCCCATGGTCGACCATGTATCAACCAATAGGGTTAAGACACGTTTTAGGGTAATTTTGTATTATTATAATATTATTTGTTTAACCCTTATTTACCGGATTTACCCTTTAACCATGGTAAATAAAATATTTACCGCAGTAATTATTCAAAATGTCTAAAAATAAAAGTTACCTATTTACATAATTTGGACATCCTGATTCCAAATATGGAATCCATTTTCCTAAATTCAAAACACAGAAGTGGCAGAAATTAATTTAAAATTAATTCCCGCTGTTAAAACAAAAAGCGTGTTTTTAAGAGATAATAACTATCAAAAGATTGACACTTGTTTATGTTTGGTTTAATTGTAAAATTATGTCCAATGATAAACATTAAATTGAATGGTAAAAATATATTCTAAATATACTTTAAAACCACTCAAATTCATAATTTATCACTATTAATTATTTTGATTAAAAAAGTTGTTTTTAATTAAAATTTAGAAATTTTCACTATTCATCAAAATATGAAAGTTATCCGAAATGTACCAAAATTTCAACCTAGGCTAAATTCGATATTCCGAATCCAAAAATGAAGTCCATTTTCAAATATAAAATATATATAATTTCAAAAAGTAGGTATTACTATTCATAACAGCTAGTTTGATTGGTTACGGTGTGTTAGAACTCGGTGTTGCGTACAACACACGCTAGCGTACCGTGGAAGCTTGGGATATTTCATTTTAAATTTTTGATGTCCCCATTTAGTCAAAAAGTTTAAAATATAGTATCTAAAAAGGGTTCACTATTAAAATTTGGTAAAAGTGAAATACTGAAAATGAATTTGTTCTTACATTATGTCTAAGAAACTCATAATATGGATTCTAAAATTATAAGGATTATATAAAGTTTAAAATTTAGTTAACACTATTCATAACCTCTTTTGAACAGCTTGTTTGGTAAGTCATGGTGCAATTGAACTTGGTGTTGCGTGTAGTGAAAGTTATTGAATTATTTTGAAGAAATAACACACTATAAAATCTTGGGGTGTTACATTCTCCCCTCCTTCAATAAATTGCGTCCTCGCAATTTGAAATTGTTCTTCAAAAATAAAAGGTTGAAAATAGAAAATATATTTGTGGGAAAACCCACATCGGAAATTGGGTTACTAAAATTTAGTCTTAATATGAGGAAAAGAGAAATGAAAGGGTCACCACCAAATTATGATCTCGATTCGGAGAACATTGGTGGTAATTTAGAGACATATAATTGGAGGAAAAACGTAAATATTTATAGGTAGTGATTGAGGTCATCAATCACAAACAAGTATGAAATTGAGGTCCTTGAATTCATCAATCTATGATGATTTGAAATACCATCGGTTCAACAAAACATAGGGTATTAGGATAACACATTTTTGACGTTTCGAAATATCTTAGTTGAAATCCCACATCGAAAAATGAATTAATGAGGCCTCTATTTAAAATAAGGAGTCGAAAGTATGAAGATTACCGAAAATAACACATACTAGGGTTCCATGTAGGAAAATATGGATATGGAAGAAAAATCTAACCATCAATTACCTGATGGAGAGTGGTAGAGAACATGGCTATGAAAAGGCCAACAATCCCAAAGCCATAAATTAGTGATGATTTAAGGTACCATCTAGGAAAACATTTTTGTTCTAATTTGCTTTTCTTAATATTGAGGAATTTTTTATGAGATTGGCTAAGATCATATAGAGATATACTTACTTTATAATTAGAGTTTTATCCATTAATAAATTTCTACCACAAACTCATCTTTCACTCTAAAAGATAATTGAATGTAAAAAAATTCTATTTACACTATTCGTATAGGGTTCCAAAATAAACGAATTTATAATTCATCTACATGATCTTTTAATAAAAACTAAATTATTTAATCCCGGACATCTTATAGTCCAGTGGTAGGTGATACACCCTTGTCGCCCTTCGGTTGCGGGTTCAAGTCTCGCAGCCTTGCCGGACGCGACGGGTTGCCGCCCGACCTCCGGGTTGTCCTTTTATGGCAATCCAAAATAATCCAAACTAGAACTATCCAAAATACTTCTGTCCAAACTCACAGTCCAACATTTATAAGGAAGGTAAGAATAATGTAGATCCTTTTTACCCCATAATAGCATATGAATACCTTCATCTTGTATTCTTTTAATACACTGAAACATCCTGAATTACCATATTCCTTATTGATTACATTCACGCTCCCCTATTCCATATAGAATGATGGATATACTTCATCAATCCAAAAATGTTTTAAACCCCAACAATAATGGAATATACAGATCATTAATCAGTTCCAAGGTAGTCAAGAATATCCAATATAATTTATCCAAATCAATCATGTATTATTCTAAAATCACTAACTCGGTATCAGAACCATATTATGGTTTATCTTTCTCTCAACCATATATTTTCCAAAAATTTATCCTGCTATTGAGTCACTTTTCTTTGTTCCACACAATCTCAAGTCCTTAATGAAATAGTACTGCAGTACAATCCTTATATATTCCATAATTATTATAACAAGTACATTGTTGATACAACACTCAATTGGCATAATCAACATAAGAACTCTAATCATTCCTCTTCATCTGTGGTAGTATCATAACTTGATTGTTATCCAATAGCATCATTTGCGGCATAGTCTGATGACTGGGGCATAGGTTCACGTAGTGTCCAAACTCCTTGCAAATGAAGCATTGTACATTTAAAACCATTTTCTTACCTTTGCAGTCACGTACATTGTGCCCTTTTCCTCCACACTTATAACAAACTCCCATTCCTTTCAGGAAAGTTCCAGGGTGTTTCTTTCCACAGTTACCACATATGGGAAAATTCTTCTTTTCACTCTTCCCTTTATCCATCTTTCTCTCTTCCATCATTTTCTTCTCTTGCTTCCCTTCAAAGCCATAGGACTCAGTAAACTCTTTACTTATCTTATCAACACATGATATTATTTCTTCATATGATGATAATACATGGGAGACTATTTCTCTTATCAATTCTAGCTTAAGACCATGAAAGATATGATCCTTCCTTCTCTTTGGATCATGTGCATTTCTGGAGTTCTCATTCCTTCTACTGGGCGCCATTTCTAAACAATGGCATAAACTAGATCAGTTTATGAATCAAAATACATAATCCCATACTTATAAAACACTTAACATAAATTGAACTATTTATGGATATAATCCATAATCATAAAAATGTTTTCTTTGAGGAAGTATATACTCATAAACCCTTCATAATGATTTGTAAAGAAAATGAGAGTTATCCTAAGCATATCCCCCGGGAGTGTCGTAACCAAGAGTGCAGTAAGGCCCGTTGTCGTGCACCAGTTCCCGTTCGAGTCTAGCTCAAAGCGGTGTTTTCGGGTTTTACCCCTAGGTACATCTGTGCCAGAGCCGCCTCTACCTGCTCGTATCCAGACAGGGACGTATTGCTCGGAAAACTCACAAAATCTCTACAATACCAAAATTCTAGGAAGTTCTTCTATACTAATCCTCAAAGTTCATCTTAGGTCTACGTGCTCTAATCAGAGTTTATCTAAATCTAGTTTCCAAGGTTTGTACTAAACTTCCTCTGATACCAACTGTAACGCCCCGACCCCAGTTACCCAGAGTCGGTGCATTACTTCGTAACATTGGCATGATCACAAGAAAGATCAAATCCCGAAAGACCGATTGGTTTAGTAGCCTTGGAAACACTAGATATAATCATAAAGTTTTACATTACATTTCAAAGTGAAAAACTACTACAACAACAAAGTCTTCATATCCACACTATTAACCCCTCATAATATCCCTGCAAGTCATTCATAATTTACTTCTTCACTACCTGGAAAAAAAATAAAACATAGAAAAGGGGTGAGCTCAAATGCCCAGTAAGGATAACAATATAGCGGAACATTCAAAATAAGCGTAAACATTTAAGGCAATGAATTACTAAAACAAAATCCTTTTAAAATTGAACTTCAACATAGTATGGCAAAAGTAAAATGAAATAATGCCATTTACTTGTTCACATGGATATTCTACTAATCGAATAATCACATGCAATATCAATAACCACTTTCATAATGTTGGAATGCATAATGCTAAACGTTAATTTCTTTGTCTAGGCCTCATCCCAAGACCTAGGGGTTACTTCTAACCGGAACCCAACCCGGAGTGCCTCTAATAACCGGACACCAACCCGGAGTGCCTCTAATAACCGGACACCAACCCGGAGTGCCTCTAATAACCGGACACCAACCCGGAGGGCATACTTTTACCAGTCCCTAACCTGGAGGGCTTACTTTAACCAGTCCCCAACCTGGAGGGCTTACTTTTACCAGTCCCCAACCTGGAGGGCTTACTTTTACCGGTCCCCAACCCGGAACATACTTGTTTAGCACATTCATCTGAAGAAAAGTTTGAAATATAACATAAACATTCGGATTAAAACCTGCATACGAAATGTCAATAGTTTCACCATAAACTATGAATGGTATAAAATAGCACATCCACAGTCAAAAATATCACAAAACCTTCAATACAATATAGAAGTTTTGTATTATAATAAATCAACTTCAAATAAGCGTAAAATCCATTAAAAGATGTTGACATAGATGAAATCAAAACACTTTTTAGAGAAATATCTCTTTCTATTTTTGAAATCATTTAAGAGCCATATAAAATAAAACATTTTCTTGAAAATATTCTTGTAAGCTTGTAAGGAAAGCTTTGACGATTTTATAACGGCGTAAAATAACCGCACCCGCCGTATAAGTTAAAAAAAACATTCTTACCTCAATTCTGTCGAAAAGGTTAAAAAGGACCTTGTTTTGAAAACGACGGAAAGATTCCATTATAAACCTCTTATAAAAAGTCAAACAAGGGTATAAATGACTTTAACCCATATTCTTGTAAATAGTAAAAATGTTTTGAAATACATTTTTAAGAAACATGGATGTGGATGATAAAGATATCCTAGTAGATTATTACGTATAAACAACCTCGGATAATGAAGAGATTGTGTAATAACCCTTACCTTGTACTTTTCCATGGTTGGGGTAGGTTAACCTCCTGTATAATGGTGAAATAGTTGTTATTAAATTATACAAGAATCATATATATTAATATGATATCATATATGATCTTTTAACATTGATTTGTTAATAATATCTTAGAATTATCGTCGTTTCGGGAGTTAACTTACTCATTTTATTTTATATGTTTTGTTACATAAGCCATGGTTGTTGTATATTATTCATATCCAGAATGATATACAGTCCTTAAACATCATTTTTAAATCATCAAATGATAATTATACTTGAATGGATACGATGGAGAATGAATCTCATCGCGTTCGTGGAGACGGTAGTCCGTACGTACGCACGAGCGACAATATCATTCTTTTGATATTAAAATAATATATAAATGGATGGTATATCATATATACAGAATCATTAACATGTTATATTTATTATTTACATGAGTTACACATCATTATTATACCCATCCAAATAATATTATATTGAATAACAATTACACCACGACGTGGAGACGGTAAGCCGTACGTACGCACGTATGGTGACATGTTATTCAAAGGGTGGATAGAATACTGAATATGATTGTACCATATTTATAATAACATCACAGTATATGTGAGATACTGGAGTTATTATTTCAGAATGGTAAGAACAAAGGAAGAAGAAGTGGAAGAAGAAATGAACTTAGAAAAGGGTGGTGAAATCGTTACCTCTTCTTCGGGTTCTTCCTTTTGATTTGATCAAAAGGGCTCCTTAGGTTGGCTTTCTGATCAAACTAAGGCCTCTAGGTTGTTTTGAGGGATGTTGGGAGAGTATTTGGGCAGAGTTTGGCCGAACCAAAAGGCTTTAGAGGTGTGAAGAAATGAGAAGGAGGAGTGCCCTTTTATAAGAGGGGTGAGGGGCACCTTTGGAAAAGCTAGAAATATTAATTTATAATAAATTCATATTCGGTTTCTAAAGGCTCCAAAGTTGACTATTCAAAGGATGAGGTGGGGATAGGTCGCAAACAACTCATCCAATAGAATTTAGACAGGTTTGGGTACTTATATTAACCTTATCTTTAAGTATTAACTCTAAGTTAATTAGTTTCACTTTTACAATGTCTCTTTGTATTTTTATATAATATGGTTAATAAACTTACTATATACATCCAAGCGACCCCCAAGTGGTCCATTAATGATTAACCTATCATAATATAAGTCTCTTGGCCGAACCTTAGATTTTTAGGAATTTAATATCAATTAATAATATAATATTTGTTTTAAGAACTCTTTTATGTCAATTTTGACACTATTCAATAGTTGATTTTTGTGAAACTCATAACAGATTGATTACTTCGAACAAAGTCCATTAAATCAATCCTAATATATCTTATTAGCCTAGAAAATTAGTTTAATTCATTAAAAGTTTCATATTATATTTATTTGGGTATTTATAATATCAATTATTTTAATTTTTCACTATTATAGTAATTACTGCATCATCATTGTGTCATAACTAAAATAACTTATTTATTGTCTAAAAATTATAAATAAAATATCATTATGTAGGAAATCTTTTTATCTTTCTAATGAATATTTATAATCGAAAATCCAACATGTATAACCCTATGTAAAAATTGTTCTTCTAAAAGATATATGCTTGTGTCATTTTTGTATTCATTTTAACTTAATTAAAATAAAGTGTCATTATCACTTACAAGTGGATCCATGGGGTCCCAAAATTGACACAAAGATGCCCATGGTCGACCATGTATCAACCAATAGGGTTAAGACACGTTTTAGGGTAATTTTGTATTATTATAATATTATTTTTTTAACCCTTATTTACCGGATTTACCCTTTAACCATGGTAAATAAAATATTTACCGCAGTAATTATTCAAAATGTCTAAAAATAAAAGTTACCTATTTACATAATTTGGACATCCTGATTCCAAATATGGAATCCATTTTCCTAAATTCAAAACACAGAAGTGGCAGAAATTAATTTAAAATTAATTTCCGCTGTTAAAACAAAAAGCGTGTTTTTAAGAGATAATAACTATCAAAAGATTGACACTTGTTTATGTTTGGTTTAATTGTAAAATTATGTCCAATGATAAACATTAAATTGAATGGTAAAAATATATTCTAAATATACTTTAAAACCACTCAAATTCATAATTTATCACTATTAATTATTTTGATTAAAAAAGTTGTTTTTAATTAAAATTTAGAAATTTTCACTATTCATCAAAATATGAAAGTTATCCGAAATGTACCAAAATTTCACCCTAGGCTAAATTCGATATTCCGAATCCAAAAATGAAGTCCATTTTCAAATATAAAATATATATAATTTCAAAAAGTAGGTATTACTATTCATAACGGCAAGTTTGATTGGTTACGGTGTGTTAGAACTCGGTGTTGCGTACAACACACGCTAGCGTACCGTGGAAGCTTGGGATATTTCATTTTAAATTTTTGATGTCCCCATTTAGTCAAAAAGTTTAAAATATAGTATCTAAAAAGGGTTCACTATTAAAATTTGGTAAAAGTGAAATACTGAAAATGAATTTGTTCTTACATTATGTCTAAGAAACTCATAATATGGATTCTAAAATTATAAGGATTATATAAAGTTTAAAATTTAGTTAACACTATTCATAACCTCTTTTGAACAGCTTGTTTGGTAAGTCATGGTGCAATTGAACTTGGTGTTGCGTGTAGTGAAAGTTATTGAATTATTTTGAAGAAATAACACACTATAAAATCTTGGGGTGTTACATTTCTGAAGGTGCGATATGTTAGTATGTTAACTAAAATGGTTATATTTTATTATACAATAGACCCTATTTTATTTCCTATGATATGAATAGTATTCATACCCGACCTGAGGTTACATTGCATCTAATGTAACCCCGATAAAAGGATTGATATTTTGTTACATTTAATGTAATATGATATGCATATAATGCATATATTTATATTATTTTGACTCAAATTTAATGTTTCAAAGGGATTGAGACTATATTTATTCTAATTCATTATGTGATTATGATTTTTAGTGTATGGATACTTTCAAATCTTCCATAATGGTTTCCTTTAGTTATAATCCAATGTGTTGATTAACTTATGGTTATATGAACTGATTATAATTTTTTGAAAAGTTAAAATAATTATACGTTTAACATTAAATTTTTTTATGACATATACTATCTTTTAAGTGTTGGAATCTGACATTCAAGCAACTTTATTGAATTAAAGAAGCCTATATAAAGGGATGTGAACCCCTTGTCGAGAGATTGGGATACTAATAATCTATAATTGATGTTTTCCATTACTCCTTATTCTCTATTAATATTTCTGGAGAAGGTTCTATATCACCTATGGAGTCTTAGGGATCCCCTTATAACATACAAGGATTATAATGTCCATTTTCATCTTTGAAAAGGCATGATTTTTATGGCAATTTCGTGGTTATCCCCATTAAGCAAGATATATAAAAACAAATAGAGATAGAGATTATTGTGTTTATGATGTTCATGTTATTTTTTATGTTCTTTATCATATATATTATTTTAATAAAGATATATCAAGAATTTCTATGGTTTTCTTCCACTATAACGATTATGAGACAATCCTCTAAAAACCATCAAGTAGAAGTGAAATGGAAGGTTCTATACATAGATATAGCTAATAGAAGTAAGAAGACCATAATTCCCAAGGATATTATTGTTTGGGAAATTAATGGAGAAAGAATAAAGCATTTTTACATTATTAGAGATAAAATGAATTGGATTTTTATGATGAGAAGATACTCCTAACCTTTTTTCTTTCATTAATGATCAAAGGGGACACCACCTTATTCTTAAATGTGTTTGTTATCTATTATTTTATACATAAGGAATTAAAGGTCATACATTTGAGATAATAATTGGTTTGATGAGTAAATTGTGAAATTATTACATTAGGAGGATATATCTATCATTATGTTCCCTGTAAAGTGATATTATTTCAAGAAACCCAATTAGAATTAGTTCTTTTAAAAGGTTATTTATGAAAATAATTATCATCTAAAAGGGATATCAACCATGATGAAGAGACATTATAAGCTTACCTAATATGACCGAACCATTAAATACTTATATAATATATCATTTTACAATAATATAAATTACATATTGTAATATACGACACCCCATAACAAATAGGTTTAGTGTCATTTGATATTAGATGCATGAACTTATTATTTTAAATGTGTCTTCATATTATCCCAAACAATTTTCCACACCTGATATCCTTTTTGAAATATTATAAATAATACTCATCTTCATTACATAGGGGATATATTTATAAGATAATGGTGATATCATACACTATGTAAGGGTTAATAAATAAGAGATATTAATCAATTCATTATAGGTAATAAAAAAGATGATAAAATGGGTAAGAATAAAGATGAACATGTAGGAAAGTGAACATAATCATAAATTCATACCCAAATTAGTAATAATATATAATGAATCATAAATATTTGTCATAAAATAGGAGGTCAGAATTATAAGATAATAATTATAATCCACAGATATAAAAACATGGAATGTGGAAAGAACATAAGCATAGAAATGCAAAACTTAATCCAGGGATAACCATTGAGAAATTTATATAATAGTGGAATAGGTTACCCACATATATCCCATAAAGCAATTCACTAAGCTAACTAACCATGTACTAAAACATAACATCTCATGAGATATAAAGCATCACCCAATGCATTAGATGGATATTTACTTTTGGGCCCAACAAACATAAAATTATAAACCATATATATGTGTTCCATATGAACATGATCACATTATTAAATTAACCACAACATAAATAACTCTTGAGAAATAACACTATTTCCTAAAAATTAACACAATGAAAAAATAAATAATCTATGAAAAAAGTGAATGATACCATTACAACATATCCCCAGTGAAACATAATAAACATTAAAGGATACTGACATATAAAAAAGAAGAAATATCCTTTACTTTTTTTTAAATTTTATTTTAATTTAAATTAATTAAAAATTAAATTGTTTTATAAAAATAATTAGAAAGTAAATAAAAATTCCTTTTAAAAACCATGAAAACATAGAAAGTAATCTTTGTAATTAAAAGCATAGAAAATAGTGGGAGAAAGTAACATTGTGGAAAATGTTAAAGAATAAAATTAAAATATTAATTTCAAATATTTGTAAAATAATATAAAATTTAACAAAAAATAAACTTCATAATTTATATAAGTGAAATAATAACAAATAATACATCCATGATACATAATAGATAAAATAGATATAGAAGATAAATAGTCCAACTTAAAAGATTATTTAAATGGAATTCAAGTTGTAAGAATAAGTTTAGTTGAATTATGAATAAATGAGAGGAGAAATGGTAAGAATACAAGGATACCCAAAAAAACTAAATTATAATAAAATATAAGTTATTTTTGAAAGAAAAAACATATAATTTTCATCAATTGAAATTTAGACACTAACAGTATTAATTTTAAAGAGTGATTGGAAAAGAAACTCGTATCTTTACTCCTAACTCCCACAAAAGCAATTTAACCTCATATTAAATTAACATAGTAATCTTAATAACTTATTTCAAAACCTTATCCAATACTATTACCTTTTATATATTTCAATTATAATAATTCATTACACATATATTATATAGTCAATGTTTATTTTTATCACTAAGTGTTAACGATTTTTATTGTTTTTTACCAGTTTCATAACAATGATTTCAATCCTCATTCTTTTGTAAATATTTATTCATTTATAGATTATTCCAGGAATTTTGATTATTATTTTTGAAATTATTTATGCAGTTTCATGTTCTTTTGTTAGAAGGTATCTATATGACTCATGAGAATGAAATTCACAACAATTATGTTTCAGCTAATTTATAGACAACAACAAGCTACTTTATGATGACCATTAATTTTTTTTTTCAACATTCCAAAACCATAAAAAACCATAAATTAATCTTTAATATCATATATTTCCAATATTAATTTCATTATATATATTCATGTGATAAAAATTATAGATAGTATATCATTGTTCATGTTGGTGGTTAAAACATCCCAATCAAGAACATGTTATACTAATAAATGAGAAAGATAATAGTTTTTTATTATAGTAAAATATTTTTTTATTAAAGAATAATAATTTTAATAACACATATATATTTTATTTAATTATATTTATATGTATTATATATGATAAGATAATTCAAAAATATAAAAAATAACTACATACTCTGATGAATTCTCTCTTTCTCAAAATGGGTTCCATTGGAATGAAGGATTTATGCCTCCTTATTGGCACTAGAAGCTACAAAAAATTTAAGAATAATTTATGATATGGTATTTGGGTAGGTATTAAGGATAAAAAATTAAGGTAAAGTGTGTTTTGAAGTGGTCCTTTTATAGGTGAGTTTGAGTGGCACAAATATTCATTTCTTAACATGTAATGAATTTAATTTCACATGGAATTTGATTCCAAAGAGGGAAAAATATATATGGGTCATAAAAACCTTCCTAAAACTATTATTAGAATAGTTTAGAAAAATTTTAGGCATTTATCTCTCCTTTACCGCATTTTACCCTTACCGTGATAACTCAATATTTACAATGGTAACATATTTTTTTCTCAAAAATGAAATTAAAAATCTCACATAATTTCAATTTTTTTATTAATAAATCAAAATATATTTTATTAAATTCAATTTCTGAAAGTGTTCAAAATTAATTTTAAAAAATAAATTTAAAACTCCTAAAAAATTTGAAAATATAATTTTAAGAAAAAAATGACTTTATTCTTTTCTTGTAATAAGTAATAATCATTTAATGAATGTAAAATAATTTTTTATATATATAAAATATATTTCATTAAATTTTATACCTCAAATAGGCTAAATTTTTCTTTTAAATACAAATTTATAATATATAAAAAACAATGTTTTAAAATAAGACATTTTTTTAATAATTATGAATCCTTAAATTTATATTCCTGTTAACTCCTATATTATTTATTTGATATTATTTACTTATTTTAAAAATCATTCATTGATTTTTTTATATGTCATATTGAAATGAATATTTAGAAAAAAAAATAATTTAAAATACATTTTATACCAAAAAAAATTCTTTAAAATAATAGATATTTTCACAAATAAATTTATATCTTTTTTATTTGATACCAAAATTATTTATGTTTTTTTAATTAAATGTCAAATATTTTATGGGTAACACATTATTTACTTCATACTAAAAATACTTAGTATACCTATTTGATATATGTATACCCAATGACCATATATCCAATGACTATATATCAAATGACAATATATCTAATGGCCATATATTTAATGGATGTATATAAATTTCCATATAAATAATGGTCATTTTATATTATTATATATTACCTAAAATTCTCAAAAAAAATTCATTCATCCAATTTTTTATTTCTCTCACATAATTTCAATTAAATTTAATTTTTTTCCTTCATTATATAGTTATAATCAATGATATGATATTCAAGGAAATCCAAAAGTTGAATATTTAATGTTGATATATTTTTTTTATCTTAATAAGATAGTAAACATGTTAAGGAATAAAAATGTGGTGAGTTGCATACTTAAAACATTTAAATAAATTTTCCCTCATAATTTCATTACTCAAATAAAACCAAAAGAGGGAACATTTTCCTCATTACATATTCAGGTTTCAATGTCACTTCCATAAAATTATAATTACCCAAAAGAACCTTAATTAGGTGAGTTTTATTGTTTTGAAGATGTTTATTTCAATGAAACAATATCTCTAATATTTTTTCCTCATAAGAGAGATATCATGTTCTAATAGTAATATCATTAAATATGGTACATATAATGGATTTAGTATATACTCCCTTAAAATTTATTCATGGAACACATCATGCACTCTTGATATGTTTAGTGGAAGCACACCCTAATAAGTTAGAATTCTTGTATGATTGAGGATTTCAAATGGGATGATGTATTTGAGTATCAAATTTACATTCCTTCCAAATCTTATAACACTATTATATGGTGATATTTTTAAACAACACTGTTTCTCCAAATTCAAACTCCAAATCACACTAACTATTATTATTGTATCAATTATAACATCTTTGGTATTCTATAATATAATATTGAATAGTTTGAATATTCCCTAAAATTTATTTAGTAATATCTTGTCCCTATAGCTTATACTCTCAAAATTCATCACTACAGGTTGTAGTTTTATACCTATTCCTAAACATTTCCTCATATAATTGCATTTAAATGCCAAAAATGAAACTATTGTTGTATAATAATTTTAAAAATGTAAGATATTGATCGAAATATCCATTGAAATCCATTTAATTGGATATCATTATATCATTAAGAGTTTAAACCATTCTTTTATGTTGAGCATTTTCTTAAATATGATAATCTATTATAATGTTTATATATTTATCCAATTCATATTAAAGACACATCCTGATAATCAGGGTAAATTGTAGATATTAATAATATAAAATTGAATATGGTAATCCATCTATCTATACGAAATACCATATATATATCTTAAAAAGTTTATTTAGTGATAAATCCTCTTGAATGGAAATAAAATGCATTGAATTTATAAGTAGATCAACCACAACCCAAATATAATTATGGCTATTATAATTCTTGGTATGTTTAATGAAAAAATATACATTGATGTTCTAATATATCTGTACAAGTATGGGTAATAGTTGAATCAACCCCTTTCAATTCTTACTTTTAGCCTTAACTTGATGAAAAAACAAGCATCAAGCTATATAATTTATAATGTCCTTATTTATGTTGTCTCGCCAAAAGTACTCCTTTATATCTTTATATATCTTTGTGTTGAAGGATGTATAGAGAAATATGAGTTATGTGAATTATCCAACAACTCGTTTTTATAATATGATATTTAAGAGACAAAAATTCATTTCATGAATCATATAATTCCATTATTTTCAAGGTTGAAATATTATATATTCTAAACCTTCTTATGTAGTTTCGTATTATTATTTTACTCCTCCTTGATCTTAATATGGATGGATGGTTGAGAAATCACATGGGGAAAAATTACCCTTCCCATATATTCTGATGTCTAGGCCTTTTATTTTAAAATCCATGAGAATTGGGTGTTTTTCAATCACGATGATAGATAAGTACAAACAATACTTTCTCTATGGATCATCTACCACCTTGTTTTCCCTTTAGGGTGGTGATTTATTTAGTAGTCACAGTCCTTGATCAAATCTAACTATCTCTTTAATATAATTTCAAACTTATTATATAAGAATATATACTTTAAGATCTCATGATCAATATATACAATTGTTTCATAGAAATAATGCCTTTATATCTTTAATGAAAATATTACCAGTGCTAGATATAAATCTCTTTTTTGATAATTTTCCTCATGAAACTTTAAAAAAAACAATGCATAACCTACCAACATATCATTTTCAATAATAACACAACCCAAACCCCTATTTAATACATTACAATATATCACAAAACCTTATCTACTACAAGGTAGAGTGATTATAGGTGAAATGACCAACCTAATCTCAAGATCCATGAAATTATCTTCACATTCTTCTATCTTGAGGAACTTTAAAAAATTTCGGGTAAACTTGGTTAGTGGATTTGACAATCATTAGGTATTTATCAAAAAGTTTTGATAGTATCTAGAAAATCCAAGAAAACTATAGAGATTTATTATATCAGTTAGTATAGTCCATTATTTAATCAACTTATTCTTTTATAGATTTATAAATATACCCTTTCATGGGATTACAAGACCCCATAATGACACTTTATATATTAAAAATTCACACATGATAAATTTGGAATATAATTTCTCTTTTCTCAAGGTCTTCAGCACAATCATTGCATTCTATTCATTCTCTTCTCTAATATTAGGATATATGTGAATCTCATCTACAAAGACTACTAAAAATTGATAAATAAAATATCAAAAGACTTTATTAATAAATTCTATAAGTATAGAACGGGCTATTGTATATTCAAAAGACATCACTATAGATTAATAAAATCTATATCTTTTATGAAGGATTACGTGTGTATATCCTCTCTTTTTACTCTTTATCGATGATATCCATATAAAAGTTTTATTTTTGAGAATTACTGAGCCCCTATATGCTGATCAAGTAATCACTGATATGTGGTAGAGGATACTTTTTATTGGTCACGATTTATTAAAGTTCACAATAAATAATGCAAAGATGGATTGAAAAATCCATCCTTATAAAAAAAAGGGATACATCACCAATGGTGAAGAAATTCGATTTATAAGAACATAGTCCATATTCTTTTATAGTTTCTTCATTAATTCCTTTGATTCATTTAGGAGTATTCTATAATGAGTATTTTATATTATCATTTCACCAAGTTTGAGTTTAATTGAAAAATCGACCTCATGATTTGGTGGAAAACTAAGAAACCCTTTGGGAAATAAATCAACATTCTCACACAATTTGAATATATTCATTTTTGAGTTTCTCCCTATCCATTTGAGATAAATACCATTCATGATTGGGTATTAAGACCCATATACAGGAAGTAATTTTAATAAGGACTTCATAGTCAATATTAAATAGATATATGATCATGGGTTGATTTGGGATATGAAATATGATTTCCCTATATCAATAATTGATATTTTCCCTATGTAGAGAGAGTTATCCCATTCCCAAAATCTCATTAAATTACACAAAAGATTAGATAAAAAGTTTTATAGAAATATAATTCCCACAAACCTTAACTAGATAATATTTTTACACATGGGATGCAATCCTCACATAATTAGGGTTTTTCAATTATGATTCAATATCTAATCATGAGGATGGTGTTTTAATGCATTTATAAAACTTTCTATTTATAAATTAGTGGGTAGATTAATAATCAAATAATAAAATTAAATTTCATGAATAGATAAAAAGGGCACATATCTCCATTTGATTCTTATTATAATCATTTACTTAAATGAAAATAATGGACAAGGTTAATAAATATAAATTGTTTAATAGAATTATATTACACACTATAATGAAGATGAAAATTCAATCCCAATATGATTGTCCCATAACACCTTCATTTTATCCTATGATACTCCCAATTCAACATATATAACTTTTAGTTCAACATAGGTTTTTAATTTTTATTATTTTAATCTTTATAACCTAATTCCTAAAAATAACTAAACCTCACTATGATACCAACTAATATTATCCAACCATAATATACTCACATAATATATAATTTTACATAAATATCCTATATATATAATAAGAAATCATAATCCAAGACCTATAAGTTTATTGTATTTGGATATTAACTACATGGATTTATTATTTTACAATACATCTTTAACACCACCCAAAATATTATCCACATAAGATATACTTATAGAAAAATTATAAATAATAATCATCCTCATGACTTTGGGAATGGAAACATAAGAAAAGGGTGAGCTCAAATTCTTGGTAAATTATAATACATAAGTGATATAAATCAATATAGCACATGTAATAATAAATATGATCATAAATAAGTAACTATAAAAAGAACATGTAGGAAAGGGTATATAATCATAAATTCATACCCAAAGGAGTAAGGGAATAGAATGAATAATAAATATTTATCAAAAAATAGAGTGGAAGCCTAAGATAATAATCATGATCATTTTATATATAACATAGTAATAGAGCACAATCATATGCATAAAAAATCTGAACTTATGTCAAGGTTAATATCTAAGACATTCATATCATAGTGGACTATGTTAACCACCTATGTCCAATAACATAATGTATAATGAAAACCAACGGTGTCTTATAAGATAATATCTCATGAGATATATAAAATTTCACTCCCACCCATCATATAATGATAAATCATATATATGTTCCACAAATAAACATTATCACATTTATAAAGTAACCATAGTTTAATATATTTCAGGAAATAAAATGGTTTTGTGAAAATTTTCAAAAGGTTCAAATAAATAAACTAGATAAATAAAATGCATGATTCCATTAAAATATATCCCCAGTGAAACGTAATAAACATTAAAGGATATTGACATGGAAAAAATAAAAAAAATATTATACATTTTATATAAATTTTATTTTAAAATGAATCAATTTAAAAATAAATGATATTAGAAAAATATTAATAAAGTAAATAAAAATTACTTTGAAGAACCCTGAAAACATAGACATTAAAATTATTATTGAAAAGTGAATAAATAGTGGGTGAAAGTAACTATGTATAAAATGTAAACTATGGGTGTTAAAAGATTCCTTTTATGATTTTTTAAAATAATGTTAAAGTCAATATAAAAAAAATCCTCATCAATCATAGAACTAGAAATGGTAATAAGAAATGTCAACCACAAAATTAAATATATTATAATAATACATATATATATTTAGATATAAATAACATAAAACATCCCCAATAAAAATTTAGACATTGAAAATATCGATTTCATAGCGAGATTGGAAAAGAAACCCTTTCCTTTAATACGGACTCACATAAATGTTATCCAAATATTATATGATAAACATATTAGGATTTATCAATTACTTAATAACATCAATAAAATCTATTAAATTTTATTATATTTAATTATATTCATTTTTTGCACATATATTTGTTAGATATTGTCTAAATCCATCATTAAATGTTAGTAATTTGGATTTTTTTGTACAAGAATCATAATGATGATTTTGATCCTCATTATTCGATAACAAGTTAGTAATTACCATATGAAATAAAGTAGATTAATGATTATTATTAAATTACTTATATACTACCATGATTATTTTATGGAAGTTATGGGTATAATTTGTGAGAATGGTATTGGAGACATGAATTATTAATGTAATTTACCAATAACCAAGAGTTACTTTAGAATGACCATTATTTTGTTTTCAAACTTATATAATCATATTAATATCATAAATTAATAATATCTTAATTTACAAGTATTATTTTCTTTATACTCATTTTTATTGTAAACTACATAGATATTATAGCATCATTTAAATAGGTGGTTCAACCAACCCAAACAAGAACATGTTATACTAATGAATGGGTAACAATATTGAGTTATATTATAGTAATATAATTTTTATAGAGGAATAATGATGGTAAAAATAAATAATTATAACAGTGAATGATATTTATAAAGAGTATATATGAAAAGTTAATTGAAAATTATATATAATAACTAGATGCCTACTTTGATGAATACACATTTTCTCAAAATGGGTTCATTAAGATTGAATGATTTAGGTCTCCTTATTGGAAACATAAGATACCAAACATGTAATAATAATTTAGAATGTGTAATTTGGGATGTTATTCAATAGAAAAAGTAATGATAAGTGTATTTTTAATTTAGAAGAGGATTGGTCCTTTTATGATAGAGTTTGAATGGAATTTCCACAAATACCCATTTCTTAGTATGTAAGTAATGTCATTTTACATGAAAATTGGATAGAAAGTGTAAATATAATTTTTATGTTTCATGAATACCCTCATAAAAAAAATTTATATATAAAATTGGATATATTTTAAGCATTCTACCTCTTAATTTGTCACCTATTTACCTCATTTTACCATTACAATGGTAAATCAATTTGTACCTCAGTAACTTATTTTTTTTTTCCAAAATTTAAATTGAACCCATTACCGAATTTAAATCATTTTATTATAAAAAATAAAATCAATTTAATTAAATTTAATTTTTAAATGTAATTAAAGATAATTTTATATAAAAAATGAAAAAATATAAAAACAATTGTTAAAAAACTTTATTTTTAAGGATTAAAGTTACATTATGTTTATTCTTTAACAGGTAATAATCATTAGGTTAGTATTAGTTTATTATATATATATATATATTATTTTATTAAATTTTATACTCCAAATATGAAAAATTTATTTTTAAGTAAAAACATATAATATATAAAAATAATAATGTTTTTTTAATAAAACAATTTTAAGTGAAAATAAACCATTAAATTTGTATACCTTATAGACCATTAATTATTTATTTGATCCCATTTATAAACATTATTAACCATTCCTCGATTATTTTCAATCTAATTTATCAAAATAGTTTATTAAAATTAATTAATTCAATTTCAAATTTATTATGTACCAAAATAAAATTTTGTCTAAAATAATAAATATTTCCATCAATAAATTAGTATCTATTTCTTTTATTTCCAAGTTATTTATCTTATATTATTTTATGATCAATTATTTTATGTGTAACACAATATTACTTTTAAATATAAAATACTCAATATACCTATAGGATATATGTGTACCCAATGAACATATATCCAATGACTATATATACGATGACTAAATATCCAATGGCTATATATCAAATGATTATTTATATAATGGATTTATAAAATGGTCATATTTAATTTAAGTGTATGACCTTACATTCTTCACTAAAATTCATTCATGCTATTTATCTATTTCCCTATCAAAATGTCTATTATATTTATTTTTTTCCTTTTCTCTATTGTTATAATTTTTGGTATGATCGTCTAGGTAAAATGTGAGGAGGAAGACTTCAGTTGAGTGTATTCTAGAAGGCTTATGTAATGGTTGAAAATATGGAAAATATTGAAATTATCAAAATGTCATTATTGAGGGTTTTTTCAAATTTACTTATGATGAGTAATTTTTTCATTGATACATAGGGGGAGACATAAGTTACAGGGGGAGAAAACTACTTGTGAATGATTGTTTTTAATCTCTTTATTAACATGATTATAGTAATTTACTTTAGTAATCATCTTAATGTTTCTTTAAAATATTATTTTTTAGTTGGTATCTTGTGGAATTATTTTATCGATTGTTTTGATGTATGATTTATGTTCTCTAATTTTCTATACGAATCTAGCACATGTAAAATTAGATTTGATTGATTTATGACTCAATTATTTGAGATAAGTGATACCAAACCATTTTAAAGAACCATTTTATTTATTACTATTAAGTGAGAGAGAGGGTGGAAGTTGGATAAGAACATATTATAATATGTTTATCTATGGTCATTGAAGGAAAATCAAAAGGGGGAGATTATTAGTCTCATGATTGATTATGATGATTTATTTTTTCAATAAGTTTTTATGTCAATATGTGATGAGTTAAAAACGACAAATTGAGATGAAGAACCCAATAGATTTTCTATTTGTTTGTGAAATAGATTGTTTGTTTCTTTGTCTATAAAATATACTGTAATGTTTTTTAGGATACTATCAATATTTATATAGAATTTCTATCATCCATGGATTTATTTTTATACAATAATATTAAGTTACTAATAAACCTATATTAAAATCACTACATTAAATCAAATAGTGTTTTGAATTAGAAGTTAATGAGATAGTTAATGATTGAGTTGATGAGTCTAAGGAAGCTAATTAGCTGCTAGAGAAATTAAAAAAGTTTAATAACTTGTATGATATGGTTATGGAATTATTATTAGGTTCAATCCATATGAATGTGTTTTATATATTGTATAATTAGTGATTTATGGATAAACATGAAGATGGTTCTCTATACGTGCATGAAAAAAAATTTAGGGGATGCTCATATGAATTTCGATGTTCATGACTTGGAGCGTGATTAAAAATCAGGGTTAGATGAGGCGTGACATGTGCCTATCATGGGGTGTGGAAAAAACTATTATTTCCTATGTTCAAATGAAGTATTAGGGTTAACCAAGGTTTTCAACTAATAAGAACAAACAATAATCGCATTTTCAATTTAAATTTGAGAAATAAGTGTAGTTGTTTTTGAAATTGTTTGGTTTTGAAAGAAAAGAAACAAAAAAAATATAAAAATTAAGTAAAATATTTAAAACAAATTGAAAAATCATGTTATTAAAAATAGTGATAATAATTGTTTGATCCGTTTGGGGTTGGTTTTCTAATTACAACTATATCATAGTCTTATTTAACTCAATCCTCTTATGATATTCCAGTTAAAGTGAGATTTCATGATCGCCTCCTCTCACTCCCTTGGTCAATGGTGATGGTGAGAGTAAACCTTAACAAGGTATTATTATGGTCTTATATATTTTATCTTGCGAAAGAGATGTAGTGAAGACCCTCAATTGATTTAGACAATTCCCAAGTAGGTATTGTTTATCCCAAATAATCAAGAATATTCACTATGCCTCCCACGCGTACTGGCGATCGCTGAGTACTTCACCATTAAGCCCCAATCTATTCCATTGTATATAGAACAAAACCTAGTAGAATGAGGTACATTTAATTTACCAAATAAATAATAAAAATATAATATAAAATCAAATATGATCACACAAGATAATAAATACTGCTATTATAATTGAAGCTGATTTCGTAGAAGAGAGAAAAGGATATTAAAACATTAAGTGCCAGAACTCAGAAATTAAAAAATGGAAAAACCACTACTTACCCAATAAATTAGAGTATTACCCTACCATGGTATGGGTGGTTTAGAAGAAGGGGGAATAATAATTCATTACAATATAAAGAAGAATAAAAGAGATAAAAGAAATAACATACATTTTCTCCTCTAGAAGCCATCCACCATAAGTTTTCTTTGGTTATACCCATCAGATGGCAGAAAAATGCTAATATCCCTTATTATAATATGATAAAAATGTATTTTTATATCTACCCTATAAATATTAAATCATTTTGAGCCATGTAAAATAATTTAATGAATCATTAATAGAACTGATGTTTTCTAACTGTTAAACACTATTCCACTAACCCCACTTTGGCCAATTCATGGGAGACAGTAATGAAATAATTTATCCATGATATTTAATATGAAGCTTTCCCTTAGAGTAATATTTAGAACCCAGCAATAATCTTCCCCATTTGGAAGTCTGTATCTAGAGATATTCCTCATTGAATGATATAGGTTCCATTCTGCCGACCAGAATAACTCTTCAATTTAGTCAATTTTTTTGGGCATATGGGACTTTGAATGGGATGTAGTTCCAGAAGAAGAGTTTGTATCCCACGAAAACTATAATACAAAAAAATTAATCACTTTAATTAGATAAAAATGTAGAAGTCATGCTAAAAACATATAAGAAAGGAAAAACTACTAAATGTCCATATTTAACAAATTTTCACTTTTAATCCCAAAATCCAAAAAAAATCATAAAATAATGAAAATAAGATCAAATTGAATAATTGGTTGGGATTAAATGAATGGAAAACATATGTAGAAATATGAAAATATTACCTTAATCAAATCCCCCACACTTATCACTTGGGCTTATGGACAAGTAACCATCAATATTAAATAAAAATAAAAGTTTAAACAGATATCCATGAGATCCAACAATTTAACACCAAGAAAAAAAAGATATAATGCCTCATAAAAACATTATTTCAAGTTATTAAATCATATAATTCTATATATTTCCACTTCACACATGAGCCTCAGTCCGGTTTGTGAGGACTCGGTAGGGGCATCCATGAGACCCGAGATCAAAACCAGGTGGGGGAATATTTCCGGGTATTATATCAGTACTATAGCAGGAATTGTAGCATGTAATGTTTGGCACTGTAGTTTCCAAAACTATTCATCCATTTGGGCCTTTGGGCAAGTACTTTGGGCCTCAGGTCCTGCAAGGCTTTCGGGCCATGCAAGGCCTTCGGTCTAGTAGATTCTCATGGCCTTCGGGGCACATTACGGCCTTTGGGCCATCCCAAGGCCTTCGAGCTACTTGAATTCAGATGTACCAGTTTAACTACACAGAACAAGGCTTCATATGGGAGGGTATGTCTTTTCCATTGGTACCAGGCCCGTGCAGCTTTACATTGGACAACTAGCCGACTAGCCCTATGAAGGTGGTGTGATGATATCATGACATATGGTGGGGATGAGCAGTTCCAAGTTGTCTTATCTAGGTGATTCCCTCTAATACCTAAGAGTAATGTAATTGTCTCTAAGCCTTCGTGCGATCTAATGGTTCCACCTCACCCCTTGAAATGTGGATTATCAAAAATAATAAAAAATAAAGGCCTTTTGGCCATTCTGACCAACCATATATTTCTACATCATTTATCCTTCCATGCACATAAATCACTTACCTCACTTTCATTTTCTCTTATTACACACATGTAAATTTTTCGTCAATGTCTTTCTCATCCAAACTCATACAAGGGTCACCATAGGCTAGATAAATCACTAAATCTACACATGATATGAGTCAAGAAAATATGTTTATCATAAATAATTTTTATATTTTTTCTATTATTTTCATTTGATAAGATTTTTATGTGAAAAAATATGATGCAAAATAAGGATGGATTGGCTCTTTTTGGAATAAAAAACTGCAAGATTCTAATTTTCACTCAAGTATGGTCTCTTAATCAAGCCCCTTTATATAAAATAAGATAAAAAAATCTTTGAAAATTCATTTAATGTTCACACCATTCAACATTTCATAATCTACAATTTCAGTCATCTCAAACATGATTTTTCTAGAAAGCTCCAAATAGGCACAAATTCATTTATCATGACAGCTCTAAAAAGGCACAAATTTCAAAAGAATGAGTTTTTTTCTATAGAGAAAACATCTCTTAAAAATTTTATCTCCCACAAAAATTATCTCCAAACGAGGTATCACAATACAATATAGCTTCCCCCACACTTATGTTATACTAGATTAGGCAATTTCATTTCAAGAGCTTGTTGGATAAGAAAAATTGTCTTGTAATGTGGAAAACCTAACAGGTTGTTCATGGATTCTTAGTGTTACAAGGATTAAATGTTCTTGGTATCTCATTATAAGAAGGATTCATAAAAAAGGCGTCTTTACAACCAATGAAATTTCTCAATATTTTAAAACACATGTACCTTAAACCATCATGTTTTGACAGGAATAAATCAAATTTTGGTTAAATCAAGCATAATATGGTTCTCTAAAAAATTGAGGTGAATGAAAATAATATGGATATAGTTTAATAATACTCATGGGAAAGTGATTTAAAATTTAAATAAAATGATATGTGGCATGAGATTTAAAAATCAGAGTACTTTTCATGATATTTCAAAATATTTGAACTTGAAAAAAAGTCAACGTCAACATTCATTTAATCCCAGTTTCATATAATAAATTGGTTCACTCATTTACATGGGATTAAAAAATGGAAATTATAATAATTTTATCTCAAATATTTTATAAACCCACAAATATTTGAAAAACACATTATTGTTTTTGAAAAATAGAAACACAAACAATTGAAATTACTAAACTACAAAGGTTCTCTCCGCCACACTTAAATAATGCATTTTCCTCAATGAATCTTAGTGGATTTAAAATGTAATTATATATTATATTTTATTACAACAATAAAGAAAGTGTAAAGGAAATGTATAACCTGACTTATAAGCAGTGCAATGATGAGTTAATCTTCTTAGTATTGCTCTTTCAAAACCTACCACAAAAATTAGAGAGAATAACCCAAAAATTTTATTAAAATAAAATAAAATATAAATAGAGAGAGAAAAAGAGGATAGATCTAGGTTTAATCCCCCTAAGAGGGAATTGGGTTTTGACTTCCTCCAGATGGGCAGTTTTGGTTGGTTATCACCAATCTGATGGTGGGTGACGTTTCTTTAATATGAAACACCATAACTAATTCCTTCCATCATGAACATATTCCTTTTTGTTGAGGACTCCATGGATATTGTATTCCAAATCCACCACCATGAAAATGAGATGCATATTGTTTGGTGACAGTAGGAATAGGAATGATTCCTCCTCTTTCATTTTTTCCACTTTCATAACTACTTCATCATTCTCCAGCGTTTGCTCAAGGTATGTTTCCTCAAAATAATAGTCAAAGGGAAAGTCAAAGTGTAAATCTATTTGATAAAAATTAAATCATGATGAATCAATATCAAATTATTCCATTTCAAGTTAAAAAGTTTGTGTCTCTGTTTCTAGAGGAAAATCCACTTTGGCCTCCTCTTCAACTCCCTCTAATAAGTGCTTAACAAGTTCAGGGAGGTCCAGATATTATTCATTAGGTGCATATTCTTTTTCTTCATCATCCTCTGAGGAAATAGTTGTGTTGAATGAATATAAAAATTTCATGCAAGGGGAGGTGATAGTCAATTCATATTTAATAAAATCATAAGATAATGAGTTCATGAAAAGATCATCCCACTGAATTTGTTCAGCTTCAACTGCTTCATTAGTGTAAAAAAACCTCTTGGAGTTGAGTAGTAGCAGATTGAGGTAGGTAGTCAGGCTCTTCAAAATCTAGGATCTCCTTAGAAAACTTTAGGAAGAATAAGGGGGAATATTCTTATAAATTTTCCACATTATAAATTTCTATAAAGTAATGAGACATCTTAGTTAGCTCCCAGTCCATCACTTCAAAAAACAATTATTGTTTATATCCTCCCTTTGGAAAACTATGAATTCTTTGAATGAATGATCCCCATTATTTTATTTTGAAAATAACCTCACCTATCTAACAATAACAAAAAAATTATCCTCTATGGTCAAGGGTGATATATTATTTGGTTGGCACACTGGTTGGTAATTATTCCATAAATTAAATAAATTATTATTTGAAAACATAATGGAAAAATGTTTTTTTGTAAAGTGTTAAATATTTATAATTAGATTGTGGTATTGCCTCCCAAACAATGGTGAAATTTTGACATGTCACTATCATAGAGTGTATAAAATACATTTATTTCTTATGATAAAATGAAATATAGCGGTTAATCAATGTTATCTCTAGAGAGGATCACATAATAATCACGTTTGTTCCTTTAAATTTATCAAATAAGGATAGTTTTTTGTGAAATTGTTTGGTTTTGAAAAAAAAATGTAATGAAAAATTAAAGGAATTAAGTAAAAGATTTAAACAATTGAAAAATAACGTGATTAAAAATATTAATATGAATTGGGTGATTATGTTGGGGTTGGTTTTTCAATTGCAGTTTTATCATATTTTCAATTAATCCAATCCTCTTTTGCTAAGCCGGTTAAAGTGAGATTTCTCAATTGCATCCTCTCACTCCCTTGGTCAATGGAGATGGTGAGAGTAAAAATTACCAACATATTAGTTTGGTATACTCTCTTTCCTTTTGAGAAATAGTTTTAGTGAAAACCCTCAATTTATTTAGGTAATTCTTGATCGGGTCTTGTTTATCCCAAATAATCAAGAATATACATTATGTCTCCCGCATGTATTGATGATCACCAAGTACTTCACCACTATGATCTAATATATTCCATAATATATAATCCATAAAATAGTATAGGGAGATAATTTCCATTTACCAAATAAATAATAAAAATTGAATAAAAAATTAAATTCAATCACATAGGATAACAAAAATCGTTATTGGAATTGAAACTGATTTCGCAGAAGAGAGAAAAGGATATTAAAAAATTACGTAGAAGAAATAATGAATTAAAAAAGGTAAAAAATAATACTTACCCAATAAATTATAGTATTACCTCACCAGGGTAAGTTTAATTGAGAATAATGGGGAAGAATAATGCATTAAAATATAAATAATAACAAAAGAGAGAAAAGAAAGAACAAAAATTTCACCTTCAAAATCAATTCACCAGAAAATTTCTTCGGTTCTACCCACCAGATGGCTGAAACATGCTGAGATACATTTATATAAGATATTACATATGGATTTGGATATCTACCCTAGAAAGTTTGGTTAATTATAAGCTGTTTCAAAGAAGTTATGTCCACCTTAATAGAACTCACTTTTTCTCGCCACCAAACACTATTCCACCAACCCCACTTTAACCAGTTCATGGGTGGACTTAATGATAGAATTTATCTATGAAATTAAATATGAATCTCCCAATTTGAGTCATATTTTATTCCCAGATATAATTATCCTTTTTGGAGGTTGGTATCCCATGATATGCCTCATTGAATGAGGTCCATTCTGCCGACTAGAATAAATCTTCAAATTAGTCAATTTTTTTGGTCATGTGGGAATTTGAATGGGATCTACTCTGAGAAGAATAATTTGTATCCCATAAAAAATTTAAGTTCAAAAAATGAATTACTTGAATTGGATAAAAATGTATAATTTATGATAAAAATCAGAAGAATTAGAAAATTTGTAAATGTCCAGATTTAATAATTTTTCACATTTAAGCCAAAACTCTACCAAGAATCATAAAATGATGAAAAAAATATCTAATTTATTAGTTGTATGAGATTAAATTAATCAAAAACATATGTATAACTATTAAAATATTATCTTTATCAATTCCACCTCACATAGCACTTGGAACCATGGATTAGTAAACATCAATATCAAATCAAAGAAAATTTGAAATAGATATCTTTCAGATATAACAATTTAACATGAAGAAAAAATGATATAATGCCTCATAAGAAACCATTATTTAATGTTATCAATTCTTATCATTCAATACATTTCTACTTCATTTATCCACCCATGCACTCAAAACACTTTCCTCATTTGGATTTTCTCTTATCACACACATGTCAATTTTTCAGCATTGTCTTTCTCATCTAGACTCATAAAAGGTTCACCATAGGAATGATAAATTCATATATCTATAACTGAAGGGATATATGGAAACATTGTTTTCATTATAACTTTTGAGGGATGTTATATGGATTTCGGTTTATTGAATTTTGATGTGAAGAATTCTGAGGCATAATAAGTTGGGATTGACTCTTTTTTGAAGAAAAAATTGAAATATTATAATTTCCTCTCAATTATGGTCTCATCCTCACTCTCCTTAACAAAAAATAATCTCCAAAATATATTTTAAAATTCAATGAATGTTCACATCATTCAACATTTCAGCATCAATAGTTTCAATCATCTCAAACATGATTTTTATTAAAAGGTCCTGACGGGAACAACTTATTTTATCATTAACGCTCTAGAAACACACATCTTTCGAATGAAAGAATGTTTTTAAATAGAATAAAAATATGTTAGACATTTTACTTTCTACCCAAAGTATCAACATATTAGGTATTACAATTCAATATAGCTTCCCCCACACATATGTTTAACTAGATTATGCAATTTGTTCTCAAGAGCAGGTTGGATAGGAAAAATTGGATTGTAATGTGGCAAACCTAACAGGCTGTTCATGAATTCTAAGGGCTAAAAATATTAAATGTTTAACTTAGGCCATTACAAAAATAAATCTTCTAAAAGGGGGCTTCAAAACCAAAGAAATTTTTCAACCATTTAAAACACATAAACCTCAAACCCCAAAGGTTTGATAAGAATAAATCCAATTTTGTTTAAATCTAGAAAAAGATGGTTCTCTCAAGAAGTGAGGTGAATAAAAAGAATTTTAAAATAGGTTTAGAAGAATCATGGTAACATTATTACAAATATAAAAAAAAATTTATGTGGCATGAGGTTTAAAAATTAGAGTACTTTTTGATAGAATTTACAAATATTTGAACATGAAACAATGTCAATTTACACATTCATTTAAGCACAGTTTCATAGAATAAATTGGTTCACTCCTTTACATGGGTTTCAAAAATGGTAATGATAATAATTTCAGCTCAAATGTTTTATAAAAACACAGAAAATTTAATAACAAAAATTTTTATTTGAGAAAAATAAAAAACAACAATTGAAATTACTAATCTATAAAGGTTCCCTCCAACCACAATAAGATGATGCAGTATCCGAAATGAATCCAAGTGGATTTGAAATGTAATTATATTTTAAATTGAATTACTGAAATCAAGATAGTTTAAAGGATAGGTATATCTGGACTTATTTTCAATTAAATGATGAGTTAAGCTTCTCAGTGTAGCTCTTTGAATACCTACAACCAAAAGTAGAGAAAAGAACAAAATAAATTTATTAAAATAAAATAAAATATAAAAAGAGTTATAAAATAAGTATAAATATTGGTTTAATCCCCCAAGTGGGACCTGGGTTTTGACCGCCTCCATATGGGAAGTTCCAATTGGTTATCCCTAATGTGATGGTGGTTGAAGTTTCTTAAATATGAACCACCAAAACTTATTTCTTCCATCATGAATGTCTTCCTTTTGATGAGGAATCCATGGATATAGTATGAAAAATACACCCCCATGAAATTGATATGTATTTTTTATGGTGTGGGTAGGAATAAGAATGATTCCTCCCCTTTTATGCTTTCTACTTTCACAACTTCATTATCATTATCTAGTAGTTGCTCAAGGTATGCTACCTCAAAAGAATAGTCAATGGGAAGGTATGAGTGTAATTCTATTTGAAAAAAACTAAAGCATGATGCATCTATATAAAATTATTCCTTATCAAATTCAAAATCTTGTGTTTCTATTTCCATAGGAAAATACACTTTGGTCTCCTCTTTAACTCCCTCAAAAGAGTGTTTAACATGTTTAAGGAGCTATAGATGTTCATCATTAGGTGCATATTCTTCTTATTCCTCATCCTTCAAGGTAATAGATGTGTTGAATGAATATAAAAATTTAATGAAATGGGAGGTGATACTAAATCCAGATTCAAAAAATTAGAAGATAATATGTTCATTAAAAGATCATCTTCCTGAGTTGGTTCGGCATTAATTGCTTCTTTAATGGAATGAACCTCTTAGAGTTGAGTCATATCAAATTGAGGTAGGTAGTCAGTCTCCTCAAATTCAGGGATCTCTATAGAAAAATATCGGAAGAATATAGGGGAATATTCTTGTAGCTTATACACATTATAAAATTCTTTAATGTAATGGGAGAGCTCAGTTAACTCCCGTGCCATCACTTAAAAAAATTTCTCGTTCATGTACTTTTTCAAGCCAGCTTTGAATTCATTGAATTCATGCTTCCAGTTATTAGATTTTGAAAATAAACTCACCAGTCAAAAATTAAGAGAAAACCCATCCTCTAGACAAGGGTGAGATATTAATTGGTTACTTCACTAGTGGGTAATTATTCTTTTAATTTATGAAATGATCATTTGAAGACATCGTTTAAAAATATTTTTTTATCTTTTTTTTGTAAAGAGTCAAATATTTATATTTAGATTGTGGTACAACTTATCCGAAAACATCACCATGTTTTTAATGTGATGTTATGGGGTGTGTAAAAAAAATTATTTTCTAAGTTAAAAATAAGTATAGTGGTCAACCTAGGTTGTCTTCAGATATGAGCACACAACAATCACGTTCGTCACATTAAATTTGAGAAAGAAATGTAGTTGTTTTTGAAATCGTTTGGTTTTGAAAACACAGAAGTGAAAAAATAAATAAATTAAGTATAAGATTTTAAAAAATTGAAAAATAATGTGATTAGAAATAGTGATAGAAATTGGGTGATAATTTTGGAGTTGGTTTTCCAAATTAAATTCTATCATAATTTTGATTAATTCAATCCTCTTCTTCTAAGAAGGTTAAAGTGGAATTTTACGATCACTTCCTCCCAATCCATTGGTCAATGGTGGTGGTGAGAGTAAACCTTACCAAGATGTTAGTTTGGAATATTTTATTTCTTCTTGTGAAATATTAATAGTGAATACCCTAAATTGATTTTGGAAATTTTCGATCAGGTCTTATTTATACAAAATAATCCAGAATATGCACTACGCCTCCTACATGTACTGACGATCACTGAGTACTTCACCACTAAGCCCTGATATATTGCATCATATGTAGACCAGAAAATAGTGGAGGGAGATATTTCTTATTTACCAAATAAATAAAAAACAAAATATAAAATCAAATATGACGGCCTAAGATAATAAAAACCTTTATTATAATTGAAACCGATTTCACAGAAGAGAGAACAAGATCATAAAATATTAAGTGCAAGAAATAATGAATTAAAAAAGGAAAAAACCTATCCTTACCTAATCAATTAATATATTAACTCACCATGGTATGGTTAATTAAGAATAACGGGGAATAATAAGGCATTACAATATTAAGAAGAACAAACGAGAGAAAATAAAGAGCATAAATTTTCTCCTCCAGAATATGTCCACTAGAGGTTTTCTTTGGTTTTACCCACTAGATGGACGAAATGTGTTGAGGTAACTTCTTATGATATGTTCTAAATGGGGATTTTTATTTAAACTATAAATATTAGTGAATTGGGAGCCTTTTAAAATGATTTTATGGCCTCCTTAATATAACTAAATGTTTCTGGCCTCAAAACACTATTCCACTAACCCCACTTTGACCAGTTCGAGTGTATCTTTAATGAAATACTTTATCCATGAAACTTAATTTGAATATTCCCCTTCAATTAATATTTCAAACTCAGTTGAAATAATTCCATTTGTAGGTCGGTATCTGATGATATGGCTCATTGAATGAGGTAGATTCTATTCTGCCAACCAGAATAAATCTTCAACATAGTTGTTTTTTGGGAATGTGGGAATTTTCATGGGCTCTAGTTATAGAAAAAGAATTTATATCCCACAAAAACTATAAGTATAAAAAAAGTAATCACTTTAATTGGATAAAAAATTTATATGTTGTCCTCAAAAAAACAGAAGCAACAGAAAACTTCCAAATGTCCAGATTTAATAAATTTTCACATTTAAGCCCAAACTCCACAAAAAATCATAAATTTATGTAAATAAGATTAAATTTATTAATTGTTTGGGATTAAATCAGTGAAAAAATATGCATAAATATGATAATATTATCATTATCAAATCCCACACACTTATCACTGGGAATCCTGGACATGTAAATATCAATATCAAATCAAAGTAAATTTAAAACAGATATCATTGAGATCCAACAATTTAACTCCCAGAAAAAAAGATATAATTCCTCCTAAAAATCATTATTTCAAGTCATTAATTCATATAATTAAATATATTTACACATTATTTTACCTCACATGCACACAAAACACCTACCTCACATGCATTTTCTCTTATCACCCACATGTTAATTTTTTAGCAATGTCTTTCTCATCTAAACATATACAAGGGTCACCAAAGTCTTGTTAATTCCTAAGTATCCACATGATGTGATTCATGGAAATATGTTTATCATGAGGACTTTTCAAGTTTGTTTTATGGATTTTAGTTGGTAGGATTTTGATGTAAAAAATTCAGAGGTAGAATAATGAGGTCTTGGCTCTTTTTTGAAGAAAAAAATTACATGATTATAATTTTCACTCATGTATGGTCTCATACTCACCAATTAATATAAAATTCACTCAAAAATATCTTTTAAAATTCAAAGATTGTGCTTATTCATCCAAATTTAAGAATCAATAATTTCAATCATCTCAAACATGATTTTTCTTAAAAGCTCGAGATAGACACAACTTCTTTTATCAAGAAACCTCTAGAAAGATAGAAATTTCTTAAGAATGATTATTTATCAACAGAAAAAAATATCTTATACATTTTATTTTCCTCCCAAATTATCACCAAATTAGGTATCACAATATGAGATAGCTTCCCCCACACTTGAGTTCAATTAGATTACTCAATTTCACTTTAAGAGCTGGTTGGATGGAGAATATTGTCTTGTAATGTGGAAAACCTAACAAGATGATAATGTATTTTAAGAGATACAAGGATTAAATGTTCAAGGTAGGCCATTATAAAAAGGAATCTTGGGAAATGGAGTTTTAAAAGCAAAGAAATTCATGAGTTATTTAAAACACATGTACCAAAAACCCTCAAGTTTTGACAAAAATAAATCACATTCTAGTTAAATCAAGCATGGTGTGGTTATCACAATAAGTCGGTTTAATGGATTTAATATGAAATATTGGTTTAGAAGGCTCATGGTAAAGTGACTTAAATTATAAATACAGTGATATGTGGCATCATATTTAAAAATCAGAGTATGTTTCATGAAATTTCCAAATATTTGAACTTGAATCAAAGTAAATTTTATCTTTAATTTAATAATAGTTTCATGGAATATATTTATTCACTGATATACATGGGTTTAAAAATGGAAATGATAATAATTTCATCTCAAATGTTTTATAAACACACAAATAATTGAAAAACACACATTTTTGAATAACAGAAAAAAAAATCAAATTACTAATCTAAAAATGTTCCCTCCCTCACACATAAATTATAAAGTGTCTGTAATGAATTCAAGTGGATTTAACATGTAATTATATTTTATATTGAATTAAAACAATTAATAAAGTGTAAAGGAAAGGTACAACCTGAATTATTAGTAGTGTAATGATGATTTAAGCTTCTTAGTGTTTCTCTTTGAAAAACCACAACCTAATGTTGAGAAAAGAACATAAGAAATTTGTAAAAATAAAATAAAATAGAAATAGAGTGTGAAAAGAAGGATGGATCCCGGTCGGATCCCATGTGTAGGCCCTGGGTTTTGTGTGACTCTATATGGGAAATTCCAGTTGGTTATCCCCAATATGATGGTGGGTGAAGTTTCTTTAATATGAACCACCAGAACTTATTCCTTCCATAATAAAAATCTTCCTTTTTGTTGAGGAATCAATAGATACAGTATGCCAAATCCACCACCATGAAAATAAGATGCATCTTGTAAAGTGTGGGTATGAATAAGAATGATTCATCCTCTTTCATGGTATCTACATTCACAACTTCTTCATCATCCTCCAGCGATTGCTCAAGGTAGAGTGCCACAAAAGAATAATCAAAGGGAAAGTAATAATGTATTTATATTTAAATAAAATTAAACCATGATGAATCAATATGAAATTATTAACTTCTAAATTTAAAAATATGTGTCTCTTTTTTCACAAGAAAATCTGCTTTTGCCTCCTCTTAAACTTTTAACTTGTTTAGGGGGGCTCTATATGCTCTTCATTAGGTGAGTATTATTTTTCTTCCACATCCTCCATTGTAATAGATGTTTGAAAGAATCTAAAAAATTCATGCAAGGGGAGGTGATTATCAATTTATATTTACTAAAATCAAAATATAATGAGTTCATCAAAAGATCATCTCCCTATGTTTGTTCGGCTTATATTGGTTATTCAGTAGAGATAACCCCTTGGAGTTGACTAGTAGAAGATTGAGGTAGGTAGTGAGGCTCCTCCAATTCATGTATCTCCTTAGAAAAATCCAGGAAGACTAAGTGGGAATATTATTGTTCCTTGTCCATATTATAAAATTATATAAACTAATGGGAGAACTCATTTATATCCAAGGCCATCACATCAAAAATATTCTTGTTGCCCTCCACCAGGCCAGCTATGAACTCTTTTAATGCATTCTACCCATTATTTGATTTTGAAAATAACCTCACTTGTCTAAAAATAATATAAGTACCACCTTACCTGGAAAAAAGGTGATATTTTAATTATCTATTTCACTGGTGGGTAATTATTCCATGAAATAAAGAAATGATCATTTGAAAATATTGTGGAAAATTATTTTTTTACTTTTTTTGTAAAGAATCAAATATTTATAATTAGATTGTAGAACTACCTCCCCGAAAACGATGCCATGTTTAAAAGGCTCCTATAATGGGTTGTGGAAGAAATAATTATTTCCTAAGTTAAAATGATTTATAGTGGTTAACCTAGGTTTTATTTAGAGAGGATCTCACAAAAATCACGTTTCTCACTTTAAATTTGAGAAAGATGTGCAGTTGTTTTTTATTTTTGTTTTGTTGAAGACAAAACAAAAAAAACAAATAAATTAAGTAAAATATTTAAAACAAATTTAAAAATAATTTTATTAATAATAGTGTTAATAATTTGTTTATTAGGTTAGGGTGGGTTTTCAAATTGAAATTGTATGATAGTTTCAATTTATCCAATCCTCATCTACTAAGCCGGTTAAAGTGAGATTTCACAATCGATTCCTCTCACTCCATTAGTCAATAGTAAAGGTGATAGTAAACCTTAAAAAGATATTAGTTTGGTCTAATATATTTCCTCTTGTGAATGATTTGTAGTTAATACCCTCAATTTATTTAGGCAATTCAATGACTTGGTCTTATTTATTCTAAATAATAAAGAATATGCATTATGCCTCCCACACGTAATGATGATCACTGAGTACTTCGCGACAAGCCATGATCTATGGAATCATATATATAGCAAAACCTAGTAGAGGAAGATAATTTTAATTTAACAAATAAATAATAAAAACTGAATATAAAATCAAATAAGATGACATTAGAGAATACAAACTATTATTATAATTGAAACCAATTTTGCAGAAGAGAGAAAATCATATTAAAAAATTATGTGAATGAAATCATGAATTAAAAATTGTAAAAACCTATTATTCCCCAATCAATTAGATTATTACCCCACCATGCTAAGGTTAATTGAGAAAAATTGGTAATAATAATGAATTACAGTATTAAAAAGAACAGAGGAGAGAAAAGAAAGAATAAGAAATTTTCTTCTCCTAGACCTTTCCACCAGAATATTTCCTTGGTTATGCCCACCAGATGTCCAAAACATGATGAGGTACTATAATAACCCATTTTTACCAAGCCATTATATTGTGAAAATCTAGTGTTTGTAGTTTTCTTTTGGGTCACATGGCTTCTTTTTGGGGGTTTTTTGCAAAAAACTCAGTTCCACCGAAACGGTGGCACCATGACGGTGGCACCATCATGGTCGCACCGTAATGGTCGCACACCAAAATGGTGGCACTATCATGGTCGCATAGTCAGGATCACACACTAAAATGGTGGAACCAATTATAGTCTCTCATAAAATCGATGGCACTGTTATAGTGTCTCAACAAATGGTGTCCCACCCTTTCCCAGATTTTTTCACAGTTTCACGAGTTTTCCAGTTTCTCCCTAGCAACGTATATTTTGATGTAAAAGTGTTTTAATAGCATTATCAAATACATTTTAAGCTGGTAAAAGAAGTTTTAAACCCCCAATATTCAGGAATCCCTTCAGTTACCAAAATTTGGGGCCTTTTTCCTCACTGTCACATCATTCCATGTGTTTTCCAACTTCACCCATGTTACATGGGTTATCTCTATTTAGAAGATCTCTATTAACTCACAACCATTATATTCACCATCTATGAGGAGAATTATTAAATAAAAATAAATTTTGATGTATGAAAATACCCAATCATGTGGTCAATCCATGATCTGACTTCAAGTACTTCAAAATCATCTCCCTAATTTTAGGATTTGACCTCTTCTTAAGCCGATATAATCTCTTCATAATTCCTTTACATTTTATAATTACGAATATAGACTAACTAAAGAGACAAATTGTGCACACGTGCTATAGCTCTTCCTGAACAGCCTTGAATCCCTTTAGTTTTCCTTTATTTCAAGTCATGAATCCTCAGTTCTTGACATGAGGATAAAACTTTGATCCTTGATCATCCAAGTAGGGGTTTTCCTTTGCATATCTTTACTATGTATCATGATGGGTGGGTGTGATAATGTTTCCCTCGAGAAGTGTATGAAACAAAACCTTTACTAAGATAATAAATAGTCTTTTAATGAATAAATGGGTGTGAATAATGATCATGTTTATGTATTATTTTATCTTTTTTTATATTGTGAATTTTATGGGCTTATGCACACTAAAAATCAAGGTCATTGGTGGTCCTTTATTGTACACTAATGAACCTCTGTTTTTCTGGATAATCTTGTGATTTTATGGCTTTAAGATATAAACTTGTTAATCACATAAACATGATTGATTAAATGGATGCCAAAAGAATAAAAATCCTGGTGTGGTCACCCCAATTAACTGAACAGAAGAAGGAACTTAAAAAATGGTGTAGTTAAATATGAAAACATCTGTGCTCTGTTTTGGATGAGGAGCTGTTGTCGTGTAAATATGAGGCCTTGTGGAGCTGGTATGTTGGGGCTTTGTTTCATTCCAATAAATCGAAGAATCTCACAGAACCCTTTTTTTGTTGTGACTTTGTAAGAGAACTAGGTGTGATTGCTTAATTTGTTGCTTGGACATTTCCATATTTAGTATAATGTTTTTCTATCTTGTGGTTGTGCTTTTTAGTTTTATGGTAGTGGAGAATTTTTTTCAACAGAATCAATTGAACATGAAAACAAGAATTGGTACAATGGGGGATTATTTTCAAAAAATGGGTTGTGCTCTAGTTGTGAATGTTTTGTATTTGTGTATGTAGGGATACTATCGAGAGTGGTTGTGTATGGGCTGGTTGTCTATTTCAAAACCCTTAGGTTGGGATGAGTTTTTTTTACTTATATATATAAAATATAGTTCTTTTGTTTCTTATACACACCCCACCCATGTTGGGAACTTCATTCCAAACACCCACATTTCATGGGGGGGTGTCTTTCCCAATATTCCTATGAGTGGCTGGTTATTAGCTCCTTTCTTCTCCCTCTCCCAAGTATCCCATGATTATTCGGGCTGACTATGATAGACTAATGATCACTATGTCGCAAGACCCTTTGGGAGGGTGTGTTGTGGTTGTTAGACTAGGAGTGTGTGGGAAGGTATTTTTCTAAGTGTCTTTGGGATGAGGCCCAGGCATCTTCGGGTGCGACAATGGTTGTTCTGAACTTGGTGTATTTAGGTGTAGTGGTGGGGGTTCTGGCCCAGGTGTCTGCAGGAATGATTCATGGTTCTGGTGGCCCATTTTTCTGTGGGTAGGGATGTATATGGTTGTGGTGGCATGTGTCTGCGGGAGGGATGTGTGGTTGTAATGGCCCATAATGTTGTTGTTGGGGCGGTAGTGGGACTGGAGTGGAACCTGGGGGGTGGTCTGATGCATAGGATATCCTAAATGACCAGTGGGAAAGAGGTGTGGGGTACCCAAATATTGATGTGATATTACTATTACTTTACCTAACTTGTGTTATTAGGGGAGTGTTCCTTGGTGAGGCTGGGAGGATAATTTCCCTGATAGGTGCTTTGGTTATCTCTATTTCTCACAGGGCATTAGAATTCCTCCACACCTGTGCATGGGAGATTTGGTTTTTCCTTACTGAGTAGACTTGTATACTCACCCTACGTATATAAAATTATTTTCATGTTTGCAGGAGGACTTTGAGGACCATTCTAGATCTTACTAGCTCGGGCTTTAAGAGTTATTGTTGCTGCTTTTCTTTCTTTTGGTACTTTTCATCGGAGTTTTCTTATGCCTTGTATAAGTTATTTTGAACATGCATATGGGAATGGATTTTTGGATTTAATTTTAGTTTTAGTTTTTGGAGTTGTTTGGTATTTACCATCATAGCTTCTGATCATATTATAAAAGGTTAATTCCTTCTATTTTATGTGTGATTCTCTACCCTTGGTGTTAGTTCCCACTCTGGGTCCTGTTGAAGGCAGGACTTGGGGGTCATTATCTCTCCTTCAATATGAATAAGGGTCAGGCAGTTTTTCTTCCCTTCCCTCATATTGGTGAAGGTGGGTAGTGACAGAATGGTATCGGAGCTGATGGTTGATATATAGGATGAAGTTTGAGGTTAGGAACAGTGACGATTTCATAGGATGGTAGGGAAACAATGTTAGGCAATATTGCTACGTGAAATAGGCCAGGGAAGACCGTCTAGGACATGGGATATTAGGTCCCCCCATGATCTAATGCATGTAATCTAGACCTACTGAACAACCATGTGAGGCTACACTGATTACAGGGTAAAGGCCCTAGTAAAGGTGCATGCATCATAATGACTCGTGTTATTGTGTTTTGGGTGTTTTGGTAACATGAAATAAAATAAAAAGGATTAAGAAAATTTTAAAAGATGTCTTCTACACTACTCGAGATTTGGACTTCCTTATTTACCATGTAGCTATGGCACCCAGATGACGTCTGTGAGTGGTATGGGTGATCGAGGCCAAGGTGGATTATTTGGATGATTATCCAATGACTAATCTAGAGGAATCAGATGACCAGTGGAAGAAAACACTTCATCCCTTTCATAAGCCGACCCTCAAAATTACGAGGGTAGCATATCGTACATGGAGATAGAGAGCTGGATCAAGAAGTTAGTGATAGATTTCAGCTTGATCTAGGATTTGGATGAGTACTGGGTTCCTCTAGATGTGATATAGATGTTGGGAGTCACACGTTAGTGTTGGGTGCTCTATCTCTCTGAGAAGAAATAACATGAATTTTCATGGACTGACTTTGAGAAGGAGTTTCATGTAGAATTCCTCCCTTCCACAATGAAGGCTAAGAAGAGGCAGGAGCTACTCTCCCATTAGCAAGGGAGTATGCCAGTGAGGGTTATGGGGATGAAGCTCAATAGTCTCCTTTGTTTTTATCCAGACCTCTTTCTAGATGAGGAGACATGGGCAAGGCCCTTAAAGGAGGCTCTTTGAACTTCTCTTAAGTATGCTCTTAATCCATTCACTCTACAGATGTACATAGAGGTTCAGAACAATGCTGAAGTGGTGGAGAGGATGAACACGCTGGGAGGTGAGCCATAAGAGGGGATAAATTTGATCTCATCAAAGGGGAATTATATTATAAGTAGGACCCCAACATCAGGGTCTTCCAGGTTTGGGATGAAGGGGAGCAAGCCTCAGCAGTTTCAGTTCCGATCTCCCATTCCTTGCCATTTAACTATGACCGTTGGACCGAGATTATTTATCTATGGCAGCCATGATAATATTTATATTAAATTCCTAGATAATGTATAGTATAGTGGAGGAGGGTAGGTTTAGCTCCCACCTTAGTAGAAACAGTTTCTAGCTATACCTTTTCATCAACAACAACAACTGGGGCAGCAAGCTCTTGCTCCACTAAGAGTAGATGTTTCTGGAGGAGGCGGAACTCAGGGTACTCCTCAGGGACCTCAATCGGGCGTGGTCAGGGAGGATACCAATAGACATAGGGTAGGGGAACTGGGCATGGAAAGCTACATGCCACAGAGGTAGAATTTATAGAAAGGTTGTAGGTTGTTCGAGGTACGATCAACTTGTTTAGTACTCTTGCATGTGCCTTGTTTGATTCATAAGATTCACATTCCTTTTTTGACCTGGTTGATCCCATGTCGTGGGCCAAGACGTAGAGAGACTCTCCATAACCCTGTTGATGAGTACTCTAGTTGGTGATCAGACCAACTTGATTGACATTTGTTGAGGATGCATACTGATGTTAGCGACACATCAGTCTAGTGGGGATCTCTTTCTACTACAAATGAATCCATACAAAGTCATCCTAGGCATCAGATGAATGTTTTCCATGCATGATGTTATTGAAATATTTCAAAAAAGGGTCATGTTATTAAATATGGGAAACCAACATGTAACTTTTGTTGGTGGGTGGGGTTTCCAGGAGGGAAGATGATGAGTGGAACCCCTTCTTTCCATGTTAGTTGTGCTGTTAGTGGAGTTTAAAGACGTAGGGATGGTGGATGTCCTAGGAATAACTATTAAGTTCCTGTACATCTTCCCTGGATAGGGGGTGAATCTACCCCTTGACATGATGTTGATTTTGGCATATACTTACAACCTAGTGCCTATCCAATTTCGATGAATCCCTATCGGATGGCGCCTTCTGAGTAGCAGGAGTTGCAGATCCAGGTTGATGACATAATGAAGAAGGAATTTATCCAACTGAGCGTGTCACCATGGGGTGCTTTATTCTTGTTCATGAAGAAGGATGACAGTGGTCTCAGTAAGTGAATAGACTATCGAAGGCTGTATTAGGTAATGGTCAGGAACTATTACCCCCTCCCAAGGATTGATTACCTTTTGACTGGTTGAATGGGGATGGTTGGTTCTCTAAGATCGAACTACAGTTTGGATATCACTAGTTGAGGGTGAAGGAGGGTGACATCTTGATGACTACTTTCAGGTAAAAATATGGGCAATTTGAGTTCGTGGTCGTGCCCTTCGGTATTAAAAATGCAGTAACTGTGTTCATGGGGATCATGAAATCTATTTTCCATGAATATCTAGATAGGTTTGTAGTCGTGTTTATTGATGACATCCTGGTCTACTTAAGATCATAGGATGATCATGCCGAGCATCTGAAGACTATTTTGGAAGTCCCTCGACACCACCATCTCTATGAGAAGTTGTCCATGTGCATGTTCTGGACATGAGAGGTGTTCTTCCTTAGACACGTGGTGTCCCTTCAGGGAATAGAAGTGGACCCATCGAAGTTCAAAGCTATTTTTTCTTGGGAAACACCCAAGAACGTTGCAGAGTTTCATAGTTTTATGGGTCTAGCAAGTTACAATCGGATGTTTTTGCTCAACTTCTCTCAGGTTGAACCACCTTTGACGACCTTGTCCAAGAAAGACTGGGCATTCATTTAGAGCAAACAATTCCAGATGAATTTAAGTTACTTGAAGGGAAGATGGTCATTTCCCCACTACCAAGGTTTCCAGCGGAAGGGGTAGCGTTTTAAGTGTTCTGTGATGCTTCTAGTCTTGGATTGGTATGTGTGCGGATGAAGTAGTGGCGAGTGATATCTTTGAGGTCCAGGTAGTTATGTCCTCACGAATTTAAGTATTCCACCCAACACTTGGATCTTATAGTGGTAGTGTTCACAATAAATATTTGGTGGCATTACCTCATCAGGGAACACTTAACGGTCCAAACAAATCACAAGAGATTGGGGTATTTCTTCTCCTAGCGAGTCCTGAACTTGTGGAAACAGAAGTGGATGGAGTTTCTTTATGAATATGACTTTGATATCTCCTACACCTTGGGAAAGAAGAACGTGGTGGCCTATTCCATGATGAGAAAGTCACAGAAAGATGTGGTTTGTGAGTTAATAGATTCTTGGAAAGCAATGGAGGAGTTACTAGCCTTTCACTTGAATGCAAGGATAGAGGATGGTAGGGGATTTCTATTTCAGATGACAGTGTATTGTTCCTTGTAATTCTAGTTGGAGGAGTCTTAGTGAGAAGAATTAGAGGCTGAGGTGATTCATGATCATGTTAACCAGGGTAATTCTATAGAGGGATGGTCGAAAGATGGTCAAAATCAGATTCTTTTTCATTGTAAGTTGTTTTTCCCAGAGAATATGTGTGATAGAATTCTCGATGAGTTCCATAACTCACCCCTAGAAGTACATTCATGAGTTTCCAAGATGTAATGGGGCTTGAGAAGTCAGGTTTTACAGCCTAGATTGAAGCGACTAGTGGCAGAGTTTGTGAAAAAGTGACTCTTGTTATAGTAGGTGAAGGCTGAGAACCATGTTCTAGGAGGTTTATTACATCCTTTAGATGTCCCCGAGTGGAACTGGGAAGACATATCAATGGATTTTGTCACATGAATACGTAGGGTTCAAAGAGGTTGTGATGCTATCTGGGTAGTGGTAGACCGGCTGACGAAATCAGCTCACTTCATAGAAATTAAGGAATTGAGTGTGTTGGAAGCCTTAATATAGAGGTATGTGGATGAGGTGGTGCAGTTTCAGGGAGTTCCAAGGTCCATAGTCTCAAATCGGGATGCACAGTTTACTTCACAGGTCTGGAATGGATAATAGCATGATTTTGGCACCCATGTACGCCTTAGCACTTTTTTCCACCCCCAGATGGATGGGAAGATAGAGATGAACATCTAGACGTTTAAACCTATGTTTAGTGCATGTTTTTTGGACATTGGAGGATCATGGGTAAGATACTTACCACTAGTATAGTTTTACTAAAACAATATCTATCACTCTACCATTATAATGGCTCCATTCAAAGCATTGTAAGGATGACCGTTTCATTCACCCAATTTTTGGGTAGACGTTGGGGAAGAAGGTGTTCCTAGCCTGGAGGGAGTGCAGAGAATGATAGAGAAGGTTCAGCTTGTGGGTGAGAGGATGAAGGTGGATTAGGACAGGAAGAAGTCGTACGTCGATCATAGGAGGAGACCCTTGGAGTTCAATGTTGGAGACTACCTGTTCATAATGGTCTCCCCTAGGCATGGGTAGTAGAGGTTCAGTAGGAAGAGTAATATTTATCCCATGTTCATCAGACCATTTGAGGTGTTGTAGCGAGTCGGTGAAGTGGTACATCAGCTGGTGCTACCGCTACCACTACTGAGGGTCCAAGGTGTCTTTCATGAGTCCCAGCTTTGTTTGGTATCTACACGATGATTCACAAGACCTTGATTGGAGAGATATGGATATCAAGGATGACATGATGTTCATGGATTGGCCAGTGAGGATCGAGGATCATGAAGAGAAGGTTCTTTGTTGATGAACCATTCCCTTGGTTTGTGTGTTATGGATGCATGGTGGCCTCGAGGTGAGTACATGTGGATGGGAGGCACAGATGCATGCCCAGTACCCAGAGTTGTTTTGGGTTGTGTTTTTTTTAATTGACTGTGATGTAATGCTTAATCTTGTTAACTATGATATGGTTTTTCCCTTATTATCTGAGTGTGTGTGAAACGTCCTGACCATGGGGAGGGGTAGACCTGATCCTTAATTGATATGCAATAATGTGGATGTGATTAAACCTGTGCATGCGATTTAGTGCCACCCAAAGTGGATAGTATCTTGAAATGGAGGAAGGGACTCACTAATCCATATATATGGATGGTGTGACCTTTATATGTTTGTGTGGTTACTTAGGGGAGAAGAGTGGTGGTGTATCTATTGTTGGTCATGAGATAGATGAGGGAGAGGTGTTCCTAGATATTGAGGTTTATTCCGACATTCGAACAATTGTAGTGTGGTTTTGTCCCTAAGAGGTATCTTATGAGGTGGTTGTTTAGACCCCTCACTTTTATTTGAGTTTACACTTTAATTCTTGAGGGAGAGAATTGTTTGAGAGGTATCTAATTTAATAACTTGGTTTTCTTGAACCCTTTATTTTTGAAAATCTAGTGTTTGTAGTGTTCTAAGGGGTCACAAGTCTTCTTGCCTCGGGGTTTTATAGAAACTCGGTTCCATCAAATGGTTCCACTAAAATGGTGGAACCGTCACAGTCACACACCAAAATGGTGGCATCACTTACAATGTCTCAATGAACTAGTGGCACCATTATGGTGTCTCACCATATAGTGTCCCACCCTTTTCCAAAATATTTTATAGTTTCTCGAGTTTTCTAGTTCCGCCCTGGTAAGTTATCTTTTGATGAAAATATGTTTTAATACACTTATTGAATCCATTTAAATCTAGTAAATGATGTTTAAAACCCACAAAGAGTTGGGTGGCCCTTCAGTTATCAAAATGTGTGTCATTTTCCCTCTATGTTACATCCTTCCCCATGTTTTCCATCATTTCCCATGTTACATGGTTTTTCAATATATAGAAGATATTTATAAACTCACATCCATTATCTCCACCATCTACAAGGAGAATTATTAAATAAAAATTAATCCCGACATGTGAAACCTCCCAGCCTCATGGTCAAGCCACGATCTGACTTCAAGTACTTTGAAACCGTCTCCATGATTTTTGGATCTATACTCTTCTTAATCCAAGATCCACTCTTCATAATTTCCATCCATTCTATAAGTATGACTAGAGACTTACTCCAGATAAAAATCATATTCATGTGCTGGAGCTCTTCCCACTCAGACTTGAAGCACTCGAGATTTCCTTTCCCGCAAGTCACACATCCTCAGTTCTTGACAGAAGGATGAAACTTCGATCCTTGATCATCCATGTAGGTGTTTTCCCTTAACCTCTCTTTACAATTCATCATATGGGGTGGGTGTGATAATGATTCCCTCGAGATGTGGATGAAACCAAACATTAACAAAGATAATAAATGGAATTTTAAAGAATAAATGGGTGTGAATGATGATGATATCGATATATTCAATTATATTTTTTTATGTTGGGAATTGTATATGCTTATTCCCACTGAAAATCATGGTCGTTGGTGGTCCGTTATTGTGCACTATTGTACCTCTGTTTTTTTAGATAATCATGTGATTAAATGGATGTAACATGGAAACTGGTTAATCACATAAAATCGATTGATTAAATGGATTCCCAATAAATAGGAATCCTTATGTGGTCACCCCGATTAACTAAACAGAAAGAAGGACCTTTAACGAATGGTGTGGTTAAATATGAAAACTTCCTTTCTCTTTTCTGGTTAAAGAGAAAATGGCATGTAAATATGAGGCAATGTGGAACCAGTATATTGGGGCTTGGTTTGGTTCCAGTAATTCGAGGGATCTCATGGATCCCTTTTCTGTTGTGACTTTACAAGAGAACCAGGTGTGAATGATCAAATTACTTCTTGGTCATTTCCTTCTCCAGTTAATTTTTTTTTTTGGGATTGTGGTTGTGCCTATTAGTTTCTTGGTAGTTGAGAATTATTTTTAATGGAATCAAATAAACATGAAAAAGAGAACTGTCACAATGGGGGATTGTTTTACAGAAATGGGTTGTGCACTAGTTTTGGCCGTTGTGTATTTGTGTATGTAGCGATAGAATTGAGAGTGGTTGTGTATGGGATGGTTTTTTATTTCAAAACCCTTAGGTTGGGTTGAGTGATTATTTACCCATATCTATAAAATGTAGTTCTTATGTTTCTTATACGCACCCCACCCATGTAGGAACATCGTGCTGAACACCCCCATTTCACGAGGGAGGGTGTTTTTCCCAACATACTTATGAGTGGTTGGTTATTATACCATTTATGCTCCCTCTCCCATGTAGCCCAAGATTCTTGAGGTAGGCTGTGACGACCTAAGTATCACTATAGCCCAAGACCCTTCAGGTAGGGTGTGTTGTGGTTGTTTTTTAGGAGTGTGTGGGAATTTTTGTTTCCCACATGTATTCCGTATGAGGCCCAGGTGTCTTCGGGCATGATAGTGGTAGTTATGTCCAAGGTGTCTTCATCCGTAGTAGTGGTGGTTGTGGCCCAAGTGTTTGTGGGTGGGATGCATGGTTATAGTGGACTAGGTGTCTATGGGTGAGGATGTGTGTGGTAGTGGTGGCCCAGGTGTCTGTTGGCAGGATTCATGGTTCTGATGGTCCATAAATTTGTTGTTTTAGAAATAGTGGGACTATAGTGGAACATGTGAGGAGGTCTGACACATAGGATATCCTAAATAATCAATGGGGTAGCGGTGTGTGGTACTCAAATATCAATGTGCCATTACTATTACTTTACCTGACTTGCGTTATTTGGGGAGTGTTCTTTAGTGAGGCTGGGTGGGTAGTTTCCTTACTATGTGCTTTGGTTATCTCTATTTCTCATGTAGAATTCGAATGCCTCCCCACTTGTGCATGAGAGATTTTTGTTTTCCCTACTAAGTATACCTATATACTCACCCTAAATATATAAAATTGCTTTTAGGTTTTCAGGAGGACTTTGAGGACCGTTCCAGATCTTACTAGAGCGGGCTTTGGGATTAGTCATTGCTGCTTTTCTTTCTTTTGGTACTTTTCATGAGATTTTTCTTGTACCTTGCATCAGTTCTTTTGAATATGCATATGGGAATGGATTTTTGGATTGACTTTTACTTACATTTTTTTTTGAGTTTTTTGGGATTTACCATCTCATCTACAGATCTTATTAAAAAAAGGGAAATGCCTTCCATTTTATGTGTGATTCAATACCCTTGGTGCTAGTCTCCACTCGTTGGCCTATTAAAGGTGGGACTCATGGGTCATTATCTCTCCTTCAACTTGAAGAAGGAAGGTTATGTCAGTTTTCCATCCCTTCCCTGATCTTGGTGAAGGCGAGTCTTGATAGGTACCCTCTTATAATATATTCGAAATAAAGTTGGATAAATACCCTCAAAATGTTAGATAATTTGGATCTGTGTAAAAGAAATTAGCGTCACATTAATAGAAATATTTGTTATGGGTGTCAAACACTATCCCACCAACCCCACTTTGACTAGTTTAAGGTTGCATTTATTGAAATACTTTCTATGTGAAATTTAATATGAATATTCCACTTAAAGTTAGATTTTCAAATCAGTATGAATCATCTCATTTATAGGTTGGTATCCCATGATATGTCTCATTGAATGAGGTAGGGTCTATTCTGATGATCAAAATAACTCTTCAACATAGTCGATTTTTTGGGTATATGTGACTTTGAATGGGATCTTTTTCTAGAATAATAATTTGTATAACATAAAAAATTAAATCATAAAAAATCAATCAATTGAATTGGATAAAAAATGTAGAAGAAATGCTAGAAAAACAGAAGCAACAAAAAACGGTTAAATGTCCATATTTTTAAAATTTTCACATTTAATCCCAAACTCCACCAAAAACCAGAAAATGATACAAATAAGATCAAATTGATTAATTGTTTGGGATTAAATAAATGAAAAACATATTTATAAATATTAAAATATTATCTTTATCATGGTGATCACCTCTTTATATAGACCTTCATTATGTTTAGAGATGTTTGATAATGTGTGGAGTTAATTTAACAATCTAGAACCTGTTTTGGTGATGAATACATAACCATAGAAATTTTAAGAATCATTATTTAATGGAAGTAATTCATATAATATGTATGAGTAAGGTGTGGTGGGTTTGGAGCTCATGTCAAAAGGTTGAAATACCTGTCTAAAATGGATTGGTAGTTTATGCCATGATTGAAGTCAATTGGAAATAGTTAAACTAAAAAAAACATGTTTGGAGATTAGTTGTAGCTACTGTTTTATGTGAGAATATTGAGAATCTAAAACAGAATGGTGATCATGGAAGAAGAATATTTGGAAGTAAAATGAATATAGATAAAGCATTTTTATTGTCACGACATAAATCAGTTTTCCACCGAAACTGGCACCAAACCCAGCCCGTGACAAGGCCCGAAGGCTGTTCCGAATCCCCACGGGCAGGCACAAGTGCCTTTGTATCATAAAATGAGAATTGGGAATGATTTAAACAAGTTTATAAGCATAAAACAACAAAAGAATCCAATAAAACGAATCTGTATTTTTCAAACCAAGCATTCTTTTAAAAAAATTCAGAACTGAATTAAATATTTTAAAAAAACTCAACAAGACTATACAAAGGTACAAAAACAAAAGGAAACAATATAAGAACCCATAGGGCAAGGGGCACCACCCTCAAGCCATCTCCATAAGACTTTACCACCAAGGACCTGCTAGAAATCCGAACCACTGGAACTAAAAACTGCACCCAACTCGTGACAAAATAATTACCATGTCTATTAAAATCCAAGTGTGTAATTAGGGTGTGAGACAATTCCTAGTAGGAGACCACCACTATGATATTCCATGAAATAAACATTCAAAGACGAAAATCATGCATGTTTTCAAAAACATGTAATTTCTAGTTACAATTTCAAAAAGATGCAACTTAACAAAAATCAGTTTTTAAGTCGTCTAATTTAAAGAATAAACAATTTTAAAATAAATTCCAAAGATAATTATTTTTTCATCCAAATATATCGTATTCCGAAGGTAAGTATAAAGGATCTAAGGAGCAAAAGCAATAATAAATAACCCCTAGGCACTAGCTCATTGTGGGTACTAGGTACCTCATATCTTGGTGAGAGTAACCATTAAAAATATCCATTCTCGTGCATGATCCAATAGTAGGGAACATACCCATAACCTTGTCGTCCCTAATCATCATCATCATAGTTTAGTTAGAGTTGTAAGTGGAATTCTTGATAATTGAAAATGAGGCCAAACCCCACAAATTCACTAGAATACAAGAACACAACCACCCACCTTGATATCTGTGTTTTCCCTGTTGTACCTCTCGTTCCCCTCGTTGTTTGATTTTCATGATCACAATCACCTTATTATTTGTCTAACCTTGTTTTTAAGTGTTTTGGATGATAGGCAAAAGATTGCCAAAGGATTGGCCCAAGAAAGCTGGCAAAATGGACTGAATTGCAGTCCACCGGCCAACCGGTGTGATAGCACCGGCCAGCCGGTGGACCTGGCAGAGGCATTGCCCACTGCCAGGCTCCAACGGTCAGCCGGTGGCTTGACCACCGGCAAGCCGGTGGCACCCAGACTCAAGGGGTAGCTACTACCTCCCCACCGGCCAACCGGTGGCCTCAGCACCGGCCAGCCGGTGGCATCCAGCCCCAACAGTGATGGCTACTGCCTCACCACCGGCTAGCCGGTGGCTCCTCCACCGGTCAGCCGGTGGAGCCTGGACCATAAATCTCCTCTTCTTCCAAGGCACCGGCCAGCCGGTGGCCCTGCACCGGCCAGCCGGTAGCCCAGTCAAACTAGCCGTTGGGTTTGACCAGTCAACCTTCTTTTGGCCTCCAACGGCTCTGAGGCCTTCTCCAACGGCTCCGAAGGCCCCCAATGGGTTCCATGCCTATAAATAAAGGCCAAGGAAGCCCCGGACACCACCCGGATCATATACCAAGCGCTCGGACATATTGTTGCACATTTGGCGAACCTCCGGAGCTCCACCTTCAAGGATCCTCAAGTGCTCCAACCAATTTCCTATCCAAGGAGCACCTCAAGAAGCTTGGGAGAGCACGCTACATCAACTCCATCATCCAATTGGCGCCCAAGTCTTCCTCCAACACGGTTTTTCTTGTTTATTTATTTTGAGCTTTAAATTTGGGTTTGTGCCTACAAACCCCAAACTCTTTCTTCATCCCCCTTTCTTTTGGGTTTCACATCACCATTAAGGTGTGAAGAGGTTTCTTCAAGCCTTTCCTTTTAAAAGGCTTGTGTCACCGGTGAGCTAGACTTCACCCGTTAAAAAGGCTAGTGGGTTCTTGCTAAACCATTAAAAGCAAGTGGGTTCTTGCTAAACCACAAAAAGCAAGCTGTAATAGGTCCTAGTGCTACCTCAAAGCCTAGTGGGTTTCTTGCTAAAACCATTGAAAAGCAAGCGGTAGGAATCTCTCGACGGTTGAGTTGGGAGCGGAGACGTAGGCCGGGTTTTTGGCCGAACTCCGTTATCAATTTCTTGTGTCTTGCCACTTTTCTTTCCGCTGCACTTTACTTTGATTTTTAAATTGTTAATCAATTTTTTAAAAGGCAATTCACCCCCCCTCTTGCCATCTTTTCTCCGTTTGTTCCGACCCAACAATTGGTATCAGAGGGATAATTTGAGTAATACCTTAAAAGGTTTCAAATTCAAAGATCCATTGTGATGGCATCCACCTCTTTCGCCCCCGAAGGCTTTTCATTGGGTCATGCTCCATTTTTTGATGGAACCGACTATAATTATTGGAAAACCCGCATGACCACTTTTCTTAGAAGTATAGGATATCCCATTTACAAAATATTCATACAAGGTTACACTTTGTCTACCCCCGACGAATCCAAATGGACCCAAGCCAATATTAGAAACTTTGAGCTTGATGGCAAAGCCATGAACGCTCTACATTGCGGCCTTGACCGAAATGAGTTCAACCGAGTTTCCACTTCCACCTCATCTCATGAGATTTGGAAACTATTGGAAGTGACCCATGAGGGCACTAACAAAGTTAAGGATACTCGGTTAGACATGTATAGACAAGATTTTGAAAGCTTTTCCATGCATCCAAATGAGTCTATTTCTGAAATGTTTACTCGATTTACTGACGTGTGCAATGGTAGAAAGTCTCTTGGAGATAATATTTCTGCAGAAACTATGGTGAAGAAGATCCTATGGATCCTACCGAGCACATGGGCACCTAAGGTGACGGCGATCCAAGAAGCTAAGGACGTCAAAAATATGCCGGTAGAGGAGCTCATCGGATCTCTCATGACTTATGAGATCACGATGAGGAGGCAAGCTCAAAAGGAGGGCACACCAATCAAGAAACCAAAGAACATTGCCCTCAAGGTTCAAAAAGAAGTAAGCTCCTCCTCATCATCCACATCTTCCTCATCTACTTCATCTTCAAGCGGCGACTCGGAAATGGAGAATCTCGCCCGCCAAATGCACAAGTTTATGAAGAAGCACAAGAGGAAGAAGAAATCTCGCAAGGCGCGAAAGCAAGAACCCACCGCAAGATCCGAGCCCAAGGTAAAATGCTACGGGTGCGGCGAAAAGGGCCATTACAAGCCCGACTGCCCACTCAACAAAAAACGGGCCACGCAAAAGGAAAAAGGAAAGAAAAAGGTCCTCAAGGCGACATGGAGTGACACCTCCTCATCATCCTCCTCCTCCTCCTCCTCGAGCGACCAAGGTACAAAATGCCTAATGGAATTTCATGAGGTAACATCTTCCGACTCCTCTTCCTCTTGTTCTTCAAATTCAAATTCTTTAAATCATCTTTCTTATGAGGATCTCCAATATGCTAGAGATCAATTAGAAAATGGCTTTCATGAGCTTTCTTCAAAATTTGTTTCTTTGAAAAAGAATTTCAAAAAACTTTCCTCCGAAAAATAACAACTTCTCAAAGAGAAGGAGGAACTCTCCCTAAAAATCCAAAATTTCCCAAATGTTGATTCTTTGGAATCAACCATCAAGGACCTTAGAGAAACCCTAGCTAAGTTCACCCAAGGGGAACAAAATTTGAACAATCTCCTAGGTTCCCAACGAATTTCAAGAACCACCCAAGGGCTAGGCTATACCAACCAAGCTTCCTCCTCCCATGCTCCAACTTTTTTTGTAAGGGGGAGCTCTTGTTATAAATTTTGTAATTATTGTAAGAAAACCGGGCACCTTATTTATGAATGTAATTGTAAAAAAGCCCGGTACGGCCAACCCAAGTCTTTTTTCTTTTCCGATGAGTTCTATAGGAGAAGACCCGCCATGAGACAAGTGTGGATTGAAAAATCCCTCTTAGCGGGTCTCTCCGGGCCTAAAATTGTCTCTTTTCAAAATCCCTCTCCCCGGTGACTTTTTGTTTTTATTTAGGGGGAGTTAGGTTTGTTTAAGCTTTTTGTTTCAATTCAAACTTTCAATGTCAAATTAATCCCTTTTGATTTCAATTTCAAAATTTTCGATTCCAACATTCAATTTCAACACTTGGTATCAAAATTTTCATTTCAAAATATTCAATTCGAATTTTTCATTCAAAATTTTCATTTCAACTTTTGATTGAAAACTTTCAATTCAATTTTTGGTTCAAATTTTTCATTTCAATTTTGATTCAAAACTTTCAATTCAAACTATTATTCAATCTTTCAATTTCCAAAATTTCAATTGATTTTTAAATCTCAAATCTTGATTTTCAATATTCCCTTAATCAAGTTTTATGCCCCGTGCTATTTTGATAATCACAAAGGGGGAGAAATTATTGATTGATTGGGGGAAAAATCTTTTAAAGCATACCTTTCATTTCAGTATTTTTCATTGTTTGTTTCGGTGATTGTGATCATCAAAATAGGGGGATATTGTTGTACCTCTCGTTCCCCTCGTTGTTTGATTTTCATGATCACAATCACCTTATTATTTTTCTAATCTTGTTTTTAAGTGTTGTGGATGATAGGAAAAAGATTGCCAAAGGATTGGCCCAAGAAAGCTGGAAAAATGGACTGAATTGCAGTCCACCGGCCAGCCGGTGTGATAGCACCAGCCAGCCGGTGGACCTGGAAGAGGCATTGCCCACTGCCAGGCTCCACCGGTCAGCCGGTGGCTTGACCACCGGCCAGCCGGTGGCACCCAGACTCAAGGGGTAGCTACTGCCTCCCCACCGGCCAACTGGTGGCCTCAGCACCGGCCAGCCGGTGGCATCCAGCCCCAACAGTGATGGCTACTGCCTCACCACCGGCCAGCCGGTGGCTCCTCCACCGGTCAGCCGGTGGAGCCTGGACCAGAATTCTCCTCTTCTGCCAAGCCACCGGCCAGCCGGTGGCCCTGCACCGGCCAGCCGGTAGCCCAGTCAAACTAGCCGTTGGGTTTGACCAGTCAACCTTCTTTTGGCCTCCAACGGCTCCGAGGCCTTCTCCAACGGCTCCGAAGGCCCCCAATGGGTTCCATGCCTATAAATAAAGGCCAAGGAAGCCCCAGACACCACCCGGATCATATACCAAGCGCTCGGACATATTGTTGCACATTTGGCGAACCTCCGGCGCTCCACCTTCAGGGATCCTCAAGTGCTCCAACCAATTTCCAATCCAAGGAGCACCTCAAGAAGCTTGGGAGAGCACGCTACATCAACTCCATCATCCAATTGGCGCCCAAGTCTTCCTCCAACAAGGTTTTTCTTGTTTATTTATTTTGAGCTTTAAATTTGGGTTTGTGCCTACAAACCCCAAACTCTTTCTTCATCCCCCTTTCTTTTGGGTTTCACATCACCATTAAGGTGTGAAGAGGTTTCTTCAAGCCTTTCCTTTTAAAAGGCTTGTGTCACCGGTGAGCTAGCCTTCACCCGTTAAAAAGGCTAGTGGGTTCTTGCTAAACCATTAAAAGCAAGTGGGTTCTTGCTAAACCACAAAAAGCAAGCTGTAATAGGTCCTAGTGCTACCTCAAAGCCTAGTGGGTTTCTTGCTAAAACCATTGAAAAGCAAGCGGTAGAAATCTCTCAACGGTTGAGTTGGGAGCGGAGACGTAGGCCGGGTTTTTGGCCGAACTCCGTTATCAATTTCTTGTGTCTTGCCTCTTTTCTTTCCGCTGCACATTACTTTGATTTTTAAATTGTTAATCAATTTTTTAAAAGGCAATTCACCCCCCCTCTTTCCATCTTTTCTCCGTTTGTTCCGACCCAACATTCCCTTTGTGCTCAAACATGTTCAACAAGTCAAGAAATATAATTTTCACATGAAAATATCATTTCCTCATAAAAATTTCACCAAAAATCCCCCATGTATACCACACAAGTCACAAAATACCACTTTTCATTCAAATTGATTTGAAATCTGACTCACACCAAAATAGCCCACAACACTTTTCACTTTTCTTTAACACTTACACAAATCCATTGAAAACTTTTATAAAACCATTTCAATATATTATTAATCACATAACAGCCCAATCACATATTACATAATACCCTTTTTCATAACCAAAATCCATTTTTCTTGTCACAATCACATAAAACATCCCACATCATTTTCACATCTCTTACACACTCTAGTAAATACTTCAATCATTTGTGAAAAAAAATCCAAGATGGAAAACATTACAAAATAGCCCTTCTCACATTTAAAATGTACCATTTCAGAATATACACACTCCAAAACATTTTTCCAATATGGTTTCACCACTTACAAAAATTATTAAATATTTCAAATCTTTCATAAATAAATTCCAAAGAGTATACGTAATAATTGCTCATAAAACCCATTTAAAAACCATATTTCAATGAAAAAACCACACCAAAACACTACCAAATTAAAATTTGAATCCCTATATACATTTATAAAACCACTTTCAAGTTTTATTAAATAACCTTGGATAATACCATGAAAGATACATATGAAAACACCCATTTTCATAAAATGATATCAAGAATTATAACAAAGTTTTACACAAAACACCTATTCCAAAAACACTATTTTCAGGAAAAAATGATACTAATACATTAAAAAACCCGAATTTTCCAGCCAAACAACATATAGTAAACCAATTCTATAAGTTATAAAATACACCTAAATAATACCCTATGAGTAACACATGAAAACACCCAATTTCGTGTTAAAAATAAATTATAAAATTAAACACCTTACCAAATCATTTATAAACAGTTTTAACACCAAAACCGACATATGAGAAACATGAAAAATTAGTAAATACAGAAATCAATCTCATCAATAATTATTTATGCATGGAACCATCTACTGAAAGGGTTGAATCCCTCAAAACTTAGTGCAAAACATCAACCGCACCACCGCCGCACCATAGGGAATATAAATACAGCCCTATACAACAATATTTGACCAAAAAGACACCAAATCAAACCTTAGGTCCTAACCCTAACTTCTGGAAATTTTAGAATATAATGAATGAAGGAGGAAAACCTAAGGGAAAAGGAAGAAACCAAGAAGGAATCACATACCTTGAAAAATATTGAAGAAATCATCCCAAATAACCCAGTATCTGAATTTTAAAACATCCAAACATTCTAGGGAGATTTGAAAAAGGTTTAATAGATCATTTAGGAACTTTAATGTGGGAAATAGTGTGAGAAATGAATAAGTTATGAAATAATCAATTTACCTCTTCAAATATGGTCGATTTGAGATATTCAGTGATGTTTCATCCCAATTTGCGATGCAAACGAGCTCCAAAGAGGGGGAGGATAGCATGGGAGTGCGCCTTTGGTATGTAGGATTGGGGGAGAGTTAATATCACTAAAAACACATAAATTTTTTAAGAGATAATAAAGAATTAAAAAATATTTTTAATGCAGGAAATTGGATTTCGGGATGGCCCAATCCCTTATATAAAAGCCCATATTTACCATGATTTTGGATTTCTAAATGATCCAAATTAATATTGTGGTGTTAATAGGTCAGGTGATGATACGTAAGAATTTTAATGGATGAAAAATGTTGAAAAATGTATGAGTTATAAAGGAATCAAAATTTATTTTTAAATCTGGAATTGGGCTTACGGTTTGGCCCAATTCATGAAAACTCACCAATTCATACATAAAAGCTTGGGAAACCCCCGAAACAAAGCATGAATGGAAATTAAATTACATTTACCGTTAAAATAAGTCATTTATGTGACTCTTATACCCACTATGAAAACTTTTCATCCCCATAAATCCACAACAAGGCCAAATACAAAAACCAAACCCAACCGATAAACTAAGATGTACTTCTTTGCCAAGAATCTCCCCAAGGGCCAAAACACATAAAATGATCAATTAAGGAAGGATTACTCTCACAACCAAAACATAAACCACATTCCTAAAATGATAAATCACATTCATACTTTATCCCAAAAGAAAACTCCCCAAACACTATCTGAGCAAGACTCAATCAATTCACCCAAACGAACAACAACTTCGAACAAGGATACACGTACCTTACATTAAGTATACCATTGGGTGATCTCCAATCAAAACATTTACTCCCAATATTTACTCAAGGAATATGTTGGAATCTAGATAGTTACGAACAATAATAACTACCGCCAAGCCAATAACACATATAAATATGAGTTATTGGTACGAGGGGACACAAATAGGATCCCCACTATAAAAGACAACCTATATTTTTTCATGATAGAATCAGGACACTAACAAGGGAGGCCTGAACGGTATCCCTAGTACAAAGGGTAGAATTCCATTCAAAGTTTATAAAGGAATGTACATGAGAATCATAGTGGGTCTCCCCACAATAAGAACCAATCATCTTAACTGACCAGTCTGGGCCGACACAGAAAGACACAATTTTTTTTAATGATTTGGGAAGGGCGCAGGGTTAGTCTACATGGTTTTGGAAACTGTGCCCTAACTGTGAAAATCATTTTTCCACATGGATTTCTAGCACATGATCACTACTAATTTTTTATAAATTATGTCCTCCACATGCCTATCCAAATTTCCAACCATTTTCTAATGACTCAATGGAAATCAAAGGGGGAGGGAATGACATTAGTCGATGACATGGGTATAAATCCGTCCACCAATTTCCACCGAACAAGAACAAAAAAAGAAAGATAATAACATCAGAGGTTTAATATCTTCCTATATTTAATATTGAGGATAGGACATTGTACAAGGGTTTAAACGACCCCAGGATTTCCCATGACTATGAGCCAGCTTCTCTCTGAGACCTATGGTTAGAGATCAAATGATTGAAGCATCTTCAACCTCACAATTAGGCTTTAGAAACACCCTTAATGAGAATTCTTCTTTCGGTGCCACCAACAAATTCACTACAATCCTCGATAAGATTTCCAAGACATAAAACAGTTTAAACACACTTTACCCTTACCCAATATTTCACTGAAACATGGGTTTAAAAGATACACACACATCACACCTTGTTTCTTCGGGTGAGAAAAAATAGAAGTAAATAACTTATATAATCACCTTCCTCTAAAATGGATGATTTTTAAGTTTTCCCAAGGGAGAAATTATACCAACATGACAAATACTCTTGGAGGATTTCATAACTTTCCCCTTTATGGTCAATCAAGCACATGAAATCACAAGGCATCACCAAACATAACCACTACGACGGAAATAAAGAATGCATGCAGAGAGACCTTATAAAATATCCCAAAACAACAAAAAATTCTAGAAAGTGTCCATACTATCATCTCAGGACCAGATTTCCCACAATGGTAGTTCAACATGAACTTCTTCTTCTAAGAAACTACGATGGACCGAGAGGGCCTATTAGACACCATCCAGATACTCATCCATGCTAACAACCACATACCACTTCCACCTTCAGCAAATCAGGAAACTTAAGAAGATAAGGTCTCTTTCAACCTTCCATGATCACTCTCCCACTACAAGAGGATACACCAAACCAATAAAGAAAAGGTTGTAGACTTAATATAAAAAGCTCAAGAAAAAGATTCCTTATATTGATCAACTGAAGGTTCTTCAAATGGAAAAACAATCCAGGTTGCACTTCAGTTGTGCACTAACCCTTAATGGGGAGTAACTTATCCAAAGATTAAACCCAAGGACCCAACCATGATGGTCCATTGGTTAAGATATACCACAAACTAGATCAAAACACATAAAGGGAACCACTGTAAAGGCATCCCAAAAATTTTCTTAGAAGATACCACTAACTGGCCTTTCAACATAGCTTACTGACCAAACAAAAACCCAAAACACAGTTCAAACAGGAGGGGTTCTTGGAATCAAAACATTCGACAACATCAACAGTTTCAAAAACACATAATACACACCATCCCAAACTAGTCATCAAGACATCAATTTTTTCCTTTAAAAATTGTCTTTGAAAACAAACTGTTCAACGGATAGTGTATCCCCCAATGGTACCCCATGGGCCCCACACATGCATGTTTCCATGCCACACCAGGCACCCTCTTCATATCCATCCTGGAAATAATCCAGTCATGCTATTAACCATCCATCACCCCATATAACCCCATGCATGTGGTCACTCATGAAAATACCAAAGGTTAATACAAAAACTCATTCCACTTTTCAAACACAAAACAACCAACCAATAATTCATTTTTCTTAAGATCGCTAACCACGAAATCGAACCCAAATTATGATATTAATTTTTTTTCTTCATAAATGCAAAATAATTCCAATGAAAACTGACTTTAAAGTTATTCAAATCAATTTAAAAACATATCATCCCATTAAAACACCTTTCAATAGTTTAGAAAACTCTATTGGAAACATTTTTTCAAAACCAACCTTGACATAGTTCATGCTTTCAAAAGAGGTGAAAAAAGACCATTTTCGTTTCCAATAAAATTCTGAAAATTCAGTTCTCCATTTTAAAAAATCTAACCATTCCTTATTTATTAGATAATCATTCCATAAAAACGTTACGCTTCCTAAAACCAAGCCACTTTAAAACCAAAGTTCCATGATTTAAAATCTAAAAAACACAAGACAATGTGATAGGAAAATAGTTTACATGGGTGACTTGGACTTACGGTTGGCGGCCATATTCAAATCACTAACCCATCATAGAGAGTGTTCTAGTGAATATCCCCGATTCCTCATTTCTTTCCAGGACCTGTGATCTCATTGAGACCATTAACACAACTCTCATTTTAAATCGCTAAATCATCATCAATCCGAGAAATCCAAAGGAATCAAATAAATCATGACTTCCATAGGAAACATGAATCCCTTAATTATGTGTGGTGATCAGGTACACTAACCATAACAAAAATACCAAGTCCCAAAAATCCTAACTCCAAACTATCCTGACTGTTCCCCAAAAAATGTGACCCAAAGAGTTAACCAGAACCTCCTCTGATACCATTTTGTCATGAACCAAATCTGGTTTCCACTGAAACTGGTACCAAAACCAACCTGTGAAAAGGAACAAAGGGAATTCCCCATCCCCATAGGCTAGAACAAGTTCCTGGGTATCATAAAATGAGAACTGGGAACAATTTACCTGAGTTTATAAACTTAAAACAAAAAAAGAATCCAATAAAACGAATCTGGATTTTTCAAACCAAAAATTCTTTTAAAAAAATTCAGAACTGAAGTACATATTTTAGAAAAACTTAACAAGACTATACAAAGTTACAAAACCAAAAAAAACATCCCAAGAACCCTCATGGTAAGGGGCACCGCCCTTAATCCATCTCTACAAGACTTCACCACAAAGGACTTGCTAGAAACCCGAACCACTGGAACTAAAAACTGCACCAAACCTATGAAAAAAAATTGTAATGTATAATTAAACACAAGGGTGTAAGTAGGATGTGAGAAAATTAATAGTAGGATACCACCACTAAGATAATCTATGCGATAAACATTCAAAGATGAAAAGCATGCAAGTTTTCAAAAACATGTAATTTTTAGTTGCAATTTCTATAAGATGAAACTTAAAAAATCAGTTTTCAAGTGGGATAATTTAATGAAACAAAACATTTAAAATAAATTCCAAATCTATGGATTTTTTCATCCAAATATAAAGTATTCCAATGTTAATTATAAAGGATCTAACGAGAAAAAGTAATAGAAAATTACCCCTAGGAACTAACTCATTCTGGGTCTAAGGTGCCTCGTATCTCAGTGAGAGTAACCATCACAACTATCCATTCTCATACACGAGCCACTAGTAGGGAACATACCCATAACCTACTGGTCCCCAATCATCATCATCATAGTTTAGTTAGAGCTATAAGCAACAATCTTTCTAAGTGAAACTGATGTCAAACCCAACGAATTCACTAGCATACTAGTACACGTCCACCCACCTAGATACCCAGTTTTTCCGGTTGTGCTCAAACAAGTTCAAAAAGTCCAGAAATATAAATTTCACATGAAAATATCATTTCTTAATAAAAAATTCACCAAATATCCCACATGTACACCACAAAAGTTACAAAATACCACTTTTCATTCAAATTGATTTGAAATCTGACTCACACCAAAATAGTCCAAAACACTTTTCACATTTTGTTAAAACATACACAAATCCATTAAAATTTTTTATAAAACAATTTAAATATATTAAAACTCACATAACAGCCCACTCACATGTTAAATAATTCATTTTTTCAGAACTAAAATCCTTTTTTCACATCACACTCACATAAAACATGTCACATCACTTTTACAACACTTACACACTTTAGTAAATCCTTAAAACATTTTTTAAAACATTTCCAAGATGGAACACATCACAAAACAACACCTATAACATTTAAAATTTACCATTTAATAATATTCACACTCCAAAACATTTTTCCAATACGGTTTCACCACTTACATAAATTATAAAATATTTCAAATGTTTTATAAAAACATTCCAAAGAGTATACCCAATCATTGCTCATAAAAACCATTTCAAAACCATATTTAAAGGACAAAACCACACAAAACCTCTACCAAATTATAATTGACAGCCCTATATATATTTTTAAAACCACTTTCAAGAGTTATAAAATCACCTTGGATAATACAACGAAAGATACAAATGAAAACACCCATTTTCATAACATGATCTCAAGAATTATAACAAAGTTTTACACAAAACACCTATTACAAAAACCCTATTTTTAGTCCCAAATGATACTAATACATTACCTAACTATAATTTTCCAGCAAAACAAGATTTATTAATCCAATTCCATAAGTTATAAAATACACCTATATAATACCCCATGAGTTACACATGAAAATACCCAATTTCACATTAAAAAGTTATTATAAAATTAAAAACTTAATCAAATAAGTCATAAAGGGATTTAAAACCACACCCAACATATGAGTAACATGAAAAATGAGTAACTACATAAATATAACTCATCAATAATTGTTTACACATGGAACCACCTACCGAAAGTGTCGAATCCCTCAAAACTTGGTGAAAAAATCAACCACACCACCTCCACATCACAAGGAAGATAAATCCATCCCTAGGACAAAATATTTTACCAAAAAGAACCCTAGGTTAGAACCCTAACTTCTAGAAATTTTATAACATAATGAAAGAGGGAGGAAACCCTAAGGGAGAGGAAGAAACCAAGAAGGAATCACATACCCTGAAAATTATTGAAGAAATCATCCCAAATAAACTAGTATATGAATTTTAAAACATCCAAACATTTAAGTAATATTTTAAAAAGGTTTAATAGATCATTTCAGAACTTTAATGGGGGAAAAGAGTGAGAAATGAAGGAGTTATTAAATAATCAATTTACCTCTTCAAATCTAAGCAATTTGAAATATTTAGAGAAGATTCATCCCAATTGGAAATGAAAATGAGCTCCAAAGAGTGGTATGAGATCATGGAGGAACGACTTGGGTATGTGGTCCTCAGGTAGAGTTGGAATCACCGAAAAAACGTAAATATTGAGGACGATATTAAAAAATTAAAAAATATTTTTAATGTAGGAAATGAGATTTCGGGCAGGCCCAATCCCTTAAATAAAAACCCATATCCACCATGATTATGGATTTTTAAATTATCCAAATTATAATTGTGATGTTAATAGGTCAGGTTATGACAAGTAGGAATTAGAATGGATGAAAAATGTGGAAAAATTATGGAGTTATAAAGGAATCAAAATTTATTTTTTAATCTGGAATTGGGCTCACAGTTTGGCCCAATTCATGAAAACTCACCCATCCCTCTATAAAAGTTTGGAAAAACCCCGAAACAAATCATGAATGGAAATAAAAAGAAAATTTACCTTTAAAATAAGTCATTTATGTGACATTGATAGTATAAGGTATTTTATAAATCACAATTCTTAGAGGTTTAAATAAAATGGGGATAATCCATTTTCCAAGTTGTAGAGAAAGTCATGGTACATTGGGAATTTTTCATATATGAAATGGGTTGCATAAAGCGGGAATTACAAATACTATATTAGATATAAAAATCCAAAGTCAAAAATTAGGTGTTATAAAGAGACCATGATGATGACCAAGACATTATGGTTATCAATATTTTTGGAGATGAAGTTAATTGGTTAACTTCTCATTAAGCTAGGAATTCTTTATAGAAGTTTTCTTGGAGAATAACCCTACCATGGTTAGGACTGCACTATGTCATGGATGGCCTCAGGGAATTTATTCCTAGATTTTTAAATCAATAAATATCATGAACATGTAAAATATATATGCCATGGAGAAAGTAATATTCCATTATAATAAGGGCTAAAATAATAATTTTGAATGTTTCTATGTTATGGTTAGCTCAAAACATAAAGTTTGAGTTACATAAATGTTTTGTTGAGTTAACCTGTGTTAAATTTAGGGTTTTAGTATGATATTTAAATCTAGAGGTCTTGGAACTAAATATATATGATATAATTGACTGATTAGGCATATTTTGGATACAATTTTTTTAGGAATCCTGTCGTGATCTTAGAGCTCAAATAAATGATATTTGATCATAGTCATTTATTTATGAACATGGATATAGTGAAAACTACTTTTGAAGGTATGAGTTATATTTAAATAGAGAAAAATTAAATAACTTTTTTTAAAGAGATACATCCAATGAAATTGTTTTGTATGAGAGAGATTAAATTCATTTAATATATCAAAGAGATTAATGTGTGGGGATGATAATAGGCCCCAAAGAGAGAGTAAAACACCACTTAGTGAGAAGACTTGTTTTTTATTTTACTAACACTAACAGGGATGGGGAATCAATGTTGGGGACTTTTTAAACTGATTTTAAGTTTCTATCCCTGTACCTCTTAGACCTATTGGAATCTTGATTCTATAATTCCCTTTTCTTATTGTATGTATGTATATAAATGCAGTAAATATTTAACAAGATATTCATACATGGATCACTACTCAACAAGAGAAGATATGTCCTTAGAATGGTTTGGAAACAAAGAATACCATATAATCCACTAGAAAATAATCCTTTTGTGTGGAATAAAATGAATAGGATATACCCTTACCCCCACATGACACTTTGAAAACAATCTAATAGTGCATGTTTTATATCTCTTATCTTGATGTTTATACTAACACCCAAGACATACATTTTTACATCACTTAGATGGATCTTTATACTATCTCCCAAGACAGTTTTATCCTTGTTGATAATAATTTGCAACACTAATAAATTCCTCTACTTGCTGAGCCCTATCTGATGTCACAGTTCTTCTTTATTCTCACACAAACTTCTTCTTCCCTTTGTTACTTTCACAATAACATGCAAGAAACTCCTATTACTTGTTCCTAGAAGAAAACTTGGTAGATGAACTAAATTTTTCGTATGTCTATCATAATAATTTGAAAGTGTTGTGTACTGATGAACACTAAATATTATCTGACTGAAATTATAATTAGCTGTTATCAATTTGGTCACCAGATATTTTTCTCTTCATTTTTCTTTCTTCTTCACTACAAGACTAACTACACTGAGATCTATTCTTCACATCCTTCATGCTGGAATCACAGAATACCTTTGTGATTATAAAATAAATGAATATCCACTCAACTTATTATAATAACAATTAGTATGGCCGGAATTACTGAATATATATTGGCCTCTCTCTCATTCTTCTTACTTTATTATTCCTTGGTGTAGATATAAGTTTAGGTGCACATCTAGTTCTTCTTCACACAAATAAACTATTTACGCTTTCTATTTTCTATCCATTGTGTATCAACCAGGTCAAAACATGGTTTTAAGTGATGTTTATACTTTGTGGAATTTCTTATATCCTCCACCGACTTCCATGCGCCATGTGGCGCATGTGCTTTGTGAACAAACTTCCCTTTCACGAACTACCTCTACTTTGTAGACGACTGATGCCAAACATACTGTCAATGATCTATGTATTATCAATTCTCTGGGTAATGTCAATTATATATGAATTGTCAATGCTCTGTGGACCACCCTTTCTCCGCATATGACCTTTGCTTCATGGGACGCCTTTCCTTCCACGGACTGATTCTTCCTCTACAGACAGCCTTTTTTTCAATGAACTATCCCTGCTTCTATGGATTGTATTCTCTTTCATGGAATGTCCTTGATTCCATGAACTATCTTAAATTATGTGGACTGTACCTAGTTCCATGAACTGTCTTCTCTTCCACATATTATGCTTTCTTCCATATACTACTTCAGACTTCTAATTTTTTTTCATCCAGTGATGATCTCTTCTTATAAATGTTTATCTAACTTAATGACGGGATTAAAGTCCTTTATATAGTAAAATAACTCTATAAATTTTTCTAATACTACTTCCTGAATATTTTTATATGGTACAACCTTAACCACGTACTACGTTCCTACCAGAAATTGTTTTCCCTTCAAGGTCTCCAAATCACCTTTATTTCATTACGAAAATCGATTCCATAAATTAAAGGATCAATACCTCCATTCTGTGACTGAAATCCAACACCCCAAACTTCAATCATTCTGTGTATTGAGGTCCTCCCGCAAACCATTTCTCTTACGCGGTCTGTGTACCTCACTTCATGGTCCATATAGTACTAATATGCAGGATCATTCCTTTTCTTATTTTCCTAAACCGCTCTACTCACCTCCCATGCATTCCGAGAACTATCATTCACAGTCCACAAACTATGCTTCATGAACTCCATTACAAAAACAACTTCCATTTCCATTAAATAAAATTTGGTTTTTGAGGCCCAAAAATTAAGTAAACACTAGGAAATGGAGCCACATTAAAAAAATTGATTTATAAAATTCTATCTATAATAATTCATAGTCATTGATACATCATTAAAGCTCTATTTTATAACAAACATCACTTAATTACAAAACCAATAGATTTATTTCACCTTGAACCCAATATATTGTGATATTTAATCTTTGATTGATCACCTTTAGCATCGTTAGATTTTCTGAGGAATTTATTGTATCTTCCCGGTCTTCTGGCACCATACTTCTTTCCAATCAATAATGAATACAATGGGCAACACCTTTTCTCCCCATTTACTTTATAAGGATTTCTTTACAAGTTATCAAAACAACTTAGGATATTTTTGAAATAAAAATCAAAAAAGAATCATCATATTTTAATATTATAACTAATCAACCATGACATCCAATGCCATCAAATGAATCCATTATAATTCTCCAGGTATCCCCTTGAAACTCAAAGTGTTCATACGATTCAAATTAACTTTGTAACTTAATCATCATATTAACATAAATATAATCTTACTATTTTATTGATCATCATTGTGAACCAGTGAGAATAATTTGAAAAAAATAAAATCCATACAAAAAGTAAGAACTCCACTTAATTGGGAAAAAATTAGTTTAAAATTACCTAAAAGATCAATAAAGACACTTGAGAGTGGGGTAAGTCAAGTTTTATCTTTTTTTTATGAAATTCCAATTCTATTTTATGTAATTACCCATTAAAATTTGTATCTCGGTTATATGTTAGGATAATAGTGAATCAAATTATTATTTACCAATCAGCTGCACCACATGTAATGCAGGTTATACCTTAAAAGATGGTACATGATATTTTCACAAGGTTCATCTTCAATATGAGAAACCGAATCCTTGTAGTGTTTGATTATTCAAACAAATCATAGATAATTTAATACACTATAAACATAAATAAATACAATGAGTATTTTCAACCCCATTGTTCTTTACAAACTCTAAGTACTTATCAGAGTGACAATAATATATCAAATACCCACTTGTGTCATAATTTCACACTATGATATATGTGAATAAATATAGTCACACTTGTTCCACAACCCCATCGGGTATATACATGTGTTTTCTTTTATTACCATTGAATTTGACCTCCAATAAACTCAAGATTCTACGAAATCAATATAATTTAATATCCTTATTCTCAAAAGAGTATTTGAGTGCCTTATAATAATATATTAAACCTCATTCATCTCAATATATACAAGATTATCATCTTTATAGATCTTCCTAAAAATCTTCTCATGTGGATTATTCAAATCAATCTCAAGCTCTTGTGACCTTCATGAATCCAATAACTCCTAAATAAAAGAAATTACTAACATAATATAAAATGATAGAAAAAACACATTCGGTCTCTCCTCAATATATATTTTTCTCAATCTTATGTAACAATGGATATTTAAAGGTGTTATTTTTTTTTTCTTTTCACTTCGATACCTAGATGATGAATACTCTATAACTCAAGATCGATATCACGTTCTTCTTCTTCTTATAGAGAATTTTATTATATCAGTTTATAACACACTCACAATTCTCACTTCCAAACACCAACTCATTCCTCCTCATTTTATCTTTTAAATATAGTTCCCTAGAAAATATATTTATAGTTTTTATAATAATGAAAATATCAATAAATATTAGAGAACATGATCTAAATTTCCCTTTCATTTACCATTTATTCATGGATGTCTCCAATGGAACCATATTCTTTTTTGTTAATGGTTATCTCCTATAAAATTTCAAGAGTGACCTTATTTTCATTTTAATTCATTTTCCACTCTCAAGTAAATATGTCTTAAATTTATTCAATAATATCCTTGATATATAATCTTATCAATAGTATACCATATAAATATAAAGTATAAATAATCACTAAATCTATAAAAATGATACAAAAAATCATATTGGTATTGTGGACATTTTTTAATTGTGTCTTGAGTACTTCTAAAGTAGTAACAACATCCATTAAATTCATAGAATGTAGAACAACTCACTCATATTCATCTCAAGGTTAAATCACCATGTTTTTTTGATTTAAATATTGAAGATAATTATCCACAATAACTGATTTATTTATTTATATTTTGTAATATTTATGTAAAATATTTTATTTACATCTTCTAGATTTTCATCAACTTTGATCTCCATTGAAATGACTTGAATTTCATCTTCTCATAATTATTTATCTTTAATCACATACCCTTATGAATGTTTTGGATGTTTACAATAGCGAAGAATAACACATGCATCATCTTAGTATATTTTACTTCTTTAAAAATTAATCCTAGAGACTTCAATTATCTATATATAGAAATATTATTTTTTATTTAAGTATGAAGTATCACACAAAATAGAAGACACGTGCTGCTTATAGAGAAGTCATATATTCTATAACTCAAAGTTACATGTCTAGTAGAGTAACAATTTCATAAGAATTCCTAAAAGGTATTAAAAATTTTATTCGAAGTCATTCATACATCACATTTCATTAAATTTTAATGTTTTATAATTTTCTTAAAGTCTTATGTTGGGTGTCTCAAATTCATACACAAACCATATAGACTCAAAGTCATATGTCATCTATCTGAAGTCCTATACACCTTATACAGAAGCCTTATGTTCTTGAATATCCTCTATTTTATAAGACTTTGAAAGTTATATAATGTCACTAAAAGTATCACGAGGCTTAGATTCTTATGTATGGGAAAAGAGTTGAAGTCCCTTGAAAGTTATATGATCTTCACTAAAATCAAATGAAATACTTATAGTCTTATAAGAGATAATTATAAAATTCTTCAGGCTCCAAATTCAAAAATCCATGCTTCATCAAATGACCCCAGAGCATCTTTAATGTGCCTTAATCATTATTAAAAATTCATATAAGAGTATTCATGCTTAGTAATACAAGGATGGTTTCTTCATAACTCAATATAGAATACACTAGACATTAAACATGTTTAATCCTTTTTAAAACACGTTTTATGCATGCTACCCAAATCAATCAGGTTACCAACAACTATCTCCAATTTTATACAATTTTATCCATCACCCAAGTGCCTTTATTAACTAATTTTAGAAACCTTCAAGCCCATTTACATAGGTATGGTGTATATACTATTCATCTAGAATTCACACATTTTATCACAACCCTTAAGGATGTTATCAAAATTCTAACTTTTCAAACTTATTAAAACTTTAGTTGATATCATTAAAAGTAACAACACAAAAGAAGGCTTTCATGTCAACATTTTGACATCAGTTATTTAATAACTACCATAAAAAAATTAATGTTGTTTATTTAGATAACTAACCTTAAATCACTTTTCTTAGTGGCCTTTAACATCGGTCATCTACTAACAGATATTAAAACCAGTTTTTCAACATTTGGTTAGGGATAAAATAGTATTTAAAATTATGTTTTAACATCAATTGATAGATAATAAACAATATAAAACCCCAATGAGTGTTTTTTTATGCTAGTTATTTAAATAAATGATGTAAAAAGTAAAATTTCACTTTTTGTATAGTGATTTGGAAATATTTTCAGGGCACACATTCCACTTTATAAAATCTCGCCTAAAATTTATGCTGACATGGAACACTTTATCAAAATCCCAATATGAGTTTTCATTCCCCCTCTTTCATTATTTTTGTTTAACTTGTATGTCAATATATATCGACTTTACCGTAGTTTATATTTCAATGATTCCATCATAAATTTATATATATTTTTTCATTATTGTTTATATTATTTCCCTTAATCAATTTTTTTGATATAGTTTTTTTACGATGAAGAATTATTCTTCAAATCAAGTTATGAATATGAAGATTCAACATGAGATTCATCAACCAAATTTTAAAATGACATTTTATTCATATCTTTGGTTTCCTCGTAAGTAATCTATATAGATGAAAAATAATATCAACAAAAAATATATTGAATCAATGAACAATATAATGAGAATAGTGTTGAGGTCGAAGCTTTAAGTTTTCATTTCGTGATTTCATTTGGTTTTTATAATTTTATACATTATCCATCATCTATTTTAATTAATGTAAGTAATATTATTTGAAATTAATTATTGAAGATATGAGGTTTTCAAATCTATTATTATATAACCAACATGAAATATAGTTTCCCATTTCGATTATTTAAAATAATAAACATGATAAAATATTTTTCATGTTAGTTATACAACAACTGAATTGAAAAACCCTTCCCATCCTAGAGTTATTGACTGATTTCTACAACAATATTTAAAAAATTTACATGAAATTAAAATTTTCACATTGGATAACAATATTCATCCAGAAAAACATATTTATAATGTTTTTTTACAATAGAGTATCTAGGTAACTTATTTTAAAAACATAAAATAATAATATGGGAAACCATATATTTCACTAGTAAAGCATTCCATCAGAACTTTTCATAGAATATTTTGTAGACCAGTGCATCAATTGATAGATTTTAAAGGGAATTCTCTTATAGAATCTATATATTCCAACTTCCTTTTCTAAAATAAGTAATGATAACCCTTTTCATCTTCAATAGAAGCTTTCTCTATTATGAATTACACAAAAATTGTATTGGAAGCTTCTCAAGTTACATGTGTGGAATTCCACTTCAACACTCATGATCTTCAAGACATTTATTGACATTATTATTGAAAAAATACAATCATAACACAATGGGTACTTCAATTTCCCCATTTGGATTTTTTGTTAATATTTTGAACTTAAAAATACCATAAAAACAAGTAAATAAATTTTTTGTAGTTAAATTTCCATCTCCCACTTAATTATAATAAATATAATGGAGGAACAATATTTCTCCCCCTTTGTTATATCATATATTCAAGGGAAGGTCCTCCTATGGAAAAATTGTTCTCCTCATAACTATTTTAAATTTACGAACATTATTCCCTTTGTTTATTATTCGAATTCCATTATGATGAAGAAATTACATGAGATAAAGATAGCACAATATATCTCTTAGGAAATGTCTATCAAATAATCAACACTATGTATAATTGTATATTCATATAATAGAAAAAAATAGGGACTAATATATACTACATAGCTATCAATATGACACTCACAATGTTATACGAAATAAAATTGGTTTCTTTATAAGTGTCTAAAATATTTCTATTAAATTCAACCAACCTATTGATTCCAATTTCAATAATGTATTCTATATTTAAAAATTCAATTGAAATAGATAAATATTTGGTATATTCACTTATTTGGAAGCTCTATGCTTAAGGGATGATCTCTATTTATCACCATGGTTTATTCTTCTTTAAAACATATTCTATAAGTACTTTTTATACCATTTTATATATGAAACCAATTGAATTATTCCATAGTGAATCATCCTTCAATCCATCTAGTATATAAAACATTGTAATAGTACTCCTCCGTTGATATATCACCACCAATTACCTACCTTTAAGTATAATAAAACTGATTTTGGAATCAGATGAACTTGTATAAGTTTCTTATTTATATCACTAAGGATAGTTCTTGATTATCAACCCATGAAGCTTATTTTTTTTATAATCATTTAAAATCTATTCATGTTTATATTTTTATTGGATTTCTTATTTTATACCTCTTTATTCAAAATATAATTATTATGAGTTTCATATTTCTTCTTATCCAAAATAAGCTTCTTCGCCCTTGAAATTAGAGAACTTTCATTTCATTAAACATTATCTATACTCTTATAGCTATGATGGCTATATTATCATGCACTTCTTTTGAGTATGGTCAACCTTCTTATTGGGTGTGGACTCTATTTTCACAATAGATTTTATGGTACATGGAGTCATTGGTTAATTCAATTTTCCCCTTGTTATCTCTTATTGAGGAGATAACCATGTCACACATCTCACTATATTATAAAAAAACTTTTTTCACCTTCCACATTTTTTGGGTGATATTTTTGGTTATCTTTCTTAGGAATCCTCTAAATCTCATTATCCGGATTGTGACCCACTAATACAATCTTGTTATCTCTTTCTGAAATGGATTCCCTTCTTGGTTCTATCTTACTCCATTATTTCTTGAAATTCAGATCCATTTTACAATGGTTCGTGATGTGGTATTTTCCAATATATTAGAATCATATTTATCATTTTAGTTTGACACTCTTAAAAATTTTTATTGACTAATTAATCGTGTTTAATTTAGTTATCTTATTCTGCATAGTCCTCTAAGAATAATTATCTTTTTTTCACTTTTCTTTTTAGTTATGGTCTTCACTAATCATCTATATAAGAAATTTATTCGATTGGTATGTATAAATATTCATAATTACAATAATTATGTATAATTAAATATTCATGGATGTTATAAATGAATAAAATATGTTCTTTTAAGATATATCTTTCTTATTCTATGAACTCTAAATATATCTATAAGGTTTATTATTTTTTAGTAATTAACTCCATAAATTCAGGCTTTATTTTCTTTCCCACATAGAAATGTTGTGCTAGTAATCAATGTCCATGCACCCAAACTTCTAAAAACACCAAAATTTTCCAATGAATCTATTTCTCTTTAGCTTTGTTGTAATCATCAATCTTAATGAACTTGTTATTTTTTGGTTGTAAAATCCAAATATTTGGGTTCAATTTGGGGATCTTATTTTCTCACACATGGTTATATACACCTTTTATACATTTATGTTTTTATCAACATTTTATATACATATTTTTATAGATTCTGAATTTTTTATTACACTTATAGATAGAATAGAATTAGTGTAACCATATTTTACTAGACAGTGGGTTACTTTATTTCACATAATAAAGGTGGATTTTTTCTATATGATCATGCTCCCTTTAATATTAGTATGAGTCCCTTTTTATGGAAAAAATCCCATAAATATTTTTGGGAAAAAAATTTCTCATCTTTTCTTGACGTTTTGGCTTGATTTAATTCTAGGTTTTTTAGTTTTCCTTATAATTCAAGGTACTTTAAACTTACTTTGTTCTTATCACCCAAAAATGATTCCAATTTATTTTCCCATTTATTTTCAATGTTTTTAACTTGAAAATCATTTATTCTTCTTTCCTACTATATAAAATTGTTAATATTTTTCACTCTATTTACTATGATGTCCAACTCTTCATCCTTGTAATTCACCATTTCTTTTTGAAACCTCTATAAAGAATGTATTACATCAATAAATACATCTTTGAACACATAATTATCACAAAAAATATTTTAAATTAATTATCTATCTTATATCTTTTTCATTTCAAATAGAAACTATTTCTCACTAAAATATCAGTAGTATGAATGGAGTGATTCATCTTCCAATATGTTTTGAAAATGATCCTTCCATGGAATCATATTACATATATTACTGTGACTTTAGAAAAAATCTTTCCTTGATAAAGATAATTATATAAGTTACTAATTCAAAAGGAACATCCTTTAAATAATATTTATTTTGTGTATAAAAGTATTCAACTATTCAGATTAATTACCTATATTCATACTCTACACAACATTAACTAGAATTATAAGAAGTAACTTTGTGAAATTATTTTACAAATGAGGTCATAACAATTTGATCATATTTTAGTAATGACTTATCCTTTGCATTTGTCAAATTTTATTTCAACTTCTTGCCACATTTTCTATATTTTTTATTAATGTCCTGTCCATGAACAATATTTCTATTTTAATAGGGATAAAATCTTAATATCCACCCTATTCTATTCTCAAAACTCTTCAAATCAACACAATATTCAATTTAGATAAAAATCATGGTCAAGTAAACTTATATCAATTTAGTGGGAAACTTGGATATGATATCAATAAAGCTTCACCTAAAGATTAATGTCGATATCTGGGGGTGGGGGGAGTTGAATTAGTGGTATATTATTTTAAAAAAATTATAATTTTATTTTTAAGTATTTACTACTTAGAATTTTTAATTAAATTATATATTAAGATAATAATTGTTCAATTTATTATTTAATAATTATATATACTACATGAAATGTTGGAAAGAAAGTAAAGGATGTATTAACTTTTTTTCATAAGGTTCGGTATTGATATTGGAAACCTACTTCGTTATTTGATTGGTTATATGTCCAAAATATATTCTTATATCCATTATAAACCCAAGATAATACAATGAGTCTTCATGACCCCATAGTGCTTCACACACTCACATTACTTCTCATATTGATAATAATATATTCACTTTACCACTAGTTTCATAGATTCACATTTAATCTCCTTACATACCTAGTGTCACACTTGTTCCATAGTTTCCCACCATATATATAAATGTGTTTTCTTTTATTGTCTTTTGATTATATAACTAATAATATAAAGATGTCATTACATCAATACGATTTAATCTTCTTATTTTTAATGGTTTTTTTGACTGAAATATGATGATATAATAAACCTATTATAAATTTGTATCTACATATAGCATAGATTCACATTTAATTCTTAAAATCTTATCACCTTGATTTCTCAAATAAATCTCAAGATCATTAAATATTTAAGAATCCAACATCACCTCGATATCTAAAAGTATCAAAAAATAAGATAATGATATAAATTGTACATTCTATCTCTCAATGGTCTCTTATTATTAAAATTTTATAACACTGGATGTTATAGGGATATATTATTCCTTTTTTATTTTATACCAAGTTTATGGATATTCTTTAGCTTTGGATTGACATCACGTTTTTTCTTCTTCTTTGAGATCTTGGTTATTCTATTGGTTTACAACACACTCCTGGTTTTCAATTTTGAACACCAAATGCCATATACTAATTTTATCTTTTATATATATATCACAAATAAATATATTTTTAATATTTTTATTGTAAGAAATATCCATCAAATTCATTTCCCAAAATATCATTTTACTTTTATTCTATATTTTTTATTCATGGGAATCTCCTGTAATCTCATATTCTTTTTACTCAATAGTTCTCTATTGTAAAATTATAGAATGGTATTTTTTCCCTTTTTAATTTATCACTAATATAAATATCTCTTAACTTTATTCCATAACATCGCTGATAAATATCCTTCTTAAAATTATACAGTAAAAATAAAAAGCATAAAAAGTCACCATGGCTGTAAAAAATCATACAACAAATCATATTTGTGGAATGAAATTTTTTTGCTGTAGCATGAGTGATTTTAAACAAGTATAAAATTCAATTTAAATTATCTAAATACAGCTAAATTAATGCATCTCTATATCCATATTGAATCCCAATATTTTTTAATGATTTTAATATTAAAGATCATGATCAATAACATCTTATTTATTTCTTCATATTCTAGAATAATTTTTTTGAAACATGTATTTATGTCTTCGAAAATATCCACAAATTTAATATTAATTTCCCCAACTATAAGGTCAGATTATCATAATTAATTAGCTATAATAAAACACTTGTTTATATTTTTTTATGTTTCTAATAGTTAATAACACCATACGAAACATCTTATTCTTTTTTCCATCTTTAAAAATTAATTCTAGAAAATAAAATTCTTAATTTATAGAAATTTTTGTTTTTATATAAGTATGAAGTTATATAAAACCGAGAAGTCATTGGATACTCATAAATAATCCATATTCTCTATAGATCAAATTCATACACCTATTATAATCATCATGTCATAAGACATACTAAAAAGTCTCATGAATCCTTTGGTGAATTCATACATTCCCCAAATTTCAATAAACTACGAAGTCTTTAACCCTCCTCAATGACTTCAGTTGGGTGTATAAAAGTCAAACAAGGATTAGGTAGGCTAAAATTAATATGTCAAGTCCTTGAAGTATTATGCACCTCATATGAAATTCTTATATAATGACAGATTCTATATTTTATAATACTTGGAATGTCATATGATGTTTATGAATGTATTATGAGGATTAGAGTCTTATGGCTCAGAAAAATATTATAGTCCCATGAAATTGATAAAATTTACCCTAAAATCATAAGAATTAATTAATGACTTATGAGAAAGAATTATAAAATTTTCCATCTCTAACTTCATTATTATAAACTTATTCAAATAACCCTAGGACATATTAAAAAAACTCTGGCCTTCTTAAACCACCATCAAATATTATTTATGATTATTACTTAAATATAATTTTTATATGACTCAACATAGATTATTATAACCACTAAACATGTTTAATCAATTTTTAAACATATATTATACAATTTTTCAAACACATTCAAGTTAGAAGTGGTTATCGTTAGTATCATCCAACTTCATCCATAATCCTAGTTCTTTTCTTCATTAATATAAATAACCATCATTCCCCATTACATAAGAATGGTGTCTTCAATATTAATATACATTTTCAAAAAAATTAACCACTGGTATTAATGGTGTAATCAATTTTCTAGTTTTTCCAACTTGTTCATGCTATTTTTTACAATATTTTAAGCATTCCATTAATAAATATAATTTTCTATCATGAAGACTAGAACATCAGTTGACTATTTTGAAATGGGTTTTTTATGTAACAGTCATCTCTTACAACTTCATTTCCTAATATAATTAATGATCATAATATTTATATTTAATGGATGATAAATCTATTATACCTTTACAACAAAATTTATAGGAATTTTATCATATTTCTTGGGTGGAATCTCACACTATCACCAATGATATTCATGATATATATTGAAATAATCATTAAAAGAAATAAAAATAAAATCTAATGTGACCTTTATAATAGTTAACCTAAAACATAAAATCCCAATCAAAATGTTTTTCCCATTAATAGTTAGTGTTATTGGATCTTAATGTTGGTGACTCAATGATGAGTGATAGTGTGAGAAATAACATACATGACATAAGGGAAAATAAAAGGTTAATTATAATTTTTTATCAAGTGGATAGTTCCCAATGTACAATGGTCATGATCATGCTAACCAAATTCATATTTTATTATTTCAATTACTAATGAAAGGAGTATGGAGATGGACTTTACTCCCAAGTATAACAAATAATGAATAGTTTCATCAAGTCTATCAATAAAATAAAATAAAAAATCATACTTTATGGTGGTTTATTAGCATAGTTTTAGAAAAAACACTACAAATAATGAATCCTGGGTTTCCTTCCCATTTATCCCACTTTAGTTTTGGTGATAAAATATAATTTACATGTAAATATATATTATTATAAATGTTTTAAATAATGTCTACTAATTTAAATATTATTGGAAGCTACTTAAAAACACCCACGAGCTAAAAACTCTTTTTACACATGGATTCCCTTTTCGTTTATCCTTCTTCTTCTTTACATTCTCTATCTGTCACATGAATCACATCCCATTATCATTCTAAATCATCTTCTCTATTTATATGTTGGTTAGATCATTTATATAGTTTCTTCTAAGAGTAAGTTTAGTTCTTGGAAGATCTAAAATTCTCTTACCCTTATTATTCTATATTTTCAATATGTCTATGAGATTTACATTGGGATTTAAAATTGGGGCTTTTGGTATTTTTTTCAGATATAAAAGTTTAGTTTAATCATATTATTCGATCAACTATTAAATCTTCATTATTGGAAAATTTTTAGGGACCTAAAGACCAAATTATATGCTCCCCTTTCCTCTTAACCCCCAACAGTCTGACTCTAGTGATCCCTGTATTCCAAATTTCATAATCTACTAATGTTTTTATGTTTTTAATAAAATTTTAATTAAATTGAATTAATAATTTTAGTGGATTATCAGGGTATGAAGTACCCAAATTTGCGATTTATATATATTTTTTGAATATATGAATATAAATAAGTAATGTCAATGTGTGTTGTTGAAGAGTGAGAAGATACCATCATAAATGAAAAAATAGAATTTGAGGATACAACATAAAGATCTTGACTAGATAGGTTAAAATAGTGGTGCCTATATATGTGATTATTGATGTGTTATAATTAAATAAAAACAAAAGTGACAATGAAGTGACATCATTTTATACCATTTTTTAACTGTTTATAAGAAGCTAACTAAAGTGGAGATTTGAAGAACTATTCATTATACATAAAGAGCTATCTTGGATGTTTTTTGATCTATCCATTTAATTTATACATTTGGATGATTTGATGAAGAATTTAATAATTTCTTAGGATGATTATAAGTTTACTTGAGGTTTTGGGAAGGAACTGAAATAAATTGAGGATATTATAAATCTATTTGACTAAATTATGGAATTTTTTATTTGAGATAGAAAAATTGATATGTTTTGAATTCGTAAGTGTGAATTAAAAGTTTTAGTAGAGTAAAACTTCCCTTTGGATAATTAAACAAATGTTTTGAAGAGTCCTTAATTACTTTTGAAGAGTCATTCAACGAATTAGAATGAAAATTTTGAAAATGCACTCATACATCATAAAAGTAACTAAATACTTCATATGTGTGTTTATAAACATTATAATAGTTATGTATATATTTGGAAAAGTAAAATCATACTTTAGAAGAGTAAATTATAGTTATTAAGTGTAAAGATGAAGTTAAGTAGATTAAAAATATACCTTGTAAAAGTAACCTAAAGACTTAATAAGAGTAGATGTGTTCAAAAGTGTATTCCATAAGACTTCAAATAAGTCATTAAACTCTTAGAAACTTATAGATTTTAAAAAATAGTAATTCCATTGAATGAATATTTCTAAAAATATCAATTTTTTTAAAACATTCAAGAATATTTATTTATAAATAAAAGAAGAATAAAATTAGATGAGTTTGTTTAATAATGATTCTCAATTTTAGTCTTATAATTACATTAAGATGATTTTCATTCACAATGAAACTGAATAATATCCTTGAGGATATGTTGAGAAGAGTTCCATGCCAAAAGCTATTATGTCACATCATTGATACATGATTCCATGCACTTATGGAGAAGACTAACATAATTCAAAGTGAATTAAAGGATATGAATATTATAGAGGTTTTGAGAAGGATAAAATTCAATTCCAAAGAAAGATTTCATGCTGGACATAACTAAAATTTCACTGACAATTTGAATGAGAATATCCTATTGAAATTAAAGGTTAATTTCCAAATCAGTTATGGAAATAATATTCATATGAAATTCTATGAATATAAAATATATAGGCAATGAAGATAAATAATGGATAATTAAGAAACCTAATACAATAAAAACTTAAATAACACCCACTATGTATCAATGATATGGATTTTATGCATTTAAGAGGGAACATACATATTAAATAATATGAGGATGGGAAAATGCTATTATTGATGTTTCCTATCCTTTAATTGAGACTATAGAAGAATAAAGATACACTAATATTTAAAATATTATTGTGTATGAGTATAAGAACAAGGTTAAATTTTATTAGGGAGTTTCTGATCATTCCTTGAAATTTTAAGACCAATTCATAAAATCAAAGCATGACCCATAAAGAATTGGTGGTCCCTTTATAAAAATTCCATCATCCAGATGGTAGGATTAAGCAGTGTAAGACAAAATATACTATGGGATGCATCCATTGGGAAGTGGAAAATTCCTACCCTAGGTGTATTAATGATACCACCCCGTATCATGTGTGTCACATGATTAGTAAATTTTAATCACTACAATATAATAGCGATAATCCACGTATCGATGGGAGTCAAACATTTTAAGGAGTAGAATATCGAGGAAAAACCTTATAAAATCCTTATGTGATATTATTATCATTCCTTATAGATTTTATACTATAGTGAGAATTTATTTTTCATCATTAGGGGTATATTTTAGCCAAGAAATAGGTTTTACTACAAGAGGATATAATTAAAAATAAATAAAAAACATTGTAAAAATATGGTTACACTAATTCACACCCACCCCAACCCCCACCCAAAGCCCGAATAATATAGAGGATTGGGCTAAAAACATATATAATTGAAGTAAAATATATGTGAGGAAGAAAAAAAAATTATTTCGAAGGAAAATTAGGATTAACCACTACATGAATCTATTCGTATTGGTAAGAGTACATCTATCTAATCTATTGAAAGTGGTCCATTTGAAGAAATTAGCTCAACCTATGGATAGAATGAAAAGAATGAGTCTATCAAAACTATTTAATACTTATTCTCTTAATTTATAAGCTATGTGAATAATGTTCCCATTAAAGTAGTCACATATATACAAGGTTTTATAAATTGTAGATGTGAAGGCATATCTAGAAGAATAAACTAAAGAAATTGAAGATACACTATGAAGGAAATTTTAAAATTGAAATTCTCTCATAGAAATTTTGGAAGAAAAAGAAAAATAATATTTACTTTTCAATGAAAATATTTAATTTATTAAAGGGTAATCTCAAATTATTGTTAGTGAGAAATATTTAGCACCAATTTATCTTAAAGAAGTGATATATTCATTGATAAAATTATTTAAAACCTCCCCAATTGTTAATGACACCCAATTGGAAGGTTAAAGAAAAAGGAATAAATGATATTAATAAAACTTTACAAGAATCAGTCAAAATGAATCAATAATAACTCAAAAGTATTAAGAATTAATTGGAAGAAATATCAGTATATATTGTGGATGAGAAAAAATATCTCAATTTGAAATATCTTAAGCATGAGGTAAAACTAAGATATATGGAATAAAAACAAGTTGGATGTTACCATGCACCTAAAAAGAAAGAAGCTTCCAAAAAAACTATAAACAAAAATAAAGTATAAAAGGTGACTTATATTAGTGAAATGTGGTTCCTGAAATCATCTTATAATCAACCTATAGTATGTTTTGAAAAAATTCCACCCATTGTCCTATTAATTATTGTTGCAATAATGTTCTCTCGTGTGAAAGTATAGGTTCTAAAATATTAATTGGGACAAAATTGATGGGTAATTTTTGACACTCCCTTTTTTTCCTGGGGATTAAAATATATAAGGGAATATACCTCAAGAAGTAAGTGATAGAAATAATGTTAATGAACTCACCCAATCCAACTAGAATACACCCATCCCACGCACATAGAGGCTCGCTCATTCCATGTTTTCATGGCCCAGTAAGAGCGGACACACCTATGTGTGGACCCTACATTAGACACCTACACTGTAGATCTACATTAGTGTCCTACCTTTCATTAGGCCTTGAGAAAGCCTATAGATACTACCATGGGGATTCTTATTTAACATGATTAAAATAATCAAATAATCATTGAATATTTTCTCACCCTAGTCCTTTCCATAGGCCCTCAAAACCATTCAGGTAGATTTAAAAGACACAAAAGAAAGGGAAGTTAAGGATATTAGATAGATTAGATCTCCCATAGTGTTTTAACCTAAAAACACCTACGTGATGCATATTCCCTAGTCTAATAATAGTTGGTAAAATTCCCCTTAATGATCCCAAAACATGATAATATATCATCAAAGACACCTGATGAGACACTTAGAGACTAATGAAATGACTCTCCCATGTGATATTACCCAGGGTGTTCATCACTAAAAGGTATCTCCATCCTTCCCAGGTCTACCATAATTTAATAAAATCTATCTTCAGAAAGCTTACCCAACACAAAGAATCCTCAAATCTCCTAGGACTACCCTGTGAAAGATTCCTTCTACTCTCCCAACCTTCACCCACGTGATCCACCCTCTATAACTTCTCTATCACCACTGATGTTAGGGAAACCATTTCCTTGGGACTCCCATTTTATGGAGAATAAATCATATCCTACATAGATGCCTTCATATTTTAAAGATCCTGGAGAAAGACAAACCAATGTGTCTCCCAATTGATTGTTCATCTCCATAATAAGAGTTATCCTAAAATTGTCCTACCTAATCGGTAGGGTTATTAGGGTGTTTATAATGTGCACCCCCATAGTAACAAGGACCCCAACCTTGGATGTAGTGATAGAAATATTCCCATTTTAGATAGTTAGGGGATCCACTTTCATTTCTCCATGATGACGGATTGTTCCTTTTCCTCCTCTTATCTACTCTGAAAATGGGAATAGGGAATCCCTCCTAGAGTAAGCCCCCGTTCATTCTTTCTGAAATTATCTACATGGGTGCATAAGTCCCGAACCTATTTATGAAAATAAAAGAGTAGAAAAAAACTTAAAATAACTTTCTCTCTACCATGGCCCATGCCTCATCCACTAGAGGACAAACGATATCCTTTGGTTTTCTAGATCTTCTACATTGAATTATTTTTCACAATGCATGTAAATAAAATAGTATGATAGGTTATTTATGATCATGAAATACACATGATCAAATAAATGTCTCAAAAAGGGTCCTTTTATATATCTTCCTCCCTCCCTGTTAGTGGGCCTCTATAAGTATTGGCCTCAAAGCTATGTATTCATCTCAAAGGGCCATATCCCAGACAAGAAAAAAAACATTAGAGGGATTCCATATGTGTGGTTCCTCAAAGACATGTATCTATCTCAAAGGGATATACCCCCTATGATAAAAAAATTCAAAGGGGAATATCTATAGTTATAATCCCCAAATCTCCAAATAATGTGGGCTTTCATACCCATCTAATTGGGATACGTAGGAACACTCCTTTAGGTTCAATCCCAACACCCCAGTCAACCTTAATATTCTCTAGGAAATATTTCTAATAGGGTTATATCAATCCAAGGAGGATATGTACCTTCTAATTCCTCCTATCTAATTTAGAATCAGTCCTCCACCAATCCTTGACTAGGTAGTTTCAACTGAGATATCCTTGCCTGATGATGTTATACTACACGGTTTGGTCTTGGTCACATGGACTTAAAAAGTATGATGTTCCCTATTAAGTGAAACCATACTACATGGATTGTAATTACTTTCACCAGGATATGTAATAATCCCTTCTCCATAGGTCCAATCCTGACATCAAAGTAACTCCCATCTTCTTGGGTGGTGATAAATTCCAGAGTGCCCCACTATGTGGATTAACACTGGCATCGTAATAATAAATGACCAAAGAATCTCTAATCCATACATAAAAAGGGTGTCATCGATGGGGAACCTCATATATATATATATATATATATATATTGATGAAGAACCTCAGATACATATTGATTATTCTAAAGATAATATGTGTTAAAAGTTTATTATTAATGTAAGAGAGATCCATGTTATATTTTACATTTAATAAAGGATTCACGAATATGAATTAAATCTATAAGAGAGACAAAAATTAGGAAATAATTCTCCTAAAAAGGGGAAATTTGAATGACCTCCCACCATATAACCAACAAGAGTTCCTTTGTGTTGTTGGAGAGATTTACCAATGAACACATTCTTTTTAAAAGTAGGTTCATGAAACCTTCAAATTTGGGAACTGTTGGGTGTTTCCAGTTCAATGAATAAAACCCATTGGAAACCACCCACAATGGATGTGGAAAAAAATGTATGATGTGAATGGTCATGTCAAAACCACCAAAAAATTATATTCACACCCCACATGTTCTTTGAGATAAAAAACAAAAATGGTGAACCCAATTCCAATAATTGTGAAAAATTCAACCCCCACAGTCAATCGTACAGGTTCCAACTGATTATTTTTGGAAACAAATAGTGAAACCAATGTGAAATCCTTAACAAAAATGATTTTATTTACCATATGTCATGAAACTATCTTGGAAGAAATTAAAATAGACCAAACATGGATCCAAAACAATCGATTACGCACGTGTTATTTTATTAAGATGCAACCTTGATAGAGTTTTATTATTTCTGTTTCATAGGTATATAATATATACAATATCAACCATAATTACCATAAATACAATGAAATCCTTGAATCTTTAAAATATACAAACATAATATACTATATAATTTGGGTCATCTTCTAAACCATGGACATTGTCTATAACCCTGCATCTTGAATGTTGGGTCTCAAATGAACTGGTTTGGGAGAACCACATAAATGGTACCATTAAAACCATAGAGGCCAATCAACAATACCTCTATCTCATGAAGCCCCAAAAACCATCCAATAAATGATGTCTTGTGGACCTAAAATATATTTTACTAGTTTCCTTTTCAAATCATTTCTAGAGCCTATCCATAATATGTAACAATAGGATCCTCTCTTATCATGGGGAGGCTAGTCAATAGGTCACTAATAAACTCATGAAAACAACATAGGATTAAATTAAAAGGTATACTATAAATAACCACCATGATCAAAACCAAGTAGCATCAAAAACTTAATATGATGATGGTGTTTCCCTTAGAAGTTCACTATAGGTCTCCCAAAATAGGGTAGTCAGGATAACCCACCAAGGGAAGAAACCAACCCACATAGAATAGGACCCTATCTTTTTTCCCTATAAAGAAATTTTCCAACCAAAAAATAATAGAAAACCAAGATAAGGTACACACACCATCCCATATCTACCAGGTCTTCCATCATTGTTTGAAAGTATCTAGAGAATCCCACCAACCAAATACGATAGTAAATTGAGAGAAATAATACATACCTGATAGAATCTATCATGCCGTAAAACCTCATTTGTAAACATTTAATGAAAATAGATGATAGATATCAAAAAAAATAAGGGGACAAACTGAATATCTACCCATATATCTTATTATTATTGGTATATACCAATAGGAAATAGAGGAAATAAGTAAGCACACAACCACTACTGCAATAAAAAATTGGGCATATATCTCTATTTTGGTAGCTAAAGTCACCCATAATATCCTGAAAAAGGTTAAGGGGATGACATAAATTTATGACCACATCATAAAAACCTACCAGGAAATAATAATAGAAGAATTATTGGTTGAGGAGTGGACACATAACTCCATCCCCACAATTGGGGTGACTCCTCAATATAATACAATGGTCACTTCAGAGCAGATTCATATCCCATGATCCAATATAAGATTTTAATGGGACAATTACAATTATTAATGGAATAAATGGATTAGTCCCATACCATTGATCCAACTGTAGGAAATCGGTCCATTGTAGTGGCCACTCTAGGGTAGGAACATATCGCTACCAAAATTTTGGTGACCTGTCACCAAATTATTGAAATGAAATGATATCTAATCAAATAGTATTCCCTATATTAAAATTGATAACCAATTCAAGAGGCTATATTATCCCATAATAGGACATATAAAATGAAGGCTTGCAAAAGGCGATTGGAAAATGAAGATATTGTTTACAATATTGCTCTTCTTAATGGCGGAGTTATTGAATCCCTCAAATGTTGTTTCTATAAAAACATAGGATCTTACTCCTATATAATAAAATTATAGAAATAAACTCCTCATAGGTTTTCTACTAGTATTTATAGAGGTACTCTCTAGACACATTCCATGAAGGCTCACTTCATGTCTGAAATCAGATTGATCATTAGATCCCATATAATGATGAGCATCATGGAAACCCTCCATGTGATCAATATATCAAATAGTAAAGAGGTCCTTCCTTTACTATTTCTTGTCATAAAGGTATTTCCTAGAGTACATGATACTATAATTTTCCTTGTAGTCAAATGTTAATCCATGATGGTAGTCTTCCCTATGAAGAAATTTTATATGAAGTTTCTCCCCACAATGACATTTCATTTTTTCATGAATTTTCACCCCTTTGTGAATTAATTATGAGAAATTCCTCCTATCATGATAAATTTCAGAAAATGAGGCTAGTCATACTTGATACCCCATTATTTACAAGTGGCATATTTTCTGAATCAGATGAAAACCAAATGAAACTGTCATTCTCCGAATCACCCTTAGATCTCTTACCTTCCAATATGATAGAGGAAATCCCTTTCAATACAGCAAATTACAATAAATATATAGGGAATCACACAGTTTGGTTGGACTAGGTTAAGTTATCTCTTGTAAAAGGCGTAGAAGAAATATTGATAATGAGCTAATATTTGGATAAAGATTACATACCAGTCATTTTTTAGCCTTTACCCACTCCCCAATATAGCTTTCTAAAGGCATTGTCCAAAGATTTTGTGCATGAAGTCCACCTAAATGTGTGTAATATTATTCATAACATAAAACAAATTCTTAAATTATGATTAATATCCAAGCCATGTCAAGGTAATAGATGGACACAAAGTCAATTTGATGTGGAAGACCTCCACAATGCATGATACCTAAAATTGGGAAAAATTGAAAGGATCCCATTAGTGGGAATGTATAAACATGTTAAAAGAGTTACATAATATGATCACTAATGCCCCATAAGGTTTTCATATCAAAGGATGGGGAAAATGTTTTTTTTTTCATTTCAATATTCTCCCTAATCTAAAAATCACACCAAAGGTGACATCATATAATGTCATAGCCTCATGTTGCCTTCAATAAATGGGTTTTGTTCACTACAGATGGTATGCCTAGAAAAAACCAACCCTAAATGAATCTCAAAGACATCAAGTGGAAGAGAAAGATCCATTGAAATACTCTATTATCGATCATACAAAAATATTCATAAAACCTCCTATTTAAGTGGGTAAAATCGTCAAGCATCACCAAAACTTTGGAAGCAGGTGGATCAAGTGAAAATAATATAATGTACTCATCCTATGTTCAGGAAATGATTCATAAAACAAATAGAGAATCCAAAACACAATCATACACAACAATCTTGGAGAGAATCCTACCTGTAAGTTTGTGGGATTTTTTAACACAACCTTCCTGGTTAATAAAAAATACTTGAAAGGTTGTGAAAACTGAATAGGAGAAATCCCATCAAATAATATTGGGGGGATTTTTTTACCTCAACAACCTCCACCTAAATTAAAGTATATTTTTTTCTTTTTGGGGAGAGTTTTGTAGATGATTCCTCTTAATTCATTGTATCTCATGACTCGGTTTCCCCAATCGGAACATGATGAAAAAGTTTCCCAGATATTCCCATCATACCATCGTTTTCAGTCACTTTCAAGGGGAATAATAAAGGTGTGGATGGAACCTCATGATGGGAATAAAAAAATAAATCTCTCAATAAAGTTAATGAAACATCTATAATGTATTAAAAATATGTGAAAATCATTATCACAACCACTGAAGATGCAACTGAACAGAAAGACAATATAGAGGAATATGAGGAGAAATTTTATGCTTATAATATGGTTCATAATGAAATGATTAAAGGAGGTGTGTGTACCTGAAATTAGAGTCTTTACATGAATTTTATAGATTCTATCTACTACTCCACTACTACCTCCTCTGTGAGAATGTTCCAATGAAAAGGGAAAATGTAAGTTCACACCTCACCCACCCCCAGAAGTGGTTTAACTCATCACACTTAAGGAAAGATTTTCTCAGTAGGAGGAAGAGATAAAGGAGTTGAGAAAACTCAATATATAAATAATCCTAGGAAACATCCCTACCAGATATGTTCTATAAGAGGAGGCTCAACTCGTACTCCCAACTGGAATAACTCAACCAAGAGGGTTCACCCCATCAACTGAAATGGATCTAGAACATCCATTCAATGTGGGGGACCTATGACCAATATATTTTGGCCACAGGAAGTAAAATATCATGATTTCCATCCCTTAAAACATAACTAGGGTTGGTTTAGACACATACTACGGGTTCAACCCATGTAGGCTACCCAAAACAAGTATAAACATAGCCTCCATAGACGACAATACCTATTAATTCCCCTCTACAAACACTTTCTCCTACAGACATCCCTTAATTCACCATCAAAACTATTGAGTCATTAGTAGATTGATTAGAAGCTATGGAGGAATGGCATGCAGCCGTATAGCCGGAAAGAAAGCCTAACCCTGAATGGGTGGATCCAAACCCTCCCAAAAACAACATTAAAAACCCAACATTTCAAATATTAAATAGATAAGGGGACTTGGAGTAGCATTTGACACATTTCATGTCTTACTGTGATCCCATGATGGGAACCTCTGCATAAGAAGAAGAAGTGAAACCCTGGTGCTTCGTGCAATCATTTTAAGGTAAAACCTTCATATTGTACTTCATTGATATTTTATCCATTGATATTGTTGGATCGATCAATCACCGGATGAGAAGATATCTATTGATATTTTATCTTTCAATTCAACTCAACACTACAAAATATGAAAATCCTCAACCTCTTAAATTTAAAATTATGGGATAATGAGAGGGTCTCAGATTTCATTGCTTAATGGAAAGTGTTGACCTAATCCCTAAACCTACAACTTCCCCAAGATGATTTTCTTTCCATCAGTATAGTGAATATTCGTGATGATTTGTGGAAATCTCTCATACTTGTGAAACATAAATGTGGGTTTTAGGATCTTTCCATAGTTTCTATAACATTGGATGAGTTAATCCTTCAAACTGAGGCTATGCCTCGATTAATTTTATCACCTCAATGGAAGAGAACAGATAAAGTATATGTTGTTGCTATCATGCTTAATCCATCCCATACAAAAGCTCTAGAACAGAGGCCCCCACTATATTATGTGACACCCCCTCCTAAGCTTTAGAAACAATTCCTACCTCGTCAGGATAAGAAAATATAGTAGAGGAAAAACCTAGTTAAGGAACTAAAGAAAAATGTTTATTATTTGTGAGATGAAAAATCCCTTGAATAATTTATCAAGAGGAGGCATGATCAAGAAAATATTGAGGATCTACTAAACTATTTTCCCTTTCAGTAGATATTGGGGCACAAAATCCATGAATACTTTGTTATTAAATACATCATGTAAAACATAGTGGACTCTGGGAAAGTAAAGTTGGGATAGCCACACACATAGGTAGCTTGTGTTTCTACTTCTAATCTGGAGGAAGAGGGTGAATGGTAGGATGTTACCATCAATAATGTGTCAAATATGAATGAATGGATGATTAAGAAACAATAAACCATAATCATTATATTCTCAGAGCATAGTTTAAATAACAAAAAGTGCCCCGAGTCTCTTCTACTATGGCCAAGTCAAATCTGTCAGTGTTGCAGCCCTCCAAAGGCCAATATTTTAACAAATGACATGGTCATAAGGGAAGGAAAAATATCAGGAAGATGAATTTGTACCAAGTAAATATTTTTCTTTGATTCTCTCAGAATCCATTCCTTATATCTCCAAAGCATGGGCACCACCCAACCAAACGGTACTTAAAGAGTTGGACCACGAGAGGAAATCCTCACTAGAAAAATAATTCACCTTTTATTCTATTAATGTCATTCACTTAATGGATACATTATTTGACGATGTATATTTCCATACACTATACATCCCTACACCTGATTTGGGAGCTCAGAGAAGTGGCTATAAGAGCTGAGTATACAGGGGAAGATGTAGTCATGAAAGAACTCAATACTCAGACCATGTACATGCCTGAACTGTCTATGTTTATGAAACACATGGTAGAACTCTATAATAGGACAAACTAGGGAAGGATAGTTCACCCCAAATCTTTTAGGGGTCACCCTTACCTGATCATCTTGTAAGAACAATTACAGTGAATTCAATTACCTTATCAACCTTAGTGATCAAGAAGACATGTTCGAACTAACCCACCATGGATAGGAGCACCTTTAACTCCTATTTAACATAAAACTTTTCTTATGTTAATTGATTTTTTTCCTAAATTACACTTGATATAGAATCCCCATGATAGAAGGTGTATATAATTATCCTATAAGTATATTATTATAAAGAAATTGGACCCAGTTTTTTCCAAGTTATCAATCTTGGATGCTCTAAGTCTACAAAAAGGCCTTCATGAAGCACTTATAGAATCTTTTCTAAACCTTAAAGAGTTTAAAACTAATATTTCCTCGGATAAATTATATTTTCTAGGGATAAATATGTAAAAATTTCAATGGATCATATATTTCATGGATAAATACAAATATATTATTTTAAAAGGATACATTAGAAACTTATATCTGTCTGGCATAATAAATGATATTGATATCCGAAGATATTTGACTGATAATGGCTCGTAATTCAGCCTCATTCCAATTTAAACATGTTATATTATGGGTTTCAGAAAGTCCCACATTTCCCCTTATATAGTTTCTTTACAGGGTTATAGAAAAATTGATAAAAATAATTTTGATAGAATCAATCTCAGAATTGAGTTAGGGAAACCCATATATGAGTTGAAATTTCGGGTAGTCCAAAAAGATACATCCTTCAACACTTTTCTAGGACAACCTTGGTTGCATCATCACATGATAGTACCCTCATTAAACCACCAATGTCATAAATATTTAATTAATGGTAAAATTAGGATATTTCATGGAGATAAATCCCCATTCAAATCCTACTAATTTCTATATATTAATGGATATTCTAACATAGGGAGGGGAAAAACTCATATTGATGGTGTCACTTGGGTCACTACCCTAGATGGTCCAGAAATGACCCCACTCAATCACTTCAAATAGCTTAGTGATGAATATGTGCTACCCATAAATCATAATGAATGCATTGGACCAAATTTGGGAACATATTCAACAACCTTCATGATATCAATCATGAATACTAAGCCCAACATTGATAAAAGGATGTTGACTATCAAAATAGTGATAAAAGATCAGGTGAAAATCCCCTCATTCCATACACTGGGTTTTAGTAGATTCGTACCTCATCATCTTCATTTCATCAAGAAAGAGTGAAGATACTTATTATAAGTCCCCTTTCTACCCTCTAGGACATAAAAGAAACCCTATATCCTTAGTCAAGTTGGTTGAATTTTCTTTACCTTCTAGATGTCCAAATGTTGACTCTGCTTCTAACATTTCAAAATTTCTTTCATTACCTACTCCCCCTAATAGTGATGTGGGATAGTAAGATGAAGAAGAATATGAAGAAGAAGTGAAATATGAAGAGGAGGAGAACTTCAGGGATGCCCCTCTATAATTTGAATAAGTTGTATCTACTACCATTGCTGAACTCAAAAAAGTAAGCCTAGGTATATAGGAGGACCCATGACCTACATTAATTTGTGATAAAATGTATTTAAAAGAAAAAAAGGTATATAAATTCTTTATGAATCATTATTTTCATGTTATTTCATATAATTTCAAAGAAATGATGGGTTCAATCATGAGTGGTCACTCACCACTCGAGCTTTCCAAAAAACAATAGGGGTTACAAATTGGCATCCAGATGGATGCACCCAACTCACACCACCAAAATTGAGGATGGATTTGAAAATATTATGAAGTCCAATTTAATTCGGTAAGTATATCATCTAATATGGATAGCTAAAATAGTATTGGTAAATATGAATATTGGGAAAATCAGGGTCTATATTTAATTTATAGACTTTAACCAATATTGTCCGAAAGATGACAACCCTCTTCTGATTATAGAAATTCTGATTGATGAAATGGATAGATATCATTCCCTATATTTTATTTATGGCTATTAAGGGAGTAATATGATTTTAATGGACCTTGAAGATGAAGAATCCACCACCTTTAGTACCTCCCAGGAAGCATTATGCTACCAGGTTATTCTATTTGGCTTGAAGAATGTAGGCACTACATTTCAACATTCCATGCATCACATGTTCAACCACTTTTTGGGAAGGTCTATCAATTTATACATTGATTATATGGTATTTAGGTATCAATAGTGTTTTAACCACCAGACTGATCATGTGACCATCTGTAATAAACTAAAACAACTCAATATGAAGATAAATCCCATGAAATGTGCTTTAAGTGTTACCTAAAAATATTTCCCTTCTTCTTCATATGTTATTATGGAATTTAATTCAAATATAACAGGGGAAAGATAATACTTAATATTTCATCTCCTCAAAACCTTAATTAGTTGAGATGATTTTAGGGAAACCCTGCCTACATTCCACACTTTATATAAATCCTTATAGAAAAGTGTTTTCCATTCACTAGTTTGATGAAAAAGGGTGTCACATATTAGTGGACTGACAACTGTCAGGAATAATTCGATAGTATCAAAAAGTATCTTATGAGTCCACCAGTGTTTGTGTCACTTGTTGAAGGAAAACTACTCATTTTGTATGTGACAACCTTATAATGAAAATTAGTTCTTTCATTGAAAAAATAATGATTTAGGGAATGAAAACAACATTTATTGTCTCATTCGAACCATGATCGATACCTAGACTCATTATTTAGTTATTTAGAAGGGTTTGTTGATGTTAATATTTGTGGTTCAGAAGCTAAAGAACAAACTACATCACCCAAAGGAACATTTGGTCACTTGAAACAACCCAATAAAATACACCCTCAACTATCCTATGTTGATAGGACTTTTGACATGGTGGGTGGTTACCTTGCAGTAGTTTGATATTCAGTTTATGCATAAAAAAGTGGTAAAAGGCCATGCATTAATAGACTTCCTCATATAATTTTTTTTGTAGAAATAATGTCATCAAATAAAGAATTAAATGATGATGATATTTTATCTATTAAAGATAAACCCTAAACATGTTAAATGTATTTTTACAGCACATCCAAAATCCCAACAATGAAAAGAAAAAAAGAACCCAAGATAAAAAAAATTAGGTTGGGAGTCATGCTCATTTCTCCACTAATGGTAGTCATTCCTTAATCCTTCATATTTTTATAAGGATGTACAAAACATGGGGAAAATATATCAGAAAATTTTCATGGGGATAGAACCTATACATAAAATTAATGTGGATGACATGAAGGTAAAATGAAATTCAGAGTTGGTAATCGATAATATCAATGAGGATTATGCTATCATAAAGGAGGGTATAATACCCCTACATGAATATGTATAGTGAGTAATCATAGAATTTACCTTAGAGAAGAAATTGACTAATGTTCCATGATCACAGAATTCTCAGGAAGATGCATTGGAAAATGAAGCTATAGCTTTGGTAAATCCATATTGGGGTGAAAAAGTCATCAGTATTTCACACCACCAAATGGTGTTCCAATAAATGAGGTTAATTCCATCTATAAACTAGATGATCCAATAAATGATTGGATGATATTAATTATATAATACCTTAATAATAGAGTTCTCTCATTGGAAAAATCTCGAAAATGGGAAACCTTGGGGTGAGATACCAAAATCATTCTTTATGATGTACCAAATCACCAGAAATTACTTTATAAATAAGAATTTTATGGAGTCCCTCTCAGGTGTATTGGTGGATAATCGACTATTTCTATCATTAAATAAGAACATAAAAGATCATATGGTACCAACTAGTTAGAGATTAGGATTTCTCATAAAATTAATAGGATTGGATACTACTGGCCTTCAATGACATAGGATTTCATAATATTCAACAAAAAGTTCCATTCCTGGAAAATGCAAGGAATGTTCATACATCAAACCCCATGGTTTCTACACACTTTCAAATAATACTGGATATTTTTTATATGTAATGGAGGTTGTAAGGATGTATCCTCTAACTATGAATGAACAATTTTAATACATATTCACTACTACTGGCTTCTTCTCTAAATGGGATGAAGCAATTCCTCTCAAATAAGTCCGAAACAAAACAATTGTCAGCTTTATGAAATCTAGTATCACTACTATATTTGGTGTACCTCATATAATACTAAAGAAAAATGGAACCATTTTCAATTGTACTAAGTTGGAGAATCAATATTAGGAGTATAATATCAAATCCAACCATTCATCTTGCTATAATGTAGTGACTAATTAAAAGTTAGGTGAATTCAAAAAGACCTTATCAGATAAATTAAAAAATATGGTGGATAAATATAAAAATTATTGTCTAAGAAAACTCTTGAATACCATGTCGTCTTATAGGACCACAACCTATACCACAAAATGGGTGACCTCATATTCATTTGTATGTGGGACAAAAGAAGTCCTTCCCATTGAGTTCCAATTTCCATCACCCCACATTTCTATATGCGATAAATTATCCAAAGAAGAGAAATCCATAAAATGATTGGATGAATTGAGGTAACATGATAAAAAAATATTTCTTACTTTTTATCACTTGTAGGTCCAACAAAATTATATTTCATGGAATTTAAACAAGAAATTTTTCCTATGATCATTCTTATAAGGAGTGTTGATACTGGTCCTCAAAACCTTAATGATACCAAGGAAGAAACCTTCAAATCTTGAGCTAAAATGGGAGGGTACTTATGACATACCAAATTTAAACTCTAGTAGAGTGTATCCATTTATCTCAATAGTTGGAGAGTTTGTGACGACCTCTACCAATGAAATATTTCTGAAGAAATACTTCATATGATAAAGACACAACTTTATTTTAGCCTCGTTGCATGATGATAAATATATAAAATTTGTTCTTGGTTCAAAGACCTTAAAAGGCATGCCATAAAATCTTGGATTGAATACATTAAAAGGCACACCAAATGGTCTTTGTCAAATGACCATAAAAAGAATGAAATATGGTCATATCTATATGAACTAAAACTACATGAAATTATAGTCTAATTTTTAAGACTATAAAATATATAGCAGAACATCCTAATTATGAGACATTAAATAATAAAACAACATCTTCACTACATGATGTAGAATTTCATGGTTTACATCTTTGTTGAACGATGTAAAGGTGCTTAACATTTATATCTGCTCTTCAGCATATCATGATCCTTGGTGCCAGTATCCTACTACACATCCACTCTAAATATACCTATGGTTTTATTCTCATATCAATGGGATATATAGTGATTCCAAAACCTTATGTCCTAGTCCCAGCCATGAAGTAAATAAAATTAACCCTCTCCTACATACTAATAATGATATATGTAGGGTAATTCACACTCCATGGAAAATTCCAGTCAAAATTATTCCTTTATGCTTAGACAAATTCCTTCCACAAATCATACAAACTATCCTAGAGAATTTGGATCTCTATAAACATTACATGAAATTTTATAAAATAATATCTAATTATTGAGGGACCCTTTTTTTTGACTATGCATTTAAACACCATAGTTTGTATTTCCATAAGTCACTCAAAAAAATCCTATCAACTAGAGGCACAATCATCTTCAAGAGAATCCCTCTTCTATCTCTATAACCCTCAACAATATCTTCCAGGAAATAATTCTTTTAATAAGATTCATAGTCAATCCTTGTGTACTTGTCCCATATCACTCTTCCTGATTCGAGAACCCACAATATCATGGTTAACAATTTCAATTCATCATGATAGAAGTATGTTAAAACATATTTGGAATAGTAATCCTTATATTACTCATTGTTTCTATGATGTATGGTCCTAGACACATGTATTAAAGCTATATGAAAACCATAACATCTTAGTCTGATGATGATAAACTGTACGAAAATTTAATCAGCACATGACCTTCTGATTTAGTATTAACCTAGTCACCAAACATATGAAGCCTTGGGAAACTAGCTCATGAAGCCTCATTCCAGACACATGGGATGCCTCTCATAATATGATTCCCTGAACTCCTGGATATAATTTATGAGGATTAATGCATTTATTTTACATCAGTTAACCCTTATCCTTACACATGAAATTAAACTTCAATAATTCATATAACTATGTTTGTCTTGATTCTCATTATAATGAGATATGTATAAATTCTCAGATCTTACATCCCGATCCATCAATCACAAGATCTAAATACTACTATCCTTTAATTTTAATTTTTTTGAGTTGTGAATGAAACCCTTGCAACTCATTGATTCTCACACTGATCATAGCTCACTTCGGCTTAAGAGTTTTGGTAAGGGTTTCCCTGCATAATCAAGGCTTATCAGTTCTTATCAGGGTTATCATAGTCCTGGATACAAGACCTTAAAAGGAATTCAAAACATCCTTACTAAATGATGCTAAAGTACATGGTTGATGTCTATTCCATGATGTAAATTCAAGAACTATGCATGACTTGATTCTCACATTCACAAGATATGTAGTGATGCCCAAATCCTATATCTTGGTCCAATTGAAATAAAAAATATCCCCTCCCGACGTATGGTTTAGACCTGTATAAGAAATATTTCTCCCTATTTTGGGGATTTTTAACATGAAATAATCCTTCAATACTTAGGTAGATTCCTTTCACAAATCAAACATTGTGTTTGGGGAAATATAAATATCTACAAGCATTATATGGTTATCGGTAATAGAATTTTGGATTTCTGAGGATACCTTCTTATTGAACATGTATTGATACACCCCAAATTGGATTTTCATAAGTCACTGCCAAATTTCATGTCAAGGAAAGGATACCATTTTTTTACTGTAAATTGATACACCCTAGTTTAGATTTTTATAAGTCTTTACCAAAATTCCTATCAACTAGAGGAATAATCATCCTCAAGATAAACCTCTTCTATCTCTGTAATCCCTAATAACATTATACTAGAAATTAATATTTTATCATGGTCCATGTTCATTCCTTTTATTCTTGTCCCATATAACTTCTCAGATCTAAAACCCCCAAAATTTCATCTTCCAACTTTACCTCATCATGCAAGAAGATAATGAAACATTTTTGGACATTTCATTGTGAAGAGGAAAATACATAATATTTCAGTCAAAGATAAACAAACTTAAATTATAGCCATTAATTACATTTACATAATACATTTAACAATATAGTTCACATCCTAGTCACGTGACATTAAACTGCACAATGCTTTAACTCTCGATGGGGAAGAACCTTTTCTAATGATGATGGTCATCCACCACATCATGCCAAATTTTTATATATAACTTGATGCTCATTCCATCAAGATACATAGTGATTCCTAGATTATCTATTCCAAGACCAGAAGATATAGCATCGAAAACATTTTTGTTCCCCTCTCCACGGACACAACCCCAATCTGAGTGGGAGGTTATTGATTTCTCCCATGATCCCTCCTTTGAAATATTATGGTTAAAATAGTATTACCCTTATTTACATATAACCAATATTGTATAGGATAATTTTATCATTCATTGTTAGTTCCATCCCAGATGATTTCTTTATTCTCAAACTCATTCCTTTCAAAAATCATGGCCCATGGTCTTAAGAAACTCAAATCCTTATAAACTCCCCAACCATCAGTAATAGAGTGAATGATACCAGAGAGAACCTTTTTCTTGATTATTCATTGATACAACATAGTCGGGCATTGTATAAGTGTCCTCCCAAATGGCCTGTCAACTAGAGGTACATTCTTCCTCATGAGAAACTGCATCTACCTTCATAAGACCGAACAACATTGCACTAGAAGATACTTTTAAAACATGGTTCACAGTCACTCCTTATGCACTTTTCCAATATCATATTTTATAATATTCACCCATATATGGATTAGATTTTAGAAGTGAGTCCTGACTAACCATCCCAATCATAGCTTTTTGAGTAAGGATCTTCTGATAATTAACATCCTCCTAAGTGTTCCTATAAATGGGGATGTAAGGATCTCAATAATCTCTCACTTCAATGTCGTCATCTATTGTTCCATCATTAATGAATGAAAGATAGACTTTGATACCATGTTTGTGTATCACCGCTGCAAAAATTTACAAAAATCAAGGGTCCATGATTAAAAAATCAGTAATAGAGTTTATTTTTGTGAAAATAAATACTCAGGTCTATCCAATTCATTATTAAATTCCTCAAACTCATATAAAGTGATGGGAATATATATATGTGTGATAATGTATTCAATTATCATGTTGTGATTTCAAATTTCATGAATTAATTCCCCAAGAACTATGGTAGTTTCACCCATGGGTCCATATGGTCAATCTTTCTCTTTACCTGTCATGATATCATCCACTGATGACTTAAGACCCCAATCATATTATTCTGAGATAGTAGTAGGACCGAAAATGGTCATCATAGGGTTCTACAATGTATATGATAGACATAAAATTTCATATGTAACAAAAGTTAATGATAAATACATGAAAAATTATGACATGAATCTGACATTACTAGGATCATCCTCCTTATCTATAAAAATGGTAATAGATGGAACTCCAACTCTTGGAAATTCTTCCATCAAAGGTATGAACTCACCAGTATAAGTCTATGCCTCATCTGGAATGTTCCTTGTGTCCCTGAAGGGTTAGTACCAGACCCATTGAATGAATAATGTAAAGAGGACACTTCAAAAGGTAAGCATGGTGAAATATGAATGTTAGGTGAGTTAAGTGACTGCATGACATTATGGATACTTACTATGATGCATACGCCATAGAAAATTATTTTCCATCTTATGTTTCGTCATCTAGGATGGTGAAGGTCTATTGTTTTTCTTCTCAAATATGGGAACTACAAGTGGAAAGGGTCCCCCATCCATATCCTCTTCCATTCATATTTGACCCGATAGTAACTCCTTAGGCTCAGAAGTAGACTCCTCAACTCTGATAGGGATTACCATCAAAGTGTATCTTAGGGAGGTTGGTTCTGATGACACATCTTTCTACTGGTCATAGTGTCTCCTTTGCATTAATTCATCTACATGAAAATATAATTATAGATAAAAGGACAGGAAAACAAGCTTATATCACCAATATCAACAAATCCATCACATCTGTCATTAGATGGGATAGATATACCCTCTACAGGAGCTCAGGTCAACATGTCGATTACCTGCTTTATGGCTAGGATCTGATAAATGATCACATATATCAATATCTTCACCTCCTAAATATATTTCCCAAACTCCAAAAAATGTCACCAGGGTGAATATCAGAGAGAGATCGAATACACATATGCTATAAGATACATATTCCTTTCTAGAGAAATAACTATAAATCTCAATTTATATTGATTATTCCTTTCCATGTATTAATTTACATAGTTCACACATAATTGAATGTTAAGGTGGCGAGTTAGGGAGAAGATCCAATGTATTTTTACTTTTATGCCCTCTTAGGCCTCTCTACTAAGGAAGGGGGTTGGGAAATCAGAGCCTCGTCCTCCTCCCAATGATAATGAATAGACCAACCATACTTTGAAGTTATAGACTTTTGGCCTAGTCCTACTCCATTCCCCATTTTTGAGAAATCTTTGATGACTTTGGATCTTGAAGGTCATCACCCCAGGATGAGACATCCCACTACCCTTTCCATATCCATCATTTTTCATATCCTCAAATCTAGGGGTTCTTACTATTAATTCCCCTTGAGGTTAGGAATAAATCCAGGCATCGACATACCCAAATCATTACAAAATTGATTCACATGGTGGAGGTAGCTTGATCGATGCATGGGGTATCTCTAGGGCCATGATGATCCAAAATTTCTAGTCATCCGTTGGGTGTTTCTAAAACTGAACATGCATGGGTGGAGATCCATTCATATGTTATAGAATCCTAAATTGGAGGGAAATTGATATGGAAAATAATCCTTGTAGATTATTTACAAAATTTATGGACATGGTGGAGGTGGCTTGATCGATGCATGGGGTATCCCTAGGGCCATGATGATCCAAAATTTCTGGTCAACCGTTGGGTGTTTCTCAAACTGAACATGCATGGGTGGAGATCCATTCATATGTTATAGAAACCTAAACTGGAGGGAAATTGATATGGAAAATAATCCTTGTATATTGTCTATCTTTAAATAAGGGTCACCAATATACTATCTCTCAATGTGGTCATGTATGATCTAAATTCATCATCACCTTTTTCATCATCAAAAAATGTTCTGGTGGGTGGATCACTATATAATAAGAATTTAAACCCTCCTAGTACATTTGGTTTATTTTGGGAGTCACTATATTTCAGAGATAAATGAAGAATACGAAAAAATCACCAGGATGAATGGAATAAATCAGCCATCAGGTAATTCAACTCTACTCAACATGGCATATAAACTGAATTGTGCCACAATCCACCCCAATAACACCAAAATATCCCTAAAATTTGGTAAGGTTGCTTCCCTATATAAACATGAAATATATACTAGTAGATATTTCTATAATAGGGGTAGCAAGTTCTTTGTGGTTCACTGATGCTAATTTGGATACTATGAATAACATCCCCAGCCTCACACCATCATTAAATTCGTGGACCAGTAGTAGGTAGGTACTCAATCACATTGCAAGAAAGATGAAAATATGTGTACTTGAATTTATGTCATAATAGTCTTTATTAGACCATCAGTTATACTGTCCATTCTACAACATTAGACATAATTTTCTATGAATGATCTTTCTATCAAATGAAGGAAATATTATTGGGTGATGGTAGGTAGGAAATTCTCATTTTGGATCAAGAAATTACATCATCCATGATTCAGAAATGATGTATTCCCTTGCAAGAGGTTAAAAATTATTGATATTTTGGTTCATAATCAATAACTCAGAAGATGAGGGAAGTGTTCTTTCAACATCATCCTATGTTTCCTTTGGTAGGATTAATTATTCATACATGTCTCTAATGATAAGTTCTCTTGAGATATTATAGACATCCCATAAATTGATTCCTACCTTGTGGTGTGAAAATAGTTTTTTGATGACTCCATTTGATCAAAAAACTGAAGGATGATGTCTGGTTTTTTACATGTATGTTTGAGCCACCCAAACTGATTCATAGAACCAAACTACTTGAAAATTGGCATTAAATTCTACATAGGTTTGGCGCACCCAATATACCCACATTCACTTAGTCTTAACTCCCCCTCCATATCATATGTCTCAATACTTATTCAATACTTTAGATTGATCAATCATAGAATAATAGATGTTTGAATAGTACCTGTGTGGTTTTGATTATAAGGTACGAGGCTTTAGATCTAAGGAACACATGCTATGGTTCATGATGCAAGAAGTTGGAACTTTTCCATCATTTATAAATGTAACTTTAGTGGAAATATTATCATTAGGAATTTTAGTGTAGTCCATGAACTAGGAAATTGGTGAATAACTTTATTGATTTGGGATGAATTCATATCTCTGATGTCTGTGGCCGTATAATGGATGATATTCACTCCATGGGTACTCACACTAGTAATTCTCCAAGTATATTGGTAAATATAGAAATATGGAGTCTCACACATCATAATAATATATTCCATGATTTTTCAATATATCCCTATCATGAGCAAACAATTGATCATTAGAAGTCCTTAGAGAAGCCATTATAAATCTATAAGGATATATCAAGATTTTAATTAAAGTTAAATATAATTTTTTTTTGAAAATTTTGAAATTTTGGCCGAGGAAGGACCTCCCGTAGGTCACTCCCCCAGGTGACCTCATGTAGGTAACTCAACCATGTGACCTTATGTAGGTGCCTCACCCAAGTGACCTCATTCAAGACACTCTACCAAGTGAACTCATTTAAATTACTCACACAATTGACCTTGTACAGGTCACTCACGCAGGGTTCTATGACATTCTAACAAAGTCAAGCTAAGTGCCTTCATGAAGGGATTCTATGAAAGGATTATGTGAATGAGAAGTGTGATTAGATAGAGGTTGTGTGAGTGACTATCATGGTTATGGAATGAAAATAGTAAAAGTACAAGGAAGAACTACTGAGCATTTAATGCAATTTATTAAGATGGACGGCCTGTATGACTAACATGGTTGGTTGAACTTCATTGACTACCTACATGACCAAGTTATGTACTTTTAATATGAACTCTATCCAACTATTTCCCTTTTCTAGAAATAAAAATTGGTGATGTTCGCAACACTTCAATGTGTAGATACTCAAATACATGAGGGCCAATGAGTGAATATTTTTGCAACATCTTTTCATCTCTCTACATCAAGACCAACCCTCCCATTCCAGTTAGATCTAATAAAGTGAGATTTTCTTGAAACTCCCCCTTTTTACATGGGTATGACACGATCTAATGGAATATACCTCAATATGTAAATGATATAAGGAATGTTAAGGAACTCACCCATGCCAACCTAGGTGCAGTATGCCTGTGCACCAAGATGCTCGTATAGGCCCTGTCTGTATGACCCAACCAAATAAAACACACTTATGTGAGAAACCTATGTGAGACACGTATGTGTGACACCCATGCGGTGGACCTGTGTGAGTGGTATCCTTCACCCATGTCCATTAATTTTCATATAAATAGGACTGTGGGGATCCTCAATTAAAATGACCAGAAGAATCAAAGAATCCCTAAGGATCTTCTCACATGAGTCCTTGACCCAGACCCTTAGATCCTTTTTCATAGATTTATAATCCTTGAAAGAAGTTTATGTTAAGGAGGATATATATATCATAGTTCCCTTATTTATTTTTCAAATATAAATCACATGCATGGGACATCACCCCTTGTTCAAGAACACTAGGGATAAGTACCCTTCTTGGGCCCAAAACTTGAGTGTCCATCATCTAAAGAAACTTGAGGAGACATTAGGATGATAATAAATTGCCTCAAAAAAGTGAAATATCCCAATCTATTAATTTCCCAAAGTAATATTAGTCTCACCTAGGCCTAAAATGTTTGACGCACGTCCATTTTTGGCAATCTTACCCTACACAAAGCATCCTCAACTCACCCATGAATCCCCTACCCGAGCTACCTTCTTCTCGCCTAGCCCGCACCTATGTGAGCCTCCATTTATGCCATATCCTTCACCACTAATTATATATAACCCCTTTCCATGGGAATCGCATTTGATAGAGACCAGATAAAAACCTCTACCGAGGCTCCCATATTTTCACGGTCATGGAGAATGAAACCCCATTATATCTCTTATTTGATTTTGTATTCCATCAATAAGAGTTATACTTAACTTTTCCTACCTAATGGGTTCAGTCCTAGAGGTGTTTTAAACTATGCATCCCATATATAATGATGTAATTGAACATGGAGGAAGTGTTATGGACCTTTCCATTTCAGATAGTGAGGGGAGCCACTTGTCTTTCCCTTTGACGAGGGGTAGTGGCTTATTCTCCTCTCATCTTCACTAAAATCATGAATTGAAAATACCACTTGGATTTATCCCCTATTATTTCTTTTTTGTCATATCTTCATGGGTTCTTAAGTCCCAATGTTATTTATGAAAGCAATAGAGGATATGATCACAACAAATACATTTCTCTCTCTCATATCCTCAACCTCATCCACCAGCGGACAATAGAGATCATGTAGTTTCCCAGGTCTTCCACATTCTCTTGTTTATGACACCGAGCATGAACCACATGATATTAGAGGTTAGTGATGATCATGACATCAACATTATAAAATACATGTCTTATAAGGTGGTCTTTTTTTGGATCTTCCTCTTGCCTTGTTAGAGGGCCTTCATAGGTGTGCGTCCTCAAAGCAATGTACCCATATCAAAGGTTAATATCCCCTATGAGATAAATCTTTAGAGGGAATTCATAGATAGGGTCCTCAAATCCATGTATCCATCTCAAAATCCAATATCCCCTATAATAAAATCCTTTAAAGGGCCTCCTCCATAGGTGTAATCCAAAAATTTATGAACAACATGGGATTTGTTTCCTGTCTAAATAGGATACATAGGAAGCCTCGTTGAGGTTCAAACCCAACAACCCAATCAACCCGAATATTATATGGGCCATATAACATGTAGTTTAATGTATATCCAGGGAGGTTACATTCTTTTCAATTCATTCAGGATGATTTGATATAAGTCCCCCCAACCATTGACTAAGAACCTCTCTATTAGACATACATTCTCCATAACATTAAACTTAATAGTTTGATCCTCATTACAGAATATTTAAACGTATGATGTGTACCATTAAGTGGAAATTAACTACGTGGGTTATTATTCCTTCTATGAGGATACATAAGAATCACTTCTCCGTAGGCCCGATTTCGACATCAAAACAACTCTCACCATTTCGGATGATAATAAAATCTATAACACCCCACTATGTGGATTAAAAACCGAATCGTAATAATAAACGACCAAATAATATCTAATTAATACATATAAAATGGTATCATTGAAGGGGAACATCAGATATGTAAAGATTTATCCTTTAAAAAAATAACCTCTGATATATATAGATGGTTCTAAACCAACTACATGCTAATAATTGATTGTTATTGTAAGGTTGATCCATGTTATATTTGGGGTTTAATAAAGGATTCACGAATATGTCTTAAATATATAACAAAGTCCAAGAGTAGGAAATAATCCCTCTAAAAAATGTGTGATGATCCTAACCTCCCATCCTCTAAAAAATGTTAGTCCCTAAGTGTTGTTCGATCCATTTCCCAATAACCACCTACATTTGGAAAATAAGTTCATGAAACACTCGAATAATGGGATTGTTGGGTGTTTTTGATTCCATGAATAAAACTAATTGTAAACCACCTAAGAAGGATATGGACATATATTTTTTTTTGTAAATGGCTGGGAATAACCACTAGAAAATTCCATTCACACCCCACGTGGTCTTTTGGAGTGAAAAAAGTGGTGAACCCGATGTGAATAATTTTTCAACATTCAATCCCCTATAATAAATCACATGGGTGCCAACAGATTTTCAAAAGAAACAATAATATACCAATAAATAAACCAAAAAAGATGTATGTTTTAATATTAAAGGAAAAAGTACCCTCTAAGAATATCCCAAAATGGTGGTTTTACCTTCCAAAATAACAATATGAACAAGTAGAAATTTCCAGCCAAATTATAGCTAAAGATAGTAGAACAATGTTTATCAGCTACTGTCAGTGATTTTGGAGGTTCATAGATACGTCTATAAAATATTGGCACAATATTTCAACTTATGAAAATTGAAAATGGCCATAGTTAAGGAGATAAAATTTGAAACAAATAATACCTAAAATTTAAAAGAGGATTTCAAAAACAAATTAAAATATTATCACTAATAAAAGATTTTAGTTCCTTGAAAATATCAATGATTTTTGTATAATATATGTTCATAGAAACTAGGTGTGTTTATATGCATATATTTTTTATCACCCATGTGATAAAAAGGAAATAAGGTCACAGTAGAAACTAAATAAGGAGATAAAATAAAATAAAGCTACCTTGGGATAAAAGTTAGTGAAGAAAAGATATTTAAAGAAGAAAGTTGTAAGGGTTGTATAAAAAAAGTAAATGCTTCTATTGTGGGAGAAATTATCACACAATAGACCATTAAAAATAGTTCATGGAGTTCATAATTAATTAAATTAATCATAAATAAAGAGTAGAGTCAATCAGAGTGAGAAATTATTGGATTAGATTGCAAGAAGACATCCCTAAAGATGAAGTAAGGATGTTTTCAAAAGGTGGTATCTCAAAATTTGTGAAGAAACTATGTAGAAGCAAAAATAAAGAATAATATTTTATTAAGGAGGGCCTAGCTATTTGGAATGACTAGTTAAATGATGATATAGAAATGGATAGATCACAATGAAAATTAAAAGCAAGTGAAAATTGAAAAGGCAATAAGGTTATTTCACATGAAGAAAGAAAAGACTCGTGTGGAAGGTTAAAGTAGGCTAGAAATATTTCAAATAGATTCATGAACCTCTTACGTACACATAAATAAATGATTAAAATAATGAGAAAATTAATAGGATGAATGGATGAAAGATATTTATTAGTAAAGATAAATCAAGCCTAATCTACATAAGAAGAGTGCCGAAAATTGAATTTCAAGTCCATGATGCCTATGAAGATGCAAGACCCAAAATTCAATAAGGGATACATGAAAAGACAACCTAATATAAAATTTGGATATAATGTAATATATTCATTTATATATTGTTCTCATTATTATTTTTATTACTAAAGTTCAAGGAAAACCCTCCATGTTATCTTTTGTTTTTTAAATGAACTAACATGTCATAAATTGAAAGACTGAAACAAAGGGGGGTTTTTTAAGGTTTTGTATACATTATATAAAAATAAAGATTTTCTGTCACTAAATATTCTATCTTACATGATAAATTGATGAGGATTTAATCCCTTGATAAAGATATAATGTGAATAAGTGATACAAATAGGTGTGTTAAATATTGAAATATAAAATTTCATGACATCTTTTGAAATATAAAATTAAGTTATGTCAATCATACTTAATTATCATGTTTTGATTGTATAAAACATGATTATAATGGGGCTGTTGATTTATGAAAAGATAAGATAATGTGGGGTTAAAATATTATTCACTTGAATTTTTTTGATATGGTTTTTGAGATAAGTGAATGATACATTATTTCCTAACAAATATATTCAAAATTCCCCTTAAAGAATAAATATAGAATTATATCACATAAAGGATTAGTTTATGGATTTCCTTTATGTTTTTGTTAACTATGTGTTGTAATCTATATTAAGCTTTCCTTTATTGACATAGATTTGACTAACCAATGTATTATTTATATGTACAATATATGGTTTCATACTTCTCTCAAAAAACGAACAAGTGATTTATTTTAGACATGAAAAGTGAGTATAAGAAGGTGGTATAATAATCCTTATGAGATTAGAAGACCCTTATACTTCCTTTTTAATTATTATCACTAAGGGGTGAAGAATACATTTGAATTGGGATTAGAAATGGCTATTGAAAATCCAATAAAAATAAGGTGGTTAACGTTTTTAATTAAATGTTTTTTATTTATTTATAATAATAATATATAAATATAGAATGTCAATGTTTGTTATTAAATAATGAGTGGATGTATTAATTAATGGAAATGTTGGATTTGAGGTTTCTAATTGAATATATTGGAAAGAAATATTTAAGCAGTGGCACCTAGATATTTAATGATTGTTGATTGGTTCTTCAATGAAAATAAAAGTGTTGAAAAATGTACATTTTACACTATAGTTTTCAAATCATTGAAAAGAAGATGTTTAACGTGGAGATATTGTAGAACTGTTCTTATTAATAAATTATATAGTTTGGAGGAAAATCATTTCCTGATGTAAGGAAGAATTTAATAAGACCTCAAGATGATTATAGGAAATCCTGAGGTATTTTAAAATCCAGTAAGATTAATTAATTTTATTATAAATCTATTTGAGTGAAGATTGGAAATTTTTTATTAACAAAGAAAAATGGCTAAGCCCAGACATTAAAAGAGTAATTTGAAAATTTATGAAGAGTAAATATTCACTTAAGAAAATTAAAAAAACTCTAAAAGATCTCTTCCTTACTTTGGATGTGTTATTCAATGACTGAGAATGAAAAATTTACAATGGAACTGAGGCTTTATAAGAGAAGTTGAAGACTTCATAAGAGTATTTTTGAACTTTTTATGATTCATTTATAACATTATAAAAGTAAAATCAAACTTCAAAATAATAAACGATAGTTTTAAAGAGTTAAGATGAAATATATAAGAGTAAACATGGTATTTCGAAAAGAAACATTTAGACATCATAAGATTAGATAAGAAACTTCAAAAGAGTAACTAGGAATACTTTAAAAGAGTCATTTTACTTGTATGAACTTATACATTGGGAAAATTTTAGAATTATATAGAATTAAAATTATCTATTATATCTTAATTAAATGTATAATTCATGAATATTAAATTATGATTAAATGGATAATAAAATCAGATTAGTTTTTTTAATTATTTTACATGATTGAGAAATCAAAATTACACTAAGATGTTTGTGATTTATAATGAAACAAAATAATATACAAGAGGCTTTATAGAGAATTGTTCCTCACTTCAAGTTACTATTCCATGTCATTGATTCATTCTTCCATTCAAACATGTTTTAGATTAAATGAATTCAAAAAATAATTTAATAATGTGGATTTTGTGTAGTTTGGAAGAATGAAACATTCTAATTTTTAAGGAACATTAAATAAAGACCTTGAATCAAAATGGAATGATAATTAAAAAGAGAAGATCATTCAATCGTTAAAGAGTAATTTCTATATTTATTTTTCGAATATTTTTCACATGAAATTCAATAGATGAAATATATGCTGGCGATGAAGGAAATGCATTGAGAATTAAGAAAATCAATATTTTTAAAAATTAGAGAATACTCAATGTGTATCAAAGAGAATGAATCAACACATTCAAGAGTGTACCTATGTGTTTAAAAAGAGGGATAGGATAATTTTATGCTTCTCTTACTGTCAATACTTGGTATTGAGACTCCATGATAGTGGAGATCCTTTATGATTGAGAATCAAAGTATGCCCAAGGTGAAAAAAAGAAAACTTTCATTTGGATTTTCTGATCATTCCTTGGTAGTTAAAAACCTATTAAATATATCAAGGTAGGGCCCTTGAAAAGATAATGGTTCCTATATAAACAATACCACTATCTAACCAGGAGGGATGATTTGTGAAAGATTATAGTGTGTGTGGGACATGGTAATAGTTAAGGGGATGATGCTTTCCCTAGGGATATGGATGATACCACCAAAAAACTTGTGCACCAATTTATTAATAAATTTTAATCACTACAATATAATAGTGATAATCTGTAAATCAGTTGGTGTTGAAAATAATAAAGGGTATTCTTTAAAATATGAATAATGTAAAATTGTTATGTACTACTATTCTTGTTCATTCTCGATTACATATTAAGGTGAGGGTTGAATGTTAATTACTAGTTCTGTCCCATAACTAAAACACAAGTTTTAGTAGAAGAGGTAATAATTAAAGTGATAGAAAAAACTTGATAAAAGGTTGGGTACACTAATTCACCCCCCCAATGACCTTTTTTGACCACAGATATTTATAGCATATATGTTTTTGGGAAACTTTTATTTTTTGAAATTTTTTGTTTTGATTCACATAATAATTCTATTTTCAATTTTATTTTCATATTTTCTTTGACAATACACTATATATCAATCATTTTTTTAAATTATATATGTATTTTGTTATCATATTTGTCATAATTAAGGTTTTTTACTTTGATTTTATATAGATTATAAAAGTTATGTTTATTTTTAATTTTGTTCATTTTTATTTATTATTTGATTACTGAATAAAACCTACAAATTTTTTTGGATGACTTATTATTCATTTAATCTTATATTTTTTAATTTGATAATTCGGTTATCCCACATTATAATATAATTTTTGTTTTTAATATCTAATATTAATGTATATAGACAATATTTAAAAATATAATCATTTAAATTTATAAAATTAATGTGTATATAATGTTTTATAATTCCTTGAAGATCATGTTTCATTTTTATCAAGATTTATTTAATTAATATGAATATTATTTTTCTATAGTTATTTAGGAATTAGATACAAATGGATAAAAGTTGAGTTATTTAACCCTAAATACACCATAATATGTTAAGGGTGCTGTTTCATTTTAACATTTCTCAATTAAAAATAAATCCATAGATGGAATGACACAATTTACATGCCTTTATTATAATTTTAGACGATGGTTGAAAAGACATAATTTTTTTTGACCTTTAAATTGATATTTTTTCATACTTGATGTGTTATATGGATTTAGAATAGAGAATTTGACATTGTATATTGTTTGACATGTGTCCATAATCAGAATGAACAACCTAATACCCTAATATTGGAGAATTAAATTTATATATTGATTACTTATGTTTTTGGTACTACAACATAAAATAATGAATATTTTAATTTATTATTGGGTATTCTATCTAATTGTATATATATTATTTCTATATAGAATCTAAATAAGTATTGAAAATGAATTTTATGAATTAGTGGATGATAGAAAATAAAAGGTATATGAATGGTGTAGAAAATATATAAATTAAACATTCAACTTGAGTTTTTCTATATCAAATTCTTATGAGTAATTATAGATAAATTAATGTCAATAATTTTAGTGTTCCTACATGATGATTCTATTGAAGCTAAGATCCTTGAAATTATATCATGAGATAAATAATGTTTTTTAACTTGGTCAACCTCATTTATAAAAAGATACATGCATTTCCCAATGACTGCACATTGTATTGGGAGAATATTCGGATAGAGAAGAGTGTAAAATATGTTATACTTATAGAAATTTTTTATTGAACCATGATGGAATTTTTAATGACTTTTCTATGAAGAGGAAGAGAAATAATAATTTTTGTGAAGGTTTTACCTTATTTTCTATTAAAATTAATATTGAAATTATTGTTCATGTGTTATCAGTGGAAAATAATAATTGGCATTTTATAGAAAAAACAATGATGGGTTTATATAACATTTAATAGATTCAAATGGATGAATATACTTTGATTATTTTATCCAAATTTTTATTTAGACCATATTAATGTGTGTTTAGGATTATCTATTGACAGATTTAATATATTAAGGATTATAAACAATACTTATATCATATGGAAAGCTATTCAGATACTGTAAAATCTACCTATGTGGATGTTTATGAAATTAATTATTTCATTTTTTAAATGATCATTCCATGAAAGAAAATGCATATATATGGAATCAATGTATATATTTCGCCTCTTATGTAAGAATTAATAGAGATTTGGGAAAATTGTGTATATATTAATGATTCATTTAAAAATAAAATGATCAAAATGTGTGCTACTCTATTGTGTATGTTTATTTATTTCCCCAGATTAGGAAAATTTTCTAGTTGGAACACTCACACTAACTAGGCATGCCAAATTTGTAACATCTAACTCAGGTTTAAAAGACTACATATAACAGAAATTGGTTCTTCATGTCTCATCATTGATTCATGGATGCATCTCATAGATATTATTTTAACAACTCATAATACAATTGAATAAATTATTTAATTCCACCACTAAAATTATTATTATGTTCAGAAATCATTCCAGAATTATCAAATATTGATGCAAATTTTTTTTAAAGAGTATCAGTTGAATGTTTTTCAGAAAATATTTAATGTATCGTCTGAAATATTTTGTACACAACAATTTAAGAAATATATATTTTTTTGAAAACTAATTTATTGGGAATTTAAATTGTTTTAGCATTATCTTGACATTATGCACATTGAGAAGAATGTATCAAATAATTTGTTTTTTCCAAAACTGAATGTGCAGGGAATATCAAAATATCATATTAATTCTCAAAAGGATTTTGAATAAATGAATAGAAACTATGATTGGTGGGAAATTATAATGGAACGTATCTTGTATTAGTTTTTCATTAAAAAATCAAGAAAACTATGTTTTACATTGATGAATGAAACATGTGAAATTATTGGTTGGATATTCATGTAACATTTTGGGATGTTTTGAATTAAAACATTATAAGTTACATGGGATAGAAATAAAATAATCACATAATTTTATGGACGAATTATTACATTTGGCATTGTTTAAACCCTTAAATGATAAAATAAAAATAGTTTTAATTGATTTTTGAACATTCTCTAAGAATTTTTATAAGAAAAAATTAAACACAATTGATCTTTATAACTTTCAACAAATAGTTACAATTGATGATTTCTATTTAGACATGACACTTTCCCCCATCATTGTTCACTATGATGATTTATCTAACCATTAATTTGGCTATGGAATTTAAAATTTGATGTATCATAAATATTTGATGGATGTATCCCACATAGATTTATTTTAAAAATAATTTTTTTATGATCAATACATTACAATTTTCAAACTAATTACACATATGGTTTATTCTACTATGTTGATTGTTTTATTCGGTATCTATTTCATTTTATGTCTTTTATGAGAAAAAAATATGAACCGGAAGGCTCTATCACTAACACCCATATTGTTTAAGAGAGACTCAAATTTTTTTTCAAGGTATTTAGATAATATTGAGACATGATTCAATCGTGTTTTATGTGTCAGTGATATCACAAAACAATTGCACTACTATAGTAAATCTATAAACATTCCAATGTTATGTCATCATGTGGGGAAAATATCATTTTTTTGCTGAAAAAAAATTTTTAATACAAGGAAATATATATGTGTTACTAAATATTGATATTTCAGATCCTTTTATTGAATAATTGAAGATGTATACAAAGAGAAAACATTAAAGTAAAAAATAAATTGAGAAAGGGATAAAAAATCATTAACAAAGACATTATTAATTGGTTTTCACATCCTATATGATCATAATAAATTGCATATTCATATTATTTTTATATAATTGTCTTATGTAAATACTAATATTTTATATTTATACAGGTTGATAATTAATTTTTATAATCAATAAGCAGTGTCATATGATTTAAAATATTTCACTCATATATCGTTGAAGTGGTATAAAAGATCCAATTATTTTGATATTAATGGATTCAATTTTTATATTGTTTTTTATAAAAAAGGTTTGCATAAAAAGTGATATCTTCACAAAATTCAATGATTTGGGATAATATAAAAGTTGAGCGACATAATTGAATTAAATTATCACGTATAATTTTTAGTTGTGTAATTAAAATGAATGTTGGTTGATTATTATATGGACATAATATTATATATGTTACAATATAATTATATTAACATAGTTCAGTTGATCGACACTGGTGATCATTAAGAACAAGATGAATATATTTTGTATTAAAAACACAAAATGATATATTATGTGTATTATATATTCAATTAATGGAATATTGTTGTAGTCTATGTCAATTTGGGATACTTTTATGGTATGTTTGATGAAGTCAAAGAATTATTTTGTGATAATATACACTTTCAACAATAAGAGATTGATCTTTCTATCTATGATAATAATAAAATAGTTTGTATTACAGGGGTTGGTAAAGGTGATGAAAAAATGTTAATGGCGGAGGATGGAAATTATGTAGTCAATATTCAACATATTTATTATTTATTAAGTCCTCGTTTAACTTATCTATAAATTATTTATTTAAAATACATGAATTCAATTAATTAACGTTGAAAATTTTTAAAACATTTTATATATTATATATAATTATTTAATTTGTTTTATATTCTTATTGGATATAGTAATGCTTTAAAAATGATTTAAATATATGAGTTGTTCTTCTAAAAAACCAAAGTTTTCGAATGAACCGTTGGATATACTCTACCCATCATCAAGTACACTCCCTAATTTTATCATACCACTTTCTCTAATTTGATTCCATATGATTTACTACCATATTCTTTAGGTACACTCTCTACTTTTAATGTATTTCATTATGATCTAAGGATATTGGAGGTATCCGATGGAGCAGTTGAGGAGTAGTCATCAACTAAGAATATACTTTAACAATTTTCATCATGTGGCTATTGGAGGGTGGCCATTATTGTTATTCAATTATTAACATGAAAAAATAATTCACTACATATATATAATAACTATTAAAAATATATATTTTTTAAAATTTAGATAAGTAAATGACATAAATAAATATTAATACCTCATACGATGGGAGGGTAAAAAATATAACATAGTTTTTCCATTTTACATGTATGTAGTGCCTAGTGATAATTTTAGAGGCTTATAAGTGAATATCATGTGGTAGTTAGCATGTGAGATGATATCTATTCCCATCATGTATCATGATTAGAGGCACATTCCCATCCACTGGAAGCATTGTATTTTTTATAAAAGGTGAAAGTAAGTCAAAATTTATAGTTTATTTTATATGATATCTCTATCAAATATAAGACTAATTTTTTTTATATATCGATTATGTAGATGAGTTTCCATTATGATGTATATGACTTGGTTTTTCATCAATGTGCATTGAAATGTTTTGGGAATAACTAGAAGAAAATTAAGTATAGGTTGTTGTGTGAGTTTAATGATACCTCGTTGAGTATCCATCAAATGTAGGAAAATTTACCTAAAGGGATACAAAAAAATCAATCAAAGTTGTTTTTTGTTATGCACCATTCTTATTAAAATAATTTATTTTATATTTTATTAGTTCACTGATATTAATTTATTAAAAATAATTAACTTTTAAGAGTATTAATTTTTTTTTTCAATTTTCTAAATAAACTTATCAAGAATGGGGAAACAAATCATCCCACACACAGCAGGTTATAAAAGTTTTTGTGGAAAAAATTGAACAAGGTAATCTACTAGATATAATTAAATATAATTTTATTGTATCTTAGGTACATAAATTGTTATGGTTATCAATTTTTTACTTTGATAATATAAGAGAAATAATTTGGTGATGAGGTCGGTAAAACTAAGTTGTGGTTTGATGTGAATAAGATGGAAAATGAATATTACATTTATTAACCCATTAAATAAATTGGGGTCAAAAAATATATATTACAATTAAATTTTAAAACGAATTTTTTAATTTTGTTTTATTTATATTAAAAACTAATGTGGCATGGGATGAAAATCCCTCGTGGTCATCACCAGTCTCCTAAAAAAATGCTATTTCTCATTTTCTAGGTAAAGAGCATGTCAGTTGTGTGTGAGGGATTGGTATTAGAACCCCTTATATGTTTTTGGTAGGATATTATATTCATTCATTATGACACCTCGTACATAGTAATGTTACTATTATCTATCAATTAGAATCAGAAAATAAAATTGTGATCCTTGAGAATAGAATTCAAGAGCAGGAGTTCTGATGGATAGCTATACCTGAGTAGTTTATAGTAATGGGGAGTGTAGTTACTTCTATATTTCACGGTATTATTTGGATCATTAATATAGATATTTAATCCTTGATACCAAAAAAATACATCGATACTGAATAAATAACATTTATTTGAAAATATTTATATTTTTATGATAATTTGACTAAATATAATTTTGATTCATAATATCAAGTTAAAACTAAATTATATTTCAAATTTAATTAAATACAGGTTGTGTATGAAATGAAGGATAGTGGTTGAGATGAAAATTAGGAGAGTGAATCATTTTAGGGAGCTGAACTAACTTATGGGAGTAAGAGTTATGGTTGGATCCCTCACATCATGTGTTATATTTATCATCAAATATCATACATGATGCCACTCCAGTATATAAATTAAAAAAACAAGTTTGTAGATTTAAAAAATTTTATGGTAAAATGTTTATAATTTTAATATCATTTTTGTCTATTTGGCTATTGAAATTATTTAATTATATACTTTTTAAATAGATGTATACTTTAAATTATAGATAGTAGAATCTTAAAATTGTTTCTATTTACTATTTATTTTTTATGATGTTTAGCAGTGATTTAAACCACCACTATACACTATTAAAATTATACTATCTAGTAATAGACTACTATTAATTAATTCCTAATGGCAATATGGACTGCAAGTTACAGAAAAAATATAAAATTGAAACAACAATTGCTAAATATTTAGTAGTTATTATAACCACTGATATATTTGAGAATAATACTTGATATTAAACTTACACATTCATTATCATTGTCAAAATAAAACCACATCTAATTAAAAATTCATAGTTGTTCTATTGGACATAAAAAAATGTTTCTCATTAATAAAAACTCAATAAATCATGGGTGTTTTTAAAACTTTCATGAATCAGTTAGCTATGATTTAATTCATCATATATTTTTAAAAAAACTATTACTAGTAGTTGATTTCATTGTAGTAATATTCACTTCAATGTCATTAAGTGCCTTTAGAAGTTGGATAACAGGTCCACCTGTATGTTTATCCTCATACTCTACCAAAATACTCATGGAATGGGTGTCTAATTATCACATTGTTTCCTCCCCTTTACATAAAAATCCACTCTCACTGTGATCAAGTCAAGACACATCACATTTATAGACATCGTATGTGTTGTTTCATGATGTTATGTCTTTTATAATGACCATAAGATTTTATAGATATGTAAGGTTAATAGAAAAAATTTCATATATGTATGTGACCACCATTACAAAATGATATATTTCCATACATCACGATTCATGTGTGTTCTTTAAATCCTAAAAAACACTAAATTTTCATGATATATCCACTATAATGTAGATTTCTCCTTTACAAGATAAATAAACTGATTGTGGCATGATTTCATTAAGTTCCCAAGCTTATTCAGTACTAAAAATTCTTGGCCAAACCATCACAACATAGTCTATTCCCCAAAATTCATTGAAGTCTTCATCAAAAATGAAAACTTATTATTTAGTTATGATTTTACTCTTCATTATCTCCTTTAAATTTTAATTAACCCAATTATGGAATGAAACATCTATATAAATGTAGAATTATTCTCCTACATCAACAGATTATGGTGTGATCACCCAACATCACACCATGATTTGTTCTTCATTAATTAAAATCCATTCCATTGAAACTTTATTCAACTCCAATGAGCCTCTCAATAATATTATATCATGTTAAAAATAAATAAAATATTAAAGTGCTTTCATAACACATGAATATATTTCCCCAAGAAACTATACGTAGAATGACGCTATTATGAAGGTTATCTGAACACCACACTATAGAATAAAATGGTTTTGTGTGCATATTCATGCACTCTATGTAATATCAATGTCATATTGACCAAGTATCAATTTCGGTCAACCAATAAATCCCCTTTTATCAATTTATTTAATGGGGGGGCTTTTCTAATCTTTGGAACTTGTCAAATGTTAGTAATCATCAAGGGATCTTCAATCCCTCCCATTATATTTTATGGAAGCATTAAAATCGTCAAATGATATCTTTTTATGAAAATTAACATTAGGAATCAACTCTTCATGTCTCCCCCTTGATCTTTAATGGTAAAAGAAATTAGAATCACTCCCATATAGTAAAAAATAGATCCTTTTATATTCTTACCTTTTATCAATTAATGCAAAGGAATGAAATATGAAAAAAAAAATTATAGAGATTTTGGAAAATAATTTACTCTAAAAAATACTCTCAACCATCAGAATTCATCCTTCATTTGGGGATTCATCATGGATTCCATGAATTTCTCCTTTTTTAAAACATTCTTCTAGATAATTCCACCATGTCTCACCTTCTCCATGATAAAATTGTATATGATACCAATGTTTTTCAATATTTAATGTATAACTAAAGTATTATACAAATGGATTTCAATTGAATTATCACACTGAATCATCAAATTGTACGAAACATTGACCCTCATGACATTGATCTATGAATTAATCCATATAAATGGTGTTGTTAGTTCTGATGATGTTATAAATTTTTCATTCATTATTCTCCATATAATTGATGTTATCTTCTTGGAGTGATAATAAATGAAACTTACTTAAATAAATAATTCACCTTTAGAAGTATAATTCCAATCAATAATGTCTCATACACAATTGGTAATTGTGTATCCATAAAACTGAAAATTTTTGTGCTTATTATACCAAAAACTAAAATCTAGTGTTTTTTTATATAATTCAATATTTCATTTCAACATTTCAAGATGTAAATACTTATAGAATCCTGGTAATTTTACACATCATCGGTGGGCTGGTGGAGGTCTCCTGCTACTGGCTTGCGTTTTGTGGCACCTCGCTGGCTGTGGAGATGCACTAAGGATGGCGGTGGTTTCGGGTTCAGATCTGCAGGTGTAAGACCGGTCTCTGTCGACGGCACACTCTCCGGAGCGCCTTTGGCTCTGTTCTATGCAGCTCGCTGTCATCCTCTAGGGTGTTTCTTAGCGTTTAAGGTCTACGATCATGCGTTGGTGTTTTGGGGGCTCTGACTCTTCTCAGGTGAGTGAGGGGGGCTCTGTTGCGTCTGATGCGGTCGATCTAGTCAGTGGCGGCGAGGTTCTCGTTTTAGGGTTTTTTGGTTCGTTTTGATTTTCTCTTTTGAGTGATTTCTGGTTTGCTGGTGATGTTCACCCTCTTGCAATCTGCTTTGAGAGCGTTTATTGGTTTCACGGATGAAAATGGATGGGTTTTGGTTTATAAACGTGGCTGTTTTCTGGTGAAATGGTGTTTCCGACCAGTTTCTGAGCTGGTGGTTGAGGGATGCGGTCTCGTTGAGGATAGAGGAGGGGAGGATGGTGTTACTTCGGCGACGAAGGGCTCCAGGATGGGCACGCCGGTGATCTGAACTGGAGTTGACCCCGGTGTGACGACAGCGAGATTGGCTTTTCGGCGCTGTGATGATGGGAGGCGGATGGATCTGACGCCGATGCGATGGGCATCCGCTTCGAGGCAGGCACGTGAATCGAGTTGAAGGGTGATGATGATGTTTAGTTTTTGAAATTTGAATTCGCGGTCTTCAGGAACCGGATACCCCTTAAACCAGCATTTAAAAAAATCCAAAAAAAGTGATTTTCAGGCATACTTTTCTTATGTGAAAAAGATAGAACCTACTATGTTCATCACCTTACAACTCAAAAAATGCAATATCTCTAAAAAAATTAATCTCAAAGTGTTTTTAAATTTGAGAAAAAAATTTCTCATACGTATTATATTTTTTTATAATAAAAAAGAATCATCTATATATACAATCCCAATTAGTTTGTTCCATATTCCATAACAAAAAGATTAAAATTCACTTTTAATTTCTTTAATTTCGTGCTCCTGATATTTTTTTCTACCGTCAAATATCAAGCTTGGGGTGATTGTTTCATCCCTTACAAGGATATATTTAACATGAAAACTTTAGAACCGCCACATTCAAGTATAAAACCTTATTTTATTTCAATGTAGACATATTTCGAAATTTATCTATTCTAAAATACTAATTTAATATCCATTTAGAAAAATATATAATTTCATTGATCTTAAATCTCAAGAAATATACTAAATTTTTCAATCATTTTGACCAGTGAGAATGACTTATCAAAATATGGACCCTTAATTTAAGAGTAACATATACAAAGAATATAATATTTTTTACATGATACATCAAATTTATCATTGAGTTTACTTAAAAATACCCACTCTTAACAGGCACATTATTTTCTTCGGGATGTGAAAAAAAATCTAAAGTTCCATTATTATCAATTTGATTAGGCTATTCTTCTATAGATATTATCCGTTACGTATATTACAATGATTCCCCAACAATTTTTATGTTAATTTCAAAAATCAAGCTAGTTTGATTGGAATTTCACAATATCCTATGGGTTTTAACTCATTAACTACTATCTCTAAGTATGTTCTCAGTCTCGACAAGATATTTAAATTTTGAAAAATTAGTTTCCCCATGATTGAGAGTTTACTCATCATTGGATAATTTAGAATCACCATGAGAGCTTCAAAAATATTCTCATGCATCCATAATCATACCACGATTTCTAAAATCTTCTTCGAGAGCTTCATCAATGTCATCATCTATTGAAAATAATTTTCATCGAATGTTTTGACATTCCAACACAATTACATCATTATTATAAATGAATTTTCATAGATTATTATAGTAACACCCAGAAATCCTTCTAAAAAATTTGTATCCAATAAATATACCTTCCACATCTATCTGATTGAACTTTTAAAAATATTTTCATTTAATATTGATGTAAAAAGGGCTGTCAAATTCCATTAATCTTTTCAAGAATGGATTCTTTCCAAATCATAACTCATAATGTGTATATGATGAATTTGGTGAATGTATGAACCAAATTAGAATATAGGTAGTCATTTTTATAGCATGTATCCAAATGTATTTTGAAGTTTCATACTTTAATAACAAATATCTTCCCATTTCCACTAAAATGAAATTCTTACACTTAGATAATCATTTTTAGGGAATGTATAGGGAAAAAAATTCACACATGATTATACACTTCTGAAGATATAACTCAAAGAACTCCTTAATCTATTTAGATCTATTTTTAGACCAGATCTTTGATTGCACATCCCATTTGGTTCTCAATAGTTCTATAAACGTGTTTGAATCTCTCAAGATACTGAGATTTTCTTTATATATAATCAAAATAAGTTATATGAGTAAAAACATTAGTTAAAATTATTAAATACCAATATATATTTCTTGACTTCATGCTAATTGGACAACACACATATGAGTGTATCAGCTCAAGAGATTTTGTTATCTTTATCTCAATAAAATTGAGTTTCTTTCACAATATTTTTACATTGAGAAATGTATCACAAGGGACCATATTTTCAGGATGTAGATTTCATAGATTTATTATATTAAAATTCTTGATTTACTTACCAATTTAATTTTACCAAAAATCGATAAGTATCATATTCCCTAATTGATTTTTCTTCTTCAATATCATGAAAGAGGTATCTTGATCATTAGATATCTAAAATAAATTGTTTCTTGTTCACTATAACTTCATCAAGATAGTTTCATCCTTAAAAATTATTATAAAAGGTTCCTTGTTTTTAATTATCATTCTATTCTCATTATAACAAATATGAGAGAAACTCAAAAGAGTACACTTCAACCCATAAATAAGGAGAACATCATTGGATTCATTTCTATCAATCATAGTGAATCTAAATACTCTAATGTTTAATGATCCATATTTCCTGAACTCAATAGCTTAACAATTAAAAATATGGATATATTTCAAGATATTATTATTTTCTATCATATGTTAGGAGAAACCCCTACCGATTATCTAGGTCTTCTCAAATTTTACATATTTTTAAGAAACCTCAACCAGTAATAATTACACTTGATAATTCCTTCTCTTGATTAATTTAAAATTCTTATTTTTTTTATTTTATTTGATAGAATTGTTATTTTCATGGTGGTGGTGTTTCTTTATTGATCACACCATCTATAGGTATTCCCAATAAATTGAAAAAATATTAAATTTTACCTTTTATTTTGAATGTCATCTCAGTTAGCCTCTAGGACCTTCACATTTAATCCCCCTTTATTCATGAAGAATATTTGATTATGGTAGTGATAAATTATACCATTAATCATATTATTTGTGTTTATTGACCCTAAAACACAAATACCTTCTTCAAAGTGATATATCATTAGGTAATGAATAAATTCATCAATGTTTTCTCATTTTTGTGCCTTACAATTTAAAGTAAACTTCTTATTTTTAAACTTTTAAGACATAATAGATTTCACATTTAACTTATCATTTACGTTAGGATTAGACTAGGTATAATTATTCTCCCATACCATATTACTTTTTTAATTATCAAAATCACTACTATTAATGGTTTTTTTACTTCTTAGGTGATGAAATAACCTTCTTCCCTTTGGTTTCACTACCATTACCATTTATTTTTCATTCTTGAATGTTTAACACAATGGTTTATAGAACCATAGTACAATATCTATGTTTATATATAGAATTATTATCTTATTTTATAATCTTTGGGATTTCACTAACTCCATTGATTTTTTTGGAACAAAATATGCGTGTTCCTCAATTAATTTTCCACCTCAAACAACTTCTCTTTAAGAGAATTTATTTATTTATTCTTAGGAATAATATTTTTTATAGTAATATCAAGAATCTTTCCACTAAATTAAATGTTTTCATTGATATTTCCTATATTTCTTATAAATTTCAATTTCATCTCAATAAGTTTTTTTTATTTTGATTCACCAAGAGATTTACACAATGAATCATACTCCGATTTCGAAAAATTATTTTCTCTCTCAAGATTCCTATTTTTATTCAAGAAAAACAAAAGTTCCCTCCTTAATTAGAACTCTTTAAGTGATTCATCATCACTAGTTTGTTCTTATTTAGAACTCCCTTATACTTATTAAATTGATGTATCTTTGAGTTGACTTTATTTCTATATGAAATTCATTTTCCCTTTATCATTTAATTTCCGCCAACTCTCTTTCACATTCCACATCACTAGATATGGCACCATATTTTGATAGAATGTTCATCATACTTGTTTTGTTGGACTTTATCTTGAATTTAAAATATTTTATTCCATTTTAATCACTTTTTATCATGTTTATCCTTCTTGATATCCATTTTTATTTTCCATCCTACTTATATTCATATTTCTTATAAATGTATTTTTCTAAAAGGTGTCCAATATGTCCATAATTAAAATAATTTAATGGAATTTTACCCTTGAATTTAATTTTCCCTCACCTCATTAATTTTGATAATAAATATATGAATTACCTAAAATATATGGTTCATTTTCATATATGGTTTCTTATTCATGTGACTTCTTAGAATCAAGATATTTATAGCCTTTTTTATAGTTTAATATAGTTTCCCTCTTAGAATTGCATTTTACCCTTTATTTTTTCATTCTTATCACCTAATTAGAAATCAAAAAATCATTGAGTTTATTGATGGTCCACTCAACAAAGTCTTGATAATTAAAAGAAGAATAAATTAAATCAAATTTATTTGGGAGGATTCTCATCAAATTCTTTATAATGGTTGAATTTTATGATTTTATCCATGGATTTGAATCAAGAATTAAATTGTTTTCACCTGAATAAAGAACTCATACACTATTTTATCTTATCTAATGAAAATGTCCTAAAATGGATCCTTAAAATATTTTAACCATGTATGAAACTTCCCAACGTATGTCCAACACACCTGTTCCCCGAGCTGGTTCACTACGGGACCTCAAATGTGACTCCTTGTATGCCAGAGGATTTTGACTAGAAGCAAGGTTCTAATATTGATAATAGGGAAAACATACCCACATTATCAATGTATAACAACAACATAAATAAATAAGAATAAAAAAATTATATAACCAAAAACAAGGAAAAACTAGTATCACATGATGATTGAAATAGGAAAAACAATATCCAAAACTAAATAGTAGATATTTCATGCCAAATATGTGTCGAGTGTCAATTGAAAAAAATAAAATTAATATTAACTTAGAAAACTCCTAAGCAGTTCCCCAATCACATCTAGTTCCCTCATCCATTCTCTGCCCCAATCATCCATCTAACACTGGGCCTTTTCATTTATCCCATCCCGCAACCATGAAATCAATTTGGTTATATACTAGGCATCCCGAGTAGGGTGTTAGTACAACCAATTAGGCCACATATAACGGCTTCTAAAACAATATCCTATCAATAACAGTGTATATATTTTAATAAATATATTATTACATTGTGTAAGTAAATATTTATCACAATATCAAATGTAATTTAGTTAACCACATAAACACCGAGGTTCCCAAGGACACCTGAACCCTTAATACCAACTTTGACATGTGCCAGTGTCTGAACTATCCTCGAGGGATATCACATATAATATTAACATGGTTCCCACATTTCATTTCAACTCAATTATTATCACAAGAAATTGGAACTATAGTACAATTCCAACTCATGGGTGTAGAATGTTATGTCTAACACCCTCTGGGTATTTGGAGTGTCTGTCCCTATACCACACCTCAATGTCACAAGGGCTTTTTGAGCCTCACTACCAATCCCATACTCTCAATTTCAGATGGGTATTTTGAGTCTCAGTCCCTTTCCCACATCTCAATTTCACATATGGGTATTTGGAACTATAGTTAGTGTCCCACACTCAGGTATCAATCAAATGAAAATATATAACACATATCAAATAAATCTATTTTAGTAAAAGATAACCCTGTTATCACATTTCATATCATGATATACCATTTCAACTATTAAATAAAATCATTATTTAATACTTTAATCACATGACAAAAAATGACAATTTCACCATTAAACCATTAAACACTTTAACCTAATAATTAATCCATGAATTAATTAATCAAATTTCACAATATCACGATCTCATTAATTAATTCAATAATTAATTAATCCAATACCACAATCTCAATATCTCATTAATTAATTCAAAAATTAGTTAAAATAATTCAGTCAATTACACAATCAAAACAATCCCATTAATATATTAAATTTATTACATATTCAAAACATCCCACCATAATTAATTCAATACCACAATTTAAATTCCAAAAAACAACTAATTGACCAATTAAAAAAATCCATCAATTAACTAATTTACCAGATTAATTAAATAAATTTATGAAATTAAATTGGTAAAAATTCAACAGAAATTTTAAAATTACATACCGGTAATTGAGATAAATATATTGAGTTTTGAATAATAGACCACCTTCCTCATGATCATTGACCAACACTTGGCAATAGAAATCCCCGATTCTAGTTGAATAATCATGAATGTGATGAACAATGAGATATAGATATAGAACCTATATTCAATATCAAGCGAAACAAGATATATTAAAAATATATCTAAACACTTTTCAATAGTGGATAAAACATCCCTATTTTATCCAAAAAGTGGAGCAAGAGAGAGAGTGAGAGATCTAATCGAGAAGAAACCTCATACTCAGTGAAGTGCCCAAATCACTGTGAATCACTGAGAGGGGGATGGGGTGAATCAGTGATCCCTTTAAATATTTTTACTAATTGATTATTTTTAATTAAACCTCTATGGATGGTTAAAGACTCGGTCAACTCTTCTTTTGTCTCTCAGCCTTACCTCGAATGATGTTGTAAATTAAAACTCACTAAACACAAGGATTTAGAAGGTTCTGTTCAAATACCCACTCCTTTCAGTGTTGGATATTCACCCCAAGATATATTCTCCATTATAATTCGTTTAGTAATTTAAATGGTCAATAAATATTCACACTATATCTCTTATGAGTCCTATATGAGGTTCTTTATACTACTTCCCACATTGTTACCAGAGTCCCACTGGCCTGCTCCAGAATCTTACTGAAGTCATCTTCTCCTCCCTAAATCTCAAAGGGTTCTTTTAGCTCTTAAGTTACACAAGAAACTTCCCTCTTTGAGTTCCTATTTTTTTCACTGTAGATTATCTTCTGATCTTCCCACATAGGCTCGATGAATCACACGTGCCTGCAAATCTCTTTAAGAATCCTCAACGGCCTTTAGTAAGGTCTGTTGGCCTTGCTAAATAGCTCTGATCACTTCAGTTGATCAGTCCTCAGACTCAATAATGCCCAAGAAATTCATTCTTCTTCTGATGATGACCTAGCCTCACAGAGATGTGTGCCAATGGAGCACACAACTTCTTCAAGAATATAATTTGGAAGAATGATCTTGCTCAATTTCAGCACTCTCTTTCTTGTTGGATTCTCAATCACTAAACACTCAGATAAAATAGATTCTTTAATTCAGTCTGGCTTCTGTCTCAGTCATCATTCAATTCATGCATGGATTTCATGGGATGAAATACCTCTTGTATTTGGATATATCACTTTATTCATCCTTAGTGCAATAGAGGAATGTAGTAAACCTTCTACTTGTTTTCTTGGAAATAATCACATACACTTATGTTATTATTCAAACACCGAGGATCAGATCACTTGGAATCATCTGAATTAATTATGCTTCATGCATGAGCTTCATGGAATTTCTTTATATTTTTTACAAAGGTTCACTAAAAATCATTATTCTTCTTTTAAGTGTCTTTGTATGTGCATGTGCATGCATGCATGCATGCACAATCCTTTTCTTATTTGGGTGAAAACCTCTAAGTATAAAACACTTTGAACACACAGAAACATGTTCCTTTAATTTGGCTTCAATGTGCATCATGCATATTTTTTCTTCAAACCCAAATTAATGTAGTACATGATTTTACTTAGTTCTTAAACTATTGGATATCTCAATTCAAGCATATTCATGTGTGTGGATCATGCATGCATTCTTCTTCCTCCACAAAGTGCCTCAGGTCCCTTCTTCCTCTCCTAGGGCATTGTATATATACACTGTCTTTTTCACATTCTGTCATAAAGGTTGTGATATTCACAAGAACTGAATCCTACAATCACATAATAGAATATATTTATATATATCTTTATAGAAGGGTCTTCTTTTTCTTCGTGAAAATAGGAGGGCACAATTTCTCCCTCATTCACACTTAGGGTGCGTGTGTGTATCCTTCACAGAACCTAATAGGTTTTTGGTTCTGTCTACATAAGAGAAAAACACAGTTGCAAGTGCACCAATTGTTTTACCCTTGGGATAATCCTCACAAAAACACAGCGAGGGTTCAAAGAACCTATCACGTGCTTGTGGGAAATTCTCACAGGGGGTGCGAATTCTTTCACAAACCACAAGAGGGGATCGACTCTCCTTCGCGAACCAAAGGGTTATCTCTTCTCCTATGTGCAATGGATTCACAGGACACCTTCTTGCAATAGATGCACAAGAAATTTCTTATTTATATAGTAATGGACTACATCGGGTTTTCCTTCGCAAATTAGAGGGATGTTATGCAGTATCTCTGTTTATTCAGATAAATTAGAGCTCTCTTCAATGTGAATGATAAAAACCTCTTCATGGCATGGGATCCTCCTTTTATAGGTGAGGTGCTCATTCAAAACTAGGGAGTTCAAATCATTGAATTCCTTAAGTAAATGGTATTTTGAAATATTTAATCATGGATCAATATATGTCTGCAAGTTTCAATTTCTTTCTGTTCATAATAAACTCATTATTTCTCGGTGAAATCCTCACATGCTTGCATTTTAGAACGCATAAAAATATTTTCTTTTAACATCTAATGGGTAGTGAACCCTTGGAAACATAGTTTGCCTTGGGATCCTTAAAATTTCATTATTTCGATGCATGCATGAAACTTTTAATGCATGCATGTGTTTGGTTGGTCCACATGATCCAAATGAGCTTGGAACAAACTAAAACGGTGGAAAAAAACTCCATCTCGGTGGATCAACTTCATCTCTAGTTCATGGATGGAGATAGAGCTTTATAGGATGTCTAGAGGATGAAGACAACCTCAGGGTATCTTCTCAGCCATTGGATCAGCTCATATTAATCACGGATGACCACGATCATAACGCGGGACACGGGATAGAGCATGCAGCTCCAATTAGATGAAGGATTAAATGAATGACACAGATTGCATCCGAGGTTTTTAAAAGGTTGTCCCACATCAAAACGGTATGCGATTTCCTCACGGGTTAAATATCAATCTCTGGCATCTTCAGCTCATATTACTCCTCCTCTCTCCACGGTTCTGCCCCATACCGTGTTCACCCTGTGAGCACACTCTTAGTGACCACTATTCTTCCTCTGGGCATGCTCCTAGTGCCCATGTTGCACGGGTTCACCACCATGCAGCACCTGCGGTCTTATAAACAGCCCACATGCGCCTATTGTGGGATGGCTTTAAGTCCTTCCCCTTAGGCATGGTAGACCCTCGGGTCCAACATATGCCATGGGTGATGGAATCAGATGGACTTCAGGATTGGGCCTATTTTTTTAGTAAAGTCATATTATACTATGTAGTTAGTATAAAAACCAAGGATGATTAAAAATACAACCCATCTTTCCTCATTCAAAACCCAAGAATTAATCCTTTCTTCTCCTTCAACTTCAATAATTATCCATTCCATTATTTTTAAATCATAGCTTCTAAATTATATTCAATTTACTATTTTGATCCAATCATGGATGATGCATGGATCATTTGTTAATTCCTCATGCATTCATTATTGTAAAGAGTAATGTGTTCTCTTTAAAACACATGTCTTCTTCTTTGAGGATCAATATAAACAATCGCCTTATTTTATTCACAACCATCATCCAATTAAACTTCATTGTATGAATCTTCTTTCTCCTCATGCAATTGAGTATTGTATGGTCTTCGTGAAGTGTTGTAACAATGTATCACCTTGATACAAGTCTTGGAACATAAGACTAGTTATACAATCGTCAAAATTGTATCCTCTTGGAAAATTGATCAAGTGTAGTATTCAATGATTTTAAACAACAAAATTTCTCCAAGGATTCACCAAATTCTTTATCAATACCATTCATTCACATATTGACTTCTCATTAACAACAAATTAAACTCCTATGAACTTCAATCCATATTAAAAACAAATTAAACTCTTATGAACTTCAATCTCCCCCTTTGTATTTTTTTATCAATATCCAGTAAGCACACATTGAATGGGTTAATATGTATGCCAAACTTTTCTCCCCCTTATTGGAAACCAAATGCAAAGGTGTAAGTGGGGTCTATTGAAGAACATATCCTCCTCCCTTTGGATAATAACTTTTGGAATGTTTTTAAGAGAGGGAATATGTCACATGGTTCACTTATAAAAGATCCTTTAGTTAATATACTACAAGTATACTTGGGATAAAGTGGTGTATAAAGCCTGAGAGATATGTCCAAGGTCCTCAGTTCTGTCTATAATCAACAATACATGTAATATGAAGCTCAGAATAGTTCAATTATTGACCAAGGGATTGGAAATAATCTAATTCTTTAATGAGATGATAAATCCTTCACATACTTCACCAGACATATTAAAAAGTTAAACTAAAAAGATAAATTTCCCCATTTCATTCCATCTTGTCATCAATCAATCACTCCCCCTTAATTAACATGATAAATAAAATTAAGAACAAGGGATGAATATGTGATTGGAATACCTTAGTTTCAGATTCTTGAGATGACATGAATTTCAATGTATTGTTTTGACATAATATTTGATATCATCTCCTTCATTTTTTATCCCAATCAAGGGTTGAACTCCCTTTGATTTTCCTTGGTAGAAAATATTCATCATAAGATCATCAAAATATTCATATTGATAATCTTCCACTGTGGAAAACATCATGTAATTATCAAATCATGAATAATGTGTACCACTTGTATTTCTATACTTTGTTCATTAAATTCTCATTTTGAGAATGACCTTCATATTCAATTTCCTAAAATGTAAACAAACATATACAACAAAAATATAAGGGAATAAGATGGAACACTTATGAGCTTTTTAAGAGAAGCACTGGGGAGGAGAATTTTCTGTCAACCCAAGTACTCTTTTCTTGAAGCTCTAATGTGTCTGATACTATTTGTGATGATGTCTCCTATCTATTTGGAATTTTGATATTTCTTTTTCAGCCTAGACCCTTTACTTTCATTCACCTTCATCTTGTGTGGATTTTTTTCCTTTACTTCTACCAGTAGTGAAGTAGTTTCCACTGGTGCATGTTATTCAATTTTCAGCATCTCATTTTGGCCTGGTAAAATAGTTATACATTGTTTTTCATGAAGTCTAGCCTTCTTTTAACTTCTACATAGCAGTGGTGAGACACTTGAGTTATCATGTGATAACAACCTCTTATGAAATTTTAATTTTTCTTCATGTGGAATGACCTATTTCCCTAATTTCCTTTTCATTAGCTAGTACTTCATCTTTAGCTCTTTGCAGTTCTCTAGAAATTTGCAATTGATTAGGCCAGAGGAATAAACACTCTTTCTTAACATTTTCTAAAGTGGATCTTCCACATGAATTCTTCATTGACTTCAAGTTACCTTTCTTGGGTATCTAATTAATATTATATTAAAAATTTATTCATTAATTCCCATTTTATTCTATATTATTCTTCTTTTATTTTCAGCTTGCTTCAATTCATTTCCATGGATTTTTTTGAAGTGATCCATGTTATGAACTTTCTTTCCACAGTAAAAATATATTTTCTTGATTGAGATGACATTCTTGGAATCCAGCTTGAACTTCTTCTTGGTAATAATTTCTTTCACTAGTTTCTTGAATTCATTGTATTACATATTCCCAATAGAGTGCTTTTTCAACTCCTTTTTTCCCTCTTTCCTTTGTTGTGGTCTATGATTCTTATCCACATATTCCTGAGGCATGGTAGGACTAAACAAACACTCATCATAACTATGACCACATTTGTTGCAATAATCACAAAAGCCTTCATGATACTCAAATTTGTTCTTGATAGACAAATTCTTCTTCATATATTCTTTCTGCCTTTCCTTTGTAGGACGCTTCATTTCTTCACATCTATTTTCCTTAAATGCTGGCCATCCATAATTTTCATATGCTGAAATATTATGCCAGAAATCATTGGCCTGATGCCCAAACTTCCAACAACACCAAGATCAGCCAATAAATCTACTCCTTTTTCTTATAGTATCAGTCTGGAAAGATTAAATTATTTATTGTTTCTTGAATTATCTTTCTTTCTTTGGAGCATAATTTTGGGAGTTTCTATTCTTAATTATTCTAGTATCTACCCTTGAGGTTCTGATGGATGTATTGGAATTTTTATCAATCCATATCTTCCATGCTTTTGGATTTGAACATGAACTTACATATGAAGATGCATTAGTAGAAATAGAAATAACTGGGTTATGGGATACCATAATCTTGGAGGACGTTTCCATTGTATTATAGGATGATTTGAAATTTCTATTGGAATCATATTCCTCAATGCAAACATGAGTGGAAGCATCCCTTCTTTCAGATCTTTGGGATGTTCCATCTTGAAGTGATTGCTGATTCTTCAATTTCACTTCCAGCTCTAAACACTTCATATTGAGGGAGTTCTTCTCATCCTCAACTGATCTCAATTTACTTTACCAATAATCCCCCAGCATTGTTATTTGTTCTTCATGATAATTTCTTAATTGTTTCAAAGAGATGTCAAGATCCTTTTACTTTTCATATATGTCTTCTAGTTAATCATCTTTGACAACCATAGAAACATTGTGAATCTTTTCAAATGAAAGGAAAGCTTCTATAAATACTATCATAAAGAATTATTTCTCACAAATAGTTACCTTCTATTAATCAGTTACTTGAGCATGTATTTAATTGAAAAGAGAAATTGTTTCTTCCTTTTCCTTCATTAGTTTTGTGAGAGTGTTGGATATGAAAACCCTTTTAGCCAATGCTCTTCCATGGCATTATATTATTCTTATATCAATAATTTTTCATCTTGAGGAGATCTAATTCTTACAACAATGTGTCTTGACACTTATCTAGGGACTTTCATTAGATGATCTTTAAGTGCAGTCTGAAGATCAAAAATTGGTCTATCATCATCACAACATGAGTAGGGTTAATTAGAATAATAATAAGTTTTATCAAATGTTATAACTTTTAGATTACCTTCAGTTGAAGGTGTCTCTCCATCAATAGTAAAATTTTCTTCATCTTCCTTTCATTTTTATTCTTTTCTTTTTTCTTGATTCTTGGTAGAAATCATCATTTGAGGTTTCCCATTTATCTTCTCAAATCTGCAGTTCATAAACTCTCCCTTGGATCTTTTAGAGGTGACCTCTCCTCTGATACAAATTCAAGTTCCTAGATTAGTGTGAGTCACTAAGAGTGGGAGGGTGTGAATCAGTGATCCCTTTAAATATTTCCACTAATTGATTATTTTCAATTAAACCTCTATGGCTGGTTAAAGCCTAGATCCACTATTCTTATATCTCTTAGCCACACCTCAAATGATGCTGTAAATATAAAGGCACTGAACACTAGGATTTACAAGGTTCGGTTCAAAGACCTACTCCTTGCATTATTGGTTATTCTCCACAACACATATTCTACACTATAATTAAGTTAGTAATTAAAATGGTTGATACATAGTCACACTATTTCTCTCCTGAGTCCCACAAGAGGTTATTTATACTTCTTCCCACAGTGTTACCAGAGTCCCATTGTCCTACTCCAGAGTCTTACTTAATACTTTTTCTCATCCCTAAATCTCACAGGGTTCTTCTAGATCTCAAGACCCCAGAGAAACTTGATTCTTTAAGTTATTCATTGATTAACTATAGATGATCTTCTGATCTTTCCACACAGGCATGTTGAATCACACTTTCCTGTGAATCTTTTCAAGAATCCTCAATAGCCTTTGATAAGGTCTATTGGCCTTGCTCAATAGTTCTGATCACTTCATTTGATCAGTCCTCAACCTCAATAATGCTCAAAAAATTCTTTCTTCTTCTGATGAAGAATTGGACTCCTTTAGATGTGTGCCAATGATGCACACAACTTCATCAATAATATAATATTCAAGAATGATCTTGTACAATATCAGCAGTCTCTTTCTTCATGGATTATCAATTAATGAACACTTTGATAAAAGAGAATCTTTAATTCAGTCTGGATTTAGTCTCAATCTTCATTCACTTCATTCATGGATTTTAGGGTGTACAATAACTCTTGTATTTGGATATCTTGGTTTCTTCTTCCTTAATGCAATAGCTAAATGCATTAAACCTTCTACATGTTTTCTTGGAATGAATTATATACACTTATGTGATTATTCAAACACTGAGGATCAACTCAAATGGCATCATTTGAATTGATTATGCTTTGTTCATGAGTTGCATGGAATTGATTATTCTTGTTTACACATGTACACTAACAGCATTGATTTTTATTTTATGTGTCTTCACGTGTGCATGTTCATGCATGAATGCATTTACAATACGTTTTTTCATTGTGTGAAAACCCCTAAGGATAAAACATTTTTAGAAAACACACATACTTATTCTTCTAATTTGGCTTTAATGTGTGTCATGAATATTTATTCTTCAAACCCAAATTAGTTTATTCCATGGTTTTAATTTGTTCTTGCACTCTTGGGTATCTCAATTCATGTATATCCATGCATGTGCATCATGCATGCATTCTCCTTCCTCCAAAAAGTTCCTCGGGTCCCTTCTTCCTCTCCTAGGGTAGTGTATGTATACACTGTCCTTATATTATTCTCACGCAAAGGGTTCAATCTTTACAAGAACAAAATCATGCAAAAAAAATATTTATATATGTTTTTATAGAAGGGACTTTTTCTTCTTTGTGCTAATAGGAGAGAATGAGTTCTCCCTCTTTCACGCTTTGGTTACACGAGAGTCTCCTTCAAATAACCTGAGAAGTTTGTGGTTCTTTCTTCACAAGAGCAAACAAAGTGTGAAAGTGCACCAGTTGTTTTACCCACGTGCTACTCCTCACAAAAACACAATGAGTGTTAAAAGAAACTACCACGTGCATGGGGGATATTCATACAGGGGGTGAAAATTCATTCGCGAACCATAAGGGCTAAACAGTTCTCCTTCGCAAACCAAGGGGTTCTCTCTACACATCCTAAAAATGGATGCATGGGACACCTTTTCACAAAATACGTGTGGAAATATATTCTTTTCATAGAAATGAGCTATGTAGGATTCTTATTTGCAAACCAAGAAGTTCTTCACGGTTCACTCTTCGTGAACTAGACGGCTGCTCTGTGGTAGCTCTGTCTCTTCAGAGAAACAAGATCTCTCTTCAATGTGAATGACAACAACCTCTTCATAGCTTGGGTTGCTCCTTTTATTGGCTAGGAGTGTATTGAAAACTATAGAGTTCAAATATTTGAATTCCCGAGATATATAGAGTTTTGAAATCTTTAAACGTAGATCATGATATGTTCGCAAGTCTCAGTTTCTTTCTGTTCAATGTAAACTCCATGTTTCTTGGTGCAATCCTCATGTGCATGCATTTTCAAACACATTCAAATCTTCTCTTTCTACATTGAATGACCGTTGCACCTTCAACAACATAGTTTTCCTTAGCCTCTTGTTATTTTCACTATTCTGATGCATGCATACAACTTTTAATGAATGTATGTCTTCAGTTTGTCTAGATGATCTATATGAGCTTAAAAGAACTCAATCAGTGGATGGAAACTCAATCTCAGTGGATTGGATTCATCTCTAGTTCGCAGATATCCAGAGAGCATCGCGGGATGTCAAGATGTTGAAGATAACCTCGTGGTCTCCCCTCAACCATTGGATCAACTCATATTAATCATAGACAGAAACAACCATAACGCGGGATGTGGGATGGAACTTGCAGCTCTGATAAGATGTGGGATCAGATGAACAGTGGAGAACACATTCGTGATTTTAAAAGATCTCCCCACATCGAAATAGGTTGTAGTTTCCTCGCTGTTTAAATATCAATCTTCGGTGGCTTAGGCTTAGATTACTCCTCCTTCAACTGTACCACCTCGTACCGTGTTCACTCTACGGGCGCAATCTTACCTCTCACTATACTTCCTCCAAATACGCTACTATCACCCACGCTGCTCGGGTTCACCACTGTACGGCACCTACGGTCTTATACACGACCCGCATGTTCCTCTTGTAGGCTAGCTTTGAGGCCATTTCCTTGGGCATGGTAGACCCTCGGGTGTCGCATATGCATTGGGTGATGCCTTCAGATGGCCATCAAGACTAGGCTTAATTTTTTAGTAAAGGCATATTATACTAATTAGTTAGTATAAAAACCAAGGATAATTAAAATTCCAACCCATCCTTCATCATTCAAAACCCAAGCATGCATCCATTCTTCTTCTTCAACTTCATGCATAATCCATTCCTTTGTTTTTAGATCATATCTTCTAAATGATCTTCAATATATTGTTTTGATCCAATCATTGATGATGCATGGAAAATTTTTTAATTCCTAATGAATTCATTGTTGTAAAGAGTGATGTGTTCTCTTTAAAACACATGACTTCTTATTTGAGGATCAGCACAAAATATTGTCTGATTTTATTCACAACCTTCATCCAATTATGAGTCGTTGGATGGATCTTCTTTCTCCGCATGAAATTGAGTATTTTTTTATGTGTTGTGTCAATGTATCACCTTGATACAAGTCTTATAAGTTAAGACCAGTTCTACAATCATCATAATTTTATCCTCTTGGAGAATTGATCAAGTGTATTATTCAATGATTTGAATCAAAAATAATTCTCCAAGGCTTCACCAAATTATTCATCAATATCTCTCATTCACATATTTACTTTTCATTGACAACAAATGAAACACTTATGAACTTTAATACATATTCAAAACAAATGCAACTCTTATTCACTTCACTAGGAGAGGTTCATATCTTTAGTATGGGTTTCGAATCGTTAATAATGGAGGTTGAAAGGGATTGGAATCCATTCAAGAGCCTTAAAAAATGAGAGGAATAATTTAAGGGAAATATATGGTCAATTTTTTGTTAATAATAGGAGTTCAGAAATTTTTTAGTGAATTTTGAGTATAATTATAACTACGTGCACGGTTTCCTGGGAAGGGGCACACAATTTCCAAACCGTGTTCCTTAATCGTGTGGTTCTTCTAGGGTTATACAATTTCTTCTATGAGGGAACATATTTTTATTGTCCATGAACCAACCCTGTGAATCCCATATATTTGTGTTCACATGGTTTTCTAGGCTAGGCACATGGTTTGGGCAAACCTTGTGCCAACCGTGCACTGCCCCCCTTTTGTCCAAATTTCTCAAATTTTCATCCAAACACACCCAAGGTAAAATCCAAAAAAGAACAAGGTAAATGAATACCTATAAATGAGCACAAGTCATCTTCAAAAATGTTTAAGATCTTATAATATCCCAACCTTATATAAAATCATTTTCAAGATATACTCTCATGAATCACTAAGATTTCTAGTAAAAAAGGCCATGCCACTGATCCCACATATCTACTTATCTCTCCCAAGTTTTCTCATGAACATGTCCATGTTTCCACAATACCTGAATGACCAATCCGACCTTTCCCCATAACAATTTCTCACTATGATCCAACACATATATTAGATAATCCTCAAAGGACATATTTGTCTCATGCTCAACATCATCCATATCAATCAACTAAGAAGGTTTGGGGTGATATGACCGATTTTGTGACACAAAACAAATCATGCAAAACACTATATCTCTATGGAAGATCCAATTGAAATTCCACTTTCCCAATTCTATACACAACAAAAAATAGTGATACAAACTTGGGTGAATATCCTATGGTGATCCAATCTAGGTGACACCCAAAGGAATACACCATCAGCCTCTGTAAACTCTAGGAGTCATGAACGTCTATAAACATATGAATTATGTCTACTCTGAGCCATAGAAATATGATTCTGAATCAACTGATCCTACTCCAATGTGTCCAACATGATACTCGGTTCCAAAAACTCTAACGCACCTACAACTATCCAGTATAGATGTGTTCTGCATGGCCTACCTTAATGAGACTCATATGGAATGATCTGTATTGTTTCCTGATAAATTTTATCATAAGAAAACTCCATAAATTCTGGGTACTTCTCCCAAGATCCACCAAATTCTATGAAACACACTTATATCATATCCTCAAGAACATATATAGTATTTTGTGACTTCCCATATTTCCGTGGGTGGAATGTTGTACTCAGTAAAACAGATGTGCCAAGCGCACTCTGTAAGCCCTTCCAAAAGCACGATGTAAAGTGTTAGTCACATTCTAGAACAATAGTATGTGGAATCCCATATTAATGAACTATCTCTTGAACATACATGTCTCCAGACCAATCTATTGATAATGTATCACTTACCAGTAATACATGTGTTACCTTTTTCAATTGTCCACAATTACTCAAATAGTATCATTCTTCCACGTAATCCTCAAGAGACCCATCACAATGTCTATACTAACATCCTCCCACTTCCATTCCAGGATGGGGGAAAACTATAATAAACTGCCAAGTCATTGATTCTCGACCTTCACCTATTTATAGGTGTTGAATCTTGTAACAAACCCTACTATATCCTTTTTTCATGCTGAGACACCAAAACTATCAACATTGGTCATGGTACATTTGAGTAAAACCTGAATGCACTACCCACTTTTAGGAATGAAATTCAAGCATCAAATCCCCCTAAATTCTCATAGGAACAAAAATCTGATTCCTAATATAGATTATTTCATCCTCATCTGTGGTCCAATATGATTGTGACTATCAACATTCAAGGATTTCCCTAAAGGATAAATATTCGAGATCATCATACTATCTATCCCTAATAAGTCTCAAAAGTGTACAATACACTAAAACTGAAATGAGACTCATCTTATCATGGACCTCATGAACCTCAACATGAATCTCAACCACTAAGTTCATCATCTTCCACTCAACACTAAACTCCAAAATTTTCTAATTTTTAGTTTTCCTACTTATATCACCAGAAAAATTGTTCCCCCTATGAGGTCTATATGTTAGATCAAATTCAAATGAATATATATAATTCACCCATATCCACTTATGATGATTCAAACCACACTAAAAAATATATAATTTATAATATTATTATCTATATACACAAAACACTATTCAACCAATAGATAATGCCTCTAAAAATTCAAAGCATAAACCACCACAACCTACTTGAGGTCATGCATAGGTTGATTCCATTCATGTATCCTCAACTATCGAGACCCATACTCCTCAACTCTATTACCCTACAATAACAAAGCTCCAAGTCAAATTCTAGAGCATCACAAAACATCGTATACCCCTCACCTTGATTAGGTAGGATCAATATTGGTGTTGAAGTAAACTTCTTATTCAATTCATGGAAGGAATTATCACATGCTCTAAACAATTAAAAATTTACTCCCTTCATGGTCAAGACCAAATAGGTGCTTCTAGTCAAGAAAAGTCCATCACGAACCTCCTAAAAAAACCCAACAATCCAAAAAATCCTTTGATAAATAAAAAATTATTAGGATTATCCCAAAATACCACTGCATGATTATTCTCTTGGTCCACTAACATGCCTTCCACTAAGATTATGCGACACATAAACTGTGCCTGATCAATCCAAAACCGATAGCTAGATATCTTTACAAATATCTGATTATCTCTTAGTAAACTTAGGACAATTCAAAGATGTTAGGCCATATCATCATGAGCCTAAGAGTACACAAAAATGTAATTCAAAAACACAAATACAAACTAATCTGGATACAGATGAGTGATTATTTTCATTAAGGCCATAAACACTACTGATGCGTTCATTAGTTCAAACGACATCATGATAAACCCATAAAGGCCATACCTACTTATAAAAGAAGTCCTCCATTTAATAGAAGGTCAAAATTTCAACAGATGATACCCTAACCTCAAGTCGTTATTTGAGAAGAAACAAGATCCTATCAACTATTAAAATAGATCATTGATACCTAGAATAAGAGATATGTTATATATAGTCATCTATTTCAACTTCCATAATTTAAAAATAGGTATAGAGTTTTTTCATATTCTTTGCAAAAAACACTAGAGAACTCCAAGGTGAAATACCAGGTCAGATAATCCCCTTATCCATCCACTCTCCCATTTTATTATTTATCTCTTGATGTTTTTTGGGGCCATTCTTTATGGTGGAATCAAAACTAGATCATCCCAAGGAATGAGCTCAACTATAAATTCTACATCTCTCTTAGGTTCCAGCACTGAGAAGTCTTCTATAAGCACATCCTCAAACCTGTCCACTATGGGTGGAAAGACATAATTATTTATAACCCCATAATATATAAAGAGACTATCAACCTGGGAAGTAAGCTCCCCAAATTTCTTGTGAACCATCCCTACACATCCCACCTTGATATCATATTCTCCACAGTGTACAGAATTTCCACATTCAAGAGGCATAAAGGTCACTATTATGATAGAAATCAATGTGGGATTAGTATGACACTAACTAGTCTATAACCATAATTTGGTAAAATACTAACATATCTAGAATATAGATATACCAACTAAAATGATACTCCAAAACCTTGAGAGAACATCCCTTACATAAATAGATTTTCCTTGACTATACTCCCAATAGTGTATCAATCATCATAACCCCACTCACAAACTCCACCTCCAGGATAAAACCATTTACATGTTGGGAAAATATAAATGAATGAGAGGCACCAGTATACAATAAATCACTAACAATAATAGAATCTATAAGAATATTAACTCTAACTTTCAATGTTACAACCTCACTATCCACTAGTGTAGGATGAACTACACGTAACTGTCTTGACCCAATTCCTTATGACGTGTCTTGAGTTTCTTGACCAACAACACTCTACTAGTATGGGGACTCTTGCACCGAAGCACCGCATCCACTACCTCTACCTCCATAACCAGTATAACTATAAATAACAGGCAGGTATAGTTCATAAGACCCCCTTACCATACTCTGGTTGTATCTATATCCTCAAACAATACTCATCTACCTTGGGTTTCTATAGAACCTATATAGATGACCCATCATGCCACAAGATCGACACTCTACAGGTGGTTGAAGAAAATTTATATAAAATTTTCCAATCTACCGAACTAGTGGAAAAGAACTCAGGTAATATTCTAAGTTACTAATCCCCCCAACCACTCTTCATTCCAAAGAACTAGTCTAAATATTCAAAATAAAACTTCCTATCCTTGGAAGATGTACATCCTGATCACCCAGTGGAAACCACATGTTATCTACTAGATGCCTCTATTAGGTTCCCCTCGGCTATGAGAACCTAATCCACCACCTTAAAAAAATTATTTAATCAAAATATTTTAACATAGGATATAATATCAATTGTATGAATCCAACTTGACCCGCTTCTTTAGATGAGTCTCTAAATGGTCAATTATAGTCTGGATGGACTCAATCCAGAACTCTAGTACCTCTAGTCCACCTTCTACAAAGAAAGTTAAAGGGTTATATAATTGAGAATCATGTGTAATGTAAGACATACTCTTCACAACGTCCTCTGGGTATCTCTCTATAAACCAAATGAAGTGAGAAAAGTTCTCTTGAAACTGCTCTCCAACATCCTTACTCATCACTATTAGTTCCTCAAGTTCCACTACTGGAGGATCATCTAAAACCATGTCCTCCTTCCATCCTCTCAATAAGAATCATCATGGAGGAATATATTTATAAATATAAAATCATGTCTTATAAAAAAATTCTAAACAATAAAATAAAAGTGGTATTCACAAAAAGACATATTAATTCATTCCCCCAAACCCCACCACATAGTCAAAACCATGGTGCTATCAGTACCATTAACCACCCTACATCTAGGTCATGGTGAAAAAGGGAAGACTCATTTTCATGGATAATGTTTCTCATTAGGAACCCATTATTCACATTTTACATCTTTTACAATTCTCAACATTTTATTTGAAACCATTTTTAGTTAAATTTCACAAGTAAGGAAAACATTTCAATTTCAACCATTCACCCAAAACCCATTTTCCCATGCATGCCTAAAAATGATACCTTCCACAATATATCCAGGGTGCCTAGAATGATTCAATTAAAATCATATCTCGTTCGATACTAGTTCATGAGTAAAATATCATAAAAACTAAAAAATTATAATCTCATCACACAAAAAGATCATTACTTGAGGTGAAATTTCATTCAAATGTAACAACACACATTAATAAAAATGATATCACGATGGGTACTTGGATTTTACCATTGTACATGGGTTAGATACAGTCATGAAAGAGCTCTTAACAATAACTCGACTCATCATATTCTCCTCTCTAACTTTCCCAAATAGAAATAAAAAATAAAAGAAATGAAAACCAAGTCCCTTGATACCACTTTGTGATGTCCCTACCCAAGTTCCACATACCAGAGCCCCGAGCCGATTTTCAAAGTGACCTCAATCATGCCTCCATGTATTCCAGAGGCTACTTAATAGTTGTGGGGGTCTAATATTGATCATTGAGATACAATAACCTCTTTATCATAGTAGAAAAAAATCAAAAGTAAATAATAATAATAAACTCATATAACCAATAACCAGAGAAAACCAGTATCACATAATGGTCAAAAAAGGAAATAAAATATCCAAAACTAAATAATAGATATGTATTGCTAAATATGTATCAAGTGATAATATGCTATACCTAAAATAAATAAATATATTAAAAACTTCTAAGTGGTTCCTGAATCATGCATGGTTCCCTCATCTATGCACTATAGAAAATCAGTGATCTAATACATGGCCTTTTCCTTCATCCTATCCAACGACCATGAAATATATTTAGGTACCAATCAAGAATCCTAAGTTGGGTGTGACTGTTACTCATTAGGACACCACCGATGACATCTAATACAATATCTAGTTAATAATGGGGGTCTACAATTGTATAATGATATAAGAATGATGTATAAGTAAATAGTTATCACATTATCAAATATTCTTTAATTAACCACATAAACACCCTAGATCCCAGGGACACCCAAACCCTTAATTTATTCTTCATTCCATGCTAGAGTTTGAACTGTCCCTGAGGGATGTCACATATCCCAATACATAGTTCTCACAAATTATTTCAACTCAAATCATGTAACAGAAAATACGAACCATAGTCTAATGCCAACTCATGTGTAAAGAATGTCATATCTAACACCACGTGGGTATTTGGAGCCTTTATCCCTATCCCACACCTTAATGTCAAATGGGTATTTGGAGCCTCAGTCCTTATTCCATGATCACTATCTCATCTAGGTATTTAGATTCTTAATCCCTATCCCACACATCAATTTCATATATGGGTATTTGGAACCTCTGTCTTTGTCCCAAACACTTGTATCAATCAAACACACATGTATCAAACATATCACATTACTCAAGGTTAATCAGCATTAACCCAACTATCACATTTCACATCGTGATATAAAATTTCAACTATCAAATAAAATCATGATTTAATACTTTAATCACATGATAATAAATGACAAATTCACTATTACACAATTCAACCCTTAAACCCAGTAATTAATTCAAAAATTAATTAATCCTATTCCAAAATCACAATATCCCATAAAATAATTTAGTAATTAATTAATCTATGTTCAAAATATTATGATATCATTAATTAATTAAAAAATTAATTAATCGGATACCATAATCTCAATAGGAAATTTATTAATTTAATAATTAATTAATCCAATTCAATCAATTAAAAAATCAAAACAATCCCATTAATCAATTCAATAATTAATTAATCCAATTAAATCAATTGCATGATGAAAAAAATACCATTAATTAATTGAACAATTAATTCATAAAATTAAATTTATTACATAATACCAGAAATACCATTAATGAATTCAACAATTAATTAATTCAAGCCCACGATTGTAGTTACATGAAGCCATTAATTGAGCAATTAGAAAATCCCTTATTTAATTAATTTACCAAATTAATTAATTCAATTTATGAAATTAAATTACTAAAAATTAAAAAGAAACTATAAAATTATATACAAGAAATTGAGATAAATATTTTGGGATTTGAATAATATACCACCTACCTCATGATCGTTGACCAACGATCACCCATAAAAATCCCTAATACAAGTAGAACGATCAAGAATTTGATGATGAATGATATATAAATCCTAAACCTAGATCTATGATCAAGATAAACAAGATTCATTAATCATGGATATAAAACTTTTATAATAGTGGATAACACATCCCACTTTTATCTTGAAAGAGGAGATGACAAGAGATAGATCTAATCCGGAGGAAAGCACATACCCGTAGAGGTGTCGATTCTTAGTCCAGATTTCAAATGGTCAAGAACTGAGGTCAAAAGGGCTTGGAATCCATCTACGAGCGACCAAAAATGAGAAAAATCATTTAGGATCATGTTAGGATTTTTTTTGGGTTAATATTTGGGGTTTAGGAAAATTTTAAATGATTTTTTGGATAATTAAATCTGTGTGCATGAGTTCCTGGGCAAGGGCTCACAGTTTTCCAAACTGTACTCCTTTACTATAAGAATATTATGGAGAGAATGGTTCCTCCTGAGGGGGAACATAGTTTAAAAAACCATGTGATATCCATGATAATCCCCTATATTTGGGTTTTCATAGTTTGGGCATACCATTTTCCAACTGTGCACTACCCCTCTTTCTTCAACATTTCTCAAATTTTTACCCTAACACACAGAAGGTAAAACCCAAAAAAATATAAACAAAACATGAAAAAAGAATACCAATAAATGATCTCAAGACATATATAGAAAATTTCAGGATCGAACAATGTATTTCTTACCTCCCTCAAGAAGATCATTAAGGTTCATCAATTTTCCATATATTTTCAATGAATCATGTCAACTTTTTTTTAAGAGGAATTAAAGTAACATTTTCAACACTCCTCTATCAGATGTAATATTTGTAATATAAATAAAATTATAGTCTATCACAACTTTAAGAATATTCAAACAATTTTTAGGATGTTAAAGATGTTTAAAAAAAGATATAGAAGATAAAAAACCCTTTAATCCTTCTACATTTTGAATACCTTACCATAAAACATATGAACTCTTTTATAATTTATATCATTCAATTCGTTTCAAAAACAATCTTATTATATAATTTTATTATGGAACCTCAATTTTACAACAAATATTAATGTTAGAAATTACATACACTATATTATAGTTTCTGAACAAAGTAACCAAACTCTAATGTTCATGATAAATAACATTGATTATAACACCAGAAAATTTTGTATTTATATTTCCATAAATAAAACTGATATGTATGATATCATTCAATACATGCAACCCTGAACAAATGTGAATAATTTTTTACTATAATAAAAAATGTAATACATTATAATAAAGTTAAATGAAACCTAATTGATAAAATAAATGGTTTTATAATCTTAAAAGGGTTTTATTTTACTGAAGAAAGTACCATTAATTCTAGAGAAAATATTTTGATGAATTATATATTATATATAAATATAATAAATAAAATAGATAAAATGTAATGGTAAAATTATAGTGATGATATGTAAAAATAATTAAAAATTCCCATTTAAATATTGAGTAATGATAAAGAATATTAATATAATAATTCTGTCTTTAATAAAAATGTTTTAAAAAATATTTTTTATATTTATATTTAAGTACAAATTTATTTTTTATAGATTATTAAATTTATTTCAAATTATTTTTTAAATATTTTAAGAAATAACAATTATTCATAATTTCATTATTAATTGGTTTGAAATTATGATAAGATCATTTGAATGTAATTTTTTTCAAAAACTATTTTTCTATGGATAATGTATATTTATATTAACTAATTAAAATAATAAGTAATTATGAATGATTTTAATGAAATATTTAAAAATGTATTAAATTTAATAAATTAATATTAATATAATGGTTGCTATAATTCAAGGAATTAGAATAAAATAATTTCTATGCATAAATAATGATTTTTTTTCTAAAAATGGTTTTTATGCTCTTTGTGTGTGCATATTAGATTTATTTTATTACACCATAAAAAATTGAATTTGATAAACTGTTTTCTATATTTATAATCATAATTTTAATTTTTTTAAATAATTTCAACATCATTTTTTCTTATAAAAATAAGTTACCTATTTAAAAGTTAGTCACCATGGTAAAGGATAAAATAATTTAAAATGTTATATCAAGGGGAAAAGTCATTAAATATCCTAAAAAATATACTCAAATGAGTGGATAAGATTATTTTATAAAGAGACTAGTGTTATATTCTCTAAATTTATTTTATTCACCACTTTCCTTTGATAATGACATTTATTTTAATTTACATTAAGTGTATTTAACAAATGTCACTTTTTCTCAGAAAATATTTTAAATATATTTACATGAAAATTATATGTATAAAAATAGAATATGGATGGTTCAAAAAAATAGTATTTATTACAAATATAATATATTCATGTGATTAATTAATTTTAAATTCTAAATGATATGAAAATTATTTAAAACACTTACACAGCGTCAATACAATGCCTGTGCAAGTATTAGAAAAACCATGTAAATAGTTATAAAAACATTAAAAGTTATAATTTATGAGTTAATTAATATTTTATATGAATTTTATTTTCAATTATAAATTATTAGTGATTATTAAAGTGTTTATATTTTTTCTCCATGATTATCTTCATGTTTTTAATGTCAACATATCTCTATATTTCCAAAAATGACTTTATGGATATTTATTGTTAAAAAATATATTATTAATTTATTTAAAAGTCATAAAAATATTATAATGTGACAAGTAGGATGGTAAATTGACTAAAATTTCATCAATGTTTCATTTTTGAGCCACCTTCCATCTTAGAAGTACATTTGTTACCCTCAAATATTAGATATTAGTGAAAACGACATTAAATTTTACCAATAAACATGGAATTAATCTAACATTTCCAAAGACACATATGAGTTTGATTTTCTATAAAATATATACCCAAAGACCTATGTAAATTTAAATCATAAAATCTCTAGTCAAATGGAGTGATCAAAATTATCTTCTCCAAAGGACTAATGCTCAATCGAAAGGTGGCTACTCAAAGATCGAGGTATGTGTTTCCACTCCTATTTCACATTTCATAATTATGATTCATTATCTAGAAACTATATTAAACCTTAAATTATTTTTCTTAAATGATTACATTACTGGGTTATTCAAATATATTTAATCAATTTATAATGATGGGTCACTTTTCTCCTTTTATTAATATCCTTTCCATAATTCGTTTTTATTTCAAAATATGAGTTTTTTAAAGACGATCTTTGAATTTTAATTGTCCTATTACTCATTAAAAAATGAATGTAATACTAAAAATTTATTTTTAATTAGTTTTTTATTTATAATTTAGTTTATTTTATAAAATTCATATATTTACTTATTTTTTCCTTTTTCTGAAAACCAAACATCTCTCACTATAGTGGCTTTATGAAACCTATGTGAACAATGAAATTTCTATGAAAATATTTTATGATTGAATATAACAGTAACATTCAGGTAATTTTATTGTTATGATTAAATAATTGTAAATTATATGATATAAAAATTGATGTTAAATTAAATAATCATTTCCATTTTTAACCCTAAATTTTTTTGTTGAGGAATGTTTTCATTATGGTAATAATTCCATGAACTATTGAAGTTCCTTACATAGAGAGTGATATGGAAGCTATTGATTTAAAAATTATGGATCCTATAAAAATACTTTATAATGACCTTTTATAGTTACAAATATACCAGACCTATTTGTATATTTTGAACAAAAGGACTCTATAATAGCCGATTTGAAATATATTGATTTAGTAAATTTATAAAAAATTATAATATATGAAATATAATGGATCATAATATGGTATTTAAAAATAAATTTTTATATTAAATTATAAAATTAATATAATTTTGTTATTAAATAAATTTTAGGATGTAATAGATGGCCCGAGACTCGAGGTAAAAGAATTCATAACTCAATTTCCTTTAATATAGTTATATCACTTCTCCATTGACTTAATTATTCTAAGATTATTTGTGTTCAATTTTTTGACTTTTTTTATAATATTTAGACTCATTTATGTGAATTTAAAATTTTCACATAATAACTTCATTAATTGATTCTTATTTTAATGTTCACTCTCTTCATAAGATTTTCTTGTTCTTGAATTCACTTCATTGAGGCATATTTCATTTTGTGCACCAGGTTTACTTTTTTATAGCATTATTTTGACTTATAGACCCATAAATGATTATACTATGTTTTTAAATTAATAGGATTTACAATACCAAATAATTTTATTTCATCTAATGTATTTTGGTTTAAGTATTATAAAAACTGTATGGAATATTTGTCTCAATCATTTTTACATGAACATATTTTATGTTATGCACCTATTTTATTTTATTCAGTGTCTCTAATAATTATTTGGTATTATATACCATTATAATTTATTTTTTAATGATATATAATGTTTTATTTCAGGTTATCTTCTTCAATGGATTTTGATTCAAAGATTACCATATCCATAAATGTTCTTTATCTCAATTTTCCTTCTCTGAGACATGTTTTATATTATGTCGATATATTCACATATACAGTTTATATATTGTATCATTTACATATTATATAATTTTTTTATTATAATTTTTTTATTTAATGTTTTTTTCATGTTCTTTCTTTCAATGGATTTTGATTTTAAAAATATGAAAAGGGTTTTCTTTAAAAACGGTTCTTTAAAGGTTTTGAAGTATTTTACCACACTCTTTTTCATATATATCAATATTCATTATATTGTTTCAAGAATGTTATTCCCCAAACCTAAATGATTTCATAAGGTCATTTTTCTTACATTTAACTTTTTTACTGGGGTTAAAAAATAAATCTTATTAACATTTTCCATATAGGTCACATTTAACTTTCTTTATAATGGTGAGAAAATAATGTTTTTAATGTGTAACACATGATCACCATTTTCCTTTCATCATGTATATTATTTTATATTATTACTAATTTATAAATTTCCATTTTTTTTAAAATAAAATCATATTTTCATTATTTTGTAAATATTTTATTTTTTCAAAAGTTACCAAAAAATATATATCTTGACGTTTTACAAATATTTTTTGTAATGATTTTATAAAATTATTTTTAATCCAGGTAAACATCCTTCGATGAATTTTAAATTTATATAGGGATGTTATCTAATGATAAAATTATTTATATGGTTTTATTATGATGATGATTTGAGGAATTTGTTTTTAAACCCATTTATCTTCCCTGAGTTAAATAAGATATAAATGAGTTCTGAATTATCCAATGTTTATTTATCATATAAAATTATTATTTATCATTATGTAATGGATAGGGTCCTATATTACTCTAATATATTGGTTAATGTTTTCTATTTCATAATATAATTCTAAATATTGGGTATGATTAGTATTTATCACATCATAATGTGTGGAATTTATTGGGTTTCATCTCAACATAATACATTAGAATGATTTCTTTTTATTACACCATAATGTGTAAACATGATTGGGTTTGTTCATAACATATTTTTTTGGAAATAATTGGATTTTATCAAAATATTACTGATAGTCATGATTGGGATTTATCACATAATAATATTCGGACATGATTCAGTTTGTTCATAACTTAGTTCATGGGCATGATTAGTTTTGTTCACAATATAATGTGTGTCCATAATTGGTTTTTCGTATAGTGTTTTGATTATTTGTGATTTTCCTAAGCCTAATTTTAATTTTATTCTATGTCATAACATTATTCTCCCAAGTTTTATGACTATGTTCACTTTTTTTCAAGATATGGTATATGTTATATAGTTCTATGATAGTCCTTTTATGATCCTATAATCTGTTTCCATCACCAATGATGTTTTATCATTGATTTTGATTATATTATATGATTCATGTATTATTTTCTATGATTTGAATTTTCTATGTTCATATATACTTTGATAATTTTATCATACCCATATTCTCATTTTATGTTCAATTATGATCTTTTATTGATATATCTAATGTTTACCCTTACAAAAAATTTTAGTCCACCCATTATATGCTTCCATTTTCCCTTATTATGAAGAATGATGTTAATTAATATATGTCATGAAATGTATCATGTGTTTAAAATTTTATTTTAGATAAAAAATAATTATATTAAAATAATGAATCCTTGGATTAGTGGAAAAAATTATCAATTAATGAGAAATAAATATATATATACTAAAGGTTTTCTTTAATTCTCAATAAATATTAACCAAAAAGGTCTTGGGTATGTAAGTGAATTGATAATGGTTATTTTTAATTTAATTATGGATTGTTAAATTTGGGTCAATTTAGTTGGCATCAAATCCAGTATATAAATCACATGTTTTTATCCCAATATTTAGGTGTACGGGATTGGGGTGTCCTAGTCAGTATTAAATTCAGTATGTAAATAATATATTTTAGCACTATATTTGGGTGTATTGGTTGTATGTGTCTCATTTTCTTTTAGATCAGGATTTGGTTAACATTATAGGTTTAGATATTATAGTCTTAGGATAATTTTAGAGTTATATATATCATAAATGGGTGATAGGTTTATATTTTGTAGGCATAAATACCCATTTGAGGTCATAAGTGATTTAATTTTATGGTGACATATTATATTTTTGGATATGTTTATTGGGGTTTTAGGTAGATTCATGATAGATATAGTGAGGTAATTATGTAAAAATGGTTATTATATTTTTGGAACATATTTTTTATAGTATAGATGACCATGGTATTGAAAAATAATTGAGTGACTATATAATTTTATATTTCTGAATTAATTTTACAATATTTTTTAGAACATTATGGGATCAATATAAATAAAAAATAGTTTTATAATATATGTTTTTATGTCAAAGTTTTTGATATTATTTAATGGAAAAATATTTAGTAAATACTATAATAGTATATGATTATATGGTGTTTATATGTCTTGGTGATTTAGTTTATTTTGGTAATAGATTATTATATTTTGGTGACTACAAGATTTGGATATATACATGATTGATATGGTACTTTATTAGTGATTAATATTGATTGGATATATATGATAAGTTTATTTTGGAGGAATATGCGATCAAAATTTTCTGATTTGTGGGTTTCTAATTTGGTGAGGAATATTTTGAACAATTTTAGTGTTAGTTATTTGGGGAATGATTTAATTTAAATTTTTTATGTTATTATTACATTTTTTATATTAATGTATTATTTTTTATATGATGGTTTATTATTATTGGCTAATATATTATCTTGTTCTACCCATTTCGGTTTTGGAAAATTTGTAGAAATTAGAGGAATAACATTTCAACCTTTTTTAGAACTCATGATCTTTCAAAAGTAAATTTTTGTACTTTGGGAATGAAACATTAATCTTAGTCATTTTTCATGTGAGACGAATTAAAGGTGAAAATTTATCAAAACAGAAAATGAATGGATGAAATTATTCTTATAGGATGGAAAGAAATAAAAAAAAGTGTATTTTCTTTTATTCTATATCATTATGATTAAAAATTCTTAAAACTTAGTCAAGAAGAATTTAGATTTATCGATTCTTATATGAAAAATATCGCTCATCAATCAATGTATAGTTTTGGAAACTCATTTACAAGTATAATATTTATAATAACACATGAATTTTTTAAGAATTATTTAATTAAGAAAAATTATGTTTCAAAGTAATAAATTGGAAATTTATTATCATGGTAAAATATATATATGTGATTATACCAATCTAAAAATATATTTGTTTCGGTAAGAACAAATTAAAATTGTGAGAATACAATTAATTTTATATATAAAATATCCCTGATATTTTATAACATATTATCCTTTAAATAAAACTCATATGTATAATATCTTATGATAAATGAAACACCAAACTGAATTAAATAATGATTTACAGAAATAAAAAACTAAATACATTATAATATATTCTAATGAAACATGATTGATAAAATAAATGATTTTCTAAAATTAAAAAGGGTTTATTTTACTTAGGAAAGTAAAATTAATTCTATTGAAACCATTTCGATTAATTAAACCTTTTCGTTAAATTTAATAGAGGGAATTAATAAATTTTTTTATAAAATTATAGTAATGATTTGTAAAATATATTTAAAAATTCCATGAAAATATTATATAATGAAAAAAAATTATTTTCAAACAGAATATTTTGTATGAAAACATTCTTTTTATATTTTTATTTCAAGCTAAATTTATCTTATTTAGAATACTATATTTATTTAATTTTATTTTTATACATTAAAAAAATTAATAATAAATCATACATTGGTTATCAATTTGTTAGAAAAAAAAGGTAAAATCATTTCATTTGGAAAAAGTTATTTTTAATATAACTATTTTTTTGGCATAACGTATTATTATATTAATAAATTATAATAATCAGTAATAATGATTTATTTTAAAGAAATTTTTATATAATATATTCAACTAGATAAATTATCATTCCTTTAATGGGGTTTAATTGGAAATTAATGTGAATAAAATCATTTTTATGGTTAATGATATATTTTTTACTTGAAAAATATTTTTCTAAAATTTCTCCATGGACAATAGAATTAATTTTTGAAACATTTATTATTTGAATAATATAAAATGAAATATATATTTTGAAGATAAATTTTATATTTTTTTAGGTTAAATTTAATTTTTCTTCATAAAAGTAAATAAACTTTTTAAAATTTATTCGCTATGGTAAAGTCTAAAATATGTAAAAAATGTTATATCAATGTTTGAAGTCCATAAATATCGTAAAAAATAAAATAAATGGGTGTATAAGTTTATTATATATCCAATCTAGTTTTATATTCTCTAAATTTCAATTTTTGTGCCACTTTCTTCTCAAATTGACATTTAATTTCTATTATGTTAAAAGCGTTTATAAAAATGTCACTCTATCTAACTTAATATTTTAAATATATATTCATGATAATGATAAAGATAAAAATAAAAAATTCATTGTTATATATAATAATATCGGTGATTAGTATAATATATTTCGGTTAGTTTTTTATATTTTTAAATTTTTATATAATTATCTAAAACACTTACACAACGTCGACACAATGCTTGTGCAAGTAGTAAAAAATCAAATAAATGATTTTAAAAACATAGATAGTGATATGGTTTGAAATAAATATGGAGTTATATTAATTTTATACATAATTATAAATTATAATTTATTATCTAAGTGTTTATATTATAAATCCATTATAATATTTATGTTTTTAAAATTCATGTAAAGTGAATAATCCTGAAAATGACTTTAAGAAAACTTAATATTAACAAATATATTGTTAATTGATTTAAAATTTATAAAAATATTATCATATGAAATTTATCATGATAAATGGATTAAAATTTCATCCATTACCCATTTTTTAGGAAATTTACATCTTATAGGTGCATTGTTAACACTCAAAAAGTAAATATTTGCGAAAATAAAATTTAAAGTTTCCTATAAATGAATTAATATATATTTTCCAAAGAAACATATGAGTTCAGTTTTACTTAAAAACTCTACCAAAACCTCTATATAATTTTACATTCTCACAAACCTAATCCCCTAGGTATGATAAAAATTCTATTCTCTTATGTAATTAACCTAAATTGAAAGGTGGTGACTCAAAGATCGAGGTGGGGGTTTCCAGTCCTATTTCACTATTCTTAATTATGATTTATTATACTGATACCACATTAATGTTTCACTTATTTTTATACAATGACTAAATAACTATAGTATTATAATCTATTTGATAAATTTATTATGAGGTACCACCTTTTACCTCTCACCAAACCAATTTCTATAAGTTGTTTCTATGTTAGAATATGGGTTTTTTCAAAGATAAACATTGAATTTCAATTATCCTTTCACTTTATAAATATTGAAGGAAATATTGTAAATTTATTTTAAATAATATTTTAATTTATTAAATATTTTATTTTATAAATCTCAAATATTTACTAAGTTTACCTCTCTTTTGATCACTTTTGAAAAAGGTCGCTCATCGTGGTGGTTTTAAATATCCTACATGAACAATAATGTTTTCATGAATTTAACTTTATCAAGGGAATTATTAAAAATTGATATTATGAATGAATAAAAAATTAATATAAATTAATTTTATGATTAATATTTTTAATGGTAATGCTTCCATTATAGTAATGAACATAATAATAAATGATCATACTCATTTTAACCATTAAAATCCAGCTTCTTGAAAAAGGTTTTTCAGGTTGTAACTAATCAATGGCCTATTGAACTTGCCTAATTCTAGCGTGATATGGAAAATATATATTTAGAATTATGGATCCTATGATAATATTATACAAGGACCTTTGAACATTATAAATTTACCAAACCTATTTCTATATCATGAACCAAATGACTTAAAACGACAATTTGAACTCTAACGATTTAGTAAATGAATAAAACATGATAAATGATCAAAATAAAAGGATTAGTAATAGGGTAATTAAAATTAAAATTTAAGGAATAATTTATATAATTAATTTTATTTTATTATTTGGGAAGGTAGAGTATATTCTAGATGAGTCCAAACTCAAGGTAGGGAGTTCTTATCTCAATTTCCTTTCATTATGTTATATAACTTATTCATCAACAATTTTATTACAATATTATGTGCATTATGACATATGATCATTTTATATTGTTTATATAGTACTTTTTTATATTTAAATTTGTTTCAAATATTAAATTCATTTATTTATTCTTAATTATAACGTTATGTTCTTCATAAGGGTTTCATGGTCTTAATTTCAATTCCATAATATATATTTCATGTTTTTCACCATGTTTAAATTTATGTGGTGTTTTTATTTATATATCCATTAATGTATTATATTATTCTTTCATTAAATTCATGGGATTCGAAACTCCAAATAATTGTTTTTCTTCTGATGGATTTTGATTCAAGTGTTATAAAAAGAGTAACGGTTCTTTATCTCAATCTTCTTTCCTTGAGACATATTTCCAGTAGTGCACATATTTTATTTTATATGATGTATATACTACCTATTTTAAAATATATATCATAAAAAGTTCTTTATTCATGGTATTTATATTTTTATTTAAACTTTTATCCTTCAATGGATTTTGATTCAAAAGATATCAATGCTATAAAGGTTCTTCATTTCATTTTACATTATTTGAGGCATGTTTAGTATTATGAAACTATATTAATTTATATTGTTTCTATAATTTGTATTTGAAATATGAGACCATAATTCTATTTTAATCATGGTATTTTAGGTTACTTTTTATGTTATTTCTTTCAAGGTATGTTTATTTTGAAAATATATAAAGGGAATTTTTTAAAAACGTTTCTTTAAAGGTTTTAATGACTTTTAACTAAATATTTTCCCTCTATTTACATATTATTTATAATATTTCAATAATGGTATTAACTATACATCAATGGTTTTTTAAAAGTAATTTTAAACTACATTTTTATTTTTGAGATGGTTTAAAAATAAATCCTATTAACATTTTATATATAGGTCTTGCTTGACTTTATTTATAAAGGTGAGAAAAAATTTTATTTTATTTCTTATTTTTTTATCACTTACCATATGATCACCTTTTCAAGACATCATTTTTTTATTTATTAATAATATTAATTTTCAATTTTAAATATTGTTTCAAATAAAATCTTATTAATAATATTCTATGAATTTTAAATTTAATTATTTTAATGTTTCAACAGTCATATTATTTAATGATACAATTCAACTTATTTCTAAAAATGTATTAGGATGGTTTTTTGATGAAATTTTCAAGAAACCCATTTATTTTCCATGTGATAATTTATCAATGAAGTAATGATGGATGATCTTATGTTTTTATGGAATATATAAGTATGATTTATCAGTATGATATTGGTTTAATCTTATATTGACCTTAAATGCATTGTTTCAAGTCTCATATCTCATGAGATAATTATAATTTTTGGGAATGATTAGTTCTTCTCAAATCATAATGCCTGGACATGATTGGGATTGTTCATAACATAATGTTTCATCATGATTGGGTTTTCTCACATCATACTGTGTAGGCATGATTGGATTTCTTCTAAACATAATGCATGGACATGATTGTATTTTATTACAACATAATGTGTGGGATTGATTTTTTTTTCAAATCATAATGTGTGATCATGATAGGGTCAGTTTACAACATAATGTGTGGGTATGATTGTGTTTATTCATAATATAATGAAAGGGTTCAAAATGGGTTAATCACAACATTTTGATTACCAATGACTTTACCTATTCTATATTTCCATGTTATGACTTGTTTTATTGTCATTCTTCCATATATTATGATTTTTTCACATGTTTAAAATACATGATATATGTTATATGATTTCATAATGATCCTTTTATGATCCTATGATCTAATTCCCTGATTGATGATGTTTTATCATTTCATATGATTTTATTTTTTGATTATTTAGTGTTTGTTATGATTTTAATTTTCTGTGTTCATGTGTACTCTCATCATATTATCATACCCACATTCTTGTTTTATGAACACTTCGGATCTCCAATTAATATAACCCATATACACCTTTACTGAGTGTTTGATCATACCCTTATTAAATTAAAATTTCCCTAGTTTATAAAGAATTATATTGAGTAATATATGTCTAAAGGTTATCATGTATAGATAATTATATTGGAGATGTTAAATATATTTGATAAAATAATTAATCCTTGTATTTATAGAAAAAATTACCATTTTATGGGAAAGAAATGGGAATTGTTAGGTAATTGTTTTTACTAATTCTAAAAAACTCTAAAGAATAACGGTTTTGTTTATGTATGTGACTTAATAATAGTTTGTGATAATGTCATTATTGATGGTTAAATTTTGTCCGATTTAGTTGTTATCAAAGAAATTAGGTATCTAAAAAAATTAGGAGCTAATCTAGACATACAGTTCTGGGTGGTCAGGATTGGTTTAAAAGCTACTATGTAAAGAATATTTTTTATCATTGGATCTAGGTGTATGTGTCTAGGTGTCTCGTTGACATCTATATATAAACTATTGTAATAGAGCGACACAAGTGGAGGAATAACGCACACACCCTAAGAACAACACCATGGGATTATGTAGTTCAATACTTCCACTACTTTATAGGAGGAACACTTAAAAGTTTATTTTAATAAAAGAATAACACTAAAATATATCAAGAGTTATAAAAATTTCCATTTAGTTATCCATTTCCTCCACCATTCAATTTTTGTTCTCCGCCATATGCATTGATTAAACAATAATAAATTGATATATTTAAGAAATTAGGTCAATCTTTTCACTAACCAAACTCAGATTCACCACTTCAAGAATTTGACTTTCCAAAAAATCTAGACTCCAACCTTATAGATTACCAGTTCCATTTCTTACACTAGGTTCCACATCCCCCACATTCATCCAGTTTTATAACTTTCTTCTAAAATCTCTCCTTTCAAAATACACTGTTATGAAGTAAAAAAGTAGAATTTACCACCAAACTTTACAATCTCCAACTTGAAGACATATTTCAAGTATTACACATAAAAATTGAATTATTTTCTACTAATATCCATTCTTTCACAACATATTCTTCCATATAAAACTTCTTTCATAGTGGAAAGGATCCATGAATTGTTCCTTTTGTCATCCAAGTCCCACTGAGCCATTAAACTACACCATACATTAAAGGACTATGACTTTAGTTAACATATATCTTTTATTTTAACTCCCACCAATATTATAAATCTATATAAATTTATCAAATACAAGTTTATAGATGAAGTGATACATCAGATTATTTTTTTTCCATGACTGAAACATGAGGTTCTTTGTAAGATGAATTAGTATATGACTATCATACAATAAAATTTTATTCCCCTTAGCCATTTTTTGTTCTTATAATAAACCATTAAACCTTATAAAACCCTTAAATGATTTAATATTTATAATATTATCATATTTTATGTTTGAAAACACAACTAATTTTTTTTGAGTCATCCAACTAATAAAAACTTCACCATTAAAAAACCAAAAACTATTGGTAATTCTTTTTGTGCCTATATATCCTCCAAAATATGACTCAACACAAACATATAGTGGATAATAAATTCCAACACATAGGTAATATACTTAGAAACCATTAATATATAATAAAATCCATTTCACATCTTCACAGTGAACCTTCCTTAGAATTTCCATGAATCTACTAACAATGCCCATTGATTGAGAAGTTTCTATCCTTGTATAAAACATAATATACATCAAAATTTGTACCACTAATGTATATGTTATATTCACTATATTTCTATCCACATATTTCATACTTGGTTAATACCTTTTAGATAAATTAAAATGTCTGACCAATGTGGTAGGTTTAGATATGGATCATTTAAACCTTTGCAAGACCGTTAAGATAATCTCCTACTAAGATAAGAATAATTTTCCATCATTGTAGTCCCTTCCAATCCATATCACCAAAATAGGTTTTGTTTTAATATAATCCTTCATAATAAACCTTTAGATAAATTATATATCAACTCCTCAATCTAATATTTCTATAAACCTACATGAATAATATTGTTCACATACAAGAGAAGTATGATTAATCTTCCATCATCATATACATTATAGTTAAAAAAACTGATATCCATGTATCCAAAAAATTATTTCTCGACCATAATGCAATAAAAAGTATGGTTTTATTTCATAGTTGTTTGATTAATTCCCTACAAACTCCATTTAAGGTTGAAATATTGTCCTTCAATTCCATTTGTTTAATAAAAAATCTGGTTTCACCGTGAATATTTCCTTATATAAATCACCATGAAGGAAGTTTATCTATATATAAAATTATTAAATATGTAGTCCTTCATATAATACCATTAAATGCATTGTTGTTTTGTTTTCATAAAAAATATAGAAAATATTTCATGAGAACACACAACTTTTATTTTTTAAATTCATTTCACAACCAACCTTTCCTTATACAATTTCCTATTATCTACTTCCTCCATCGACTGAAAGACCCATTTTTTATAAAATCGGAGTTTCCTTTGTAGAAGTTACATTATCCACATTTTTTATCATATAAAAGGAGTACATTTTATCATTCATTTCAAAATCATAATACCCCAAGTCATTAATAATTTCCACCACTTTTAAAGATTTCATGTTTTCTACCATTCTTAAGAGGCAAGTAAAGAACATCTTATATGAACCATTGAAATTGTCTTATTAACTTGTTAGAACACATAAATTAAACATGAGGTTTAAATAATTTTAATATTTAATATTTTTGAACTCTTATGAATGATTCTATAGTAATTCAACGTTCTGGTACATTTGGATTTGGAAATACCCCTAGAATTTGATATCCATCGAAAACCCCTTCTAAAATCTCTAGTATTTCAGAAACTTAACTACTACCTAAAATATACTATACTATCATAGATTTTATTATCCATTATATTTCCCTATGTATCATATTTTATTAATTATAAATAATCAAAAAATAAGTTGGAAATAAATTATATATTAAATGAATGAAAATACAAATAATTTATTCACTCATAATGGATAATTACAACAAATGTCCATGAAACCATGATTTATATATTTGGAAGGGCCATATATGAAATAAATATAACAAATAAATTTAGTCCACCATAAAATTATACACGTTGTATGATCTATATAGTGGAATAAAAACTCTTAAACTTTTGAAAAATGAGTAAATAAAATTGGATAAATAATGATAACATGGTTTAAAATTTAGTACTAAATCTAATGGAGATACACTGGGAATGTTTATTACTAGGAAGATACAAATATTTAAAATATCAATTATTAATTTATGATAATAGACTAATTTGTTTCCAGTACAAGTACTATAGTGAAGGTAGTCTAACCTCATATTTATGAAAATGTTCAGTTAGATGAAATTTTTTTATAATTATCATAAATTTTTAGAGAACCATCCCCTAGAACTAGAAACCATTGATTCCTTGTAACTACAATCACCTATAATATTTCGTTTCATAAACCATAACTGGAAATCACTATACACTCAGTGAATTTTCTAGTATTCCAATCAGACTACCCCCTTCCATTGGAGTACTCTACTACCGCAAGATAAACCATCAAGGTAGTTGTATCTTTTAGTGAACCGACCTATTTGTTGATCTATGAAAAATGACTAATTTCTTAGAAATATATCTCTTGAATACTATTTCCTTAAATAATATAGAAACCCTCCAATAATTGTTAAATTCTCAGCATCCATCCTTCTATAAAATTCATGCAGCATTCTTCTTCACTCCTTTTATTAACATGGGTCTGACTGAGGCATAGTTCTACCTTAGGATTTTCTAGACCAAGAACTTCATTAAAATATCTAATGAATTTTTATTTTTTCATATATTTCAAAAACTAGAATTTTATCTTCTAAAAGATGCTAGATGAAATTGAAATTTTTGGTTAATGAGTTTCATCTCCAAATAAAACACCAAATTTATGGAGAGGTGAATTACATTCTAAATATTGGTGGAAACTATAAAAATACATCCAATTTGAAATTTTTATAACCCATTGGATACTACAGATGAATTGATAAAGGTCAAACCACTGAGATTATGATTTATAGTTTACATAAATTTCCACTTTTGAGAGTGTTTAAGTGAGGAATCTACTGAGGTAATTATTATTGTTTTAGTCATTTTAAATATTTAAAAAAAGAAAAATAGAATAAAATGAAATGAAAAAAGGGATGTTGAAATTTTATTAAAAACATGTTTCTATGATTCCAAAATTGTAATCAAAATACTATAAAACCATGAAAAAATAATTTTTCACTATGATTAAATATTTATTCTACTTAATTATCACTAGTTCTGAAGGTATACGAATTTTCTGTTGATTTATTTTCATTTTCTAATTTATTTAAAGTCATATTCTCAATTTTAAAAATAAATCAGGAGAAGCATTGAGTATTGATATATGGGATAAATAAAACAAAATGTTTCTCACAATGTCGCTTCATTCATTTTCACTATGATTAGTTGGGACAATTAAATTTTTCAGTATCCCTAAATTGACTATTAATTAAAATGTAATTTTTTTATTTCATAAATTATATGAGTGAAAATTTAATTTAATATAAAATAAATATATAGATAAAATAAATTCAACTAAATATAAATATCAATATAAAATATCGATATGTCATTCATGGTAATTTATTATACTTCTTAAACATCCTGAGACAAAAAATTACCCTCACATCAAAACAAAAAAATAAATATCATAATAAAATGATAATGAATTAAAAATATTCCGGCATTACTAAAATGATGATCACATCAGCCCGAACTCTCGTCATTTAAGTTAATATGAAATCCCATTGATGTATGAATGGAAAGTGAACCTTTTGCACATGATTAAGAATTTCCTTAAATACCTCTAAATATATAATCAATACTAATGAATAGAAAAAATGCACATTGAGCCTTCAAACTATCATAGAACACAAAGGAATGAATGCCACATGTATGCTTCCAAGTTTCATCCTACTATCAAGCTCAATACGGAGAGGAGGTGTAAGGTGTGTCCAAGCCATGATCACAATAAGGGTGGTGCTAGGGTGTTTGGCCTTATGGTGATGCTAGGGTTATAATATATATATGATAGAAACATGGATGAACTAGTGTGACATAGATAATAGGAGGATGGTGTGAGATATTTCTTACAACAGAGAGGCAATAGTGATGTCCTCTGGTTTGCAGTAGAGGAGGAAAGCACACCTAGTGTTGGAGAGTGGTTGATATGATTTTGATTTGGCTAAAGGAGGATACAACATAGTGTTGGTTTCCACACACAATAAGAGGTAAGGGGATAAAGATGTTATTGGTGGAGTGTGAGGTAGGAGATGACTAAACTAGTGGAGGAGGCTGAGATGATTGAGATAGAGAGAGGTGTGACCAACTACCGCTAAGGGGTTTTCTCTCCCATGAAGAAGTGGTGGTCCTCCCCCTCATTCTATGTGAATCTATCCACAAAAGGGAAAATATAAATTACAATTTAAAATTTTTAAAATTCAAAAACAAATATAATTAACTATATATTATATAATAATAATAATTATAATAATAACTAATATAGTGATGATGTTATAATTACATATATATAATTAAATATAATAATTTATCAGGTTAAATTTAATTAATTATTTAATTATAAAGATAATAAAAATGTTAATAAAATATATAATTAATATAAACTAGTAATGATACTAAATTATTAAAATTAATATAAATATAATAAACTAAAAACTATAAATATTATAAAAAACAATAAAACTGTTGAAATAAACTAAAAATACCAAAAATAGTTAAACTATTCATTTAAAACATAGATAGAAAATCAAAAAAAATGTTTGCGAAATCTATATGCATTGAATTCTATACACATAAACTTTTCCACTCCTGGGTAAAAGATAAAAATAATATACAACTTGAACCATAGAAAATTAAGCATCAAAATTAAAAGATCTAAAAATTTCAATCCCTTTTTCCCACAAAATATCATGATTTATTTAAAATTTTATTTTTGAAATACTATTTCCTATCCACTTTCATTATTTCCAAATTATATATCTACCTCACCGGTGTGACTTACCTCACAATCACTCACATCACTCAAGATAGTTCATTATTTTTATTCTTAATTATCATACACATGCATGCTTACCATAAGATTTCCATGAACATCGTATATCCACTAGGGGAAATCCATATAATGCACGAATATCAAGGAATTCAAAAAAGGATCAATGGTATGTGTTGCTGTGGAATAGTGGGTTAAATAAATTGATAGTTTTTGAAAAAAAATGAGTATTGAATATTGAAATATATTTATAGTAAATTTAAATACAAATAACTCTCTCAAAATATCACCCCCACACCTAAAATGTTATTTACCCAATCATATGATAATCCAATCCATCTCAGAAATTTGATTTGTTTTCTTAATCTCCCTATTTTCTCCCCATTTTTAAGGACAAACCTCACCAAACATAATGTATAGTTTAATAGGAGAGTATCAGCTCCAAAAACCCATGAAATAAATATAAGACAACAACCCAAGAAAAAGTACATAATTATATCATACATAGTCAAATAATAATGAAAATATGTTATAGATAAAATTCTTTATCTATGATAGTAATGGGTCGTAAATTTTATTGGTATTTCTAAAGGTGATGGTTACCATATAATAATGAAAAATGCACTCATTATTGGAACAAAAAAGAATCTATATTCCCAAATTAAAAAACATTTAATTCATGTGGATATTTTGAAATACAAAACATATAATTATAATGATATATTGTCAATCCATTTGCATCAAATATCTCCATATCCCTCAAACAAACCTCCCGATGAATAATTGTATCCCCACACTTGGATTGAAAATCATAATGTAAAAATACAATAAATTGGCAGGGAAGGGTATTGGATATGGGCTCATTCTAAAATGAATTCTTCATGTATTATAAGTCCTAAAAAACAAAGAAAATGACAGGGTACATTAGTGGGTCAAATAGGATAAATGAATCAAACAAATGCATGAGTCATTTTAGTGAAACTTCCAAAATTTCATTCACTCAGACAGAAAAAAAAACTAATAGAAGAAATAACATGGATATGATTCCCTCAAGAAAAAGGGAAATAAGATATATTTTTAAAGGATACCTATTCCTTATAGTTATGGAAATATAATATTTCACAACACATACAGTCATGTGTGAAAATTAGTGTCTAAAAAATAAAAAATATTCAGGGAAAACAATTCATAGTATAGACTTGTATCAATAATAATCTAAATTAGGGTATTGACAATCAAAGAAATTCAAACTTGAATCATGCTCATAAAATATCTAGTTATATAAGTGGTATACCTCCAAATGTGTTATGAAAAAAATAAAACATCTTCTATGTAGGATCTACAATGACCAAAATGTGAGTGTTTTTTTATCTTTCAATTTAGTAAGTTATTTTATATGGTGTTTTTGGACGCATAAAATATAACATAAAATAAAACACTTCCATAAGTAAGTATAAATATATATGGAAAGTATATTTGTATCCAATGATTCTCAAAAAATGATGTACCCATAAAATCTTCACATGTAAAACAAATACCCACACCATATCAAAAATATAACATTAAAGATAAAATAGATAAAACAAGATATGTTGGAGAATAACCAATGTATAAAATGTTGGGAGTAACTGAAAATATTACACACATGCTTGGTATATTTCCTAAAACAAATTAGATTTAATATATACAAACATTATGTAAAATAACAAAACTTGGGTTAGCTCCCATGAAGTTATAAGGTATACGTCTACATATATTATGATAGACAATGGTCAATTAACTCAGTAAATCAAATAAAAATTCCATGACCTCTTCTTCATGCTAGAAGAAGTATCGTCCAACTCCAAATATATCATATTGATCTTCAAAATCTATATATTTAAAGAAAGTAACTTTTCACAGGGAAAATTAATTATCTTTTCATCTCTCACAACTCTTTGGAACACATCGTGTGGTATCTTTCTTGAAATTTCCTCCATTCCACACATCTCATAAGACAGGTTTTCTTTAATTTCAAGAGGGGCCTTTACAGTCATATACAAATCATTCAAATTTTTAAATTGAAGGGGGAATCATCTACCATATTGGATTTATTTTATCGAGGTATTTTTGTTTGAAATACACCCACAAAGAGATAGAGAGTACGAAAATAGAGACCAAGGAATATTGAAGAAGTCGTGTTTCCTTATGATTAGATCTAAGATTAATGTATTCAATCAAATGAGCACCCAATAATTTTAAAATGAACTTCTTCAATTGCACCTATTATATCTATAGTGTGGTCCTTTTTAAGTAATTAAACATTAAAATTAAATTGATGCATCTTCCCATCATAAATTTCAACAACACCATGGTTATAAACAATTTTTATAGTATAAGGACCTAACTAATTTGATTTGAGATATACTTCAATGACCTGATGACTTGAGTTTAAGAGTATAACATTGTCATCTGGGAAAATTTTCTTTATTAGATCTATTTATCATGTCAGGCTTGAGTTTTATCTTTATATATTTATTAATTTTTTTTATTCCATCACCATCTCATCTAATTCCTTTATCTATAGAAAAATATTTTATTATGAAATCTTAAAATAAAAATACATCTTCCCCAAAACCCAAGAGAATTTGTGTTTCATTTTAATAGGGATTCCGTAAGTGTTTCTACACACTAATTTGTTTATGGAAATTACAATATTTGTTCTATATGCAATCATGTAATCCTAAAGTGTGTTATCAAGATTAGAGGTCCAAATATTTCGTGATATACTCTCAGTTTTCTCCAAAATACTCTTAATATATATTTGAATCCTCATATTTCTCATTATTTTTTCAAAGGTATATTGTTCTCATGTAATGGTGAAATACATGGAGATACATTAGATTCTGAAACAAAGTATTAGTTAAGTGGGTTCCGTAGTCACTTATGGTTATACATGGAATCTCAAATTGGTTATAAATGTGTTTCTTTAAAAATTTAATGACACCTTGAGAATTATTTCCATAAATTATTCAGATTCCACCCACACTGAAATGTATTCAACAGAAACAAGGTTATATGATCTTAAAAATGATTTGGAAAAAAGACACATGAATTTAATTCCCCATATGTTAATGATTTCAACACCCATAATTAGATGTTGTGGAATATCATTCTTCTAAATTATGTATTCCATTCCTTAGAATTTATCACAATCCTCCATAAAATTTTTAATATCCCAATGCATGGTAGTCTAATAAAACCCCCATTGTAACAATTTTCTAATAATACAATGAATTACATGGTAACCAACAAGTTCTCCAGAGTGAAAAAATTGAAAAAAAAAAACTTCTTCTAGGATACATATACTAATCATTCCATCTTCATAGTCCTTGAAAATAAATAGATCATACTAGTAGTAATGTAATTATTCTTTTTAAAATCCTTCGATAAATCTAGATATACCACATTTGAAGCTAATTAATTCATGAAATCGGTATACCAAGGTTTGATTATCATAGTGGCATAGATTGTTTCATCATGAAATGTTTTATCAATGAATTCCATATTAATTTAACTCATTTATTCTTCTAGGAATGGTAAATGATCATCACAAACATTTTTAGTGCCCTTTTTCCTTCAATTAAATTTCAAATTCCTGAAGTAAAAATATACATTGAATTAGAATGGTATTATCATATTTCATTTTTCATAATATTCTGAAGGGATAAGTGATCTATATACATAAAAAATTTAAGAAAAAATAGGTAAGATAAGTATTTATCGAATGTCAAGACAACTAAAGGAAGGAATTTTTCAATTGTTTTATATTTTTTATGACTTATTCAATGTGTGGATAGAATAATATATAAACATAAAGATTCATTATTTCATTTTTTATAATTAATAACCAACTTCCCAATCATTAGCATCAAACATTAAATAAAATTCTTTCCCCTAGTCTGGTGGAATCATTATCTATGCCTTAACCAATCATTACCTTAATAATATAAATGTGTCTTGATAGTCAAGATAAAATTGGAATGTGAAATCTTAATCTAATAGGGTGGTAAGGTCATAAGAAATAATATATATATCCTTAATGAAACATCATTAGAATCCATGAATCCCATGAAAATCACAAATCTAATGAACTAAATTTGGCATGGGTAACTCAGATATTGTACTGGTCATGGTTGTGTCAACTTCAATGCCTTTATTTAAAATTTTATGACCTATAATTATCCCAATTTTTACTATGAAGTGTGATTTTTTCCAATTGATAACTAGATTCTTTTCATAAAATATCTCCAAAACCTTATCAAAATTTCGAAAAAATTTATCAAAAGGATTACCATAAATAAATAAGGCATCCATGAATATTTATAAGAAATCACCAATCATGTCATGGAATATTTCTATCATGGATTATTAAACTATGGGTGGTTCATTTCATATTTCAAAGAGAATTAATCAATAATAGAATTTACCAAATGAATAAGTGAATGTTATTTTATCTTGATATTTTGGTGTAACCACTATTTTATTGCATCCCGAATATCCATCCAAAAAATAGTAATCGCTTTTTACTAGTCATTCAAGGATTTGATCAATAAATAATAATGATAAGGGATCCTTTCTGAGGGAATCAGTCACTTTTCAATAATTATAACAAAGTTTCCATTTTGACATTGTTTTAGTGGGTATAAATTCTCCTGTATCATCCTTATCCTATGTGGTATTAGCCTTTTAGGTACCACTTATAGTGGGATTTCATACTGACTATCAGAGATTGGAAATATTAAATCAACACCAATAAGTTAAATGAATTTTTTCTTGAATAATTATTTCTTTTGTGGTGTTAATAATTTTTGTGGATTCCTATAACATTTTGAATTATCTTCTATATTAATTCTCTGAGTGTAGATGGTTATAATTATACCTTTTAAGTCAATTATCATCTATCCTATCACTAGCATCCGTTGAATCTATAAATTAATTTTTCCCCTTATTTTTCCCTCCAAATATTTTCATTTATGATTATTAGTAAGGTTTTTCAATATACTAAGTAGATATACCAATATTTTAGTGGAATAGGTTTAAGTTTATGTGATGGATTCTTTTGAAGGGTTAGAGTCAATGAGGGGAAATCTTGTCTATCCAAAGAACAGGATATGTTTCTGATGAATTATAATTCTTATATTGATTTAGGTAACTCCTCAATTTCTTTATGAAAATACAAAAGACTAAACACATTCTCTACTAACTCATCCAATTATTCTATCATATCTAATAAATGATAGTCAATTACAGATGGTTTTTCCATATCTTTCAGGACATCAGATGCTATATTCCTTACACATCATCATTATCATCATGAAATTTTTTATTCAAATAGAAGAAATGGACACACAAGGGGACACAAAATTTGTCTATGGGAAAAGAGACTACGAGGGTCTAAAATGGTGAAGGTTGAGGGAATATCCTCTAAGAATTTTGATCCCCATTGCTTTCAAACATTGAGGGGTATGAAAGATAAAATCCTCAAGGCCGGAACTGTCATGTGAGGCTAGGTAACACATAGATTTATTTCTCTATCTCTATGTATAGAACACTTTGGTGTTGATTCCAAGGATACCATGAAATTTTTAAATGATATACTCGAAAGACTAAGGAACACTACTGAGGCCCTGGAGAGCATTAGAAACGAGTATGGAATCAGTTTCCACCTCCACTGGTTCCACTCCCCTTTGTTTGCACACATGGAGACCAGCCAACATTGTCTTTACCTCTGTAAAAAAATGTGTACTATGTCCCAATTTGATAGAAAAGGAAAGAATGACAAATACATTGCAATAAATAATGAGACCCCCACCACTCATGTCACCCCCAATGTAGAAGCCTTCAGTGTTGAGCTTGAAAATGCGATTGGGGGGGGGGGTCCATCAAACCCAATTTCTAGAGGAAGAAATGTTGATTGGTGGGTGATTATACATAGTAGTAGGAATCTGATGTAGGGTGGGAGCCTCCCTCTAGACACTGATAACACTTACCATATCAAGTAGCATGCTGTTAGTATGAAAAATTATCATTCGTAAAGATGAGGACACCCCTTTGTGCAGATATTCATTACTTTCCTACCACATGCCCCAACATCCTACGTGCAACACCAGAGAGCACATTCTTCTCTTCGGGACCTCAGCACCCGAGTCGTGGAACCAATAGACATGGAATGATTAGTTCTCCAGGGATGGAATAAAAACCACCACAAAGCATACAAACCTCTTTCCTTAATTTCTTATATGAAAAGGACAACGAAATCAGTAGAGAAGTAAAATTTATCAACATTAACAGAAAATCCTCTAGAATTCTTCTAGGATGTGTCACTGGCCGATCTACCATATTCATGGTGACCCTTATTGGAATTAATTCTATGAATCCACGTTCATCATAAACTTCTGATGGCATGAGGTTTACAATAGATATGAGGTGGCATGAATCTATCGAAAATTTACATCCTCCAATATTGAAAGTTATAGTAAAAATTCTAGGGTCTTTTAGTTTAGGAGTTATGGATCTGGGTGTGACTTCCAGACATTCATAATGAACTATTATTATTCCCTTGTCATCTAGTTTTCATATTTTTTATAGAATATATTTGAGAAATATAAAATAGTGGGATATTTTTATGATGTCTTCCACAAAGAAATATTTATGTGAAACTTCTTGAACATCTAAATGAATTTATAAAATTGAGAATCCAAATTCTTTTGATTCACTATAAATATAAATGTGGGAGGTTTTGTGTGAGATTTAAATCATTCATTGGGTGACTCATTTTACTTTTATTTTCTTTCTTTTTCATTATTCATATTTATGTTTTGATTTTCCTTTTATTTATCTTCAACTTGAATCACATTATCCATTGAATCACCATTCTCAGTGGAAGGTGTAGGTGTCTCTTATACATGTTGATTATAAGGAATTTGGAACTCTAAAAATTGTGTTCCACTATTTAATGTGGCATCTTTTTCTGCCACTCCTATGTTTAATCTTATATTACCTAATATAGTTCCCTATTTTCGATCTTGTATTTGTACAACTAGCTAACCGAATTCATTTTCAGTGTTTTCTATGGATGCTTGTATGTTTTGGGGTTTTTTTCATTTTTTTCGGTTCTTATATCTTTTGGATCAAACAATGATTGATTTGATAACATTAATCTATCTATATTTTCTTCATAGTTTAGTTGAATTTGTGTTGTAGGAGGAGAATAGTCTGTTGTTTTCATTTTCTCCTTGTATTTTTTGTGCAGAAGAAATTTTGTTTGGTATTTTTGTTAAGATATTTTCTCTTATGATTGAATATTAGGTCTAAAAATAGATTGTTTAGGGAACCTAGTATATCCCATGTTTTAGTCCATTGGTTTTATATCCACTAGTTAATTCAAACTGATATTTTGGTTAATTTTTTTCTAGTTTTTGTTATAATTTTTTCCATAATTTTTTTGTTGTGGATAAAAAAGTTAACTCCATGCATGTTTCTCTCATAGGTGTTATATGGATACATGGGATAATAATGAGGACTAAAACGATGTGGTAAGTGTTCTTCTTGAACAACATGGACTGGATTTGGTGGACATACTGACATGTTGCCTATACTTTTATTGAGAGCTTCAAATTTATTATCTATGAATGTATGAGAATCAACATGATAAACTCCTTATTTCCTTCTTGAATAATCTTCTGGACATTGGAAACAATATTATTCTAGGTTTTGAATTAATTTGTATAAGTCTTCAGGATCCATATGCATGAATACATTACAAGTAGCCATGTTGATTACTGAATTACTCTTGGGTTAAAGTCCATAGTATAAATCCTGCAATTAGTTCACCAAATTTTTCCACGATTAAGAAAACATTATAACATAGACATGAATATTTCCCAATATTCCCTTAGTGATTTATATTCATTTAGGAAGAATGGGTCAATGTATCTCTTGTTTACCAAATATTATACTATTATGTAATACTGATCAAGAAATTTTCATATCATCACATCCTTGGGGAAGACTGTATCTGGGCCATTACTTTCTAACCATTCCATATATTTTCTATAAAATGATAACAAAAATAGTCTCATAATCAATATATCATTTTTCGAGCAATTATATTTTAATGTTTAATGGAATTTGAGAAATATTTTCACATGAATATAAGAGTTTTCACTACTAAATCCATAAAATTTATCTTTTTTTGGAGTATGTTTATTTTCAAAGAATTTAGTTCAATTTTTTTTTCTTGATTTATTGGTCCTCTTATGACTAAGCTAACTCCAATTGTGTTGGATATAAATTCCTATCTCATAGTAGTCCTTGGACTTTTATTATCTAGATGATTTTGAAAAAGGGGGTGAACTTGTCCCTTAGGAATCATTTGAATGTGATTATAAATGATTTACTCCTATGGATGAATTTCATTTTTAGAATATCTACCAATTTGAGAATTATCATTTATTTGATGTTATAGTACTGGATCAAGATGTGGATCAATTTTCAAAGAAGCTGAATTATGAGTGTTTATGATCTCAGAAAATGATGCTTAAATAAAGGTTTACATGAGTTTTCTATAATGATACATGTCTGTGAGCTACCCAGCAATGATTCTATATATTTGATTCCTGATGTCATGACACATCCAAATTGAAAATTGTATAAAAAACTGGATACTAATTAAGTGGATAGTAGGGTCAAACCATCGAGAGAACGAGGTCTAGTTCACTAGAATTTTTTCTTCTGATATTGTTAAGATAGTTGATCTAATAAGGGAATTCCTATTTTTAAATTATTTTAAAAATAAATTTGCTTAGTGAAATTGAATAGAATGAAATGAAAAAAAGACAATTAACTTTTATCAGCACAATGTTCCTTGGTTTCTTTCATCATAATTGAACTACTACATAACCATGAATTTTTATTATTATTTATCATTAAAAATTTATACTTCCTAATTATCAATAGTAATGAGTGTATAATCCTTTTTAAGGACATATATTTATCTCTAAATTTATTTTATGACTCATTCTTTATAGCTATAATTAAATTATGAGATTCATTAAGTACAAAACTAGGGGAGAAATAACACTACCTCTTTATCACAATGTCCCTTCATCCATTTTCACTATTATCGGTTGAAACAATTTACTTTCTCAATATCCCTAAATTAACTATTGAAAAAAATTACATCGTTTAATTTTTGAAATTATTTCAATTCAAATATAATTAAGGAAAATAAATATCTAGTTAAAAATTTCAACTAGAAATCAATCAAAAAATAAAATAACAATATAGAATGCACAATAATTTATTTTACTCAATCAACAAAACGAAACAACATAATTACCACAACATGATGAATGCAAAAATAAATTGAGTAATAATATTATAATGCATTAAAATTATACCTATGTTACTGAAATGATGATTTTACTAGTTTTAACTCTCACTATGCAAGCTAACATGAAATATCATCAATATTTGAATTCAAAGAGAAAACTAAGAACATGATTAATTTATACATAAATCACCTCTAAATATGAAATCAATACCAAAAATAAAAAATAATTAACATAAAAACTTCAAATTATCAAAAAAATGAAAGCACACATGTAATAGGTGTGTTGTTGAGTTTCAACTTACTTTCAAGACGAACATTGAGAGTAGGTACAAGGAATATCTTGGTTCATGATCATAGTGAGGGTGTCACTAGGGCATGATACCTAATGGTGATGTAGGGGGTGAAACATGTAGGTCGTTGGCAAGGTTTATCTGCTACGTAGTAGATAAGAGGTGACCGACATGGGCAGTTTATTGCAACAGGGGGAGGTGGAGATGAACTTTGGTGAACAATAAATGAGGTGTGCTCACATGGTGTTGGATTGTGGAAAACATTATTCTGATGTGGCGGAAGGATGAGTTGGAATGGTTATTGTTTCCACGCACAACATGATTTAGGAGAAAGGGAGTCTGCAGGTGGAGTGACAGGGAGGAGGCTATTGTTCAAGTGGAGGAGGGTGAGATGATGGAGAGAGAGAGAGAGTTATAATTGGATATCGCATAGGGGGTTTCTCTCCATTGATTATGATGAGGTTCCCTTCCACATTCCAAGTCAATTTTTCTAAAAATGTAAGTCTACATCATATTTCAAAATATCAAAATTTTAGAAAAATTATAATTATCTAAATATTTAATATTAATAATATTAACTAATATAGATATGGAGTTAGAATTACCTATATATATAGTAAAATTGTGTGTTAAATTAAATTAATTATATAATTATAAACAAACTAATATTTTTAATAAAATATAAAATTAATATAAAATAATAATAAATCTAAAATTAAAAAAATTAATATATTAAATTTAAAAAAACAAAAAATATAATAAAAACACCATAAAACTATGGAAATGAAATAAAAATAAACAAATAATTAAACTATTTTATATAAAACTAAGTTATAAAATAAAATACAGTTTTAGAAATCTATGTGCATCAACTACCATAGAATAACACTTCTCCTTTTATAACCTTTAGGATATTATTTAACAAAGAGATTATATAAACTAATTTCTTTCAATTTTTTATTTTTACAATATATTATATTTCTATCATAGATATAGTGTTCACAAGTTGTAGTCATGATACCCAAGAAACCATTATTTTTTCAAAGGTAAAAACAAATATAGTCATTCTCTAAAGCGTATTGGAGTCAAGATAAAATTCTACATTTATGAAACCTTATAATGGATCATAATCCCAAATAAAAGTAAAATATTATAATCCTTTCAAGTATCTAATGATCTATTTCATAGTTTCCCAGTACTCCAATCTGTATTTGGACAAGAGAAAACTCACCTCTCCCACTGAAAAGAAAATGTATAGTTATGTGAATTTCATCATTTATATCAATCTTCTAGAAAATGGTGAAAATGGAAAATTTACCATGCACTATAACCCATCTTCAATTATCTCTATTATTCTCCATGGATAACAAGAATTTTCCAACAATATTGATTGATATAGGCTTACATCCGGTCATTCGAAACTTCTCAATGATATTTTGGATGTAGTCTTTCTAGGACAACACTAGTGTTTCATATCTCTTATATCTCTCTATCTTAATCCCAAGTATTTTGTTTCATTTTATGAGATATTTCATATTATATCTTGTAGATTACATACTCTTGAACTCATGAATCTAGGAAACCTCAAGAACCACCAAATAATATCAAACACATATAGTATACGTATGATATAAGACTCACTGTCGCATAAATTTTGCTAAAAACATGGATCAATGATTCTCCATATGAAATATTCTTTAACTATGAATGTATCAAACTTTTGTTTCCACTATTTAGGAGCTCGTTTCATATTGTAGGGGCTTCAATTAAAAATATAAACAATTACTTCATCTTGGTGATCTTCATAACCCTACATCTGATTCATGTAAATCTACTACTATAGGTCACTATGAATAAAAGAATTTTTACATCCATTTTCTATGATTGTAGATCATATACATAAACTAAATTCAACAACATCTGTATTGTTTTATGTTTAAAAATTTCTAAATATTTTTTATAGATAAAGTCTCTCAATATTTTAGAAACCCATCACCACCAGTTACACATTGTATCTTCTACTTCAATCTGATTCTTCTTTTAAACAGAACGCCCATTTTTTTCTCATGTGATCTATTCCATTGTGGTAATTCAGTTATCTCCCAAGTTTTATTAAATTTCAAGGAATCCATATTATACTTCATTATTGAATCCCATTGTACTGAGTTACTGAGTGTCACCACTTATTCAGGGAATTCAGGTTTTTAAACATTTATGTGAAGTTTAAAATTTATTCCAAAACCAAATACTTTGACCGGTCAATTGACTCTAGAAGATCTTTTCAACTGAACTTGATATTCCTCTATTTTTAGATCTAATCATACTAGTTACCTATATTTTATATCAAACTCTTTTGATTTCTAAACTTCTAGGGATTTTTCTATGGATTAAATATTTATTGTGTATTATATCATATCATTCATTAGTCTATTTTAAAAAAATCTGTGATCACATATGGACTCACTAGAGTTTTTATCTTCAATTTATTTCATCCATATAAAAATTAACATTATTTAATGACTCCATGCCCTCATATTTCGATTCATCTATGTTCAAGTCCTTTAATTGGACCTTCTCATTAAAGATAACTGTAAAATTCCTGATAAATTAGTGCTTTTCATTATCCCAAAATCATAAACTACAATCTTGAATTCCATATACAACATGGCTAAACTTGTCAGACATAGACTCAAGTATTTATCTATCCTTGGAATTAATATGAAAATATTCCAATATTTTTTAGACTATGAAAGACGATATTTTTGTAGCATTCTAGATGATAAAAGTTTATTTAGTCTCTATCCTATAGTATATAAAGGATTTATTCTAACTATGTATGCAATCGTATTAATTATTCCTTCTCAGTAAAATTCCATTTTGTTATTTATACATTACAATTTTTATATGGTCATGTAGGTACGTTATTCTATACTATAATCTTTTTCATTTGATATAATTTTTAGAAGTTTCTGCTATTATTCTCCCCTCTATTTTCAGATCTTAGGCACTTTAACATCCATCCATATTCTCCTTCAATCATGGATTTCCAATGTAAAAAGTCATTGAAGACATCATATTTATAATTAATAAAGTACAAAAAACCTTATTTATTACATCATATATGAATGTTATGATGTAAAGATATCCTCTATGAGACAAGAATATGGTTTTCCCATATACATCCAAGTGAACTATATCCAACTTTCATGATTTGGGATTCTATCCATTCAGATGGAATGAATCCTAGTTTTTTCCCCAGTATACTACTCTCAAAACATTAAATATCCATGGAATCTTGCTTTAGTATGCATCTATATGAATGAACCTTCTTATTCTTTATCACTAATACAGACGATCTTGTAATGATACACTTATGTATCTTAAAAAGTTGTTATTTCAAACATCCCAGTTATATCTAATATTTTAGTTAAATTGAGTATTCCATAACTAACTACACATGAACCCACCATAGAACCTTGAAGAACTTTCTATACTCTATTGTAAATGCTTATAAGTATCCTTATACATTGATCTTTCATATGAATATTGATCTATTCTAGACCTAGGATTCTCTTGACACATTTGAGTCTCATAAATCTTTCATTATTTATTTGGATGTTTACATATCCAATTATTATGAATTAAAATACATCCTTGTCATCATCCAGATGAACTTTTCTAGAAAAACTAGATGCATAATTGACCATGAATCCATGTTTTGTTATTGAATGAAATGTTACACTAGTTTCAACCAACCATAACACCACTAGAATATTGACATTGAGAAATATGTTATTTGTAATATATCAGAACTTCCAAAAAATTAATTTACAGTAAATATGGTAATTGATGTGTATGGGGAATGTATAGAGGTGTTTGGTGGAAGAATTTAGGAGTTTTTGTGGTGTTTTGAAGGATAAAGGGGTGTGTTGAAGGATAAAGGGTTTTTTTAAAGGATGATAGTAGATCCTGGTTGTAGATCACTGGTGGTAGATCACTGGTTATAGATCAATTGTGGTAAATCTCTAGTGATAGTTAACTTTAATAAGATCAGTAATGGTATATCAGTGGTGGTATATCATTGGAGGTAAATCACTAGCAGTAGATCCTAGAGGAAAATCACTGGAGGTACATATATGACACCAGATCACCGGTGGTAGATCTATGACTCCATATCACTGTTGGTAGATCACTGATGCTAGATCATTGGAGGTAGACCCTAGATGGCAGATTACAAGTGATATATCACTAGAGGTAGATCACAAGCAATATATCACTGGTGGTTGATCTTTGATGGTAGATATCTGATTATAGATCCTGATAGTAGATCCTGTTTTTCCAGAATTTCTAGTTTTTCCCATTTGATGCCTTTTCTTTTTGAAAAATGGATTTAGTGCCTTAATTAAGGGAATTTAAAACCATTTATAGGTGGACAATTTAACCACAATTTCTAATTTTTTTGTAAAGTTTATAATGGTTATACGATATGGATTTAATGAGATCCACCTTAAATAGTCATGTAAAACCATATTAAATCTCATTGGTTTCAGATCTGATCATTATAAATTAAAGATCACTCATTTTTTCTTTGTATATTTATTTATTATGATAAAATAGGTTCTAAATCCTTTTCCCATGGAGTTATGGAACTCTATGGTTGGAGTACTCTATAGGCTATGTCCTCCTATGTGTGTAACTTTAATTTTTTAGGTAGAAAATTGGTGTAAAGATTCTTTCATCAAGGTAGGGGATTACTTCATTTTTTAGTAGTTGTAACATGTGATATGGGTTCATGGTTATATTATATTTTGTAAATATATTATAAACATTATTAATGAAGATAATAAATTATATTAATTTAATGAAAGGGGAAAGTTAATGTTTCCCATGATTTTAAAGATTTTTTATATTATGATATTGAGTTTATCTATGTTTTTTGTATCACAAAATATCATTTCCATTGGTTTCCCATATTATTTAAGTTATGATATATTTTTTTAATCCCACTTAATGTGATTGTTGTGAAACTCCATCTATAAATTATTAACCACTTATACTCAGAACATAAATTGGGTTTACCAGGAGATTTGTCTTCTGTGAGAATACTCTTAAATTAAAATTATTGTAAGTAATAGACATACCTTAGTTAAATTTGGAAAATGTTATAAGATGATGTGAATAAGTTTTATTGATTGTTTGATTGAGTGATGTGTGGTTTCATTACATCGTAATGATGGCATGTATAACTATGCTATGTGGAAATTGTGAAGTAAGGTGTTGGTGATGTGTTGGTTGTGATGAGTAGGTGGTTGTGACTATGATGTTGGCTATGTGTTCTTGTTATAATGATAATGATGGGTTGTTTTATGATTTGATTTTTTGTGTTATTATTGTTTCATGATTAGTGATGGAATTAAAAATATAATAACATTGAAAATAAAATGTTATGGGGTGAGAATTGTTAAATAATGGTTAATAATTAGCTATGTGGTCAATTGGGGTTGATATTAAATGTGAATTAACAAGGTAGAACAATGGAATTAATTGGTTGTGCAATGAAATGAGTTGGTGATGGAAATTTGGAAATGGATTAGGTTGAAATGAAGAAAATGTGGATTGTGGCTTATGAATTATTATGTGGTTTTATGCATTTAGAGGTGGTAGAAAGAGTGGGATTCTGTGAGATAGTTAGTGAATATTGTAAACCCATATAATGGACTTATGTGTGTGGACTATATAAACCTTTTATATTTTTGTGATTTCCTATATGCACCCCACCAATGAATAGAACATAGTTCTATCGAAAAAATGTTTTAGGGTTTTTTTTCAACATCCTGGTGGTGGTGGTGGATGGATGGATACTCGCTCTTCCCCACTCCCTCTTCCTAGAAATGATGACATGCACATGCTATGATGACCATATGTAAAAAGTTTCACCACTGAGGTGTGATGAGATGGGCCAGTTTTCTTCAGGAAAGGTTAGATGTGGTTACCCATGATTTTTTAGGTGATATGATGGGATGGATTGTGGAGGGGTTGTTCATGGTAAGAGAATGACACTAGGTTGATGTCATATATGTTCACGATACCCTAAATTTTGGTTTATGTGATGTGATGTTATATCCCATGCATCTTTGGGTGAGATGTAATGTGAAGGCCAGTTGCACATGGGGTGCTTGGAATGATGTGATCTGAAAAAGAGGTGGGAGCACCAAGATGTACATCATTGTGGTGTGAGGGTGGTAAATTAGTAGGAAAGAACTTAATGTAACCATTATTGATATTATTCATATTATGTTATTATTTTTGGCTCACATTATTATGTGATCATGTCTTGGTGAGGTTTGAGATGAATAGTTTACCAATTTTGGTGTTTTTAGATTTATTGTTTTCTCACGGGTTCATAGTATGCCTCTTTCACACGTTAACGAGAGAATTTGGTATTCCTACTAAGTATACATGTGTACTCATACAATATATATAAACCAATTTTCATATTTATTGGAGGAATAAATTGACCATGCTGGACAATAAAAGCTCAGATCTTTGGATAGTTTTTGTTTCACTAATTTAGATTTACTTTAGGTGTTTATCTTTGATGACTTTTATAAGAATCCTATTTTATTTATACTTGAATTTTGGGATGGTTTTAAGATTTATTTTATATTACATAATGGAGTTTCTTGATGTTGATTTATCTTATCACCTGATCCTATATTATTATAGAGGTTAATGCCTCCCATTTTATGATATTTTTTTAACCTCAGTATTAGTTGCCAACCTAGGGACTACTGGAGGTGGGACTTGGGAGCTATTATCATTATCCCTTCATTGAAGTATAATTTGTTGGAGGGGGTTGTAAAATAGTGGTATCAAAGGTGATGGTTGAGGGATATTATAAAGTTTGGAGTTATTCATTGAGGACATCATGGGTTGGTATGACAACAATTACAATTTACCTTGGCATTTGACAAAGACATGGGAGATCAGCTAGGATATGGGATTTAAAGGACTCCATTATCAGGTACCTAGATTTATAGATTATTAAATGACCATGAATGGTGTAACTGTTTATAGGGTAAAGACCTAGGAGAGTTACATGCATCATGATTACTTTCATAGTTGTTTAAATTATATGGTTTTGGTTCTAGGATTTTTGAAATAAGTTAAAATTAATTAAGTAAAAATTAATAAAATTCAAAACTAGTGGGAATTGGAAATATTTGTTTCACTTTTTAGATATGTATTCTGGTCTTCATCTTTATGTGGCTCAGGCAGTGGAGGTTTAGTAGGCTGACACATTTGATCTTCAAAGTGTTGATTTGGTTGAGGATAATGATTAGTAGTAGAAGAAACTGCACACTTTTTAGGGACAAGATTTTTGGAAGTACAAAGGGAATTGTTTCATATATAGAGAAAAAAGCTTTTTGGAGGAGTTTTGGATTTTTTTTTTTAAGGTTGATATGGGCCCTAGTAGAGTATTGTGTCCATTTGGTAGTTATAAAGACATGTGGAGATATATTTCAGTGGTGGACACTAATTTGGGTGAGTGGAAGGAGGAAGATATTTCATGGGTCTAATTTTAAAAGGATTTAAAAGAAGATTTCCTTTCATCAATAATGAAGGTATCAAAGTTGTGGGGGTTTATTTATCTTTAACATTGGAGTTTTTAGTTCATAATTTAGGGATCAAATTAAAATACCTTTTTGTTTTACCCTACATATTTTTCTAGATGAGGATTCGAGAAAAATGATGCTTGAGGAGGCACTCCATCCTTTGATCCATTATATAGTTACTCATTTTAGGTTTCAGTGTATCTGGAGGATTGGAAGAAGGTATAGGTGATTGAGAGGATATACTCACGATGAGGATTACCATGCAAGGGGTCAGTAGGGTTCCTCAAGGAGTAGAGTTGTCAATGGACGGTCTCAGGCACTAAGGCCTTTGAGGTTTCGTTCAACTAGGAGTTAGCCTTAGTAGATTCATTTCCATACTATTGGGAATATTAGTGTATTTTGTTTCACATACAGAGTCCATAGTCATTATAAAGATTTGTTCTCAATGGTTATTAGGGAATATATTGGTAGTGGTGTTCAGTTACAATGGTTGTTTTAGCATCTATTTCTAATGAGTCCATTTCAGTAATAGGGGCCAAAGGGTTTTTATCTTCCAATAAAAGATGTTATAGGTAGAGGGAAACATCAGGATATGCCTCTTACTCAGGGATATTGACCTAAGCATGGTGTGGAGGTGGTATTTAGTAGAGAGGTTGATGAGATGGGTTTGGTTAGTAATAGGCAGTGGAGGCAGTACCACCCGAGGGGCCTTAGATCGTTTTAGGTAAACTCTGTTTATTATGTACCCTTATTTGAACCCTGATTCATTCAGGAGGTTTTCCATCATTTTTTTAACCACTCTAGTTTATGCTCGGATACTATATGCAGAGAATATTATTTTTCCCCTAGTTTTTACTGTGCCAGTTGGAGACCAGACCAGTTTGTTTGATGTGTTCAATGTGTGTAGACTAATTATGGGGCAACATCAGTATCATGAAGATCTTTTTTTTACCTCAGATACAACCATATGATATCATCTTTGAGATCTAATGGTTGTATTCTACGGGTTTCATTATCAACTAATTTCATAGGAGAGTTTTTTTTATATGTATATGGAAAACATATGGTTTTCGTTGGAATGAAAGGTTTTTATGTCAGAAGTAGACATGTGGATCACCTTATTTCCTTGATGGATGAGTTTTATATATAATATATAGAAAAAGGGATGGTGGAGGTTCCCAGGTTCATTAGGTGGTTCCTAAATGTTTTCACCAATGTGGTTTTGGAATTACACCCTTGAGGTGATAATGATTTTGGGATAGACTTATAGCCTTGTGATTCTTTGATTTTGACAGCTTCTTATCGGATAACACCTTATGAGTCATAAGAAATGAGGTTTTAGATAGATGATCTGATGTAAAATGGATTCATTTGACCCAGTGTTTTACCATGGGTGTTATCCATTGTTCATCCCCAAGAAGATTAACAATAGTCAAAGGTAATGTATAGAATACCATAGGATGAATCATGTAATGATCAATAATAAATGTCAACTTATGAGGGTTGTTGATATTTTTTACCAACTAAGATGGGATGGTTGGTTTTATAAGATTTATATACAATGTGGGTATCACCAGTTGAGGGTGAAGGATGGAAATATCATAAAGACTACCTTCATATGTAGGTTGTTCACCTCGAGTTCATGGTCATTCAATTTGGTTTTATAAACACAACAGTTGTGTTCATTGGTCTCTTGAACTCAATGTTTCATTAATTCTTGGACAAGTTCATAGTCTCGTTCATCAAAGACATAATGATCTACTATAATTCATAGGAGGAGCATACTGAGCATCTCAAAGAAATTTTATTAGTCCTTTAACACCACTAGATTTAAAAAAATTTGTCCAATTGTAAGGGTTTGACATAGGAGGTGCATTTCCTTAGGCTTCTAGTATATTAGAAGGGTGTGGAAGTGGACCCGTATATAGTCAAGGTAGTTATTTATTGGGAAGAACCTATTAATTGATAGAATTTTGCAGTTTACTTAGTCTCACGGGCTATTATCAGTGGTTTGTTCCAACTTTCTCCCATGTTAAAGCCCCATTAACCATGTTAACTAGGACGTGCTTAGATTTTGTATGGAATGAACAATTTTAGATAGTGGTTGGTTATTTGAAAGGAATGCTTTTCAATGTTTCAAGGATCATATTTTTAGAATATGGGGTGGTATTTGAGGTCTTTTATGATGCTTCCCATCCATTCATGGGATGTGTATTGATGTATTATAAGGTACTGATCTCTTATGGGTCTAGGTAGTTATAGTTACAATCCCATTAATGTAACTATTCTGACCATGATTTGGAGGTAGAAGGGTGTTTTTCTATACTAAAGTTGTGGAAGCATTGCCTCCTTGAGAAGTTCTTTATTATATTCTCCAATCATAAGATCTTAAGGTATATCTTTTCTTAGCACAAACTAAATCTACAAAAACATAGGTGGATTGAGTTTTTTTAGGATTAGTATTTTAAGATCTCTTACACCTCAATAAAGGTAAATTTAGTTGCCAAATAATTGAGTAGACAGTTTCTAAAGGATGTTTTTCTTGAGTCTAGGGATGTTTGGAGAGATATGGGGGAGTTGAAAGCCTTGTACATAGATGTAAGGATTTTTGATGGAGGATGTTTCTTGTTTCAGATAATGGTATAGTCTTCTCTGATGTGGAAGGTGAAGGAGTCTCAGTGGGGAGAATTAGAGGAATATGTGATGCATGATCATGTAGGCCATAGTGATCCTTCAAATGGATGGTCATAAGTTGGTTTGAAGAAGATTATTTTTTTAGAGGTTCTTTGTTTTGGTAGCAATGGGTGAGGGATTAGTTAGGAGTTTCATGGATCTCATTTAATGCTAGTATAAATACACATACTTTAAATATAACTATATTACTTCAAAATTAAAGTATATTCATTAAAAAATATAATAAATCCATGGAAAGACCGTATAAGTATAATGTCTTTAGAAACTGGGAAATAAAAACAGCTGGTTCATAAAACATCTATATTGTATCTCACTTATTTATTCATAACCAGACTCCTTTTTCACTTATCGTACATAATAGCCTTAGTCATGACCTAGAAAATAGAAACCTATGAAATGGTGAGCTGAAATACTCAGTAAGGGTAAACAAGGGAAATATCAATAATATCATAAACATAAGACAAGATAACATTACATACGAAAGACTTATCCAGCATAAGAATGATCAGGATATCATGTCATGGGATGAAAGTTTATAAAAATTAATGGTCATAATCCCAAAATTCATAACAGAAGACATGATGTGTTTCTTCATACACATAAGTATATAAAATAATTTCATATTAGTCAGGGCTCATTTCTAATACCGTCATAGCAGAAAAACTCCATTACGGAACCAGGTTTACTTTCTGTTCCAGCCCTATATTACTGAACCAGATCCCCTTTCCATTACAATAATGTATATAACATGAGATATTAGTATTTACCAAATGTATTTGAGGAATATATAGGTTCCACCCATTTCATAATTAAATCATTTTTATGTTTTCCACAAAAAATAAATCTTTTATCTAAGAATAATCCAAGGAACAAAAATGGGTATCTTAAACATCATTTCATCATAATACATATAAAATAAATGGATTTCATAAACATTATTCCATCACAAGAACAATAAAATAATAGTAGAAATATGTATAGAAACATAACCATGTTTAAATAATGTCATCCTAGATGGAAATTAGTTTTGATATTACACATGAAATTAATCCTCGAGAAAAATACTCTTTCTTCTTCAAATAAATTTTATTTTCTAAAAACACGACACAATTTTAAAAGAAAATATTTTCTTAGAATATAAAATTGAAGACTTATAAGGTATGCTTCATGGAAATAAGTTTCCATGAAACTGTAAAAATCCATTCACTCTGTATAAGTTTTAAAAAAATTCTTCTCATACTTTTTCCGGAAAAGAAAAAATTACATCGTATTGAAAAAGAAGTAATACCAATTTCACACCATTTAATAATAATTTAATTGTGGGTAATATTGAATTTAAAAAATTGTATAATAATATTAATAATGTTATATATTTATGAAACATGGATGTTGATGATAAATAAATCCCAGTAAATACTTATGTAGAAACAATCTTGAAAAATATTGGGATTGCGAAATTATACCTTACCTTAGGTCTGATATCCTTTGTATGTATACAAACCTCTGGTATTATGATTTAAATGATATAATTGATTTATTGTAGAATAATTTTAATTTTTATGATATCATATTTTATTATATTATCATTCAATTTTAGTAACATTTCATTGGCACTCGTTATTTAGATAATAACTACATCATGTTCTTATCAAAGTTTTGTCGGATAAGTTCAGGTTACGCTTCTTAAGTTATAGAAATATCTTTTAAAGAATGATATTAGTATAATATATCAAATTTATTAATTCCATTAATGTATATAACCATGGTTTAATGAAGATCATGTAGAATGAATCACATCACATCGTGGAGATGGTAGGTCGTACGTACACACAAGGGACAATATCATTCACATAATTGTGGAATGATATTTAAGTGGATGGTTTACAATATTTCCAAATCATTATCAAGTTATAATAATCATATATAGTTTTTACTTCCATAATTATACCCATACAAGTAAGGTGGGGGTAAAAAATAGATTACACTACGGCGTGGAGGCTGTGAGCCGTATGTACGCATGTGTGGTGATTTCATTTTTCATAGGATGGATATAAGGAAATATATGGCTATTTAATAATTATAATAACATATTAGTATATGAGTGATACTGATGATATTATGTTATAATTAAATAAAAATTAAGAGGAATTAGAATAGGAAATAGGTTTGAAATAATCAGTAGAAGGGATTATCTCTTCCTCAACGTGGTTCCTATAAATATAATCTTAGAGAACTAGAGTTGGTCGTTGAAGATGAATAGAGCCTCTAGAAAAAAATATGGAATTTTATAAGAAAAAATAAAAGGTTATGTCCAAGATTTAAGGCTCAAAGTGAAGTGAATAAGTGGGGTAGGAGATGCCCTTTTATAATTGAGGTGAGGGTTACATTTGTAAACTCCATAAATAGTAATTTATAAAAAAATATCCCTTCCAAAAAATGTCCAAAATGTCAAAAATTATAATATGTGACGAAATAGGGTTTTTTTCTCATAAAAAAATAAATTTTGGACAGGTATTTATGTCCATGTAAACCTTATATTTTTAATTAACACTTAGTTATTCTATTTAATTTTTAAATAGGGTAAGAACTAATTCAATATTCAAAGGGTGAAATGTTAACTTATTTGATATAAAATTGACCATAAATAAATTAAACAGACCATTTTAAACCATATAATAAATATTATATGTTTTTTTTAAAAAAAATAATTATTTTTAAATAATTTAATAAAACATTATCTTGATAAATAATCAGTAGTATCAATTTTTACACTATTCAATTCATTGATTTTTAAAAATATTTATACAATAAGATAACTTCTATATAAAATTTTATTTATTTTCCAATCAGTTCATGGTCATCTATAAAATTCATTATACATGTTAATTATCCTAGAGTATATTTACTTTAATATTTTAATAATATTTATTTGACATTTCTATTAATAAAATAATTACTACAATAGTTTTCTTTAAATATTTAAAATACATATTTGATGAATAAAAAATAAAAATAAAATAATACAATGACGATAAATATACTATATTTTATAAGAATACTTTACATTTAATTTAGCATCCGGGAAAACCAATATTTAAATGTTATACTTATTAAATTATAAAGGTGACAACTTTAACATCACTTTAAACAAAATAATACGTGTCATAATCCCTTTTATAAGGCTATAAATGGTCCATAACTCGGCCCTTAGATGATTAGGGTAGATATATACTCGACCAGTAAGATTTTTTCAAGTGTTTGGATCTTTTAATGGGTATTATGTTTTTTAATAAAAAATATATTATTGATTTTTTTATCAATTAAATAATTTCGACATCATTATTGTATAAGCTATTAAGGTAATTATTTATTTCCAAAATATAAAAAATAAATTACTATGATAAATAAAATCATTTTATCATTAAAATGAGTATTTATATTCAAAATTATCTTTATTATAACCTTATATTAAAAATGATTTACTTATTAAAATTTGAGTGAGACATATATTACTTTTTTTAAAATAAAATAAATTAAATGTCCTAATCTTATCCAAGTGGATTAAAATGAATACCATTTAGACACAAGGATGATTTAGGTCGAAACATAGTCATCCAATGATATTAAGAAAAGTGTTAGGGTATTTTTATAACAGTATTCTTACCCTTAATTACTCGTTTAATTCATTTACCGTATTAATAAAAATTACCAAAGTTACTATTCATAATTCTAAATAATAAAATAAATCTATTTACAGAATTTGGACCCACGGATTCCAAATAAGGAATCCATTTTTCAAAATTCAAAATAAATAGGTCACAATAATTAATTTAAAATTAATCTCGTTATTGGAAGGAGAGAACGCATTTTAAAAGCTAAAACAATGGAAAAGATTGAAATGTTTTCACATCTGAATTAAATGTAAAATTTATGATAATTACATACATCATATTTAATGATAAAAATATATTCTATTTATATATGAAGACCATTAAATATTATAATTTTACCATATAAATTATTTTTTTATAAAATTCGTTTTCTTAAAATTCAATGTACTTTTACTATTCATCAAAACGTAAATGTTATCAGAAAAATATCAGAAATTCATCAGAAGAAAATTTTTATATCCCTCTTTAAAATAACATGTTTATTTTTTCATATTAAAATTATGAATTTTTTAACATCTTAATTTAAAATGGTTTCTCTATTCAAAGCCTTAGAATTACCCTTAAAATATATATATTTTTTATACATCAAATTTATTCATACCATATGACTAAAATATACATTGTTTGAATATATAAAATATTTTATTAAGTATATGACATATATATATATCATTAATTAAATTACCAATATTAATTCTATCAAAAATACAAAAATATAATTGATTTATATTTTTCATAAATAATTGGTAGCCAATGAATTCACAATGCATTTTTATAAGTTAGTTATACATATTCCTGCAAAGCTAAAAGATAGGATATAAAGGTAATTATATACTTATGGAATCTTGTGGTTCTCTTAAACTAATTATTTCATGAAATGAAAGCTACTGAAGAATTAAAAGTATTTCAAGAAAATATTGCATAGAAACAACCTCGTGTTTCATTCTACCGCCCTTAAACTAATTTTATTCCTCGAAATTCATCACTTGGAAACAAACATATGAGGATACCTCTCCCTCATCATATCCTCAAGTTACCACATAGCTTCTTCAAATTGGTGGTTCCATCATAAAACTTTAACCAAGCATATGATCTTGTTTCATAGAACTTTTTCGCTACCATCCAGAATCTCTATCAGTTGTTATTCATAAGATAAATATTTTTCAAGAAGTAAGAATTATATGTTTATTACTTGGGAAGGATTAGGTTTTTAATATTTCAGGAGATATACATGGAACACATCATAAACTTGAGATATATTCAACGGAATCACCAATCAATAAGCTACCATCCAAACACGATCCATAATTACAAAAAGATCAATATACCTAGGGCTCAACTTGACCTTATTTCCAAATCTCAATACTCTATTCTTGTTAGATATTCAACAAAGAACCTTATAGAAAACATAAAAATATTGGTCTTTTCTTCCATTATCAGCATAACATTTTTTTTGACTCCGATCTTCTCTTATGTGTTGTTGAATAGATCTTACCATATCTGCCATTTCATCAACAAAGTGAAGTCCTAATATATTTTTTTCTCCAACTTCATCCCATCAAGTTGTATTTCTACACTTCATTCCATAGAGGGATTCATAAGGAGCCATCTGAATATTGGAGTGAAAACTATTGTGGTAAGAAAATTACACCAAAGGTATGTGTTGATCCCAATCACCTTTTAAATTGATAGAGTAAGCTCTCAACATGTCTTCTAGAGTTTGAATTATCCTCTCAGACTGACTTTCTATCTGGGGATGACAACATGTTCTGAAAATTGTCTATATATCCATAGCATGCTGAAGACTTCACCAGAACATCAAGGTAAACCTCAAATCCTGATCATATATAATAGAAAGTGGTATTACATGAAATATTACCACTTCATTTACATATATCCTCCTAAGATGATTAAGATAGAACACCTGTTTAAAATCAATGAAGTTTTTTAACTCCGTACGATGATCAACTATAACCTAGATAGCATTATTTACTTTGGAGGTTTTGGGAGGTCTGATGAGAATGTCCATAGTGATTTTTTCCCATTTCTATTCTGGGATTGGTAATGGTTTTAACATCCCCTTTGATTTCTTTTTCTTAGATTTAATATGCTAATAAACAAATAATCAGGATACATATACATCAAAATATCTTTTAAGGCCATCTAACTATAAATAATTTTTTAGGTTCCTATACATATTTTTGATTCCAGGGTAAATAGAGAATGAATAACTATGAGTTTCATACAATAACTCCTTTAATTATGATATGGGTGGAATACAAACCAGATTCTCAAACATTATTTTTCCCTCATAATCATGGATGAATTAATGAACATTTCTCACCTTATTTTGTATCTCTACATCTTTCTTTTGTGCCTTCTTAATCTTTATGTGTATAGATGGTTGATCATTCATTACAGAAACATAAGATTTCTACACTTAGGCAAGGTGAGATGTATTGAACAATTTTTTTGTGAGATTATAAGATGGTTCATGGTGGGGGTTATAAATGGTAGTAGAAGGACACGAGTTAGATGTACTACATGATTAAGATACCCTAAAACTATGGTTATGTGATGTGGTGTGATGAAATTGGTGTCTTCAGGTGAGATGTGATGTGTTTCTTAGTTTGACATGGGGTTCTTTGAATGATGTGATACACATAATGGGAGGTAGCAATAGGATGTATGTCGTTGGGGTGTAAGGGTAGAAAATAAATGGTTAAATAGTGTAGGTACCCTTTATTGATATGATTTATATTATTTTATTATGAATGGATTGAATGTTTTTGTGAGCATTCCTTGGTGAGGTTTGGGATGGATAGTTGACTTATTAAGGTGCTATTAGACCTACTATTTTCTCATCGGTGCATTTGTATAACTCTATCACATGTGCATGAGAGATTTTGGTTTTCTTATTGAGTATAGTTGTATGCTCACCATATTAATATAAACTAATTTTCCGGTTTCCAAGAGGACTACATGGACTCTGATGGAAATTACTAGCTTAAAAATTTGGATAGTTGTTGTGTCACTACTTCAACTCTACTTTTGGGTATTTTAATTTGGATACTTTAATTGGTAACATGTTTTATTTATATAAACATTGTGGAATGTTTTTAGGATTAATTTTATATGATTTCATGGCTTTTCTTATGGTTGATTCATGTTATTTCCCAACCCTATATTATTGTAGAGGTTAATTCCCCCTATTTTATGATTTTTTATACCCTTAGTGCTAGTTTCCTACTAGGGGCCCACTAGAGGTGGGACTCGGGGGGTAACTATCTCTTCCCTTCATTATGGTATCTTTTGTGGTAGGTGTCATGACATTATTTTCTCCCAGTATCGTGATTACAAAATTTGAACCTTTGAATTATTTCCTTTTAGAAAATTTATTGCAAATTATAAAATCCTTGAATATATGTTATCATTTCCAACAATTCCAACATTTGATACCTAGACCAATTTATTTTTCTCAACTCATCTATAATTATTTATCATTTAGTCATGATGAATTTCTACTTTTAGCTAATCCCACTCTTTCTTTAATATTAAAATATTTACAAGAAGGTGTTTGAACTTCCTTTTTCTTGATTTATTTATTTAATATCATCTTCTAGATGTTTTCAAACACTAATTCTGTTTTCTCAAAGGTTTTATTCTATTGGTTAAACATTCTAACCCATTATTTCAGAAGTGATAAAAATAGAAGAACATCCAACACATCATCTGTGATAGTTAACTTCACAGATTCAAGATAATTCCTGATCATATTTATTTCATTTAGTTGATATTCCAATATCTTACATTCTGATAAAATCACGAAGAATAACCACCACATCAGAAGAACTTCTTAAGATGTCATAGGATTCTAAAAAAACCCACCATGGCTTCTATCAACTCTTCTTTTATTTTATTTTCCTTGATGCTAAAGGAGAATTTTTTGGCTAGTGACATCCTCACTTATATAAGTGAATTTATTATCAAAATTTACAATTCATTATTTTTTATAACTTATGATTTTTTCCCTAGATAATGGAAGTTACATAAACTTTAGGAGAAGTTAATATTCCATCTATATCCTAAAAAATCTAAGGTGAGTTCTATCAAATTTATCAACCTGAACATTTCTTTCTTCCAAAGATATATATTTAGATGAAATTAATACTAATTAAAGTAAATATAATATCATTTCAAGCATGATAATGTTGCCTGAGAATTTTTTGAGTGTTCTATGAGGGCGAACAACAAACTTTGATACCACTAGTTGGGAAGGAATACATGTGGAATCACAAGAATGGGAGCATTAGTCCCTTAAAATATCACACATGTTGGATCTCTATGTAGTGTAATAAAACATCAAGAAATCCATGAAATATTACTATACCAGAGAATGGGATGAGGATTCACCCCACTCACTACACAAAGTCAAATCATTCACACACACTTTAAAATAATTCACACACTAATATTATAACAATGTGGAATGAAAATTTAATGCAAAAGTATTATGTGGGTTTTCAATTTAGTTCTATAAAAAATGAGAGAAAAACTACCAATGTTTAGTAATAACAATATAAAAATATTTACAATCTTAATCAAAAATTTCTAATACTAGATTATTTTGATTAAATTCACAAGTACTACAGTCTAGGTGGAGCCACATCATTATTATATAAGTGTTAACATAGTTGGATAGGTTGTAATTCCATTAAAATTTTATAGATAGCCTTTAAATAGAAGTAGAAACCTCTAATTCCCAATTACTACTATATATTTAACAACTGAATCTTGTAAAACACTATTGGCCTTCACAATGCACTCATAAAAAGTTTTTGTCTTCCGATTAGACCACAGACTTCTACTGGAGTTCCATTATAATGGTCTGGAATTATTTCCATGGGACTCGAATTGACACCTATCAAATCACGCCATGGGTGACTACGACCCTTGGGTTGGAAACACCACCATCTCTACTGGGATCCATTCCCTTATGAATCCCTTGGGCAGAGATCCATGCTTTTTCCAATGTTCACACATGATAGTTCCCAAGGATCAGATTCATTCCTACCTCATTTTCTCTAATTCCAACTCTAATGACCCATAATTTGAACATAGATATTTATTCATCATTGAATAATATTTATTACATAACATAATAAAAACCAAGCCAGTATCGTATATGTTTAGTGTCATTAGAAACTGGGAAACATAAACAATAGGTTTATAAATCATCTACATTGTCTCATGCTTATTTCTTCATAACTAGAATAATTTTTGACATATCTTACTTAATACCCTTTTTCATGACAAGGAGAGAAGAAACATATGAAGGGGTGATCTCAGATTCTCAGTAAAGGTAATCAAGGGAAATATCAATCATATCAAAATCATAAGAACATAACATTTTAAAATGTTATCCTGTTTATAAAAGATCATAATATCATGTCTTGGGATAAATCATAAAAATGAATTGAAATCCTAATAATCATAACATAAGACTTGAAATTTCATGGAATACACACATAATTATATAAAATCTGTTCATATTAGTCCAGTCTCATTATCGAGATCACCATAGTGGAAAAAGCCCATTACTGAACTGAATTCACTCCTCGTTCAAGACTTTTATCACTGAACCCGATTTACTTTTCATTCTAGTCATTTCTATCTCATGAGATATGAATCTTTACCCAATTAATTGGAGGGATATATAGGTCCCACCAATCTCATAATGAAACAATTCTTTCATGTACCACAAAAACATAAAAACATTCACAATAGCATAACCCCTGAAATAAAATGGGTTTCTTAATCATCATTCCAAAGTAATTGATATAAAACAAATGGATTTCATAAATAACACAAAATAAAATCATAGTAAAAACATGTTTAGAAATATAACCCTTTTTAATGAGTGTCATCTTAGATGGAAAATAGTTTTTAGAAAACACTTGAAATTAATATTGGAGGAAAATATCCTTTCTTCTTCAAAAACATTTTCCTTTATAAAAAACACAATTTTAGAAAAATTAATTTTATGTGAAAACAAAATTGTCAGATTGTAGGGGATGATTCAAGGAAATAATCTATTAATAAAAGCATAAAAATAAATTCATGCCATACCAGTAATAAAAAAATTCTTTTCATATATTTGCCGGAAAAGTCAAAAGTCCCTCATACCGAAAAGACAAAAGATTACATTCAGACCATTTAGTAAAAATTCACCAATAGGTAATATTATATAAGGATAGAAATAATATTTTGAAATAAAAATTTATTAAATAGGGACGTGGATGATAAATATACCCCCAGTAAATACTTATGAATAAACAATATCTGATAAAAATGAGATTGGAAAATATATCCCTTAACTTAGGTCTGATATGATTTGTATGTTTCTGAAACTCATATTTAATGATTTAAATAATGTTACTTATTTATTCCAGAATAATAATCATTTTTATGATAACATTTATGATCATAGTTTCATCAGTTTGTTAGTAACATTTCATTGTTATTTGTTATTTTGGTATTAAATGCTTAATGTACTTATGCATGTTTTTTAAGATAAGTTATTATTAATATTTTTATGTTATAGTTATATAATTTCACGAATGGAATTAGGATTATAATTATTCATTCAATTCATATATGTAATCACGGTTTAATGAATATCAAGTAGATTGAATCGCATCACATCGTTGAGAGGGTAGGTCGTACGCACGCACGAGCGATGATATCATTCCAAAAATTATTGAAAGGTATTGAAGTGGATGGTGAATGATAATTCATAATTTATATCATGTTATAATAATCATATATATTATTTATTTCTATCATTATACCCATCCAATTAAGGTTTTTTTTAAAGATAAATTACACCATGGTGTGGAGACAGTAAGCCGTACGTATGCACACGTGGTGATTTCGTTATTTTGTAGGATAGATAGAAGGTGAAATATGGTTTATTTATATTTATAATAAAATATCATTATATGAGTGATACTTATTTTATTACTTTATAATGAAACAAATAATGAAGAGTAAATATAATAAGAAATAATTTTTAAGGAATCGGTACAAGAGATTACCTCTTCCTTGTCACGCTTCCTCTAAATATCTTCTTAGAGCACTAGAGTTTGCCTTTAAAGATGACCAGAACAACTAGAATTAATATAGGGGATTCTAGAAGGAAAATGGGCTGGGGATGTCTGAGCATGAAGGCTCAAAATGAAGTTAATAGGTGAGGGAGTATGTTCCCTTTTATAATTGAGGTGAGGGGAACTTTTGGAAACCCTATAAATAATAATTTATAATAAATTACAAACCTACAAAAATAAACAAAAAAATATACTAGTTTAGAAGACGAGATGATATATGGTTGTGATATCATTAAAAAAAATTTGGAAAAGTTATTCATTCAATTTAAACCATATCTTTTTAATTGTCACTTAGTTATTCTATTTAATTTTGATTTTAGTTATATCATTCTAAATATTTAATGGTTATAAATATTTACTTATATGGTGGTAATTGAACATAAATGGATATTTTATGGAATTTTAGATATTATAATTATCACTTTGTAATTTTTAAATATTTTTATGTTTTTTAAATAATTTAATAAAATGTTATTTTCATAATATATCAAGAGTGTCAATTTTTACACTATTCATTTTTTTTAATTTAAAAAACTCCACACAGAAGATAAATTCTAAATAAAATATTAAATACACACCTAACATGTCATAGGAACCTATAAAATTTGTGGAGCACATTAATTTGTAAATATGATATTTCTTTTAATATTTTTAAAACCATTTTTTTGATATTTTTATTAATAAAATAATTTTTACATCACTCTTGTGTCATCATTAATGGTCATTATTTAATCTATAATAATTATAAATACATTTCTATAATTTAGGTACTTATTTTATATTTATAGAGACTATCTATAATCAATATTATATCCTAGTTATCCATATATTAAAATTAATATACTTTTATAAAATGAGATTGTGATATTTTTCACATTCATTAGTTTTTATTACCTTTATGTCATATTCATAGGTAAGTGGTCATAAAATGTTTAAATTTCAAGAAATATATGATAAGGGTCGAATGTAGTCATCCAATAAGATTTTTACTAGTGTTAATGTATTTTTATAATATTATTTTTACCTTTAATTACTCGATTTACCTATAACCATGGTAATAAAAATAATTACCAAAGTTACTATTCATAATTCCAAAAAAAAAGTTGCCTATTTACAAAATTTAGACCTAATGATTCTAAATATATAGTCCCTTTTTAATTATTCCAAAACCAGATTTTAAGTAATTAATTTAAAATCAATCTCGTTGTAGGAATAAGAGACGAATTTTTTTTAGGTTAAAACATTGAAAAAGAATGAAATGTTTTTACATATTAATTCAATTTAAAACTAATGATAATTACATATATTATATTGAATGATAAAAATATATTATTTTTATAGTATAAAACCATTCAATATTATAATTTAACCTTATCATTTATTTCGATGAAAGTTTGTTTCACTAAAAATTTAGTGTATTTTTATTATTCATCAAAACATGAATGTTATCAGAAAATATCATAAATTCAATTGAAGTAAATTTTTATATCCCTATATAAAAGGAAATGTTTATTTTTTTATATAAAAATTATTAATGTGTCAAAATATTAATTAAAAATGGGTTTTCCATTCAAAGCCATAAGATTACCCTTTTTAAAAAAATAGGTTTTTATACAACAATTAGAATTTAGTCACATACTATGATTAAAAAATCCATTGGATAAATAATAAATATTTTATACATTATATAATATATATATCTCATTAATTTAATTACCAATAGTAATTCAATCAAAAATAAAAATATCTAATATATATTTTTATAACTAATTGATAGACAAAGAATTCATAATACATTTTAATTAGTTAGTTACATTTATTATCGCTAAACTATTGGTTAGAATATAATTGTAATTATATACTAAGGGCATATTTATTATCATTTAAACTCATGATTGTGTGTGACGTTAACTATCAAAGAATAAAAATTATTTAAATAATAATTTTCATAAAAAACATCTGGGTGTTGCATTCTACCCCCCTTAAATAGAATTTCACTCTCGAAATTCATCACTTAGAAACAAAAAAATGAGGTACCTCTCCCTCATTATATCCTCAAGATCCCATGTAGCTTCTTCAAAGTTTTGATTCCTCCAAAAAACATTAACCGATCAAGTGGTCTTGTTTCATAGAAATTTTTTTCTATAATCCAGAATCACTATCAGTTGTTCTTCATAAGAATGACCTTTCTCCAGCAGTGTGAATTCTGATATTAGTACATGGGAAGGATCGGGTATGTACTTTATCAATAGAGATACATAGAACACATCATGAACTTGAGATATATTCGGTGGAATTTCCAATTAGTAATCTATCTTACCAACACGATTCGAAATTTTAAAAGGACCTATATACCTAGGGCTTAGCTTTCCCTTCTTTCCAAATCTCATTACTCTCTTCCAGGAAGATATTCTTAAAAACACCTTCTCACCCACTTCAAACTCTATCTTTTTTCTTTGGTTGTTAACATAAATTTTTTGTTGACTCTAAGCTACTCTTATGTGTTGTTGAATATATCTTACCTTTTCTACCATTGCATCAAAAAGATCATGTCCAAATATCTTTATTTCCACAAATTCATCCCAACAAGTTAGAGTTCTTCAATTTTTTCAATATAGGGCTTCATAAAGATGCATTTGAATACTGGATTTAAAGTTATTATTTTATGAAAATTCCTCCAATGGTTGGTGTTGATCCCAACCACCTGAGTAAGATCTCATCATATCTTCTAGAGTTTGAATTTTCCTTTTATACTAACTGTCTATCTGGGGATGATAAGAAGTGCTAACACATTACTATGTATCCATAGCATGCTAAAGACTTTAATAGAACGTCAATGTACACCTCAGATCCGGATCAGATACAATGGATAGTGGTACTCTATGCAGTCTTACCACTTCCTTTACATATATCCTCGAAGGCTGATCAAGAGGGAAATCCTCTTTAATAGAAATTAAGTGTGCCGACATTGTAAGTCAGAAAAATATAAGCAAGATAACATTATTTCCTTTGGGTGATTTGGGATGTCCGATGACAAATTCCATAGTGATGTTTTCCCATTTTTATTATGTTATGGGTAACGGTTGTAACAACCCATTAGACTTATCTCTTTCACCCTTATGTTTTTGACAAACCAAGCATCAAGAGACATATTCGGAGACATTTCTTTTAATTGAATCCCATCAAAAGTACTCTTGCAGGTCCCTGTATATCTTTGTGCTTCCTGGGTGAATATATAATGATGTACTATGAGCCTCATACAATATATCCTTATTTAATTATAGTATGGTAGGAATACAAACCTGGTTCCTATACCTTATTATTTCATCACAATCAATGATGAATTGAAGAAAAGTTCTCACCTTATTTTGTAAATCTACATATTCCTTCTGTTCCCACTTAGTCTTTACTTGTATATATGGTTGAACATTAATTTGATAAATATAAGACTTTCCCCCTTCCATTAAAAATTCAAGAACCATCATTTTCAAATCCATAAATATTGAATATTTCGTGATCCTCATCATGGATAATCTATCACAGTCTTTTTGACTCAAAGAATCTGGAACCTTATTCTATTTCTCAGGGTGGTAATGTAATGAACAATATTATTCATTAATCAACTCCAACAATCTTCTTTGGTTCATATTCATCTCCTTTGGTGTGAAAATATTCTTTAATCTTTCATGTTCAGTATAAATATCACATATTTCACCATAAAGATAATGCCTCTATATCTTTATTGAAAATATTACTGCAACTAACTCCAAATCATGTGTTGGATGATTTTTCTCGTGAATTTTCAACTACCTTGAGGCATAAGCTCTCACCATATCATTTTTCATGAGAACACAACCCAAAACCTTCTTGGAATCATCAGTATAGATCATAAACCTTTCTCTACTATAAGAGCATGTGAGCACAGGTGCACTGGATAACATTTTTAAGCTCTTTGAAATTCTCATCACATTCATCTGTCCAAATGATCTTAAATTCTTTCCATGTATACTTGGTGAGTGGATCAGATAATCATGAAAAATATTACACATAATGTCTATAATATCCATCCAAACCAAGAAAAATCCAGATCTCAGTTACCATTGTTGGTCTTGACCATCTTTTAATAACCTATGTTTTTTCTAAATCCACATATATCCCGTCTTTTGAGATTATGTGACCCAAAAATAAAACATTTTGAAGCCAAAATTCACACTTTGTAAATTTGAAAAAAGATTATCATATCTCAGGATATTAAATGAAATTCTTTAGTGATCTTCATGTTCTTCATTTCTCTTTTAATAAACAAGAATATCATCTACAAAGACTAACACAAACTGATCAAGATATTCTCTAAAGAATCTATTCATTAGATCCAATAAGATAATAGGGGATTGGTAAGACAAAAAGTGACAACTATAAACTCAAAGTATCTATACCTTGCAAAGAATTTTGTCTTGGTTATATCTTCTTTTCTGACCCTTAACTGACGATATCCTAAACAATGATAAATCTTGTAAAAGTATTGAGCTTCTCATAATTGGTCAAATAAGTCATCAAAGCAGGGAAGAGGATATTTTTTCTTGATAGTGATGTGGTTAGGTTCTCGATAATCAATGAAAGGTCTCATTGATCTATATTTTTTCTTAACAGATAGAACATGTACTCCACAAGGTGATGCAATAGGGAGTATGAATCCCTTATCAAGATTCTCATGGATTTTCTTATTTAATTCCAGTAACTTAATTGGGGCCTTTCTATAAGGTGTCTTTGAAATAGGCATAACACCCATTATAGGTTCAATTGATAACTCAAATTTAGGATTTGTAGGAAGACCAAGAAATTCTTCCATAAATTCATCATCAAACTCCCAATCAATGGGTGTTTTAAAAATTGTGTGTTTCTCCCCAAAAATTTGAGATAAATAACCATAATTTATATGAATTAGGACCCCTTATATGTAAAAAAATTTTACTGGAAGTTTATATTCATCATTTCTTCGATACATGATCATAGATTTATCTGGAGTATGAATTGTGACTTCCATTCCTTGTAAATTGATATGAGTTCCATATAGATAAAGACAATCTATGCCAAGAATAACATCAAATTCCACTATAGGAAGGATCACAAGATTTTCAGGATGCCCTTTCTTATATACTTTAACCATAGAATAATTATAAACTTTTGATGTGTTCATAGTTCCATTATAAGTTTTCACAGCTAACTCAACATCTGATTTTTGAGGCAATACAAAAACACCCTTAGAAAATTCTTAAAAAATAAAATAGTGTGTGGATGTGGAATAAAATAAAACATTTTCTACTTTAGAGTGGATGGTAAATGTACCTTTCACCACATCATTATCATTCTCCATTTCACTGATAGTGATTTCATGTGATTTACCATGGTCATTTTCCTTAAGAGTTTATTGATGTCGATCATCATTAATAACACTTAGATTGAGGCTTTGATTGGATTAATTCCCCCATTTCCTTTCACTTATAACGTTCAAGTGTAGGTGGTGCATTCAATGTAGAATTTTCATTGTTCACATCATTAAACATATTTTTCCCATTACTTAGGCATTAAACTACCCAATAACCATATTTTACAATCATTAAACATTTACTAGTCCCATTAAGATAATTTCCTCCAATTTTTTTCTCACACATTGAGCATAAGAGGAAACTCATCTTCTTTTCACTGTGGTCTTTATATTTTCCTTTAAATTCCATTTTTCTCTCCTTACCAAACCCATATGACTAGTGGGTTACTATAATCTCCACCTCAACCTTGAGATCAAATAAAAATATTTCCGTGTAGATATTGAATTCACTTATGGATAATTCCATTTGGAGACATGGTTTTAAGCCACTAAAGAATTGATCAATTTTACCCTCTGGTTGGATAATAATTCTAGAAGTGTACCTTGAAAGTCTTATAAAATTTTCTTCGTAGGTACCAACAAGTTCATTATCCTTTTTCTAAATTTCAAGGATCACATTCTCTATATTTTTCTGATGAATACAAGGAGAGTACTATTTGAAAAATTTGTTCTTTAACTCATCCCATTCCATGGATTGAATTTCATCTCTTTGCCTCATATTCTTGATAAGATTCAACCATTTTTCTAATTCACCTTCCAAATGATATACTGATAAGATGAATTTATCATGTTTATAACATTGTAAAACTGAAAATATGTTTTCAGTGGTATTGATCAATTGTTCATCCACTAATGGATCAGAATACCCGTTGAATGAAGGTGGATGTTTCCTCGTGAAGGATTAAATAGAATGTGGCTCTCTCCTTTGATCATTTTGATGTTTGCAATGCTTCATAGCCTGAGAAAGTTGTCTAAGCATTGATATAAAATTTTTCATTCTATCCCTCGTACCATTTGGTTTCTTAAGAGGATAACCATTTCATTGCTCGTCACATTTAGAATTAACGCAGTTCCATTGGGTTCCAACCATTGACTAAAACCAACAAGTATATTGTGAACAACACTAATCATAATAGGAAAACCATACAATCAAGAATAAAATTTCAATTTAGGACACTTTAGGTTTTATCCTAGTTTATTCCAGAACATCTCTAAAATGGTAGTATAGGATTGTGACCTATACTAAGTCATATCCTTAGGGTTCCTTCTAAGGTTATCTGATCCTAGTTTCCAAAGGTTAACTATTCATTTTCTTTGATACCAACTATAAAATTATGAAATTATTTACAGTAGACAAGAATTGATGCCTATATGGGAATTCCATGGCCAACTACAACCCCTTGGTGGGACACACCACCATCCCCAGTGGCAGTCCTTTCCTCATGAATCCCTTGGGCGAAGAGCCATGCTTCCCATAATGTTCACTCATGAGAGTTCCCAATGTTAAGATTCATTCCTACATCCTTTGCTATGATACCAAATATAATGAACCATAGATTACATATATAAATTTATTCAACATTGGAGAATATTTATTACACAAAATAACAAAAACCATTACAATACCATATAGGTTTATAGCCTTTAAAAAATTGGGTAACAAAAACAACAAGTTTATAAAACATCCACATTGTCCCCCTCTTATTTATTCATTACTAGACTCATTTTTGACATATATTACTTAATACTATTCTCCAGGACTTATGGAATAGAAACATATGAATGGTTGAGGTCAAATTATTAGTAAGGGTAAATAAGGTAAATATCAATCATATAATAATTAGAAGAACATAACATTTTAAATTATTATCCTGCATATAAAAGATCATAATATCATTTCATGGGATAAATCATTAAAGTTCAATTTAATCCCAATAATCATTACATAAGACATGAAATTTTGTGTCATACACACATAAGCATATAAAATAATTTCATATCAGTCATTCCTCATTGCTGAGACCGTAATAGATGACAATGTCCCTTAATTAACCGAGTTCACACCTCGTTCAGACCCTGTATTATGGAACCATATTTACATTCTATTCTAGTCCTATCTATTTCTTGAGATATGAATATTTACTCAATAAATTGTATGGAGATATATGTCCCACCCATCTCATAATGAACCAATTCTTTCATGTTCCACAAAAACATAAAAACATTCACCATACCATAAACGATAAAAAAAATTAGCTTTCTTAAACATCATTCCATCATAATTTTTATAAAACAAATGTATTTCAAAAATAACACACAATAAAATCCCAATAATAAGAGGGTTATAATTATAACCCTATTTAAAGAGGTTCATCTTAGATGGAAAATATTTTTGAGAGAACACTTGAAATTAATGCCTGAGGAAAATATCCTTTCTTATCCAAAACATTTTCCTTCCTCACAATGCCAAAAAAAAATAGAAGAAATAATTTTATGTGAAAATTAATTTATAATAGTGTAGGGTAATATTCAATAAAATAGGGCATCATGAAAGAATAAATATCTGTTCATTCCATACATGTTAAGGAAACATTCTTCTCGTACTTTTACTAGAAAACTCAAAAGTACCTCATAATGAAAACAACAAATGATTCCATTCATATTATTTAGTAAAAATTCTCCAATGGGAAAAATTATAGAGGGATATAAATAATATTTTTAAATTATTATTTAGGAAACATGGACTTAGATGATAAATAAACCCCCAGTATATACTTATGAATAAACAATCTTGTATAAAAACAAGATTCTCAAAGTTATCACTTACCATTGGTCTGATATGTTTCCTATATATACAAAACTCTTGTAAAATGATTTAAATAATGGTACCTATTTATTCCAGAATCATAATAATTTTTATGATAACATTTATGATCATATTTTCATAATTTTTTAGTAACATTTCATTGTTACTCGTTAATCAAGTATTAACTACTTAATGTTCTTTTGCATGTTTTTTCGGATAAATACTTATTACTATTTTTATGTTATAGTTATATAATTTAAATAATGATATGAGTATAATATTTATTAATTTAATTCATGCATATAATCAAGGTTAAATGATGATCTTGTAGAATTAATTGCATCGCATTGTGGAGATGGTAGGTCGTACATACGCACAAGCGATGATATCATTCACAAAACTATTGAATGGTATTCAAGTGGATGGTGTACGATAATTCAGAGTTATTATCATGTTATAATAATAATATATAATTATTAACTAAATAATTATAACCATCCATGTAAGGTGGTGGTGAAAAACAAATTACCCCACGATGTGGAGACAACAAGCCGTACGTACGCATGCGCGGTGATTTCGTTTTTTTATAGGATTGATAGAAGGTGAAATATGGTTGTTTCATATTTATAATAAATTTTTTTAATATTAGTGATACAGATGTTATAACTTTATAATGAAACAACTTATGAAGAGTAATTATAAGAAGAAAGAAGTTTGAAGGAATCTGTAGAAGAGTTTACCTCTTACTTGACGTGCTTCATCTAAATCTCTTCTAAGAGAACTAGAGTTGGTATTTGAATTTGAAAAGAACCTATAAAATGGAAATATGGAATTTGATAAGTAAATAGGTTATTATATTCATAGATATTAAAGGATAAAAATGAAGTGAATAGGTGAGGGATTATGTGCCCATTTATAATTGAGCAGAAGGGACCTTTTGGAAACTCTATAAATTATAATTTGCAATAAAATCAAACCCTAAAAAACTCCAAAATGTCTCTATTTTGAAGATAAGAGGATATAGGGTTGTAATATAACCAAAAAATAATTTTTTGACATTTTATTGTTTCAATTTAAACATATCATTCTAATTGATACTTAGTTATTCTATTTAATTTTAATTGTGTTAATAACATTCTAAATATTTAATGGTTATAAATATTTACTTATATGGTGTTAATTCACCATAAATTGATATATAATAAAATTTTAGATCTTATTATGATCACATTTTTATTTTTAAATATATTTTATGATTTTTAAATAATTTAATAAAATTTTATTTTCATAAAAAATCAAGAGTGTCAATTTTGTCTCTATTCATTTATTTGAGTTTTAAAAAATACACACAGAATATAAATTTGAAAAAATATATTCAATACAATCCTAATATGTCATATTATCCTTGAATTTTTTTGGACCACATTAATTATTTATTATGATATTTCTTTTAATACTTTTAAAACTATTTATTTGATATTTCTATTAGTAAAATAATTTTTACATCATTATTGTGTTATCATTAATGGTAATTATTTAATATCTAAAAATTATAAATAAAATTCTATGATGTAGGTAGATATTTTAAATTTCTAGACACTATCTATAGTTGATATTATATCCTACTTATCCCTATATTAAAATTAATATACATTTGTAAAATGATATTGTGACATTTTTCACATTCATTAGTTTTTATTACATTGATGTCATATTCATAGGTAAGTGGCCATCAAGTTATTCCTTTAAAAACATAGATAATAAGAGTTTAATTTAGTCATCCAATAAAGTTTTTATACTAGTTAAGGTAATTTTAAAATATTATTGTTACCTTTAATTACCTGATTTACCTTTAACCATGGTAATAAAAACAATTAACAAAATTACTATTCATAATGCCCAAAAATAAAAGTATCATATTAAAAAAATTTGGACCAAATGATTATAAATATAGAGTATATTTTTAAAAATTCAAAACACAGGAGTTTCAGTAATTAATTAAAAATCAATCCTATTTTCAGAATAAGAGAACATATTTTTTTTAAAAGTTAAAACATTGCAAAAGATTGAAATGTTTTTACATATGAATTCAATCTAAATTAATGAAAAAAAATTATATTTAATGATAACAATATATTCTATTTATACACTAAAACCATTCAATTTTATAATTTAACCATAAAAATTATCTTGATGAAAAAGTTTTTTTCACTTATATTTTAGTATGTTTTTACTATTCATCAAAACATGAATGTTATAAGAAAATTTCATAAATTCAACCAAAGTAAATTTTAATATATTTCTTTAAAAGAGAATTTTTACACTGTCATATATAAAATATTAATGTGTCAAAATACTAATTTAATAGGGGTTCTCTATTCAAAGGTGCAAGATTACCCTATTTTAAAAATTATGTTTTTATACAACAAATAAATTTTATTCTCACCCAATGATTTAAATATCCATTGGATGAATAAAAAATATTTTATTAATTATATAACATATATATCTCAATAATTTCATTACCATTAGTAATCTACTTGAAAATAAAAATATATAATTTATATTTTTCATAAATAATTAATAGCCAAATAATTTACAATACATTTTCATAAGTTATTTATAATTATACCTACTAACATAATAGATAGGCTATAACGGTAATTTTATACTAAGGGCATCTCACAGTTTTTTTGAAAAAAAAATTACAAGCAACACAATCTACTAAAGAATAAAAATTATTTAAATAAATGTTTTCATAAAAAACATCCAAGTGTCGCATTCTACCCCACATAAACTGAATTCCACCCTTGTAATTCGTCATTTGGAAAGAAACACATGAGGATACCTTTACTTAATCATATCATCAAGTTCCCGTGCAGTTTCTTCAAATTGGTGTTTTTACCATTAAACATTAACCAAGATAGTGGTCTTTTTTCATAACTTTTCCGCTATGATCCAGAATCTCTGTCGGTTTCTCTTTATAATAAAGATCTTGCTCAAGTAGTATGAAATCTGAGCTTAGTACATGTGAAAGATAGGGTATGTACTTTCTTAGGAGAGATACCTATAACAGATTATAAACTTGATGGATATTTGATGGAAGCACCAATCGGTAAGCTACCTTCCCAACACATTCCATAATTTCAAAAGGTCTGATATACATAGGGTTAAACATACCTTCATTCCAAATCTAACTACTCTTTTCTAGGGAGATATTTTTAGAAACACCTTATAACCAAATTAAAAATTTGGGTTTTTTCTTCAGTTGTTAGCATAACATTTTTTTGAACTCTAAGATGCTCTTACGTTTTGTTGAATATATATGACCTTTTATGCCACTTCATCAACAAGATCTTGTCTAAATATATTTCTTTCCCAATCTCATCCCAGTAAGTTGAAGTTCTATAATTATTTCCATATAGGGCTTTATAATGAGCCATCTGAATACTGGAGTGGAAGCTTTTGTTTTAAGAAAATTACACCAATTGTAGTTTTTAATCTCAACCACATTTGAAAACCATATAGAAAGCTCTGGACATGTCTTTTAGAGTTTTAATTGTCTATAGAGAAAGCTCTCAATGGATTTAGAGCATGATTAACTAAAAGGAAGTCCTAGGTAAGGTTTACTTGTCTCAATTTTCCTTCCTTAATATATGATTTGAATTCCACCCTTGTTATTTTGTTGCACATATACTACCCCATGGATGTCTCTTTATCATACTCCTCATTCAATTCATGGAATTTAAAATTATATGTTAGGTTCCCTCTCTAAAGTGTTTTTCACTGAAAAGTTACTAAAAACATTAGGATTTATTTCCAATCACACATTGAAATTAAGAATATTTTTTGTAAAAATTTTAAATTATTGATATTATATATATTTTCTCTCTAATACATAATATATTTTCTTATCCTATCATTATTTATGTGTATTACATGGATCCATACAATTTTACCTTCCTTTGGATCAAAATTCAAACGAAATGATGCTTTTTAGTGGAGTAAACCTTATTTCTTATTTTTAGTTTGGAATATTTGTCATACATGTCCATATTTATCATATTCATCTATGGTTTTCCTAATCCATACTTCTATAATATCTTAGGTCATTTATATTGATGTTATATTTCATTACAAAAGTCTAATAGAAATCCTTTTTAATATTTTATACACGGTCACTTTCTTCAAATGTTTTCTTTAGTTTTATTTATAAGGATTCCTTATAAATTTTTCCTAACTACTGAAATAAATGATAATTTATTTTCTAATTATTTTACCAAAATTACAGTTTTAATTGATATTTACTAAAAAGTCATAAAAAATAAAAGGATATTTATTCTTATTTTCAAATGTAATTTCCTAATGTTCTTATAATTGTTTTCATCTCTATCAACATTATTAAATGCTTATTATTATTCTTTAGTAGGGATATTATCTAATTATACCATCAAAATTCCTGCTATGGATGGATTAAGATTAATTTTGGAAGAAATTTTCATGAAACATTTTTTTTCTCATTGGATAATTAAGCCAAGATAAAATAATGATTTTTTCATATTGCACACATATATAGATTTTTTTCTTATGTGATGGGTGTGATTGTAATTATATATCCCTAAAATGGATTGTGTAAAGTTTCATATCTGATAATATGGTGTGGAATGGAGAGTGAAAACAAACCAATAACGTATTCTATTTACTATGGATATGGGAAAGGGGAGTGAACCTAAACCTACAAGAGACTTTGACAACAATGGAACATAGAAATAGAGAATGAATCCAAACCCATAAAGGGAATCTATATACTATGTGTATGGGAATATATAGTGAACCCAGACCCCTATGGACTCTATCCACTATGTGTATGGGAATATGAAGTGAACCCAAACCTCTATGTGACCCACTATATAAGTGAATGAAGAGGAACCAAAACCCTAGGAGACACTATCCACTATGTTTGTGGGAATGGGGAGTGAACTCAAACCAATAATTGAATATTCCCATTATGTGTATGTGAATGGGGAGTGAACACAATATAATATGAGAATCAATTTATAGTGTTTTAGATGGGGTAGTGAAACCAATCTACAACGAGACTTGATTCACTATTTTTATGAAATAGAAAGTGAAACAAATTCACAATGGGACTCTAGCCACTATGTGATGATGGTATTGGTAGTGATACTTGACATATGAAATGGGTTTATATGGTTATATATATGCCACAATATTAATCCAAAACACTATATTATACAATAATTTAATGTTATGTTTTAATGGATTATGATTATTTATTAATGTATCCACACTCACATGACTCATGTATTGTGTTATTATAAAATTATTTTGATCTATGTTTTACTATATATAAATTTATTAGGTTTTTTTATGAATCACGATAATGTTCTCATACACACATGTCCATATTATGATCACTTTTTATCTTTAATTAGTATATCTTATATTTACACATACTAAATATTTTAGCTCATCTTTTTAAAATGTTTAAACTCCCTAGGAAATAAAGACGAGTATTATGTGTAATAGTTCTATTATAAAATAATGTGTAGTGAATTTTGAGAAATATATTGAAGAATTATTGTACAATAATAATTTTATAAAGTTAATCTCATAAGACACAAAACCTATAGGTTCTAGTGTGTGATTTATTTTGAGATGTGGTGAATATATTTGTAAAATGATGTAATATATATATGTGTGTATGTGTGTGTTTGGGTGTTTTTTTTAGGTCATCTCACATGGTAATAGTGATTCATTCAGTTAAATATTGGTCAAACATTAAATGTCATTTGTTGAAATGCATGTGTTATAATTTAGAACATCTTTTCACTTATTTTAATTATCATATGATTATTTACTATGGACATTGTTATATTATAATCACAATAACCATTTAAATTTTTGTTAGAGAAACAATTCATAATCATTAAATTGGGATGGTGACAAGTACCCTCATCTTTGAAAAAATATTATTTCATGTATTGACCCGACCCACTGGGGACCGCTTGGTCAGAGGATGGTTGAGTTGTCAATACAAAAACAATTATTCCAAAAGGTTAGGGGATGGTGACCAACGCTGAGTTGGAATATAAGTCACATGGGATGCCTTAACCTATGATACCTATACACATGCACACTCATACATCTCTATGAAACAAAGTGGAGATAATAAAACAATTTATACAATAAATGCATGCATATATTTATCCCAAAAACAGAGTAAGGAAAAAAGCACTAAAAACATGAAATGAACAAATAAAATCCCACCAAACACTAAAAAAGTGTTCAAAATGATCAAAAGGAGTGTACTAATATCAATTAAAACCACTGGTACACACCTCAGTCTATCTAGATCTCTTAGCCCTACCGGGTTTGGGTCCTACAATGAATCCATGAAAAGGCCTATCATCTACATAATACACAACATGTGTGGGAAGATCCCATTTATAGGTGAGTATAAAATTACCCATTACACACTCTAAAAAACCAAAATAAAAGGGTGATACAGAAAGGAAGCAGTCCGTTAGAACCAAAGCCAGAAGAGAAAACCCAAGAGAGAGAGAACAAGAAACTCCATCTCAACCACTCGTTGACTATATGTGACTAGTCATATCATCTCCATGTGGTGTCTAAATTACACATCACTACAAGTAATATTAGAATAAATTAGATATACTTATCCCAAACTCAAGTCTCATGAGTTCCTAACCTCACTATCAGCCACAATATTCTACTCAAAGCTTAAAGTATTTCTTATCCAAGAGTACACTCTCCACGAGCCCTTCAATCTCTGATGGAAATCAACTAAGAGATATCACTCATTTGGTGTAGTTCTTCCATCCATGAAAGAACTCATCCAAGCGATATCACTCATTGGGTATCACTAAGCTAGTGGCACATCCCGTCCTTACCAGATGGAATACATCTAAGAGAACATGTTTTTTAGGTCTTTCCATGTAAAAGTGATGCTGGAACCAAGTGGATCTCTATACATAGATAGAGTATCACACCAATTGTTTATGGGAGACACCACTAACCCTACTAGAATCCTAGAATATAACATAACATAGATAGGGTATCATTCCCAAAAACCTCCTAGGGCCACACAGACCCAATATGGAACACTGGAAATCATATAGCTCATATAAGAGATCGTCACTCATGTAGTGTAGGTCACGATGATTCAACAAACCCCATATTGATAAATTACCTTAGTAGGGGATCATATTGCTTATGATACCAAAAATCCTCATAACACCTCCCATTATGTAGGGGATCGTAAACCCAATGATTTAATAAACCATACTAGGCTAACCTTCTAGATAGCGGATCACTACCCATGTAGTGGTGATCATAAAGATATCATGAACCCCACCTAAAAAATTCAATATGATAGAGTATCCCACCCAACCTTCAATAGGGATGAACCAACTCTATCCAAGATAATCCTGTCGAGGGGATGAAAATCCTATGCTGATGATGTAATGTCTCACTGTACCCTCATTGTGATAGACCATGTGAACCCACTCTAACTATACTAGTATATACATTGATAACAAGTTACCACAATACTCATCTTATTCCACATATTAAAAGCGAAAACCATATCCATCGTCACATTCAGGATAGACTACTCATGGACCTCCGTCTGAATCTTGAAGATATAGACACATGAGGGAAAATTATAAAAGGGTAGTACACAACATGTACCATAGTACACGAAGTGTATCTAGAAATTGGCCCCTAGCTGTGTACCCTATCGATACATGGAATCTAAAGGAGAATACATAATTTGTACCCATATAACATGGATTGTCAACTCATCCAAATGTCTCAACATTTCATCTCCAAAAAATGGCCGAATGGCCATGTCACCCCACATGGAATGTACGCTCGGTACATGGTTTGTCTTAGATATTTGGCCACTTGGCCATGTACTCATCCAATTCACATGTTCAGAACCCCGTGACCATGTATGAACCATGTGTCTATGTACCTAACCATATACATCAATCCATGTACACTTCAGGGCTCTGTCCATGTACTTGCATACATTCATGTCCCCTTACATACAGTATCTACCCATGTCTTCATCCTAATAGACTAGGATCACTACATGACATGTACTCTAAATACACAGTGTTTAATTGACAATGATTATCTTCCCAAAAAGGGAATACCACACACCATTTTATCTTACACTACATGCCATGTTTTCCTGAATTTTGAATGTGAAATCCCTATGATTCACTTGAAACCCACGATTTCCAACTAAAATCCATACATCTACACCAAGGGTTCTCTAAAATCCATAATAGTATCTAAAACCAGTAAACAATGCATTAAATCAATTGGGGGTGTAAATATAGTAATTTTAACAAACTCATAGAGAAAAACCAAATCATTGGGTCTAAAATAACTCATTGAACCTATTTCACCTTGATCCTGTGATGATCGGAGTCAAAAATCAGGTTCGAAAACACCTAATATGCTTGGTTTGGTCTTCAGTCATCTATCATGAAAAGGGGATCCTTCCTCTCCTATGTCATGCATGGGAACTAAAGGGTATGTGGTTGGTTAATTAATTTTATTTTATAAAATTAATAATCCTCCATTAAACATCCCACCAGTGGCTACCACTAACTTGTCATCTGACACCAACAAACTTTATGTCGCACTTAAGGTAAAAACCATGTTCTAAACTCAACATCGGCCTCATATTTCAGATCCAAAACTCTGCTCTAGATTCATTACATGATTCCAAAAAAACAATGTTTACAAGATATAAAATATAAAATATAAAATATATTTAATATCATGGAATGGAGGATCTTCGGGCCTCGGAATCCCATGTAGGAACCTAATTTCAAAAATATTCTAAAATTTTTTCAAATTCGTACATGGAAAAACTAGATTCACTACACTCTCCCCACCTTAAATGATTTTCATCCTGAAATTTGAAAGCCTACACACAAGGGAGGAAACCTGAGCTCTCAACTGGTTTATCCACTCTAGAGAGTTTTTCCTAAGCATTCATGTGCTATCAAAGAACATGAACTCAAAGGAACCACAAGAACAAGAATGTTACTCTCAATTTAAAACCCAAACGCATTTAGGTACATCAAAAGGCCACTCCACAGCTACGATCTAACTTAAACTAGGTTGATATCATACAATAAAGCATGCACATGCCTCCTCACTGATGGTGGGTGAGAAACACAAATAACCCTATCTATCTAATGTATCAGGGTCTAGATGTACTCTACCTCACTAACGTGATGTAAATAATGACATAACCCAGTAGTCCTCTTCACCATTGGATTAACTACACAATAAATATCCATCACCAGAACCAAATCTAGTCCCACAAACTTTGTATCTAACTAGATCTGACCAGTATAACAGAGACCTATAGGTCCTTCCGAATGTGACATTAAATGGTGTTATGCCAATGGTGGAGTGAAAAATTCACCATTCCATCATGAAAACTCATAGAAAGTTCTCCAAGACATGAAAAAATTGACTTACCTAGAAGAACTGTCCCTCTATCGGGTATAACACTAAAGGAAAAGAACCTCTCTGGTACCTCATCTCATCACATGAATGGTGTGATCTTCAATCCGCATAATGTTGATACCCTCCCAGTGTTTAAAAAATCCATCAAGAAAATTTTTCGGGGATATATGGTCAGGCGAATCCTTTCAAAAAAAATGTCCTAGATATTACCCCCACCTTGTTTAAAAAGAAGAAGGGTAACAGCCCAAAAGTAGAGACATTTATCACCATCCTCAAGCATATAACATTAATATATAATGTCAAGCACATGAAGGAACCAAAAAATTAATTATTACCAAAAAATATAAAACCGGTTGATGGATACAATTATCAAGTCTCATATCCACCTCCTAAGTGAAAAACAAAGGGCTACCTCACTGTACACAATGGGTCTTACCATTCTTTCCTCCTACAAACCTATAATTACACCATAATTTATGAAGCTCCACAAGAGTCAACCAATATACTGATGAAAATATCATGGTATTCCATAGGTTCCAGTATATGTAGAAGTTTTGATCTCAGTGGGATGGTAAGGTAGACACATCAAATACAAAAAATGTGATAACAGTTATTTAGGAAACCCCCGCTGAAAAATACATCAAATATTTAGCAGTGGGTTTTTAAAAAAAATACAAAATATTTTTAATTTCTGAAAATACACACTTCATCCCCATGTCCCTAAGCCTCTATTTCTGCTCCCCACTTCTCTCCACTGAGTCCCCATCTCTCGGAACCTAAGCTCAATTCCTAACCAACATCGTCTCCCCTCACTACTTCCCACATTCCCCTCACTACTAACCCACCATTCCACCCACCGAGATTATATGTTTTCCATGACCACGGATCCTCGAGACCCCATCTTCTCCCCTCATACCTGCCCCTTTTCCCCCTCAGTGCCACCCCTTCCCCCTTGAAACTCCCCTCATTCCCCCTCGCCCCTTCCCCCTGTTACCCCTTTCCGCTACCCCCATTCCCCCGACCCCTATGCCCCTTCCCCTATCTCCTCCTCCCATTTATATTTCATCACAACCCATGGATAAACCTGAATAAATTTTGGTTCTTTATTTTGTTGATTTCTGGTTCTTAGGGTTTGTGATGAGTGATTTGAGACCCATTCTTGGGATGTTCCTTGAAGTTGGTGGTTTTTCCCCATTTAATTTAGGTTTTTATTTTGTTCGTCCATTTTGGAACAAATTAAATTATGTATTTTGGGATTTTTAGGTTACTCATAATTTTTAGGGAGAATTTATATATTTTGAGGTGTAATTTCATCATCATTTTCAAGGGCAATGAGTTTCTGGTAGGTTCCCCTATTTTAGGTATTTAAATTATAGAACCTAGATTTCTTGTTTTTTTAATCCCCCATTTAAATATCAAATGGTTATAATAAATATTTGTAAGGGATGTATGAATGAGAAAAAATGTTTCAGTTGATATATACTTCACCTTTTTGAAAATATTCAAACTTATTAATTCTATGACATCAATCGTTATGATGTTAACTTCTATTGTCAACTTTAAACTATTTCTAATTTAAAATAATCATCCTTGAAATCATTTACATAAAAATTTTACCAAGTAACTATTTTTTTTATTACTGAATAGAAAATATAAAAATACATTATGATAAAGTTTCAATCTCTTATGTTATAGAAACTAAATTTAACTCTTTATATATATCTTACCATCATATACTAATACTATTTTTGGATATTATGTGTATAATAAAATTTCACGTTAGTAGACATAATAATTAATGGAATAATTATATTCACATTCACCGAGTAATTAAATGTAACTATTTCATTTTTCATCAATATAACATATCCCAAACTCTTTAAGATATTTAGTGAAATCACTTTAACTTAAGAGTAGTAAAATCTTTTTTACATTTACGTTTAACTTCTCAACATCTAAATATACTATTTATAGCTAATTAAATAGTATGTTTTTTATAATATCATGATAATTTACATAAACACATTTTTATTTAGAAAATAACTTTTATTTCCTTTTAGTATGAATATTATCAAAAAAATGTATTCTTACTATATTAAGCATAGTATTCTGTGTGCTTAGAGAATTTTCCTTTCTATATGGGTGTATATAAAAATAAAATATAAATGGTTGGTTGGAACAACTTACCTTATATTTTAATAAATATTTGGATCAATTTTCTATCCTTGATAAATAATTTTTATCCTTTTCACTTTTTAGAAGCATGTTATAGAATTTGATGAATCATAAACAATGTTTATACAATTAGTTATCTCATTTTTATATGAAATCATTATTAATGAGAAACGTCTACAATTATATAGTAGAAGTGAGATGAGGATACAAGTCCTTTTTCTTAGAACAATTTAATCTAAATAAACCCCTTAACAATCAAATATTTTATATAGAAAATCTATGCTTCATTGTGTAAATATATACTACAGGATCTATTAATTCATCCTTTGATTTTGAACACCTCTATATTGATAAAACATTTAATGTACAAATTGTTTTTATCACATAACCTTTTAAACAAATGTACTAATTTTTATAACATATAAATTAGACAATAAAATTAAATGTATTTAAAAAAACTTCTTCATGTTCCTAATATAATTCAATATTATGAAATCAATACTCATTCCTTATGAAAAAACACTTAATTTTAAGTTAATGTTAATGAATATATGTAAAAACATTATTTTACTCTCAAACTAAATTGTCTTCTTCAAATTTGAAATTTTATCCACTAATATTTTGTTTATAAAACACCAGATCATAGACATCACATGCCTATATCACTTATTCTAAATTATTTATAATAATGGGTATATGTTTTTTCATTGAATTAATTAATATGGTCATAAACTTTCTCTATAATAAAATATAATGAATCCTATAACTCTAACAAGAATGGTGGAAACCTAATCTCTCAAAAATTCATAAGAATTCTTAATCATATTCAGTATCATTGACATGACCAATTATATTGGGTATGTGAGACAAAAATTCCATCATTAGCTTTCTATATAATTCATATGGAAAGTTAAGTAAATCATTCTATTATTATCATATCTATTTAGATTAAGTTATTGACCATATTCAACAAAAGGTTACTCATGAATATTTTTCATTTATAAATAAATTGTCTTTACATAAGAACTATTTTTATATTACCATTCAGAGGATTTTCATATATTATGATTCTCTATTCTCATAATTAATTTGAAATTTATGTTTTTTGATTATGATGATATTATCTAAAATAAAACATTTTATCATATGAGCATCTTGTTTTATTACCTATTAATAATGAGTTTTATTAAAGGGGATCCCCATAAAATGATGACTCCCTTTTTGATTCATTATATCAATTAGTGAGAAATGATATATATTTTACTATGCACTGAGTTCACTATTGAATTACCCTCACCACTTAGCTAAATAGCTAGCGATGTATCTCAATAATATCATATATATAACTCTTGCATAGTTGAGTAGACAAATAATTTTTCAATTCATCCTATGTTTCAGACCACCTACCTTTCAATCTTATACTAACTGCTGGGGTTTCCAAACTATGTATTATGAAAATAAAATCCAAAGAACATGTTTACATTAAACTATTTAGGGGAACCAACTATAAAATTACATATATAGTTTGACAATTGAGGGTCCAATATGACTTCATTTATATATACAAGATTTTTCATGGGAATTTTTTTTTTCATGAATCTACCTAGTAAAATAATTTAGGTCTTGACACGTTCTAATGTGGAAGGACTCTAAAACAAAATATTTTGAAATTTATTTTATTCTCACAATGTTTTCCCATATTATTCTATTTATTTATTCATGTTTCTAATGATTTACCCTCTTAAACACTTTTTTGTTTTTTTCACTTCCATTTATCTCTTTTCCTAATTAGTAATACATATGTGTTTTTAATTTTTTTATAATTTATATGAACATTATGATATAGGTGGATACAATCTGGATCACATTATTGTGGAACACACCTCAATATGCTAAGTGTTTAGTGGAATTTTTATATTTTTCAATTTCCAATCAATCTTTTGATGGAGAAATAAGATGTACATATCCTAAATGTAAAATTATAATATTGGTAAAGATACATGAAGTTTATTAACACTTTATATTGATTAAATTCCCTAATCATTATTTTTATTGGATTTGGCATGGAGAATCCAATATTACATAATGTTTTTAGACTAATTCCAATTAACAAAATGACCTCCCAACTTCATTGAAAATGTAAAATGAAATGAAAAAACATATAAATGATTATTTTGACATTATAATAAAAAATTAAACATCAACACATATCGTAATAACTAGTAGAGTGTGCTATAAATAGTTACATGACATGTGATATTTTTGGGACTATAGGAAAACTAGATCAAGATTGTAATAGATCATTGGATACTCCTATTGATTTTTTTTTGATTAATATAAGAGATAAATTCACTAAGTAGAAATATTGATTTCATAATTTAGTTGATGATGGAAATCAAAAGTTGTATGTTTGATGTTTGATGAAACATCCACTCAAACTCAACTACATGGGAAATCAAAAATCATTCCCACTATTAGATGATCATTTGGGAGGATCTAAAATTTTACACTAACATAAATAGAATTATAATAGGAACATAGATAATTTCTACTGAATAGTGAAATTAAACATCCATTTATTGAAGATCTCATGATACAAATAAAGATACATATGAGAGGACAAACACAAAATGAGAAAGATATAAAAATCTACAAATAAATAGATTTTATAATGGGTTTAATAATGTGTATGTTCATAAATATTGAAATCAATATAGATATTAGGTTGACACATATTTTATAATTCTAAATATGTATATTACTTTTTGTAGATCATCAATATTAGTACTCAGGCTGAGTTTTCAGAAGATTTGATGTTTTTTTCATGAGGCACTCTAAAATAGGATTGAAAATTAAATGCTTACAATGTCAATGGATTTAAATTTTGTACATTTGTTCAGTAATAGGGTTTGAAAACTCAAAATAGTTGTAAATTTATAATTTATAATTGGAATACTATGAAAAATTAACTAATAATAATGAATTAAACTACCATCTGATATTTTTATTTGTTTTATTCAAATGAATGTGTGTCGATATTTCCAGGGGTATTAAAAGAGATTCCTTGAAATTTACTTCTTTGAAATTATCTCTCTTGATGGATGTTTGTGACCATGAATTACATGATATGTATATCCATTCATCATAAGAGAAAATGATATATTTTGTGGAAGATGTTTTGGATAAAGGGTGGAGTGTTGTTGTTCACATAAAACAAATGGAATTTTATGATATGAGTGATGAAGTGGAATATTTTTCATCAAACATTTAATCCCATCAACAATAAGAAAAAACTCATTTTTTATCATGGTATTGAAAATATTATTCTTGTAAGAGTGGATAATGTAGATGGAGTAAGGATGGGGAAATAAAATTACATGATTATAGGACAAAATGATTTTATGTGCAGTCATCCATTAATTTATTGACCACTAATGTCATATATACAACCATTCATTATAATTTCAATGTATATTTTGGTTTTCAATAATGTACATATGTTATTAGTTATAAATTTTTTTTGGCATGAGGTTCTTGAAATATATGTTCTGATGTTAATTTTATTGGATTAAATGATAAGAATTACATGGATGAAGCATTTTACTGATTAAAGTCAACTCCCAGTAGATGTTACCTTGAGAACACTGATGGATGATGATCCATCGGTCTCCCTCCCAAAAGAATCTGAGACACCCTATGTCTTCCCCAGTAGTATCTCTCACACCCTCCATTCTGTCATCATATTGCACAACCTCCTTCTCCATCCCATTAGCATATGAGGCAGTGCCTTCCCATTCAATAGGTTCTTCATTAAGGGAACAAGTCGTCACTCCTTTTTATTCATGAGGATATTAGAGGGTGATAGTTATAGGTATATATTTTAATGTGAATAATTTTATTCCATTTTTTATACAACTAAATATTTTTTCATATAAAATGAATACAATGTTACTATGGGGAGAAATATGAACTGTTATGATGTTTGGAATCTAAATATAATGAATATAGCTATCCTATTTGACTGTTATGTGTTCCCCTTGGATGATTCCACTTGATTATTTGTCTAGATTCTAGGCTAGCTGGTGAGAGATCTGATTACCCATCCGATTACCTATGTTGATTGGAGGCATGTGCCTAAAAATAGGAAAAATTAAGTCTTTGGTTCCCAGAATAAGGTAATTATAATACATTATGTTGTCATATATTGTCATTATGTTATTAAATTCTAATATTTTAAAGATAAATCTCTTTGTAAAGATGTTATTGTAATTTATCACTGCATATATTATCACACGAATGTGGAAATTTTAAATTTTGGGTATGAAATGGAAGGATATTAAATTGATAATATGGAAGGAATTCAATGATGCGTCATTGAAAACTCAATAGCTGTATGATAAGGTACCTGAAGGGGTACCTGGATAGAAATGAAAGGTTTTTACTGATATCCATCTTCAAGAGAAGCAAATGGTATTGAAATATTTATTATTATATTAATATAATTTTACATATATACATTAATATAAAAATGATGTAGTAGTGCATAAATTACAATTAAATTACATGTTATTTATTTTAGGATGTTTCAATGAAAAATGAATCATGTTGAGCTAAACAAATAGTCCCCCACACAACCAGGTCAAAGATTGTTTCAAGAAACAAATCTACTCTGGTAATATTTTCATTTGTTTATATATTTATAAGATAAAATTATCTATTTCATATATTAAATTTTTTATTTATCTTTGTTTTATGTAGTAATAGAATTTAGGGAACCTAGTACCCTGAACATAATTTTGGTCGGATGTTCATAAAAAATCTTATGGGAGTTATGTTAATGATCCCCCAATGAATTTGGCGTACAAATTTCCTTTTAATTATAATAAATTATATTCATTTTTCACAATGTTAATATGTATTTCTTAAAATAGGAATGATATTTGATTTATAGGTAATAATAAAATAAACATTAGATGCCAATCCCACGCAGCCCTTCATGGTATCCCATGAGGATCCCATTTGCCAAGTCCTTGGGAAAGATCATTTTGGTTGTGTGGGTGGGATGGGTTTGGGAACATTACTATCAAAGGTATTTGGTAGTCCATTAAGTGTTGTAGCATCACCTACCCCTGGTGTAAGTTACTCCCTACCTTGATATTCTTAGTGGGGGTTTGTTGAAATTAAAAGAATTATATAGGAAGATGGTACCAATATAGAGATAAAATATGCAAAGGTCATTAATATATTGAAATGGTTGATGGAATTATATCATAAGACAACTGGATATATCCCCAATGATAGTTACTTGAATGATGTTAGTGAGAATTTAAATCAGAAAACTTAAAAATCATTTATTAGAAAAAACATTTATTTTTTTAAGATCGAATTTAAATTTACAACACTATTAAATTTTCAACAGAATTATAATGTAGGTTCCAGTTGCAGGGAGTGAAGACAGAGACAAAGAGGGTGTTGATCAGAGTTCATCAGTTAGTGATTAGTGTTCACTTTGGATTCAATGATGATGTGTAACTAATCTTATGATTGGATAACAATAATATAGTAATTCTAAAACTATGTCTATGTTTCTAGTTGGGATATCTTTATTTATGTTATATTTCATGAAAATATATATGCATGGTTCTTTTGATATGTTTTATTCTGATGTTTACTTTATGATGTTTTCAATAAATATTCTACTGGGGATGAATAGTGACACCCCCATACCACTCTTATATTAAATATGATATAATTACAATTTTTTTAAAAAAAATTATGATTTTATGAATATAACTTTGATTATTGAGAGGAATTTTTCTAATGAAAGGATTCCATATAGATATGTGTAGCTATTCATAAAACCTAATGATTTGGGAAAAAAATTAGATGAATCTTATGTATGGGATTTCCTTATGACAAAAGGTTAGTGCAAGACCATGTGAATTAAAGTTGTAACAATAGTAAAATACATACACATGAAGATTTTAGATCAATTCTATGTAGTTTCTCATTGTAAAAAAACATCCCCATATCTCCAATATTATGATATGATAATTCATTGATTTCATGAAACCCTATAAATGAATCAGTGGAAAATTTCATCCAAAAGAAAACATGCACTGAGTTATAATCATCCGACTTTGTTTATGTACTATAAATAGGTTTTTTCATATAACATGTACATGGTATCACTATATATGGTCATTTTATTTTTATGAAACTAGCCCCAATGATCAATGATCCTGGATCTACTAATACACATATTTCCAATGAAACAGTTAAAACATACCTCTATCTAGATTTCCAACTTCTAGAATATATAATGTTATTGGTATTATGAACTCCCATTGATCCTTACTACATGTGAAATATGGATAAAAGTATGTATAGAACACTAAATCCAGTTTAGTCTCAACTTTTCAAGAGTCCACTTCCATCAATAAAATTTTATTTATATTGATCTGATCATATTCTGATGATTTTATACATAGTTATTGAAGAAATATATAACTACCATTGAAAATATTCATGTTTAATAGTCATAGGATATAGATCTCATGTTATAACAATTAAGTGTTTAAATTCATCAATACATTGATGATAATAGAGAAATAAATAAAAAAACATATGGATTTTGAGAGTATCATTATATGATATTACCCCGACAAATTATTGAAGTTCATAACTCCCATTTAGTATTCATGGTTAGTCTACTCAAATTTTAGGTGAATAAAACTATATGTCCTTAAATAATTCCACATTTAACTATGATCTATTTTCTTATATACCAATATTATAGTCCAATTAACTCATTAAAATTATTCTTTATGAAGTTATGTTTAATTATAATGTATCATATGATATTGTCATATCTTTTCATGTTTTGATTCATTTTATTTACTCATTATGGAGCTTGAAAACCTATCACTACCTATGAAGACCACACTCACAAACATTATGTACTGAAAAAATCATATATCAACAAAGTATCTATATCATTCCTTCCACCCATTCTTATAAACTCATGAAAACTATTCCATTAACACCATATTCTTGAAATCTACAGGTTTGAAATGCCATTACACTATTAAGAAGTCTCTTCTGGTGCTATAGTCTTATCAAAAATAAACATTTACCATAAATCCCCCACCATGAATCCCAAGTCATTTAAAAAATATTCATCAATTACTTATTTCATCTTTTTGGACCATCCCATACTCATTATTTCATTCCAAAAATTGATAGAACAACCACTCGAATAATCACATGTTCTCATGAACATGCCACATAATCCCCTTTCAAATGTTTAAACATAAAAACCATAGTGTCACTTATCCCAACTAAAATTAGGATAGATAACATATGATAGAAATGATAACCAACACCAAATAATCCATGGAATTTATACAATATTTGGAAACTGATCCATCAAAAAATAGAACTTCAGGTCTTATGATGTTATACCACAATCTCTCTTTCCTAGAGGACCTCCCTAAATTTCATTGATTTGAGAGACTAATACATCTGATAACTTCATCATTAAAACCTGCTTTATGGAAATAAATCAACAAAACACATCAATCTATATGGAATAACACATCTATTATTTATATGATGTATTTCTATTTTTAAAACCACATATATGGAACATTATTAAATATAATTTTACATTAAAACAATATAAGAGTAGTATCACTTGAAACCTCTATGATATAAAAAATTCACCATTATAACATCAATTCATGCATAACACATGAAACATTATCCTACCGAAATAGAACTCCAAATAAATCTAAGAAATGTAAAAGGAAAGATTATTTCTTTTAAAGTTATTTTATAATCTATCATACAAGATCTAAATGATACATTGATGAACAAAAAATGGTACAATATTCACAATGGACATGGAAAACCTTTTATAAAACTCATACTACTTCATATATTTTCCATATTCAGGGTGGAAATTCATTGGAAACACTGTAATCCACTTAATAAGAGGAAAATGGTAGTATTAAAACCATGTCCTGTCATCATAAAATAACAAAACATGTGATTTTTTTGTTAATTGTTTCAATTGAATGATTGATTTATTCACATGGGACTAAAATATTATGTTTTAAGATGATAAATATTTTGGCCTAATTATTAAAGTTTTGGTTATATTATTATTACTATTCGGATTATTTTTTTTATATTTTCTTACTAGTGTATCTTGTTTGGCTGTTCTGGAGTTGCAGATTTTGTAGAATATTTTTTTGGAAATTGATATATAGATTTTGTTTAACCTACAGTTATTTATGAAAAATTATTATTTATAGGTGATTTAATCTACCACTATATAAGGTCAAAATGTTTTAGTGTATTTTTTTGGTTATATCATTCTTTTACCCTACCAAAAATGGAAAGTGGATAGTTTCGGTTTAAATCGATGCAATTCCATTGACAATTTTGTTAGGGGAAATGACTAATAAAATAAGAAAACACTTATTAATTAATTTTATAAGATTTTTTTGAGAAAACATTGCTAAATGTATTAAATTGAAATGAGTTGGTTGTTGATTCCATATTTAGTAGTGATTTTTGTAAATTTCTACAGAACCATATGGTGGTGGTTTAGGCGACCCTAAAATAAAAAAAAATGCCACTATCTGCCTATTTTTTTGTATTGGTCCTTAGGAAGAGGTTTATAATTCCTTCTCTACAGAAAGAAACCAAATCCTCATAGTACCACTACTTCAAGGGTCATACTAGCCATCTGAAAAAATATGGTTGTATCTTCATACACATGAGATCATACTACTCATCCAAAGATCACTCCCCTATAAGGAGGAAACACTATCCCCAAATATGGAAATACAATCATTCCTACTGGTGAAAAAATATGATAATGGATCATTTTCAACCTATTCGTACTGAGAAAAGCATCATAAAAACTCTATCTGCCACTGTGCAAAGGTTATATGTGAGGCACTATCTCCACCAGAGTCGAGTCGCACTACATATATGACTCTTTAAACTCCAATAATCTCTGTCTGAGCCTTTAAACTTAAGGGTCAAGAAAAAGGATCCCCTAGTATCATTATTCCTCGAAGAGGGGTCCACTCTTGAAAAAATGGATCAAAACTGTGCATCTTCTATGGGAATAGTAATGAAACATTTCATACCACAAACCACACTCGATCCTAAAACTAATAAACCTATTCTACTTAAATATTATCATTTCCATTTAAAACCTATTAATCCAAACTAGGGTATACTCTAACACCTCAACTGACCAAGCCACACTGAACTAACATGTCAAAGAAAATCATCCACCACAGTGAGACCCTATCTGATTTTGGTGAAATAGACTCACCTACATGGTCTTTTATCACATCACAATAACTCATCTCAATTGGGGATGTTCCCCTATCTCTCATGATTAAGAATTCACATCAAATATCACCATCACATAGCTATATTGATACCCCATTTCACCCTAGATAAATCTCGAGCAAGAAGTGAAAGACAAGGGTTTCTCTCAACTATATCTAATAATACTACTAAAAAATGTAGAAGTGATATATATAGTAACACTAATCATCCTCTAAGAATCCAGTTCATAGGCCTTTGTGGCCAATTTTAGTCCTCACCCCTTCCCCCAGCTCTCTATCCCTAGAATAGACCACCTAGGGGTGGTGGTGGTAGCATATCAAATTTTATGACACATCCTACTACTCTCCCCACTCCTTTTTAATGTATTCCATCATGTACAACTCCATGATATTATTTTTATATCTTCCAAGGTGGCCCATCAATCATCTCCCACTTAGAAGCACAGAAGGCCAGACAATCACACAGAATATGTACCCTTCCATCATAAGTGAATCACTACCACTCCCGTAGAAGAATAAAATCTTCTTGGGAGATCTGAACCATTGAACCTATATCTTGGGATTTAATCCAAAATCATCTAACATGCTTTTCCCCCTATGTGTGTCATCGACCACCAGCTAGCATGGTCTCAGATACTGTGTTACCACATCAACATTTAGAGTATGCTTAGAAAAAATCATTCCAATCCAAAAGTCCTCTCAAGAACCCATTCATATGTGGGAATTCTTAGTGATATCACTATAGAACTGATATCCTGGAATATTCCCTAATCAAATAATCACTCTTGAAAAAAATAGACCTCGAACCATTTCTAGAGAATATAAAAAATATTTTTTGAACCTAACAAAATAAACTTCCATGGTCATGCTACCCTATTGAAAGATACAGAATCTCATGGATATGAACTAATCATAATGTGGATGTATAAATTTTTTCCCTAAACAGCTGATGAAACACCATACAATTGAGTGTCATCTCATTGTGTGCCTAATTTACCAGACTCCACCATCACCCATACATGACCTGTATAATTCATACCACTCAGCCCACCATCTGATCGATAGGTGTACTCACAAGGTGGAAAACACTTTTGCCTGCTTCATGCTAGTCATCAACTTCATTGGGGTTCGGCACGACTTGGTAACTAGGAGGTATTTCTCCATTAAAACTCTTGCATCCCAGTCATAATACATGTATTCTCATCCCAAAAATCTGACACAACCTACTTCATAATAGGTGGTGGAATGACATGAAAACTACTTGGAGGTACTACATTTATTGAAGACCCATACATTAAAGCCTCGTCACTAGGAAGATCATCATCCCAATCCAAATAGGGAATGCTGGCTAGTTATCTTCACAATTGCATCATGGAAGAGAAATAAGACGTGACACTGAAAATGAGTATATCAGGGGAGATGACTCAAGAAGGACATTGAAACAAAAACCCAATCCAATATGATGTATGTAAAAAAATTATCATTGTAACTAGTTCATAAATGTTTTGAGTTAACAAGAAAGTTATCAGAGTGTTGGTGAATGGATACTTCAATTACTACACAAACACTGGAGTCCCTTTCCTTAAATGAAAACTTGAAACACATCAACACTATCACCATAAAACCCAAACCAATCCCAAAACTAGAAAACTCTAAACTATGGTCATAAGTAATGTCCTTCTCTAATACCTCTCTCTAATGTCTTGACACACTAAGTCCCACCTAGCAAGTGGATGGTTGAGCCTCCACTACACAATGACCAACTCTAATAGTCAAGGGGCCAACAACCAACCCTGAGTAGGCTTATCACACACATGGGGGTCCATATCCTATGCTACATATAGACATGAAAACAATAAAAATATCAATGAAACAATATGGAGATATTTAAACGAATTATAAAATAATGAATTCTTAAATCTATCCCACAAATACATTATGATAAAACTAGAAAAAAATAAAATAGAAAAATATAAGCCCTCTAAACTTGTGAATGTTTCCGAACTAATAATAATAAGGGTATTTTTTCAATCTCAACCACCAGTATACACCTCACTATGTCTAGCTCTCTGAGATCTACCTAAACCAGCTCCTCCCAGGGCTCTATTAAAAGGACTGTTGTCTGTATAAGACACTATATGTGTAGGAAGATCCCATGTAGTGGTTATTGTAACAATACATAGTAGAAACCCCAAAAACCCAAAATAAAAGGGAGAAACTGAAAAAAAAAACTCAAACCAAATCTAGAGGAGAAAACAGAAGTGATAGAGAATAAGATAATTCATCTCAATCTCTCCACAAATATATATGACTATTTATCTCATTTCCACATGGTGTGTCAATTTGAAATCACCACAAGGAATCCCAGAATATCCCAAAATAAATCATCCTTGACTCTATGTCACTTGAGATCCACACCTCAATACTAGCTACAAGATTCTACTTGATGCTCAAAGTATCTTTCGTCTAAGAGTATGTTCTCCATGAGCCCTTCCATCCACGATTGAAATCAACCAAGAGATATCACTCATCAGATGCATCTCTATCATCCCTGGTGGAACCCATCAAGGAGATATCACTCATCTAGTACTACAAATCCGATGACACACCATCACCATCCCAAATGACATACATATGAGAGAACACTTTAATTGGGTATCACCACATATAATGTCACACTAGAACCCAACAGATATTGATACTTAGGTAGGGGATCACACCCATACTTAATGGGGACTCCTCTAATCCTACTAGATACTTAGAAGATCTCATAACATATAAATGGGATCACTCCTAGAACTACTGGGGGACGCCATGAACCCAATCTGGAACTCTGGAAATCATGTCACTCAGATTAGAGAGCATCCCCTTGGTAGTGTAGGTCACAACAATTCCATGAACCCTATCTAGACAACATGATAATTAGGAAATCATATAGAAAATAATAGCAAAATCCCTATTGAAATCACCTACTAAATAGGGGATTGTATACCAGACGATACCACAAACCCTGCTGGGCTAACATTCTAGATAGGGGATCACCACTCATGTAGTGTTTATAGAGACCCTACTTTTTATTACATTATTAATACATCATTTTAAAGAAAAACAATATAATAGTGTTAAAAAATCAGGATCCAGAGGTTTAGTGTATTGGTAAAATATCGACCAAATATAACATTTACATAATAAAATATAAATATTATGTAATTATTTATAATCTAGATTCTTTGTGGCCCTAATATACGACTTAGTATAAGTAGTCCACATAGGATATAAAAAAAGTGTCATCTGAAATACAAGTAAGAGGATATATAAGAACACAAATCAATATAACAAGGGTCATCATAATCATCATCATAAGTATGGGATCATCATCATAATTTTGAGAGGAAGAATTAGAAATAAAGCATCGAATGTGGAAATTCATAAAAAGGAAACATCATTTCTTAGTGGTCAAATACCACACATAGTTGTAAACAAAGATAGCATCAGGTTAACAAAGAACATAAGTGAATAATCATAAAATCATTATTGTGAACAAATCCAGCTTCATGTTCATTAATATTTCACATTATCACATTAGATACCTCACATTAACCAATTAATTTGAGTACTATATAATTTTGGTGACAACTGTCACATCATAACATTTACATAGTCATGCATGCGACTTTAAATGTATATCAATATTGAGCATAAAATAACCCATGGAAAGGAATGGAGATCATTTAATACATCATAAATCCATGAAAATACATTGGGGTTAAAAAATGTAATATCATATTGGTATATGAATCATCAATCATGGGTGAAGAAGAAATGATCTCAAGAGAATTCAATTATGTGTTTTTAGAAAGAAGAGTTATTTTGAAAAATATTTTCATTTTTCATAAAAACATATTGAAAAAATGTATATACTAGAAAAGAAAATGTAAATATAATGAAATTATATTTAATGAGTATTAAATGCACATCCACAATGAAATTTTTAATGGAAGAGGAAGAACCCTAAGAAAGGAAATTGGATTCGAGAATCCCTATATCTTATGTCCAAATGCTTTCTTCACTTTAATATCCTAGATAATCTAATTAGATCCATTAATTAATAAAAAAACCTATTATACATGTATTTTATTTATTTTAATGTTATTAAGTTTATTTATGGCCATTATGATGAGTTGTAGAGTTTAATTTAATCCTCCAGGGGTGTTCTTTTTCTTTGTTTTCATGATCGGTTTACTTGTATACATGTATGTAAAATCTAAGAAAATGGGAATAATTGTCTAGAATGGAAATTATATTTTATTAGTAAAATTAAAATATTTTAAATGGTCTTATATATATATATTCATATAAATGTACGATTCATTAAATAAAATGTAAATGATAATCGTTTAAATTATTTTTGGTGGTTTTCAACCACAACAAACACAATTTGATTAATAAATTACTATTATATATATATGTTTGTTAAAGAACATAAAAAATGTAATAAAATACATATTAAAATATTTTTCAACCATTAAAATAGCTTTATATCAATCCTTGGTTGTGGTAAAATAAAATGAAAACGTATCGGCCATGATAGGGGTAAATTGACACATCCGGGAAAAAAATTTCATTTTTAGAATAAAAGGGAGAATAGAAGAGGTTTGATGATGGATTGTCCCATTAACATAATAAAATTAAAGTATATAGAAGATAATATATTTATCATTACACTTGGATAAATCTATCTGAGGAGAGAATAAGAAAAGAGACAAAATTGAAAAGAAATTAAAAGAAAATAAAATAAGATTTTACCTCTTGAATTATCCTCCTTGAGAACCTCCTTAGGGAAATTTAATTTGGACTTTTTAGGAGACAAAAGGATCATGGAAATGGGGGGGAGACTTAAAAAGATGATTGAGCAGAAATTTGATAAGCTTTAAGGCTTAGATGGTGTGAGGAGATGAGGTGGTGTGGGATGCAATTTATTGGGAAGGAGAGGATTTTTTTATTATTTTATTAATTATTCTGTTATTTTAGCTCAAGACAATGAATAGTTTGAAAATAATTGGTAAATATATTAAATAATGAAAGATAGTTTTAGATTTGAGTGATTAAATCAGAAAGGAATCAATAAATAGTGTATTCAATTTATAATGTTATATACCGTAAATTACATTATTTCGCTATTAAAAAAATCAACTATTTTAGAAAAATCACAAAACTTACCCCTAATTTTTTTATTTTTAGAATTAAAAAATGAAATCCATATTATAAATTTTTCTAAATATGTGAAATTAATTTTTTAATAAAAATCCCCATTTATTAGAAAAATATAGATTTTAAAATTATAATTGATGTTACAAAAATTTGAAAAATTAACTAAGGTCCCATAAATTTAAAAAATAATAATATGAAAATAAAATATTAATTTATGAATAAATGTTATGACAATACATTTTTTATAAGTCTTTATATTAATTAAAAAAAATTAATTAATAATTTATGACTTTCAAAAATACCAACAATTAATTTTTCATTTCAAAAAAATTTATTTACCTATACCATAATATAATTATATAATATTTTCCTTAATAAGATGCCAAAGTTTTATTTATAATTTCATATGTGAGGTTTCTATTGTATTGGATAGATTAATATACTAATTTCCATGTTACTAATTTAAGGGTCAAATTACCATTCCATAAGTATTGGTTCCTTAACTTTTAGAAATACCCCTTATTTCATTAATTATTCGTTTATAGAGTTTTGATTATTTTTCATATGTGATTTTATGTGATTTATGCTATATAGAATTATTATAAGAAGGGAGTTTCCATTAATAAAGGTTAGGTTTTTAAAAAAATTTCCCCCTTATAGAATTTATCTGTCCAAATTTCATTTTCCATATTATGATTTAAACAATTGTGGGTACTTATCCTTTGTCGCTTCCTTTGGTTCCCATGTTTACTCTTCATAATTATGGTTCCAACATAGTACCTTGATGAGTTGAGTTATCTTGTTGCATAGAACTTTAACTCTACTATCAAAGATCTCCATCGACTATTCCTCATAAGAGAGATCATTTTGAACTGTACCACCTATGGATTCAGCACATGTGATGGATCTAGTATGTACTTCCTCAAGAGGGATATAGGTAATAAATCATGTACCCGAGACACGAGAGTTAGAATTTCCAGTCGATAGGCTACTACTTCGAGTCAATCAAGAATCTCTAAGGGGACGATTTACTTGACACTCATCTTTCTTTCCTTCCCAAATCTCACGATCCTCTTCCATGTAGATATGTGGATAAATTACATGTATCTATACATAAAATCTAGGTCTCATCGATGATTGTCTACAAAGCTCCTCCATTTATATTTGGTTTCCTTGATGTTATGCTAAATGGTTATAACCATTTATATCATTTCTTCACCCATTTCAAGTCCTAAAAGCTTGCACTCACTAACTTCTTCCAAGCATGTCGATGTTCTACATCTTTTGCCATAAAGGGAATTATATGGATCTATTTTGATGCTTGAGTGGAAACTATTGTTGTAAGGTAACTATGTCAAAAGAATATTTGGTCCCATCCTCTTTCGAAGTCCATAGAAATTATTGTCAATAAGTCTTCTAGTGTCTGAATAGTCCATTTATATTTTCCATCAGTTTTAGGATGATAAGTCTTACTGACGTTCAACTCTTTTTTTAGATCATGTTGGAGAATTTCCTTGAACTTTGGGGGGAATATCAGATATCGATTAAATAAAATATATAGTGGTACTCCATGAATTATTACCACTTCTCTTATGTATATAAATGAAATTTTATCTAGTGATAAGTCCTCTAGATTTTTAGTAAAGTTATATTTCTCTGTAAGAATATCAACGACAAACCATATAGCTTTGTTTCTTCTTGATGTTCTTAGAAGTTTAGTGACAAAGACCATAGTAATATTTTCTCATTTCCATGTTGGTAAGCATAATGTTTAAATCACCCCCTTAGAATATTTTCTTTCAACATTAACTTGATTACATAACATGTTCTTTGATGTACACTCAATGATCTCTTTCTTCATATTGTCCCACTAATAGTTCTCTTAGAGATTTCGATACATCTTTACACTCCCTAGTTGAATAAAAATGGTTGAGATATGTTTATCACTCATAAGATCATTCTTTATCTCTCGATTTTATGGTACACATATTCATGACACTAATAATGAAACACCTTCCTCATCTATTTTAAACTCTGACGACTTCCCCTCTCTCGTAGCTTCCACCTTCTTCTAAACATTCACATCATTTATTTGATTACTCTTTATTTTCACCATGAGGGATGTTTGATCTATCATTTGAAAAAGTACTGGTGATGTTACTTCCTTAATGATTCCCATGTCAATCCTTTGAAAATTTAAGAATATTAGATCATTCTCAATTCTCATCATTGATAGTGATTTAGAGTCCATTCAACTTAGAGCATCCAAAACATTATTCTCTTTTCTAGAATGGTAGTGGATTAAGAATTCATAATCCTTGATGAGATATGTCCATATTCATTGGTGCATACTAATATATTTCTATATTAATATATATTTTAGGATCTTATGATAAATAAATATTTCACACTTATTCTCATAGGGATAATGCTTCCAACGCATAGATTACAGCTGGAATCTCGAAATCATATGTGGGATAATTTTTCTCATGAATTTTCAACTTCCTTGATGAATAAGATATCACATTATCAATTTTAATTAGTAAAAAACCTAAAATATTCTTTGAAGATTCACTATATACCAAAAAAATTTTCCCACTAGTCGGAATTATGAGTACTGACATGATAATAAGACTCTTTTTTACTCTTTTAAGCAGTATTTACATTCACTGGGAGAGACAACTTTTTCTCCCTTTAGAGTTTGATAAGTTAGTGGATTTAAAAATTATGACATGTTATTCACAAATCACTGGTAATAAACATCTATATTATAGAGATTAAGGATCTCCATTATAGAAGCTGTAATGGGCCACTGTTTTATTTCCTATATTTTGGAAGGGTACACAAATATTTATTTTTTTAGTGATATCATGCCCCAATAATGATACTTCCTCCATCTCGAACTCACATTTACTCTACTTTGCCTAAATTTTCTCCATTCGGAAAGTCATTAGCACAATATTCAAATTCTCCCCATGTCCCCCTTTCTCTTGGAAAATATTTGAATTTCATCTATAAAGACTACCACAATTTTTTTGATGTAATATTAAACACTCTATTCATTTATTACATGAATATTTTGAGAGAATTATAGATTCCTAATGGAATGACATGAAACTCATAGTCTCCAAAACTTATTTGAAAGGAAGTCTTGGGAATATCATCACTCTTTACATTTAATTGGTGATATCCTAACCGAAGGTCCACTTTAGAGAAATACTTTGAACCACATAGTTGACCAAACCAGTCATACATGTAACATCCCCAAATGATAAAGGGTTAAATGACTAAATGATATAAATAATGTCAACAAGGTGCACCTTCCTTTTCAGGAGCCTGTCTGATTATAACTCCACAGTTAAGCGTGCTTGGCCTAAAGTATTGATCATGACGAGTGACCTTCTGGGAAGTTTCATAGGGTGTGTGTGAGTGAGGGAAAAGCACACTGGAAAGGACAACTGTTGTCATGTGGGGACAATCATTAGTCAGATGACCCGTTCAGGCATGTGGGTAGACCCTAGGGTGGTCCCCACGTGTCTGCAGGGAAACTGGGGGTACCTGGTAGGCCATGACCCGACGACCATGTTAAGGTGGGGTGGTTGTGCTCTTACTGGGACTCAGTTGTCACATTTGGTATAAGAGGAGGAACCCAACCTTAAGTGCGGTGCACTTCCTGGGTTGAGATGTAAGGCATGGGGGTACCTGGTAGGCCATGGTCCGATAACCATGTTAAGGAGGGGAGGTTGTTCTCTTACTGGGACTCAGTTGTCACATTTTGTATCAGAGGAGGAACCCAACCTTAAGTGCGGTGCACTGCCTGGGTTGAGATGTAAGGCCCACAATGATGACGTTGTGCTCTAAAAGGGGGGGTGATTATAACATCCCCAAATGATAAAGTGTTAAATGACTAAATGATATGACTAATGTCAAAAAGGTGCACTATATTTTTAAGAGTCTACCAGATTTGAACTCCACAGTTAATCGTGCTTGTCCTGGAGTAGTGATTAGGATGGGTGACCTTCTGGGAAGTTTCTCACGGTGTGTGTGAGTGAGGAAAAAGCACACTGGAAAGGAAAAGTGTTGTCATGTGAGGACAATCATTAGTCAGATAACCCGTTAAGGCATGTAGGCAGACATTGGGGTGGGCCCCACGTGTCTGCGGGGAAACTGGTGGAACCAAGTGGGCCAGGACCCGACGACCATGTTAAGGTGGGGTGGATGTGCTGTCACTGGGACTCGGTTGTCAAAATACATCCATTTAAGGGGATAGTTTATCTTTATCATGATTTTTCGAGCTCACAATAATTACTATAGATTCACATTTATCCATCTTTCTGTTTAACGAAGAGGACTGATACATCCCATGGTCAACTACTCTGGTATATGAAACCCTTATTTATATTCTCTTATAACAGCTTCTCTAATTCTTCCCAATAAATTATGTCCATTATATAAGGTGTCTTTGATATATGCATAGATGCATGAATAATTTCAATTAATAACTCAACCTATTGGTTATGAGGAGGAATAGTCAATTCTTCATGGAACACATTAGTGTAGTACCTCACAATTGGCATGTCCTCAAGCATGATTTTATCAATTTTCCCAATAATTTTAGCAATATTTTTTTCCTCCTATGTAAATAATATCCACACCTGAGATGATGATTCTAAAGAATATTCATCCTTATCCTTAAACTTTTAAAAAATTAGAGGATATATCAGGTTGTGAAGAGTGATCTCTATTTCCCGATAGTTTATATTGGATTTGTATAAGGATAGACAATACATTCCCAATATCACATAAAACTCCACCAAAGTAAGTACGACCAAACTTACTAAGAGTTTAGTCCATAAAAATTAACTGGGGAGGAGTTATATACTTTGGAAGAAATATTTTCCCAATTTTATTTTCTCACAAATAACTCATCCTTGATTTTTTGAGGTGGGTTTCAAATAGTTCTAATAAGAAATTTAAGATATTAAAGAATATGAAAAATAAAAATAAAAAAGTATGTTCACTATTAATGAATGAATAACCTGTGTACATGTCACTACATCATTTTCAGAATCCACCTCAGTAGTAGTGATGGCATAATATTTACCTTCATCCTTTGATTTTTGTGGCTTCCAGTGCTAATTACCCTCAAGAACTCAAGTTTTAGTGCTTTGGCTTGCATATTTTACTGGCTCCATATAATTGAAGTATTGAACCATATGTGGTGCTCTCTTTTATTACACCAAATTTTCCAGCTTCATCATTTCTCTTTGAAATTCATGAAGTTGGCGACCTACTTTATACGACTTAATGTATTTCCCTATCCCTTTGATGAAATCCTCATGATGCTTTTTCCAACATTTTTACCATTTTGAGTGGTTGGGTTTTATTTCAACCTTTTTCACTCCATATTTAAACTCAATGATTCATTTCATATCACTATAGCCATGGGACCACTCTCCAAACATCATCTCTACAATGAGATCTCATGGAACAACTTCTTCATAACTCTTAAAGTCTCATATTTCAAGATCCTTTTGAAGGATCTGTTTAAAACCACTATAGAATATATCTATTTTTCTATCATTATTTATAACAAAACCTAAGTCATACCTTAAAAGACTTGTGAATGTTTCATTGTCATCCATGATAGACTCACCTTCCTTTTTCTTCAACTTTAATAATTCTCTCTCTATCCTTGTACAATGTGTAATTGGGAAATACTTGTTCTGATATGTTTGTTTAAAATCTTCCCACTCAATATATTCAATTTCATCTGTTTGATTTGTGTTCTTAATAGACTCCCAACATTTATCAGCCTATCTATCCAAATGATAAACATTAAAATTCACCTTATATGTCTCATAACAATTAAAACACATAAAGTATCTTCTCCCTTGATTTGAACGACTATTCCATGACTTGTGGATTTGAAGATTCGCTAAACTTCAGTGGTCATTTCCCTATAAAATACTTGATATCTAGTTGCTCCCTTTTAGGGGTATGTGGACATTCTAAATTATTCATTTTATATTTCATTTCCTAATACAACTGGGTAAGCATCAACACAAAACTTTAAACTCCCCCTCCAAAGGAATTGGGGATGTTGTTTGAGAAATCGGTACATTGTCCCTCACAAAAGCTGTTGGCCTAGTTCCTCCCGGTTCCCAATATTTTATAAAATAAAAAATGTTTGAAAAAAAATATAAGTCAATAGGTCCTGAATAAATAATTTATTCGATTATGAATTTAACTCAAAAGGAATTCTTATGGGGTCCCTAGGATTAAATTTTTTCAAGAAAACCTTCTTGGGTACTTACATATACTTAGTCTCATACTAAGGGGTTTCTATAATGTTTTTTGATCCTAATTCAAAAATTAACTAAATCCATCTCTAATAACAAATAACAGAGTCCCTTAATTTTGTTACATTACTATTACATCATTTTAATGATAAACAATATAATAGTGTTAAAAAACTAGGATCCAAATATTTTGTTTCTTGGGAAAAGTAGGACCAAAAATAACTTTTACATAACAAAACATGCAAATTATTTAATTCCTTGTTATCTATATTTGTAGTGGATCTCATATACTCCATAGTATAAGTAGTCACATTCGGATATACATCATATAAAGAATAGAAATAAAAGACCAGTAATAAGATAGATAATTACTTGAATCAATATAACATGGGTGAGCATAATCATCCTTATAAGTATGGTATAATCATTATAATCTTGATTGGAAGCATTAGTAAAAGGCATGGAATTTGGAAATTCATAAAAATGAAATATCATGTCTTATTGGTAAAATACAACACATAGTAGTGAAAAAATATAGCATCATGTTTACACATAACATATGTGAACAATCATAAATTCATAATTGTGAAAAAAATACCATCACGTTCATGAATATTTCACATTATCTCATGATATACATCACAATACCCAATTCATTAGATATATATAATTCTAGGTAGACCCCTCATATAATAACATCCATAGAATCATTCATGCCACTAAGAACATATATAAATCTTGGACATAAAATAACCCATGAAAAGGAATTGGTTTCATTTTAAATTTCATAAATTCATTAAAAACATTGGGGTTCTATAAATAAAAAAAACATACTGGTATATGAATCATCAATCTTGAGTGAATAAGAATAAATCTTGATAGAAGTACAAGATGTGATTTTATAAAGAAGAGTTATTTTGTAAAATATTTTTATTTTTCATAAAAAAGATTAGAATCATGTATATACTAGAAAATAAAAGTTAATAATAATGAAATAATATTTAATTATTATTATATTAATATCCACATTGAAATTTTTCATGAAATATGAATAACCCAAAGAAAGAAAATTGGGTTCGAGAATCCCCTAACCTTAAGTCCAAATTCCTTTTTCACTTTAATATCCTGGATAATCAAATTATATTAATTAACTAATAAATAATAAAAACTCTTATACATGTATTTTATTTATTATAACTTTATTAATTTACTTTATGTCCACTATGATGAGTTATAGAGTTTAATATCATCGTTTGAGAGTGTTCGTTTTCTTGGTTTTCGTGATCAGTTCGCGTGTATACATTTATTGAATATCATTCAATATAAGAATAATTGTACTGAATTAAAAGTATATGTCAAAAAATAACTTAATGGAGTTTAATTGGTCTTATATTTTTTTCTAGATATGATGAGTATTCATTTGATAAAATGTTAATGATAATCATTTAGATTAATTTCGGTGGTTTTCGATCACAACGAACTTGTTATGTTTTATTATGTTTTATTATGTATACATGTTCACTACAAAAATAAAAAAGGTTACAAAATAAGTTTTATAATATATTTTAACCATTATAATGGTTTTATGTCCATACTTGAAAGTTTTAAAAGAACATGAAAATTTACCGTCCAAGATAATGGTAAATCGACACATCACAAACGATATTTATATTTTTAGAATAAAAGGGATTGATGAAAATAATTGTTGGTGGATTATTACATTAACATAATAAAATTAATATATATATATAATAGAATTTAGTTATATTTTCACAAGTATATGGGCATATGATTAGAAAACGAGAAAAGAAAAGAGATTTAAAATAAATTAAAAGAAATTAATAGAGTATTTTACCTCTTGAATTCTCCTCCGTGAGAACCTCCTTAGGGAAATCGGATTTGGACTTTTGATGAGACCAAAGGCTCCTAGATATGTGAGAGAGTCTTGTTATGAGTATTGAGTATAAATTCGACAATCTTAAAGGATTTTATGGTGTGAGTGGAAGAGGTGTTCAAGGGTGGTATTTATAGGGGAGGAAAGGGGTGATTTTCATTATTTGATTCATTATTTTATTATTTTGGCTCAATTCTATGAAAATTTTGAACCTTATAAATAAATATCTTAAATAATTAAGTATAGTTTAATATTATGGTGATTGAATCATAAATTACTGATTAAATATTGTATTCAATTTATAATTATGTATACAGTAAATTATCATATTTTACTATTCGTCAAAAAATCAACTATTTCAGAAAAATCCTAAAAAAAATCCTAAAATTTTTATAATGTGTATAATTCATAAATTAAATCTATTTTTTGAAAAGAATAATATAAATACGATAAATTTAATTTTTAATTGAAATAATCATTTATTCAAAAAATATCAATCTTAAAAATATAATGGATTTTACCACACCTTGAAAAATCAACTAAGGTCTCACAAAATTATATTATAATCCTAGGACAATAAAATTATAATTTATGAATAAATATTATTAAAATAATTTTTTTAAATAATTTTATTAATTAAATAATGTGATTAAATATTAATGACTTACAAAAATTTGAACATTTAATTTATCATTTCTGAAACATTTAGTTATTTATACTATGATATAATAATATCATATTTTTCTTTATAATAAGCCTAACTTTTATTTATTCTTGTGTGAGTGAGGCTAATATTCTATTTTCCAAATTACTATTCTTAATGGTCATTTTACTATTCCAAGGTTCAAATTACTATTCGATCATTATTGGTTCCTTAAATTCTATAAGTACCTCCAATTTAATTCATTATTAATTTATAAAGTCTGTATTGAGTTATATATGTGATTTTATGTGATTTATACTATATGGAATAATTATAAGAAGTTATTTTCCATTTATAAATGTTTTAGTCATTACATTTTTGGTCATGAAGACACCATCAATAATTTTAGGGGAAGTTGGTATGATAGTGGGTCTCACCCTAACTTTTAGAGGGATACAATGAATCTATACGAGCTCATACTATCAAGGGGATCAAAATACTGTACTAAAAAAATAATGCCACATTGTACCTTCATAGGGATAAACAAAGGGAACCCACTCAAGAAATACTAGCCTATATGTTGGTAACAAGAGACCTTTAATTCTCACCTAACATCATATCTCAAATTCCAAAACATTGGCCACCATTATGTCCAACATTTAAAACTACTCTGGATAGGATAATCACATGCATGCATCTGAGTCTTAAAGATAGAGGTGCACACTAGAGAAGTCTTTAATGGGAGTATACAATGAACACCTAAAGTACAATGCATATCTTGTGAAATCAGCCACTGGTTGGGTCCCCTATTGGTAATCACTAGGTAAAGGATAGTAGATGTTATATATCCATGCCACATGGTGTGTGACCTCATCCAAACTTCTGGCCTCGACCACACACAACCAACTGTCCATCTCACCCCATTAGGTGTGTACCCTCCTTACACGACTTCTGTTGCCTATCTGATTACATGGCCATGTTTTCTTGCCATGCCTATGTTCTTCACCTCATGCCTATGTACGAAACCCCATGTCCATGTACGTAGACATATAATTCAACCCATGTACACTCTAAGGCTCTCCACATGTACTCTCACACGGCCATGTCCCTTTACATGGAATTACTTCCAATGTATTCTATCACACGACCTAGGATCACTACATGATGTGTACTTCCAGTACATGGAGTGTAGTTCCTGAAGATCATATTACTCAAATGCAAATAAGATATGATTTGTAATCCAACACTACACACAAGGTTATTACGATTCCTAAATAGGAATTCCCAATGAGCCACCCAAAACCCTATATTTCCACTTTAAATGCACAGATCTACCCCCAAGGGATCTCTAGTAGCTATAATAGGGATCTAAAACATTAAAAATGTATAAAATGGGTATTTTATATAAATATGATAAATCTACCTACCACATGGTGAAATGTTGAATCTTCAGGTCCAAAACAATGGCTATAATGTACGGCACCTTGGTCCAAGGAATATCAGAGCCACAAATATAGTTCAATAATACCCTCTCCATGGTTCTGTCTTTTGTCATGCATCAAAAAAAAGGGGCTCATACATATCCTCCTAAATGTTAGGGAAAAAAATGGGAAAGGGTTCATTTATTAATGTTATTTATTGAATTAATAAGCCTCCATTTATACCCCACCAATGGTCACCCTCAATATTTTATTTAACATCAAAAAAAATTATGTCATCCTTAGGGTAAAAATCATGTTCTAAAATCAATCAAAATATCAGATTTCCTATCCAAAATTCATCTTGGGATTCATTCCATGCTTAAAAAAATTGTGCTTCCATGATATAGAATATTTAATATTTTTAATATCACCATACCGAGCCTCTCCAATTCCTGAAATCCCACACTAACTTAGCACCCTGCTTAAACAATATTCTCAAAAATATTACAAAGACTTACATGAGAAAACTAGAGTCTCTAGATTTCATCCTATTTATATTGGTCCTTCCATATCATGAAAAGTATATGTGACTAATAATTCACATCCCCAATGAATATATATTGAAATATCGATGGAAACTCTTAGTGGTATGATTATTAACTACCAATTCTATAAGTCATATGGAATTTATGTTTGAGGTAATGTCCATCAAATAAATGTCATTATTCTCTATTTATTCAAATTTTATGTGATTTTGGGTATGGATTGGATCACTCTATATATATATATATATATATATCACATAATAATTTTCAAAATTGGAAAATCACATTTCATATCTCAAACCAACACATGATCATCTATCAGTGTAAGAATGGTTATAAACTCCCTATGGATGTTATTTCTATTATATAAGTATTCTTTATTAATAATGTAGGTTTTTTAGCTCAAATGATTAGTGAAAATAAAATATTGAATATATGTATTTTGTGTTTGAATATGTTGATTTATTTATATGAGAGTTTCTTAGTCTTCTCCTAGATCAGGGGGTTAAATTTGTTATAGAATTGATACATGGTGTCATTCATATATCAAAGACTCCTTATAGAAAGGACCCAAATGAATTAGTGGAATTGAATAAGAAACTTTAAAATAACCTAGACATGGATTTCATACTCCTAGATTCTTTATAATGGGCTTAAACAATCCTTTTTGTTTAGTAGAAAGATAAATTATTGAATCTTTGTATTGATTATCATGAACATAATATGATCATGATTGGGAGGAACAAGTATCATTGAACCTATATTAGTGACATTGTTGATTGACTATGAGGGGATAAATTCTTTTAAAAGGTTGATATCAGATATAGGTATCATCAATTTAAGGGTAAAAAGAGAGGATGAATCCAATACATAATTTGGAACAATATATAGACATAATGAATTCATAAAGGTTCTATTTGGACTTAATAATTTTCTAACTTTCATCATGCATATAATGAATAGTAACTTTTGAGATTACCTATATCTATTTTTGGAGGTCTTTATAGATGATATTATCATATATTCTATGAGAAATTAAAATATTGATGACCATTTTAGTATTGTTCTAAATACCTAGAGAAATGAGTAATTGTTTTCCAAAACTAACATGTGTGGATTTTGGATATAGAAAATATCATTCATTATTGTTGTAATCAAAACTAAAGGTGTATCTAAAGGCTTTTTAAAGATAAAGGTAATTGAGGAATGGAACATACCAACCATTGTAATAAATATGCATAGTTTTATTGGATTTTTTATATACTATTGACACTTTGTGTAAAATTTCTAATGACAATTAAATCTATTAAAAAATACTTGTGAGGGAATTAAGTTCCTCTATGTAGATGAATGTGAAAAAATCCAGTGATCTCTAGAGAAGTATGATCACTGCACTTGTAATCACCCTACATTGAAGTGTATAATGGTTTTGATATACAAATATAAATTAAAGAATGGATTGGGACGTTTAATCGTGAAAAATAACATGCTGGTATCTTATGCCTCATGTTAATTATATGTCTATGATTAAAATACCATGATGTGTGATATTAAAAAATGAATAATGATAATTTCATTTTAAATATAGTTGAAAATTTGGCATAAATGGTTATGAGAAATGGAATATAAACATCCACATATTATGAGTGAAAATATGGGTTTCTTAGTCATACCTAGTATAGTAAGGTAGATTTCTCATTAGAAATTATATCTCAAACCACAATAATGTTAAAAATACCGAAATCTATTCTCATTATTGACCGAAACTAAAATTATGAGGACATAATTTATTTAAGGGTTGGGAATGTAACATCAAAAATTTAAGTATGAATTTTATGTCCCTCAGTTAATTATTTTATTTTCATAATGAATCAAAAAATAATTAAGAAAATAATTAAATGATAAATGATTCAAATTAACAATAATTTATTCACTTATAAAGGATCATTACAAGAAAATTATATGAATCTATGCATTACATACAATGGATAATCCCATCTCTTAAAAGTGTATATATTAAAATGGGATAATAAATATAAAAGAATAATATTTTTACAACTATGAAATCCCTTCAATCATATCAACCATTTAGATTCACTATTCATTGAACAAAACATTTAATAAGAAAAAACAAGAATAAAAGAGAAAGAATGTTGTAAAATTCAAATTGAAAACAACAGGATTGAAAAGTGTAATTTTTTCAGTTTTAATGGAATGGGTTTATAAGATGTGATGTGGGTAATATAACAATTATATTACCATTATTAAATGATACATAGTATTTGAGTATAATATAAGTAAACACCATTCCATCCTTGAATTATTAGAATATAGTTGATATAAATAGTGTTTATTTAGGTGTTAAAAATATTTATGATAAGTAATCTAATGGAAATAGAATTAATTATGTTGGAATAAAATTAAAATATATTAATTTACTTGGAAAAATATCATTGATTCTAAGGATGTTATTTTTATGAATTGCATATTTTTGTTCAATTCATTATTTTTAAGAAAATGATATGAATAAAACTTATATTTAAAATTTAAGGAATTATTAGTAAAATAATTTAATAACATTGAGAAATTATTAGGTAACCATAATTAAAAAACATTAAAGTATTCATGGTTGAAAAAAATGTATACTTTTTTATTATATATTATATGTTTTTATTTAAAAGTAAAATATCTCTATTTTCGACTATAAAACTTCTATGTTATGCGATCTTATAATAAATATTTTTATTACTTTTATAAATTATATTAAATAAAATGGATTTCATATTTTTAATTACAATGTTCAAATTTTTTAACAAGGTTGATTTCAATTTTATACATGAAAATATGTTATTGAGGTAAAAATTGAGTTACCGTGGAAAAGTTAAAAGAGATAAAAGGGTTTAAAAAATTAGTAAATACCTAAACTATCATAAAACAATATCTCTATATATGTATTTTAGGGAATGTTAGACCTCCTATTATACAATCAACAATATTTTTCCACTTTCGATCCACATTCAATGTCAAAAAATTTATTACACATTAATCAATGGGTATTTATGAAAATTCCACTCAAGATGACATATAAAAGAACCCCTTCTATTACCACCACAACCCACACATTTCCTTTATCTTTCTATTTAATACCTACCAAAATTCTCTCCCAAAAATACCAGCACCATGTTTGGTATCCTATGGTCATAACGAGTCATAAACCCCTCATTTTTAAGAGGCTATCCAACAGAATATTCTTGTCTTTAATTGAGTTAGATCATGTCCGACCAAGTGGATGCTTGAGGTAAGGTTTCTTTATTTAAATGTCCTGTTATTAAGATAAAATTCATATTAACCACCGATTTTATATTTTTAGGTGTATATAATTTCCCATAGACATATTTTTATTATAATTATCATGTGATTAAAGGGGTTTAAAAATTCATATCTAGTTCTCTCTTTCTAGGGATTTTGATTTGAAAGTTAAAAACAAGTATGGGTTTATTTCCAATGTCAATATGAAATTGAGATTTTTTATCTAAATTTCCATTGGTGGAAATTTTATGATATTTATCTCCAAAATAAATAATATATTTTTTCTTCTCTAGTTATTTTTTGGGTTTACATTTGTTCTTACCATTTCACATTCCTTTAGTTCCAAATTCAACTGAAGAATAATTATGGGTAGGGAAATCCTTATCTCTAATTTTTTATTTATAATATTTATAATACAAGTTGAGATTTTGTTTATGTTTTTATAGTTCTCTTAATACATACTTATATAATATATTAATTCCATTTCCTATTGAAATTTATTTTCATTTCAAAAGCGTGAAAGGATTTTTTTAATGATTTATTCAATGTCTCTTTCTTCCAATATTTTATTTTATTTTCTTTTCAAATAATATTTTTATAGTTTTCGTAATTATTTGAACTAAAATTAATTTAATTTATAATTATATTTCTAAAACTACTGTTTTATAAGTTATTTAATTTTTAATATAAATTTTATAAAAAATTAAGGTATATTTCATATTTTTTTTCAAATCAATTTCTTAATGATCTTATAATGTTTTTTGGAAACGTCCCAACCCTATAATCCTAGAGTCAATGCATTATAACATTTCATTTGCATGATGACAAAAGATCAAGTATATAAATACTGATTAGTTTAGTAGCTTTGGAAGTACAAGATACATTAATAATTTTTACATTATATTGTAAAATGTAAGACTTCAAAAACATTGTTTCCATAGACAACAATGAGATCCCGTAGACTATCCCGATAGGTTAGTGATAATATACTTCTTCGCATCTTGGGAAAAATAAAACATAGAAAGGGGTTATCTCAGATGCTCAGTAAGGATAACGATATAGCAGAAACTTTCATAAATAAGAATAAACATTTAAAGAACTGTATAAGACTAAAAAAGCCTTTTAAACATGAACTTTAGCATAATATGGAAGAGATAAAATCAAATAATTCCATCTACTTATTCACATGGTTATTCTACTAGTCGAATAATCACATGAAATGTCAATATCCACTTTCATAATGATTGAATTCATAGTTCCAGACTTTCATAACCACATAGTCAAGGCATTATTCCAAGACTACAAATAATATTTTTTCAAGGCCATGATCCAAGACACTAGATTGTCTCATGAGACCTACCAATTCATTGAGGAGCTATAGTGGTCTCCAACCGTAACTTAATTAGTCCAATGCATTCCTCATATGAAAAGTTGTAAACATAACATAATCATTTTTATAAAAACTGGTATATGATATGTCAATAAATTATCCATAAACAATGAATGGTGTAAAAATAACACATCCACAATCAAAGATATCACAAAAACCTTCAATACAATATGGAAGATTTGTATCATAATAAATCAACTTCAAACAAGTTTAAAATCCATCAAAGGATGTTGAAAGAGATGAAAATGATTTGTAAAACTCTTTGAGAGAAATATTTATTTTTTCATGAAAATATTTCAAGGTAACACAGTTTAGAAAGGAAGAAATTTAAAGAAATTTTTTTAATAAATGTGTCCCGTATCACTTTGAAATTTTTGAAACGAATTAACTTTTTAAAAATATTCATGTCCATATAAATAAATCCTTAAAAACCATTTTGAAAACATGGACATTAATGGGATTGATTTAGAAGAATAAATATTTAAAACATATGAAATGATGTTTTAGTAAAAAAATTGCCATAAAATAATCCCTTTGAAATCTCTTTCATGAAACATGGACATGGATAATAAATATTTCCCAGTAGAAACTTATGTAAAAACAACCTCGGATAATAAAGAGATTGTGAAATTAACCCTTACCTTGCACTTTCCTTTGGTTGAGGGTACATTTAAACTCTTGTATAATGACCGTTGTTTGTTATTAGATTATACCAGAACCATATTAATATTTATTATATCATACATTATTCATTTTGGACGGAATACTACCCATTTAATAATGATTTTCATGTTAAATTAACATTTCTAGTAATAATCTATTTCTTTATCGTACATATTTTAACTTGTTATTCTTGATAATATCATTTAGATCATTATTTAAATACTTCCATAATATAAAACATGAAATAAAAATCATACATATTTAGAATATAAATATTTATAAGAGATAGATATATGAAATGGAAAACACCATTTATAGAGACGGTAGGTCGTACGTACGCATAAACGTTGTTTCTGTTTTCATATCGTATTGAACAGAAGTGAATAAGATATAGGTAAGTACATAAATACACATATATATATATATCTATAGTAGCATTATCATGTCATATATTACATAATTATTTGTAATATATATTTTTATAATCGTCGATGAATGGTGAACTTGGAAAGGAATCTCATCGCGTCGTGGAGACGATAATCCGCACGTATGCACGAGCGACAATATCATTTCCTTAAAAGTGTGTAATTTGATGGTATATCATATATACAGAATCATTATCATATTATATTTTTTATTTACATCAATTAAACATCATTATTATACCCATCCAAAAAATAATGTATTGAATAACATTTACACCACGACGTGGATACGGTAATCTGTATGTATGCACGTATAGAGACATGTCATTCAAAGGATGGATAGAATAATGAATATGGTTGTTCCATATTTATAATAACATCACAGTATATAAAATATACTGGAGTTATAATTTTATAATGGAAATAACAAAGAAATAGAAAGTGGAAGAAGAAAATAACTTGAAAGAGGTGATGAAATATTTACCTCTTCATTGGTTTCTTCCTTTTGATTTGATCAAAATGGATCATTAAGATGGATTTATGAAGAAACTAAGGGTTATAGAATTAAGTTAGTATAGTTGGGAGGATATTTGGGTAGGTTTTTGCTGAATAAAATGGATTTGGAGGTGTGAATTTGAGAGAAAGGGAAGTGCCCTTTTATAAGAGGGGTGAGGGGCACCTTTTGAAAAACTTAAAATATTATTTTATAATAAAATAATTTTCGGTTTATAATGGAAAAAAATGTATTATGTAATGTATATGGTGGTTATGGGTCTGAAAACACTCAAAAAATAGGTTTTAGATAGGTTTGGTTCACTATATTAACCTTATATTTTATATTTAACTCTTAGTTAAATAGTTTGACATTTACCATGTCTCTTTGTATTTTTATATTATATAGTTGATAAACTTACTATAAACTTCCAAGAGAACCTCAAGTGGTTCATTAATTACATAAATAATATTATTTAAGACCTTTTACAGAACCTTATATTTTTACGAATAGAATATCAATTAGTAATATAATATTTGTTTTAAAAAATCTTTTATGTCAATTTTGAAACTATTTGGTATTTTGTTTTTTCCAAATTTATAACAGCATTATTACTTCTAAAAAAATTCATCTAACCAACCCTAACATGTAATATTAACTTATAAAATTAGTGAAAATCATAAAAAGTCTCAAATTTCATTTATTTGGATATTTGTAATATCAATTATTTTAATCTTTCATTAATACGATAATTACTCCATCATCATTGTGTCATAGATAAATTTAATTATTTAATGTCTAAAAAATATTAATAAAATAAAATTATCTATGAAACACTTTTATAATTCTAATTAATATTTATAGTGGAATTTATCTTATGTTTAACCCTGTATTAAAAATGGTTTAGTTATTAAACTTTGAATTTAACACTTTTAACTCTTCTTTGAATTAAATAATAATAAATGTCCTAATCTAATCCAAGTGGACCTAAAGGATCATATTTCATTCCTAAGGTTGTTTTTGGTCTAATTTAACTTATCCAATATAATTAGGACATGTTTTAGGGTAATAATAATATCATTTTTACCCTTAATTTCCCTATTTACTTTGAACCGTGTTAAATAAGTGTAAAAAGTTACTATTCACCAAAAAATTATTTTCATCTTATTGAACCACATTTTACTTAATGATATCAGCTATGTCTCTCAGAGTTTTAAAATACAACTCATATAAGCGGTAAAATTATGTTTTCTGTAAATTTTTCAAATGCTTCTAGGAGGTGGGTAAAAGACGGTAAAAAGTTCAATAAACTTTTTATATATCTAAAATTATTATAAACTGAATCCAATGAATTACATTGAAATTATATAGGAATTATGAATCTATTATGACCTAAAATAAATTTAAATAAAATAAAAATTTATTTAAATAAAAAGTTGGTTTTAAACAATACTTCAGTGTTTTTAACTATTCATCAAAAATTGAAAGTTTTTTGAAAAATACCAAAATTTTACCCTTAGCTAAATTTAATATTTTGAAATAAAAAAATAAGCCTATTTTACCAAATTGAAAACATATTAGTTGAATTTATTAATTTAAAATCAATTCTCGTTGTCAAAATCAAAAGGTGTTTTTAAGAAATAATAACTAACAAAAGATTGATACTTGTTTATGTTCAATTTCAAAGTGAAATTATTTCCAATGAATAACATTAGATTAAATGGTAAAAATATAATCTATTTATAGTTATAAACCATTATAATTTATAATTTAGCATTAAAAATTATTTTGATTATAAAAGTTGTTTTCAGTTAAAATATAGTATTTTTCACTATTCACCCAAATATGAAAGTTATCAGAAAAACAACAAATATTTATCGAAACTAAATTATTATGTCACAACTCTAAATAAGATTTTAATTTTTTCAAATTAAATATATAAAAGTTTTAAATATTGGATTTAAAAAGGGTTCGCCATTAAAAGGCGGTATAATTACATTTTTTTAAAAAATACATCTTTTATCTGAAAAAATGAATTTGTTTTTTCATTATGTCTAAGAAACTAATAATAGGGATTATAAAATTATAAGGATTATATAATGTTCAAAATTTAGTTAATACAATTCATAACCACTTTTTTACGGCTAGTTTGGTAAGTTGTGGTGCGCTTGAACTCGGTGTTGTGTGTAGTCCAAGTTATTTAATACTTTGAAGAATTAATGTACTATGAAATCTTGGGGTGTTATATTTTTTGTATATGTATTTATCCTTTAAGTATTATTATTATTCATGAGGTATATTTTATAATGATACCATATATATTATTTCTTCACATATATTATGATCATGTTTTCAGGAAATTTTCATGAAACGTGTCACCTTTCAATTTGTTAATCAAGTTATGATGGAATTAGAAATGATTTTTTGTGACCCACATATGTATGGTTTTTCATTATATTATTAGTGTGCTTGTAATTATATACCCATTTAATTAATTGGGTAAGGATTTATATCTCATGAGATGATAAGGTATTTGGAGGGAACCCAAACCCCTAAGGGACTCTGGCAACTATATATATGGGAATACTGAGTGAACCCAAAGCCCTAAGGAAATATGTATACTATATATATGGGAATACAATATGAAATCAAACCACTTAAATAGGTTTTTAAATATGTATATATAAATGAATAATGGATCCAAAACTCTAATGTTCTTTACCCACTTTGTATATGGGAATGAGTATTGAACAAAAACCCATAAGGGATTATATACTTTATGTATATAGGAATTGGGATTGAAACCAAACCCCTAAGGAACTCTATCCACTATGTATATGGGATTTGGGAGTGGAAACAAACCCTTAAGGGACAATGTTTACCATTTAATGGAATGGGTAGTGAACCCAAACCCTTATCTTATGTTTTCCACTATGTTTGTGGGAATTAAGAGTGAACCTAAACACCCAAGAGGCTCTTACACTATTTTTATGGTAATTGGGGTGAACCCATTCCTATATGGGACTATATATAATATGTTTATGGAATATGGAATGCAAGAAATCTATTATGGAACTCTATCCACTATTTTTATGGAATTTAGAGTGATAACATTATAATATAAGACTGTTCCCACAATGTGATGGTGATTTTGGTAGTATAATTTGACATAAGAGATGTTTTTATATGCTTATGTATATGCTAGAAATATATGTTATCAAACATTACATCATTATGGTTCAATCAATCATTATTATTAAATCATATTTCTATAATACTATGAGTCATGTTTTATTTTATGTCAAAATCCATAAAATCTATGTTTTATTATCTATGATTTTTTTAGGTTATGTTCCTAAACCTTGATTGTGTTCTCATATTATCATGTTCATCTTATGTTAACTTATGATATTTGATTTTTATCACTTATGTTTACCATTATTAATCTTTTAAGTTCAAAAGCTTCTTATTTTTACATTATATAAGAAAAAAAGTGGATTATTATGTGTTATATATATAAAAGGATAACATATGTGGAGAATATTGTGGAAAATTTTGAATACTTATTAGAAAATATGAAGTTCATGTAACTAATCTCAAAATATGCTAAACCTATAGGATCGAGGGTGTGGTTTATTCTAATATATAATTAATATATATATAATATGTAATATGTGTTTATGTTAAAATAATTTCATCTTAGTTGGTATCAAATCAAAGAGTAGTTAATTTTTGGGATTATGAAGTGAAGAATAAAGGGATATAACTTAAAACAACCAATGTGAAACAAAAAAGTTATATAGGTTAAACATGAAATATCATAGGATGAAGTGACTGCTTCACAATTCAATACATCTCAGGATATAATTTTCTTATAACATGATTATTTAATATGGATTTAATTATTTACCAATCACACAATCTCTTTTGGTTATATAAAGTGACATGAGACTGAATGTATCATACCAGTATTCATTTTAGGTACATGTATTATTTTGATTTGAACATATTTAATTTTTGTTTATACATTCGGTTGTTAAGGTATTTTTTAATGAATTTTAGATTTTTTCTGGGCCTATGGATTGTTGGTACATGGTTAGTTAATCCTATGTTGTTCTTTACAGGAAACCACATGGCTTGTTTTAGAATCCCAAAAGAGGGAGAATAGTTAGAACAAGATGAAGCCAAACGATATGGACTCCTCTAGAATCTATGATACCTAGAATATATGCATTTCTAGTTCATAGAACATGGGTTTTTAAACTGTTTGGCCAAAACATATAGATTATATAGTATCTTAGAAGTGGGTGCAAGTTTGGTGAATAAATTTCCAACCAATGTGACATTAATTAATTAATATAAATTTTCCATTTAAGAATTGAAGCACCTATGTTTGGCCTCATTATTCATTTGATGAATTAAAATCATGACTTAAGAGAATCCCCATATAGATTTTAGAATCTTCTTAGCTTCCATTGTGTAAATTGATTACATCTAAGAGCCCCTAATCTAGTAAAATTAAAGGTATTCTCATGTTCTTTTGTGATCATTATTGTTCCTGAAGATCCACTATTTTCTCTATGAACATAATATCAGGGATATTGATGATTGTTCTAATGTTTGATACATGATTTAATTGTGTTTTTATAGATTTATTATCTAAATAGGAATTATTGTACAGATCTTAGTTCAAAATTGTACATTATTAAGAAATCATTGTGGTAAGAGACTCCTATCATTTAAATTGTTCAAGAAATTGATGAATTGGAGATTCTTATTTAATTTTTTTGGTTTACAATTTTTCATAGTTCTCTTAAAACCTAGGTTTTTTTTATCTTGTGGATTTTTGGTAAGTGTTGTAATTATAATTGTTTTGAGGTTGGTGATTTCATAAAATAGATTTATTCTATAAACCATGATTTCCTTATCAGTTCAATTTTTTCTTATAATGGTTATAAAACATGATTTACGGATTCATATTGAATCTTTATTTGAAATATTCTGAAAGGAATGATATATGATATGTTCAAATGTTCATGTTTTTGAGATTTTTATGAGATGGAATTATCCACAGTTTTTTTGAAGAAAAGTGACTTCAAACCATGTTGTATTTTGAGGAAAGGTGATTTTAGAGAATTTTTTATATTGAGGAAAGGTTATTTCAATGGATATTTTATTATTATAGTATATTTTAGATAATGTGGTATTTTAATTGAAATTAATTTCAAGGAATATTGTGTTTTGGGGTAACATAATTTCCAAGAATTTTGTGTCTTAATGAAAGATGGTTTTCAATGCATGGTATATGAAATTTAATGGAATCAAGGTGAAGAGTATGAATATTTTTATATTTGAAATTATTTTCCTTGGTATAGGCATAGAACATGGGAACCTAGGGTAATTAAGAGGTGGATGATATTGGAAAAGAATTATAGGCGTGATAAGTTAATCCTAAGAATGATATAATATTAAAACTCTAACAAATATTGGACTTCATGACACCTTTAGGTAGTTCACTCAAAAGGGGTTTCTTCTATCCCATTGCATATGTTTTCATAGGTACTTTAAGTGTTCACTAATCATGATAGCTCAATGATGTTTAAGGATCCTAGATAGCCCAGACCTATAGTATCCCAAAAATCAATGTCCATGTTTCTAATCTTGTGAAATGTTTTTTATTTATTCTTGTATATTTGAATATTTTGAAATTCCAGTAAAATTCGAAATCGTTGAAAAGTAAAATGGATTATTGAAATGTTATTTTAAAAATGGGGTTTTTGTAATGATTTAGTGAAACATTTTAAAAAGGGTGACTTTCTATACATGACATAAATTATGAAAAAAAAATTTAATGACATTATTTTTATTAAATGATATTACCTGATTTATTTTTTAATGATTACTTATAAAAAAACATGGTGGTATCCTACTGAGATTGTTTTCTCACACCCAACATATACCCTTGGGTTTGTGTATATCTTTTTCTATGAGTAGTATGGAAAAATCACCATAATGAAGTGGTACTTATCCATGTTAGTGGTGTAGGAGAGTTCAGTGGTGACATGGTTCACATGAATATGGGTTGTCATAGTATTGGGTATTCATTGTTTAACTGTTTGAGATTAGAACCAGATTTTTCTTATAATCATTTTAGATTTATTTTTTTATTCTTCACTGGAATGACAACTTTATTTTATCTATATACCATTCTAATTTTCCGTGGGGTTTAATTATTATTGAAAGTATTACCAAAGGTAGTTATTGAATCCTAGTAGCATATTTATATCCCATATAGATTGGTAAAACCCTTCAGACCTTTCAACATGATAGATTAGTAGTCCTATTCAGAGATGACTTGGGATATATTTTGAAAATTTTGTTTCAAATAAAGGTTTTTCTTGGTGTTCATGATCTTCTTGTGTTAAGATGTTTTGGTAAATAGAAGATAGGATTATCAGAACATAATGGGTAGATTACAAGTGAGTGTCTCACTAACTCTCATCATAAAGAGCCTTATGTTTTCAATGGATATTGGGAAGCGTGTCTCTCATGTTTTGTTTTGATTTTATCTCAACCCCTTACTATGTTATATTGATTGAAACTAAAATTATTATTCTATATAATGATATCCATTCATTCCTTGATGTAGTACTATGCCTCGTAGAAGAATCTGTAGAGTTTATCATGATAGTGTTGTGGATGGTGTTCTTTGAGGAAACCCCCCATCTAATCAGAATCTTATTAACGTAGTAGTGAAAAAAAAATATTCCATGGACTATAATGTTCTCCCTTTCTTAGTGCATTCTGGAGAGGTATAATTAGGAATTGGAGGGGATAAAGATTTAGGTTAACCATTTATCCACTAGAAACTTCCATCCTTCCAAGGGATGAATGATCCTGAGGAAGTAAAAGAATAGTTAGAAAATATTTAGTGGAATTTATAATTTATATAAATATATTTTTCATTATTGTAAAGTGAAAGAGATTTAATCTTAATGTCCCAAAACAGAGATGGTGAGATGCAGTGGTTCATCCGAAGAAACATGAAATATTAAAGTGAAAATGTTTCAAGACCATATTCTTCCTGCATGTATGTCCTAAATCGATGACAATGAAAAAATACAATGATTTTTACACCTTTAAATAATGTGATCTTATTTTGACTAAGTATGCCAAACATTTTTCTAAGTAGGTCCTTTTTTCTCCTAAGGTGAAATATAATGATAAGTTGAAGGATCATTGGTTTCAGATTCCCTTTAAAGTAGATATCCATTATCAAGATTTTATGATGGTGCATAAATATTATTATGAGATGGTCGATAGAGAATTAATGAAACTAATTTACTATTTTATAAATTTTGGTTGTTTGGAATCCCTCTACCACCAAGTGTTAATTTCAATGGCTCTCATTAAAGGAAATTGAAGTTGAGTGAATCTTACAAAGGATGTGGAAGTATATCTAAGAACAAAGTTTACTAAAAAATTCTAAAGTAGTTTGTAGTGTTCCAATAACTTGTTACTTGTGTGGTAAGATAATAAAAAATCATTTTTCCCACACCATATAAGGTTTTCAACTCACGAGGACCCCACGGTAACTTTCAGAGGTTCTTTTAGGCTCTTTTACACACCAATTTATAGCTCAATTCCATTATCCCCTAAAGGATCTTTGGTAAAGTTGGATACTTTTAGGTTAACAGGGTTCTAATCACTAGAATTTGGAATGAAGTATCTATATAATGTGGATGAGACTCTGGTGGAAGTGGATATGGGTTTAGTGATAGTAAAAGATACTGTCATTATTTCTTTTTATTCAATGACTGCTTTATTTGATACTAGTTACTCTCAATCTAGCGTACAATCCTCTTTGTAAGCCTTATAGAACATTCAACAAAACTCATGCCATATCAAATGGATCTAGAGACACATATTGGGAAGAATAGGGATAAGGGTTTCTAATTTACCTCATGTTAGTATTTGAAGTCTGAAGTTTAGAAAGTTTTGGATTTCCTTATTCTTAATTAATACCTATTTAATGTTATTACTAGGATTTAAATGATTCTGGTTTTTGTAGTCTCGTCCTTTGAATATATATATATATATATATATATCTGTATTTTTACTCAGATTCAGTGCTATGTTTTTGAGTCACAATACTCCAAAAAATATATATTAAAAATATTAATATATATTAAATATTGATCATGTCCATTTTTAGAATAAATGTTTTTACTATTTATAAATTTCATAGATGAGAAATCATAGACCTAATTATTATCTGTAATGCAATGTTTTCCATAGGTACAATATAGAATACGTTGGAATTGGGCATTTTGTTGAGGAAATCCATTGGAAGGTGTGTTAAGTAAATTAAATAATTTATTTAATAGTTTTTTTATAATGACATAAACATAATTCTCTCACTATATCTATGTTGTTGTGAAAATATCCAAGGTTTATATACATAAATATGGTATATTAGAGAGGATGAGAATGATAGATTGTTTGTCATTAATGACATGAGAACATTTATTGATGACAATGATCGAGAAGAATCTTGAGACAGATGACGAATGTAGTAGGATCCTCACCTTATTCTTTAAAGGATGTGTTATTCACCAAGGATCAATTAATTATTGAGGTAGGTATCTTAATTTTTTTATTTATTCCATTGGTTTAATTTAATGATCATATATTCCTTATCTATATATGGTTTATCTATTATATAAATTCTTCTCAAAATCCTAATTTTAAATAGTTGTTTGAACCTATTTGTTTATCTCCATTATTCTTATATTTAACACCCTTGGTTTCCATAATTTATATCCATTGACAAGGATCACATATTCCAATGATGATTTACCATTTATTTTTTTTTACCACCTATATTATTCAGGTTCTTTATATTTGGCCCATGTCGTCAGGATTCGACATTGTCGGGCTGAATTCAAGCATGATCAGACTCTTTGATTTGTGGTGGTTGTGTGAACAAAATAGGGATTAATGTTTTTTTGTATGGATTGATTCATGTTTCATGATGTGGGTGATGGATTCAAGGATCGATACCCTAAATAGAAGTGGATTCTATGATGGAATACTGACTCAATGAACAGAGTTCCAATTTTCAGCCACTAAAGGCCAAAAACCATCAATTGGGGATGACTTCCCTAGTTTTTGGAAGATATAAATGGTCAAACAGTGAGGATGGTTTTGGAAATGGTGAATTTGGTGTCAATGTAATAATTTTCACACCTTGATATTTTAATATATATATATATATATATATTTGAATAAATTTCATTTCTTCGATAGCTTGAGTTACACGTAAAACTATGTTTTAATGAACTCTGATAGACTATTAATATTATTAATTAAATAAGACTTTTATATCACAACTGTAAGAATTTTAGGTATGAATAGTTATAAACAAATATTAAAATTAATTATTAAGGATATAGATAAATAACATATATGGATAAATAATATGTTATTTTTAGTAAAGTCATTATATGAATCGAAAATACATTATTTTAAGATGATTTTCATTGTTTTTTGTGAAAAGATAATGAAATATATTTTTGAAAATTTTAGAATATTTGTATAAAAAATTCATTTTTAATCAACATGTTAATATTATCATATGGGGAATATTTTGGTTTTTTTTTAAAAGATTATTTTTTTGATGAATAGTGAAAAATTTAAGTTTTTATTGAAAACTATATTTTTTTATAAGGTTCGATTTTTTTTATATTTGTATCTAAAAGTAAAATTAGTTCCATTATATATTTTTCTTAATACAATTTATTTCACAGGAATCAATTTCATATTTAATTTGGAATAAAAACTTTCTCTACTTATATAATGTTTCTCCTTGGAAAACCGCCTTTTCATCATGTTTCCTGGTTTAATTTTAATTTAAAATTTTACACTTCTGTTAATTTAATGTGGAGAAATGTATAAAATATTTATTATCAGAATAATTTATAATATTTAGAATGTTTGAATTAATTTTTTGTCCAAATGAATAGTAAAAACAATAAAAACTAATTGTTGTGTTTATGGTTAAATCAGGTTTACTAGGGTTAAAAATTAAAGGGTAAGTTATAAAATGAATTTGAAGCATGTCCAATATATATTTTTTGGACGTATTTCAACCTTATCTCCTCAATGTTTAGATAATTACATAATTTTTAGCCTTGTTTTATCTTCAAAATGTGGGTACAATTTATTATTTTTAAAAATTCCATTTGTGTCCTCTCCCTCGCTTATAAAAGGCTACACCCTCTTCTACCCTTTTCATAATTCCAAAGAACTTTTTATTCATATAAGAAATAGAAAAAAAATATTTCTTAATTTTCCCCATCCACACGTCCTGGAGGACTTATTTTTTTCTGAATTCCTCTCAATAATGATTTTGGAATGAACCTAAAGAGGCTCTCTGAAAAATAGGTACAATTCATAAATTGCATTTTTGTTTTATTAATCCTTCCACCTCCATAAAATATTATTAAGATATGTTGATATAATATAAATTTTATCTCAGATATACTTATATATTATTATTCTAATTTAATATCCTATATCCATCTCTACATCTATCAATTGTGAAACAAAACCGTCGATCTTGTGTACGGTGGACCACAGCCTCGCAAACCGATGTGATTTATTTTCTATATCCACCACTTACAACTTGAGGTAATGATGGATTTAATGTTTATAAAGTATATCTATAAAATTATTATACATTATGATTTATAAGATCACATCTAACTTCTTACATTCCAAACCATCAAAGAATAATAATTTTACTCGTCTGTACGATGAAATACCACGTCACAAACTGATGTGATGTGTTTTTCATTTTTATTTTAAATAGATGTTAATATGAATATATTATGTGAATATATATTATATTTTTTATGAATCATTTAAAATATATAATTATGGTATCACATATACATTATTACCTTCCATTATGTGTGGATAGGATAATATCGCTCGTGTGTACGGAAAACTACCACCTCGTGAAGATATGTGATTTGTTTTTCTCTGATGATTTAAATGGAAGGTAGTGAGGATAAATTTAATAGATATATGTGATAAAAATTAAATCATAATTACTCCATAAATGTTATATATTATTTTCATTCCTCTCATTCCATCCATCTTGAAAACGGAGACTTAATTCATGCATATGAATGGCCTCCTGTATCCTTGAATGGTGTATTTCATATTTTTTATCTAAGATTTAAAGAATACTATAAATAAATATATACTGAATATATATGATACTTTTATCATTTATAAAATTTTGTAGATAATAGAATAAAGATCAAAATAAAAGGACTAAAATAACCAAACCAAAATACATATGGAAAAAAGTAGTTATTACCTAAAACATGATTTTTAAAAGGAATTGTTAATAAAGAAGAGATAAAAGTACATAATTAAATCATATACGGAATTATATATATATAACTACAGTTAAATAACAGATTTATAATAATCCTATCTTTATTATACATGAGGTTCGAACATGTAAGAAACAATTATAGACTTAATGTTATGCATTTTTGTCTCAAGTTGCCTTGTTGGGGTTATAAGTTATGTTATGCACCTATATAGTTCTATGGGGTGTATATACTTCCTCTTTTACATGTTATATCATGAATTGTTTTATTCTAATTATATTTAATGTTTTATTTAAATTTATTATTTAATGGAGATTATGATTCAAAATTTACCAAAGTGGTAAGTGTTTGATGTTACAATCTCATTATTTATCCAGATTGTTTATGATTATTCCATTAATGATGAAATATTATGAAATAATTTTCAATAAAATCATTCATTTTCCCCTCATATGGTTATTTATTTAGAATACATGTTTTCTCTTTGTTTTTCTCTCTCTATGTACTCAAATATCAAAAGAATGTTTTCAAGGAAAAACAATTTTATTTTTCTCTTTGATCAAAATTTTATTCATCCATATTCATGTATTCTGATAATGTTTTAAAAAAAATTCTATATTCAACAATTAGTGTTAAACGTCACATTTTTTCAAATTTACGACTTCTTACAACAAAAATTAAAAGTAATATTCATTTAAATTTCTAAATAAGGATCATTTTTCTTTTATTAAAAATGTGAAAGAAATATTTGTTTTAAAAGTATAAAACATGAATGAAAATTTACTCCATAATGACCACTCAATGTTGTAATGATTCATTTATAAATTTTAATTTTTCTTTTTAAATAAAATTATACCCACAATATTTTATAAATTTCTTGTTTTAAATGTTAATTTTCAAAGAAACGTTACTTTCCTCAAGTAATTTTCCAAGTGATTTTATTTTCAAAGTCATTTTTAATATATGATGAAATGCATTGATGTTAATTAAAATTTACATGGGATATTTTCCAATGATACCATATTTATTCTTTCTTTGGATGTTTTATGTTTCTTATGAAAATGAGTTTATGAAACTTGTTTCTTTTCCTCAGGTTATTATATGATGAAATGTTTTTGAAACTCATTTATTTTCATGGGTTATGATATCATAAATGTTTATGAAGCCCATTTTTTCATGGCTACTAATATTATGAATGAATTATTATCTTATTGAAAATTTATATATGGTTTTCATTGTGTTCCGGGTGGTACCCATATCTCCATCCAATTCATTGTTTATTGATTAATGTTCTATGAGATTATAGGGTACATGGGAGGTTATCCCAACTTGAAAAAGAGGGTAAATGCGAGGTTATCCCAAGTACAAAAAATAGGGTTTATGAGAGGTTATCCCAAGCCCAAAGAAGGTAAATTGGTGGTTTTCTCAAGACTAACATATTATAAATGTCTTTGTGGGTATCCTTGAAATAATGTTTTCTATTCTTATGTATATGCCCAAAATCTTTGTCTTATATCTATGTTATGATATAATGGATCTTGTTATTTTATTCCTTTATGATTAATATATTATTAACTACTATGATTTATGGCACAACTAATGTTTATGATTATGATATGTAGGGTATGGTTTTAAAATGTTAGTATCATGTTATAATACCATTGTGATCATGTTATGTAGATATCTCCCATGTTTACACTTATCGATAATTTGATCTCGCCATTTCTAATGTTTTCATTCCCCTGATTAGGAAGAATGGTGTTAAGTAATGTATTTATAATAAGTGTACTATGTGGGGAAATATTTATTGTAAATTCTAAATATATTTCCATAAATAAGAATATTTTTTGTATATTCCCCAATGAAGCTAAAACTTTTTGGTCCTTATGCATGTTTTTGTAAAATGATATTGATATCCTCCTATTAAGATGAAATATTTTTGTATGAAAATATTAGTTCATTTATATTTTCTATCATAGGAATGTTTTTTTTAACATTTTGAAATATGGATGAGAAAAGCATAGTAAAGAACCCATTGTATGAGTCTATGTATAGAATATCATCCTAAAATTTTGGCAAGGAATATATTATATGGTTTTACAATAAATACATCACTATCTGGATACTAAAATTGCATGTGGTTTTGATACAGATTCATCCAGGGGCTATAACCCCAAAAAATTTAGTCGAGTATATATCGACTGTCATTCTGGTGCATAGTGAGTTTTCCCTTACTACACACCCAGTTTAACACTCCCAAGTGATATTTTATGGAAAATTAAAAAAAATATGCACCATCATGAATGATTTGAATAATTACCATGAATATCATAGGTTAAGCCTATGGTGTCATATATCGAAAACAATCACGATTTAAACATACTTTGACTGATTGATCACTCTGATAAAATATTCTGAATATTCATGATGACCATTTTAGGTTTTACTAAGTGATTGAAGAAAGAATGATGAAGTTGTGGTGGTCAAATGTATGCTCAAATATGGAGGTATTTTATTTGATATTAATTATATAAATTCCATTAAATCACAAATAGTATCTGGTAATCTTAATTACTATCCTTAATGATTAGATGTTGAACTTTTATTAAAAATCCCTAATGGTATGATGATCACATCTCTAGTCTATGATTCTTCCAAAGTTAATGTTTTTGGAAATATGCCTCTTGTAAAATATTTTAATTATCACTATGATTGAATTTGATTTCATTTTAGGAATGGATTGGATTTTTCTACAAAAATACCACATAAATTACCGTGGAAGGGAAGTCATGTTTGGTTTTTAAAACAAACCAATGATCATATAACAGTGTGATGATAAATTTAAAATTTCAATGGAAATCACATCGATTGTATGGGACTTGATTCCAATTCAAAATGGGTTTTTTATCTTTGATGGTTTGAGATAAAATTGATATAGATGATATGCAGATTATGTGAGTGTTTTATGATATGTTTTTGAAAGATTTTCCCTCGTGAAGTGAATTTTTTTATAAAAATCATACCTAGTTCCACACCATTTTTAAGGACCCCCTATATAATGGACTTAATTTACCTGCAATAACTGAAGAATAAATTCTAGGAGGATCATGAAAATGGATTTATTTATCAAATTATGTCACATAGGGGTGAACATATTCTTTTTTTAAGAAGATAGAGGGTTCGATATGACTCTCCTTGATTTTTGATAACTCAATAAGATCAAAAATAAGGAAAAGTATATTCTACCCTATATTAATAACTTTTTTGATCAACTATGTACAAGTAAATACTTTTACATGATTGAACTTAATTATAGATATCATCTATTGAAGGTAAAAAAGGGGGATAAACCCAATAAAACATTTCATACAATGTATGGACACTATAAATATATAGGGATGACATTTGGTGCTACTAATTACCCCATTATCTTCATGGATTTAATTAATAGAGTCTTTAGAGATTACCTTGATCAGGTTGTTGTTTTATTTATTGAAAAAATACTTATATATTAAAAGAGAAAGGAATATAATGAAGATCACTTGATAATTGTGTAGAAGAACCTGAGGAAGGAGAAACTTTATGAAAATTTTACCAAGTGTGAATTATGGCTACAAAAAGGATTCAATTTTAGCCCATATAATCTCAAAAGAGGCTGTTTCAGTGGATCTATAAAAGGTAGAGGCTATTGAGAGTTTTATTAGACCAACCACTATAAGTAATATCCATGGTTTTATTGGTCTATATTGACATTATCGATGGTTTTTGGAAAATTTATCCTGAATACACAATCCACACACCAAGTTCACTTAGAAGGGAATGAAATTCATTTGGATAGATTAATGTGTGGAAAATTTTAAGTAAAAAAATTAAAGGTTAGTTAGTACACCTATAATTAAATTAACTTGTAGTGTATATGTGTTTATAATCTATATGTATTCTTCCAAGAAGGGATTGAGATTTTTTCTCATATAGAACAATATGGTTATTACATAAGCCTTATAATAATTGATTTTTTATGCGAAAAATTACCCAAATAATTATTTGATGTTAACTATGATAATGTTTTCATTAATAATATTTTGGACATATTATTATGGATAAAAGTTTGATATATATATATTTCACAAAAGTTTAAGTTTTATATTCACACAGAAGTAATTAAACATGAAATAGAGAAGATAGTTGGAGATGATTAAATATTACAACTTATAGATACATTAGCATCATGGGAAAGAGAATTATATGTTTGATGCTTTGAGTCAAAAGGATCATGCTAGCTTATCAACAATGTAGATAAAAAAAGATCCAATATTTTTTTGGATTCGAAGAGGATGGATTTGTAAATCATGATGTAAGGGTAGAAATATTATCTTTCTAAAATGAGTGCTCAACCATCTATACATGATAAGGATAAATATATATAGAGGAATGACATGGAGCTATAGAAGAATGTGAGAAATCATAACTATAAAATTATCCTATATCAATGGTTCATAACCCTGGCAGTAGGGTACAAAACCATGGTCATAGACTATGAAATAGTTTTCTAAACCGTGGACACTATGGTTTTTGCAATACGGTCTAACATATTTCTATAGTTTAAACCATGAAAATAGGTGGATATAGACTCATTTTAAACCGTGGAAATAGGTGTCTATGGACACTATTTAGAACCATAACCTTTGGTGGCTATTACCATGTTTTGAAACTGTGTAAATTTCATTTAATAAAATAAATGATTCTGGTGAGGTTTGATCCTCCAACCTCTCTTATAATTTTCCCAATAATATACCACTGTATTGATCAATAAAATATATATACATTTAAATATATAAATAATTATATATATATAATTATTAATCATTTAAAAACAAAAAACCTATTTTTATAGTTCAAACTCTAGAAATAGGTGGATATATCCATGGTTGGAATCTATGAAAATATGAGGTTATAGTCAAAGTTTAAACCATGGAAATATAAATCTATCTGCATGGTTTAAACCATTTCAATAGGGAATTCTTCCCACAGTTTAAACCATGGATGTAAGAAACTCTGGCTATGGTCTCAACTATGGCTCTAGGCGACTATAACCCCACTTTAAAAGTAGAAATATGCAGCTATATCCATGGTTAAAATTGTGGAAACAAGTGTTAATGGACATCATTTACAAAATGGTGGCAATATCCATTTCCTTATAATTTCCCATGTTTTTTTATTTTTCCCATGAAACCTATCACCATAGTTTCATATAACTATGGTTAGATGTTGGCCTATTTCTATGGTTGTCAAAAACCATGGCTATAGGATTTCAAAAACCATAATTAAATCATGGTTGTTGGTGGGTATTTACATGGTTTACAAAACCATGGAAATATCCCTTTATCTCTAATTTCCTATATTCTTTTTGGGTTTTCCTACAAACCTATCATCACTGTTTCATATTAGAGTGGCTATATGTTGTCACATAGCCACAATTTTCAGAAACCATGGTTATAGGCTACCTCTGGACACATTTTTCAAAACCATTTAAATAGAAAGTGTGGTCATATCATAATTTTCTAGTTTTGGATGTCCGTAATTTTAACATTGATTATGATGGAATGATAAGGGTCAAGAACCACATATGGGTTCCATCCATACCCGATTTGAAGGAGCTGTTAGAAGAGGCTTATATTTCATCACTCTATTAATCCTAGATGTACAAGGATATATATAGAAAAGAAAGAGTATTTTTGGTGGGATGGTGTGAAGGGATATATCATAGATGTTTTATGTTAGTGATTTTTATGTCATCAATTTAATGAAATGATATAAATTTTTAAGGGATTCTACAACCATTATACATACAAAAATGGAAAATTGGAAAATATCACCATAGATTTTGTCATTTGGATCCTGAAAACATCTAAATGGACTAAGTTTTTATGAGTTTTAGTTAATCACCTTATAAAAATTGAAAAAAATTATTTCCATCATAGAATATTTATCTTTTGGGAAGGGTGATGTGATTTAAATTAACTAAATGGTAAGATTTTTTGGAGTACCACAATGTGTTTTATATAAATAAGAACTAAGGTTTACCTTGAAGTTATAGTGAATTCTTTTGGTAGCCCTTGATTTAGCTTTTATTTTTAGAAATTTGTGTCATCGTCATATAGATGTTCAGTTTGAGAGAAAAATTTAAAACCTAATGGATATGATGAGATTTGGTTATGCATATTTCAAAGGGATTTGGGATCCAGACTATACTCTAATTGAGTTTTCTTACAACAATTTCGTTCACTTGATCATTTAGATGGATCATTATGAATCCCTATATAGAAATAAGTGAAAAACTTTATCTTGATAGGATAATGTTAGAGAAATAAATATATTGGGACCTAAGTAAGCAGAATAAATGGAACATAATGTTAGAGTTATTCAGAAGTGCATATGTGTGGCACAAATGCAATTAAAAGTAATGTTTATATTCATTGATACGTTCTAGAATTTGAAGTTGGTGAGAAAGTATTTCTAAGAATTTATCCACTGAATAAATAATGGAAAACTAAACCATAGGTATATCAATCACTTGGAAATTAATGGCTATATCGGTGTCGTATCTTATCGCTTGGTGCTTCAATAAAATCTCTCTCGGGTTAATGTTATGTTCCATGTATCTCTCCAATAGAAAAAAATACTTAATCCATAACATCCCAAAGCATAAAGATTGTATCATTTTATCATTATCATTCTAATAAAGAATAATTAATTTAGATTCTAGATTGTACATAGAACGTATTATGAAATAAGACTACTCGCTTGGTTAATGTTTTTTTTGAAAAACCCCTAGCTAGAGGGAGCTATGTGGGAACCTAAGGATTTAATGAAGAAAAATCATCATTGATTTTTTTAAGAAAAATGTTTTAATTTCAAGGGTAAAATTTGTTGGATCGAATAGTAGATATATATGTCTATTAAATGGAACAATACAAGAGGGGGGTGAATTGTAGGTTTAAAAACCTTTGAGTTTTTGCAACAAAGAGATTAGTTTAAATGATCTTAAACTAATACAAATATAAACACCCACAATTGTATTGAATATAAAAGATATGATGTAATGTAATACTAATGTAAAGTAAAACAATTGTATTCAAGGTGAACACAATAATCAGAGCAATACATAGATGAATGATTCTACCTTAAAGCGTATAGAATCAATCAATACAAAAATTAATAGAATGATTGTAATTGAAACAGTTACAATTGAAAATGTAAAGAAGAAAGGAAACAATACAAATCCCTTTCTAATACAAGTAACAGCGGAAATGTAAAAGTATTACAATTCTTTTGACCCAAAGAGAAGGGTTATCCTTTCACCTAGGATAAAAGTTCTGTCTCACCAATACCTTGGTGAGCCCTCGATACGATGATCGGCACGTCTTTCTGCCTATCCCTGGCAGCCCTCGATACGATGATCGGCACGTCTGTCTGCCTATCCCTGGCAGCCCTCGATACGATGATCGGCACGTTTGTCTGCCTATCCCCGGCAGCCCTCGATACGATGATCGGCACGTTTGTCTGCCTATCCCCGGAAGCCCTCGATTTTGTAGGTAATCGGCACCTCTGTCTTTCAATTACTTGAAATCCCTTGATACGATGATCGGACGCACAAGGCTGATGAGAGAAGTCATAGTGTCTCTCTCTAGAATCTTGGTAGTTCACAGAGTCTCTTCATTCGTTCTCTTCGTTCATCGTTGTACTCTCAGCTTCAAATGACCTCCTATTTATAGGCCTCAGGTTCCAACGGTCATATTGCCTCCAACGTTCATATTGAAACAGAAAGCACGACATCGTTTTGATTAGTTTGTAACTAACTCAACGACATCGTTTTGTTAGGACAAGAGATATAAAGAAATGAAAAACATGAGTACGATTCAAATGCAGAGAGTGTTTTTGACAAAGTACCAAAACAAATAATGATCATCTGAATAGCAGAGTCAGTACGATACGATTGACAGAGTCAGTACGATACGATTGACAGAGTCAATACGATACGATTGACAGAGTCAGTACGGTACGATTGACAGAGTCAGTATGGTACGATTAACATTGTACGATAAAATAGACATGATAAAAGACAATTGTAATTTCTAAAATATGATAGAATGCATTTGTGATTTCCAAAACATGATATAGAAGTCAAAAGAAGACTTTTGACTTAACAATCTCCCCCTTTTTCGAAAGCACAACACACAAAGTAAATGTAACAAGAAATACTTATCTCCCCCTGAGTTATTGAAAACTCTTCTGAATAAGAAATTGAATACAACTAACTCCCCCTTAGGTATGGACTTTCCTAAGGATTGTATTCGTATATTTTCCTTAAGATAATTGTAAAGCATTCTCCCCCTTTGTAAAACAATCTTTTCTTTGTAAATATTCCCCCCCTTTGTGATTTACAAAAAGAAAGGAGTAATCTTGAATTGTCTGAAAGAGTTAGTGAAGCAATACAAGACAATGGATAAAAGAAAAAAGGATCATAAGAGTTATTACAAAACAAAGAAATGTTCCAAAAGAAAAAAATACAACAATCATTTGTTTTCTCTTTCCTTCTCCTTCTTTATAAGCTCATGAAGAACAGCTTTCATCTTCTTGATCTCCTTCTTGTCTTCAGAAATTGATTCACCCTGAGTTTTGAGAAGCTCTTGTTGATCCGCAAAAATCTGATCTTGATTTCTGATGGTCTCCTCCTAGACTCTGATTACTTCTTCAAGGGTATCAATCCTGTTTTGCAAATTCTTGTTTTCATAGAATTTTGATTCTTCAGTAAAACCATTTCATCTTTGAAAGATGAAACCTTCGAGAATTCAGATTGGAAAACATTCATTCTTTCTTGCAAGTCTTTCACTGAAGGAACATCGGCTCTTTCAGAAGACAAAAGATTCAGCCTTTCAACCGTTTCTCTACCAATCATGTTGAAAGCAATTGCAAGCTCATTTGATAACCTCCTTATATCTTCAATAGCTATTTCATGATCATTGATTGAGCTCTCTGTTTTGTACGACCACTTGGTCATCTTATTGCAAGCCTTCTTATGAGCAACTGAGATTTCTAAAAGAACATTCAAATCGGCTTCTACTGACAAAACATTCTTCCTCAATTCTGTTACAGAGCCAAACTTCTTCCTTTGATTTTCAGTAATAAAATCAATCTTCCCTTCCAGCCTCGAGAAATAAGGAATGGTTTTCTCCACCCTTCTCAAAACATGAACAATGTAATCACCCTTCTTGAGAGAGATTGTATGCTCTGAATCAGTATCCTCATCATACGATGGTAGTTCATATGATTTGCTTGAGTCAACAACTGGCTGTTTCCCTTTCGCTTTTTCTTTCTGTTTTCTTTCTTCTTCCACTTTGTCACTAATGACAACAACTTTATCAGAATGAGAAGATTGATTACCTTGCCTTTCTTGAAAAGACATTCTGTCCGGAGATTGTGCTTGATCGGCATGAAGGATTTGTTGAACACCTTCACTTGGATTTTGAACTTGTTTGCGGATCAGACTTTTGAGTAACACCAGTGGATTGAATTTCCTTGGCTGGCATAAGTGCCGATTGATTCTGAGCCAATTCAGCTTCTACATCTATGACAAAATTTTGAATTTGAATCAAAACAAACATTCATCTTTTTCATCGTACTCTTACTAATCCAAGATGGCATCAAATCCATGGTTTTTCCTTTCAAAGGAACGTTACAAAACTTCATACTTTCAAAAATGAACTTCGTAAGGATGGCTGGATACATAATCATCTGGGACTTAATCCCTCCTGTCTTGACATTTTTTATGGTTTCAAAAATATACCCCATGAGATTTACTTTTCTCATATTTACAAGATAGTCGAGCATGAATATATCAGAAACATTAAGAGTTTCCCTATCCCCTTTCCTTGGGATAAGAAAACCTTGCATCCATAAAGTGACAAAACGATTGTCCGGTGAAAGATGAGACACTTTCCTCTTTTCCTCATTAATAAGAAACAAATACTTTTCAGCATTTTCTCTATTAAACGTACCAACTTCCTCTGGTAGTTTGTGAGATGGACAAAAAGAATCTCCTTCTACAGAAACATTCAGAAAATGTGCCGCTTGTTTCACAGACATAGATAATTTTCTATCGTACACAGCGAAGTTTATAGTCATATCTTTGTCGGAAGAAACGGTTTTGTAAAACTGACAAACTTCATCAAAAAAAACTGGATCTTGAATATCAGGCTTTTCAACACACAGATGTTCCCATCCTTGAAACAAAATGATCCTCCTGATTGTAGAATCGTACGTATCGAAAAAGTCTCGGGATACTAACCTTTCTCTGTTAAAGTCTTTCTCTCTAAAAGTATTTGAAGACATTTCGGCGAGAGTGTTATCAGAGGATTGAGACATAAAGGTGATGCCGATTGAGAAGATCGTACGATGATATATAGCTAGTGGAGCAGAGCTGCGCCTCAAATCCTGAAAAACCAATGTGGGTTTTGGGGAGGGGAGGGGGGTATTTATAGGCGATAAAGAGATGACCGTTGATCTTCTACGGTCGAAAAAGGGTGACCGTTGATATTCTACGGTCAGGATTAGAGAATACCAGATCAATGGTTAGGATTAAAACAAAGAAAGAAAAAAAAATGAAAAAGATACCTGTCGGAGAACATAAGGTGATTGTTGGTTTTGGTAAGAATCAAAAGAAAATACAATCATAAGGAGAAAAATATGATGCCAATGGAAAAAAAAGTTATTACTATGATCGGACCGTACGATGGAAAATAATCTTGTTACCATGAACTGATAGTACGATGGAAAACAATCTCAATACCATCATCGGTCGATACAAAACTATTGAATGATACGATGGAAAAGAATTTCAATACTATCATCGGTCGATTCAAAACTATTGAATGATACGATGGAAAAGAATTTCAATACTATCATCGGTCGATACAATACCAAGATTGATTTGTATGATGGAAAAGAAATTCAATACCATCATCGGTCGATTCAATACCAAGATTGATTGATACGATGGAAAAGAAATTCAATACCATAATCGGTCGATTCAATACCAAGATTGATTGATACGATGGAAAAGAATTTGATTACCATCATCAGTCGATACGATGGAAAAGAATTTGATTACCATCATCGGTCGATAGTAAATGATACTATAAAACTGTCAATACGATAAACAGGAAAAAATGAAAGAAACGATAAAACTGTCAATACGATAAACAGAAGGGAAAAAAGAATGAACAATCCAAAGAGTAAATAGTTAAAGAACATAAGATAAAATAAACATAAATACAGAAAGAAATGTCCTCCCCCTTTCTACGAGGAGTTTCTTACTATTAGGAGAGATGTAAAACAAGAAGTAGATATGAATGATTATTTTAATGTAATCATTCCTAGCTTCTGTTTTATATATTCAAATCTATCGGAAGGTAAAGATTTTGTAAAAATGTCAGCAAGTTGTTCTTGCGTTCCAATGAATTGTAAAATAATATCTCCTTTTACAAAAAAAACATTTGAAACAATATTACATATACCAACAATCATTCCTTGAGCATTATCTCTGAAGGTAACTTTTCCACCTTTTGTTTTGATAACCTTTTCAAAAAGATCTTTGTTTCTAGTCATGTGTTGAGAACAACCACTATCTATGTACCAAATGTTATTATAGATACACTTCTCGTTTTCCTGAAAAAGAAACAATTAGATTTTCGGAATCCAAACATGTTTGGATCCAGAAGGGTTAGATAAAAGAATTTTAGGAATCCACATTTGTTTTGAAAAATGAGCTTTATGAAATCCTAATGATTGAGTTTTGTTAAGAGAACAATCTCTTCTCCAGTGTCCACCACATTGACACTTAGAACAGAAAATGGTTTTTTGAGGAACAAAATAGTTATTGCTAAAAACAGGTTTGGAATAAGTATAACCAAGACCAGAACGATTTCTCAAAGGTCTAATTTGAGAATACATCCTATCAAAGTTTTCTTTTCCATGAGTAAAGTTTGACAAACACTTTTTCAAGGATAAAATCTCTGACTTTAGTTTTAAAACCAAATTCTTGTTTTCTAAAACATTTGAATTTGAACTAGAGTTAGACTCTAAAATATTTTTCCTTGAAATTATAGTTTCAAGATCCTTAGAAAGTTTATCCTTATCATATTTGACTTTCTCAAGGGTTTTTAGAATACTTTCAAAATCAGAAGTTTTCTCATCAAGATCTTTAGAAAGATCTGATACTTCTTTAGTCAAAATAGAAATTCTAGAATTTGCTTTTTCAAATCTCTTTTTGAGTTTAGAATTTTCATTTTCAAGTAACATAGCAAATCTAGAGACTTCTTCAAAAGAAGGTAAAGTATCATCTTCTGATGATGAGGGTTCATCATTTGAAGATTCATAATATCTATTATCAACATAATTTTCATTTAAAGAGACATTTGTAATAGCTTCAGCATTATGTACCTTGGCCATGAGACAATGATCTTTAATTGGTAATCTGGCTAGAAGTCCAATATTTCTTTGTCCTGATGTCTCATATTCTGAAGAATCATTTGAGGAATCACTACCACTTTCACTCCACGTATCATTTGCTTTCAAGCCTTTCTTTTTCTTATAAAACCTTTTCTTGTTTCTTTCAGAGTGTTTCTCTTTTCTATCTTTCCTCTTTAGTAGAGGACAATCAGGCCTTATATGTCCTGCTTTCTTGCATTCATAACAAGTTACCTCTGAATCTTTCCTATCTTTCCTGTCTTTCTTTTTGAATCTATATTGAAAATCTTTCTTTCCCACAATCTTGTTCATCCTTCGAGCAAGATTGGCTAACTCATTATCCGAAAGATTACAATCACTTGAATCAGATATAACAACTTTCTTGGATTTAGACCTTGTAAGCCTTTCAGGTGTTTTAGCTTTAGATGCAAAAGCTACACTTCCATTCCCATTTTTCTTCTTATTAAAATCTGAATCTCTCTTCATTCTTGTCTCATGCTGTAGAAGAGTTCCAAAGAGTTCATCAAGAGTAATATGGGAAACTTTTCTATTTTCATCAATAGCTGTCCTTTTCGACTCCCATTCATTTGGAATAATATCTATAATCTTATCAACAAGAGCTTCATCATCAAGTCCTTTTTCTCCCATAGATTGTAAGCTGTTGACAATTTTCATAAACCTTTGTTGCACTTTACATACAGGTTCTCCATAAGGAAAAACAAATCCATGATACTCTGCTCGAAGCATTGCTCTCCTTGTTTCTATAACTTTGGATGTACCAAAATGAGTGACTTCTAATTTCTTCCAAATACAGTTGGCTGCTTCACATGAAGATATCTGACTATATATATTCCTGGTCATAGAGCATAATAAAGTATCCGGTACCTTGTAATTCAGTTGATATTCTTTCTTCTCTTGGATGGTGAAAGTGCTAACTTCTTTGTCAGAAATTTTGTAACCCCCAGTAAGCATAATAAAATTGTCTACACCAGTATTGATGACAGAAGTCTTCATACGATCTCTCCAATACTCATAATCATTCCCATCAAATATTGGTGGTCTAGAAGGATTCAGATTATCTATTGATCCAATATTCATTCCTGCCATCTAATATAACAAAAACAACTTTTCCACTCCACACGTTAGTGTAGTAAGTATTCAAGATAGTAATAAGAAGTAAAGCTAGTAATACAAATCAGTGGAAAACCTCCTCTGATACCAATTGTTGGATCGAATAGTAGATATATATGTCTATTAAATGGAACAATACAAGAGGGGGGTGAATTTTAGGTTTAAAAACCTTTGAGTTTTTGAAACAAAGAGATTAGTTTAAATGATCTTAAACTAATACAAATATAAACACCCACAATTGTATTGAGTATAAAAGGTATGATGTAATGTAATACTAATGTAAAGTAAAACAATTATATTCAAGGTGAACACAATAATCAGAGCAATACAAAGATGAATGATTCTACCTTAAAGCGTATAGAATCAATCAATACAAAAAGTAATAGAATGATTCTAATTGAAACAATTACAATTGAAAATGTAAAGAAGAAAGGAAACAATACAAATCCCTTTCTAATACAAGTAACAACGGAAATTTAAAAGTATTACAATTCTTTTGACCCAAAGAGAAGGGTTATCCTTTAACCTAGGATAAAAGGTATGTTTCACCAATACCTTGGTGAGCCCTCGATATGATGATCGGCACGTCTGTCTGCCTATCCCTGGCAGCCCTCGATACGATGATCGGCACGTTTTTCTGCCTATCCCTGGAAGCCCTCGATACGATGATCGGCACGTCTGTCTGCCTATCCCCGGCAGCCCTCGATACGATGATCGGCACGTCTTTCTGCCTATCCCTGGAAGCCCTCGATTTTGTAGGTAATCAGCACCTCTGTCTTTCAATTACTTTAAAGCCCTCGATACGATGATCGGACGCACAAGGCTGATGAGAGAAGTCACAGTGTCTCTCTCTAGAATCTTGGTAGTTCACAGAGTCTCTTCATTCGTTCTCTTCGTTCATCGTTGTACTCTCAGCTTCAAATGACCTCCTATTTATAGGCATCAGGTTCCAACGGTCATATTTCCTCCAACGGTCATAATGAAACAGAAATCACGACATCGTTTTGATTAGTTTGTAACTAACTCAACGACATCGTTTTGTTAGGACAAGAGATATAAAGAAATGAAAAACATGAGTACGATTGAAATGCAGAGAGTGTATTTGACAAAGTACCAAAACAAATAATGATCATCTGAATAGCAGAGTCAGTACGATACGATTGACAGAGTCAGTACGATACGATTGACAGATTCAATACGATACGATTGACAGAGTCAGTACGGTACGATTGACAGAGTCAGTAGGGTACGATTAACATTGTACGATACGATAGACATGATAAAAGACAATTGTAATTTCTAAAATATGATAGAATGCATTTGTGATTTCCAAAACATGATATAGAAGTCAAAATAAGACTTTTGACTTAACAAAATTAATTTTAATTTGTTAGAATAAAATACTCTATGATTTTATGAAATTCATATTTTTTTTAAAAAAATTAATTTGTTCGATAGATTTCATTACATGCAACACCGAGTTTTAAAGAACCATGATATACTATTAATGTTATAATTTAATAACAACCATTATAAACTAACCATTAGAATTATCGATATGAATATGTATAATTAGAATTTTAAGATAAGTTTGAAGTTTTTATATAAATAAAAAATCTTTATACATTAGTTCATAATTTTTGGTAATGTTTTTATATTCTTAAAGAATACATTTTTCTCAAAAAAAATAATTTTAGTTGTTTTCTATGAACAAATAATAAAAAAATTGGAAATGTTAGAAAATTTATTTCAAAAAATTAGCTTCATTTTTGTAATCACCATTTCAAAATTATCTTAGGGTCAATTTTGTAATTTTAATGAAAAGATTTATTTTTCAATTAATATTGAGAAATATTTGTTATTATTGAAACCCACCTTTTTTAAAGAATTTATAAATTTAAATTTTGATTTAAATTTTTTTAAAAGGTAATATTAGATCCTTTATTTATTTAGTAATCCAAATTAAATAATTTTAATTAATTTCATATTCAATTCTGATATTAAAACTTTCCCCAATTATGAAAATTTTCACTTTAGATAACCACTTTTTTCATTGAACTTATGGGGTTTATTTTAAATTATAATTTTCCCATTATGTGAATGGAATTTAGAAAAATGTATGAAAGTTTTTGAATTATCATAATTTATATTATATTATAAGGTCAACAAAACTGTTTGGTCAAAATGAATAGTAATAATAGTAAACATTAATTACCATAGTTAAGAATAAAACATGTTTACCCAAGTTTTAAATTAAATGGATAAGGGGATGAATGACATAGAAACTTATCCAAAACCCACTAGATGGACTTATTTAGACCTTATAACCTATAATATTATATATTTACCCATTTTTTAGCATTCTGGTATGTGAAAAATATGGATACACTTTAATCTTTTAAAAACATCTAGGTGTGTTAGCACCCCAATAAAAGGAGACATCTCTTGCACTCTTCACACATCCAAAACCATTTGGTTCTGAAAAACTGTTCAAAAATATATAAATTTCTTCCCACTCACATTCCATAGGACTTATTTTTTGTTAATACACCCTTAGAAGGTATTAGGTATAATCTTAAAGAGGCTCTCTAAATAAGATGTAAAATTATTAAACATACCTTTTTTGTTTTATTTTTCCACCCACCTCATTAAAATAATTTTAAAATATGATTTTATAACATAAATTATATCTCCCATATAGTGATATTTTATTATTTTAATTTAATAACCCATACCCATATCAACTTCCACCAAATGGGAAACAAAATAGTCGATCGTGTGCACAGAGGACTACCATCTCATGAAAAAATGTGATTCATTTTTTATCACCACTACATAAAGATAGTTATAATGATGGAGTTAATGTGGACATATTATATACATGAAATTATTAAACTTTTGTAATTATATTAACACATATAAATTTTTATCTTCTAAACCATCATAAAATAATAATATTGCTCATGTGTACAGAAGACTACTACCTTGCAAACCGATGTGATTTGTTTTTCATTTCCACATTACATGGATGGTAATAAGGGTATATTAAATGAATATATATTATATTTTTAACATAATTATACTTATGTAATTATGATATAACATTACCCTTCTTACTTTACACTTTGTAGGGATACAATAATGTTCATTTTTGTGTACAGTAGACTACCGCCTCACGAAGTGATGTGATTATTTTTTTCAAATATGATTTATATGGATGATAATCAGGATAAATATAATGAATATAAGTTGTAGAAATTAAATATTAATTAATTTTTAAATGTGATATATTAATTACCTTTCATTCATTTCATCCTCCAAGAAAATTGATACAACTTTTTTTCTGATGAGAGATAATGGCGGTGTTTACCCATATGGTATGAACTGTGATGAAGGAATAATTGAGTCACTATTAATATTATTGGTTAGGGGGTACGAAAATTTAACAACCATTTGTATTTGGTTCACCATTTTTATTTCATACCTTCTTGTGGCCTGTTGGATTCCAATGGGGTTTGTTCGTGGAACCGAAAACACCAACAAGTTCTCACATCCATGATAACTCATAGACCTTCATTCTAAAAGAAGGTGATACTAAGGTAACATGGAAAAAGGTACTTAAGAATTAAAATTTGTTTATAGGATGGGATGTTGGGCTCATTTCTCCGTTTTGGGAGAAGTATTTCTTATTTTGGGACCTTCTTATAGATTAATGATATGTCTATGAATCCTTTGTTTATTCCTAAGAATGGAATTGATAAACTAGAAATTACACTCAATTATGAACTTGTATGGGCGCAAAATAATTTTTACGTTTCCATTGATCTATATCAATGTAGGGATCCATATTTATCCATGGTTCTATATAAATTTTACCTTTTCATACATGGATCATGGATTATTTAGTCATTCATTAGGACGATTCCTATTTTAAGACATGTGGTGAGGCGCTCTAGAGGTTATTATCATCCAGGGGGAAAAGTTGATTTTTTGGGTATTAGAACCATAAGATGGGCTTACTACATATGCTTGTGAGAGGAATCATAACCTATATAGTTCGGTGCCACGGAACAATACCCATCACTCATTACGGACATGGGATGAGGACCAAACCATGTAGTTTAATGTTATACAAAAATGATGTCCAGGTGAAAGGTTCCTAGTTAGGGATGGTGTGGGACTTATGCCAAAGTATCATAAGGGACCAAGAAGAGATGTGGTATCCCATGTGGGCATTATTTTATTGGGGATATAACCCAAAAAAGGATGGTCATAAAAGGGTCCTAGAATGAATATGGCTCTCAAGGATGGATATGACCCTACCAGAAATGTGTCCTCAAAAAAAATGGGGGTAAATCTGGGTCTTCGTTTTGGATCTCAGATATTCTTCCTACATATCCCAGTTAGTTGGGGATCAAATACCACGTAGTTCTATATGGTTGGGGTTTATAGTTGGAAGGTTTCTTAGTAGGCACTATTTCATTGGGAATATGTCCCTTTGAAGGATGAGACATGGTTTAAAGGATTCCATCGTATAGTATGCATGTAGTCCATAATTACATAGAATATGAGGTCCATTTGAGGGTGATTTGGGCTTACACTCTAATAGACACTCATTGAAATATGGTTGGGGATTATTCAATATTGGATGTGCATTTGAGTATAGGTTGGGGATTAAAACTATAAAGAAGGCCCTTTAAAGGTTTTAGGATCTTGCAGATGTCATGATTATAAATAAACTATAATCCCACATGAGTCGTGCTCAATGTGAGAAATAAGAGGAAGATATATAATTGAAGATCACATAATCCACTTCAATACGCAAGGGGATAGATGCTGAATCCCAAACGGAGAGGGAGAGGGACTTGATTATACCTCTCCCCTCTCTTATTTTGGTAATCGAGTATTCACATCTAGTGATCTATCCAATTATTATCTGGGCTGGCAAAGAGGGGAAATAGTTCTTCTGCCTAGAAGAAAGACTAAGGTCTGACTCTCTGAGAGATTCCCTAACTAGTTGTATGATGGTCATCTCATGATTATTACATGAGGCATATTATTCTTAGATCATAAGGAATCTCATTTATATCCTTGGAGGTGTCCAATGTTTGTCATATAGCGTATAATATTGTTTGAATTCATGTATTTAGGACTAAAAGGACACCATTTCGACATCCTGATATGGGGAAGACTAGGAGGAATATTCTTAGTAATGGCTAGTGTGGGACATATGAAAGAGAGTCCCTCTCTGGTTAAACCTATAATTTGAGTTAGATGATGGGTTTCTAGGATTTTCATAAGGAATGTTTGAATCAAGGTACTCAGGGAATCCAAGAGGATAATCTAAAATATTATCTCAAGAATGTAAATAAGTGGTGTAGAGTAGAATGTTGACCCATGGAATTATACGTGGTGGATGATAGGGATATATAGTCCAGAACTGAAAATAACCTCAACCTGGCCTGAAATGTTTTCGGCAAGACTCTCCATTTTCATAGGGATGAGTGAATGTAGGGAATGGACTAGCCCATAGGAACAACGTTGCATCTTGATAATGATCATGAGTGGGGTTTGGGGGAATAATCCCCACAGTATAGAGTAGTGGGCATGAAATATTATGTGAATGGGTGTATAGGGATGGTCACATAGTGTTTTCCCAAAAGGAAACCTGATGGTAGCATCTAAAAAGAGTTATGCAAAGGACAATATGTGAAGGGGCTGTAAAGGAACCTCTAGGAAGTTGTCCATAAATAACCTTATATGAAATAGGGTTGCAAAGGACTACACACAAAATGGTTCTAAAAAGGGCCATCTACGAATGAGGGGCATAAATGGATATCATGAAAGGGGGTGGCACAAAGATCCATCTACAAAATGGGGTCGTAAAGGTCAATTCACCAAGGGGGGACACAAATGGTTGTTCATGATGGATATGGCGACATAGGATATGGCTAATATGAGTATCATGAATTGACCATCTATGTAGGAGGGCACAAAATCACACCTCATACTCCAAATGACCCAAGGCTCCATGAAGGTTCGTCAACCAATGGTTCATGTGATGGGGTACTTTGAAGGGAAACTCACATATATTTTGTGGGATGGAATCCGAAAAGGGCTTTTTATCTCAATTTTTTCATATGTCCTTCAACTCTTGTTCGAGTTCCCTTCATGATCATTTTTTTGTTCTCTTCATGGACTGAGGGTTCTTTTATATAGTAATGGAGAGACCAAGTACTATGTTGTCCGATCATCCATAGTGGGGTTTGAGAGTTAGGTCATGGAAGAAAAAATAAGGATGAACCATCATACACATGAATGGGGTATTTTTTTGGACCTTAGTTTTCTTGGGGAACCCTACAAACATCAGGTCCTTTATATCAATAAACTAATTTTTTATTAAGTCAAATTTGGCTGTGTCTTAGAATGTGTCACTGGAAATTTTATTAGGTAGAAGTTTTTGAGGCTTTAATTTAACAATTTGTGTGCCTTTTTTTCATTTTATTTCTTGGTTCCAGCCTAAAACACAAAAAGAATAGGTTTAGTGAGCTGTGACTTGAAACTATTCCAGGGTTCCCTTTCTGATTTTCCAACCTAGACATTAATATGTCTCTTGTAGTGGGATGTTTAAAGTCTTACCTATCAGACTAATTTGATTTATGTTTTAGGTCTAATAGATTTGAACATGGATTATATATTAATGACCCCATCATGACTTACTAAATGAGAATTTCCTAATATTTGTCATACATGAATGGGATATTTTTTGGATCATGGTTTTGTGATTTCTGAATTTAAGGATTGATATGGGATAAGTTTGTGAGAGTTAATCTCAAAAACAGTTTCCATTATGATGTTTTCAGGGTATACGAAGATATTAAAAGCCTATCATGAGGACAAATTTTCATTTGGTTGATAGGAATTTTGTGTGGGAAATTTATTCAAATCCAACTACGGCATATTATTCATAGTAAAACAAATTTGTCCTTAAGATATTGACCCCACATTTCTAATGGATAGGAAGTTATTGAGAACTCTTTTTTTTCAAGACCACGAAGGGGGTCCTATCAAGGGGATGGTTTCTGAAAATGATGAAGGAATATGTATCTACAATTTCTATGAATTTGAAACCACTCCTACAAAAAAAATTATTGATTGAAGGAGGGTTGGAGCATGGTTAAATTTAATGTCATGTTATTAGGATACACATATTTTATATTTTATTGTTATGATAAGGATGTTTGAAGGGTATATTTTACTTTCATTTATCTTTGATCGAGAGATAAACAATTTTCACCATTCATAATAATCTGTAAAATAATATTCCATCTTCTCTAGGAATAAAGTGAGAAGGTTTCAATGTGTAATCTGGGGGTTTCTAAATCTGAAGAGTGATATGGGATGATATCATTGTTGAGAACTATGGATATAGAATAGGCCTCTCCTAGGGATGAATTTTTTATTGTTTGAAAGGACTTTTTTGGAATCTTATACATATCCCATTTGGGGCAAATTATACATAGTCAGAAAAGGTCTCCTTAGGACCCTGACCATCCATTTATGATGTCTGAGTTGGTTTATGGAGATTTAGAATCCCTTGGGAATATATTTTAGTTTATGAAAGGACAATACCAGAGTATGACAGGAGCACTTCAAGTCAATATTTCCCGAGAATGGGAAAAAAAATTCATTACACAGGTCTGATCCATACATTGGAAATATGGATTTTCATCATATATATTTTTTGTTACAGTTGGGCCTGAGATATATGGCCCAGTCATCACTATGTATCTCTTAAGAAATAGAATCTAGCCATATGTGGTTCTATTAAGGTCCCTCGTGTAGTTCCGACCCATGCATAGGGAGGGGACATTTTTAACTTTTTCTACAATTGGAGAAATGATTGGAGATATGGGAATCAAAACATATCGTTTGGTGCGAGGAATCAATCCATAAATAGTTCTAGGAAGGTTTCCTCACACATTTATCAAATTATTATCTAAAGAAAGGGGTATCTTCCTTTGAATATGGGCTCACGATCCGGGTGAGATGCGTATTGGACCCTTCTATGTAGATCTATCTCTTTTATATGAATATGGGTGATTTTTGTTGTTGTGGTGGATAGACTAGGATAAATGATCTGGGTTTCTCTATGTATCCCATAAAAGTAAGAATCGGGTCATATTTAGTTCATGTGTTGGAAGCTTCATACGCAGGTCTAACCTATACACAAGAAAAGTGTATACATTTTCATGTTATTTAAGGACACAGAATTAATGATTTGGGTGTCAATTTGTGTCTTATGATAATAAGAATCAAGACAGACATATCTCTTGGATATCATACAATTTTTCTTCTTGAGATGAGGATATAATACATGAATTTTAATAGCATACTGTAAGGAAGACATGAGGTCTCGCAGTTTTAGGTAATAAAGTTAGGACTATATGTCATGGAAATGATGATTTATGAAAGGTTTACCAAGCCCAAATGTTCTCTAATTCCTTAAACATGAGGGGGAATGAAAAATGAGAACCATGCTTCTAGGGTTTCTTGGAATAGTTTACATGATATGGGAAAATGAAATTGAGGATTATGAAGGGAAAAGAGGCCTCTCATGGGGATTATTTTTCCATTGGTTAACAGGCCTTTTGTGTGGGGAACTTATGTAGATCCAACTTAAGAATATTGTGCATAGAAAATAAATATATCCTCTAGAAACTGAAACTATTTATTTTAATTCCATATAAAGATAATATATATCCTACATTTCCCAAGACATGGAGTTTGATAAATGGAGGAAATGTGTCTGAGTACGCTAGAAGTATTCAGACCACGATAGGCCATGGAGTGTGAAGTTCCCTACATAGATTTGATTCATTCTTAGGGGAAACTTTTCTATTTCCTAGAAAGATCCCTAAATGAGGAACCAAAATTTGAGATCTCCTACATAGATTTTTGTTTTTTTTGTAGGATATGGGCACATTTTGTTTTCCTTTACCCCATGGCTAAGAATAGAAATTATAGTCTAGGTATCACTACATATCATATTAAAGAGATAATAATACCACACATAGTTCAAGAGGTACCATACATTTTAATTCCATATGGAAAGGACATATACCATTCAATTTAATGCCCAGTGGTAAGGATGTTGGGTTACCAACCCAAATAAGAAATATAGAGGTTGGGATCACTATGTATCCTACAATGGAAGTATTCAAGCCATTTTTATTTCTCAAACCACTTTTGACCATGCTTTTTATAATCATGTGGTAAGGACATATGGTATGACTTTTATGGTCTTATGAACAGGTACATGATAACCCTAATGTATGTTGATACATTGTGAAAATGAAAGGAATAACCTTCCAAAACTCATATTCATCCATGAATTATGCTCAGTGTGAGAAATAATGGGTTGAGAAGGTTTATTCTTCCATATAGAGGTGATAAAACAAAGGATGTGGTTATTTTGATTTCTTAGTGGATGGACTAGGATTAGATATCTGGGCATCACTACATATCCCATTAGAGTGAGAATCAAGTTGTATGTAGTTCTAGAATTGGAACCCTATACAGATCTGATCCATACATAGATAGGGTCATTTTTTTCCATTGGTTGTTTTGATTGTTATGGATGGACATGCGATTGGATATTTAGGCATAACTACATATCATGTGTGAACAAGAATGAAGCTACACATAGTTTGATATGTAAACTCTCTATGAATGTCAGATCCAAACACAGGGGGGACATTTTCTTATATTTCAAGTATGGGACCAGGACATTGGGTGTGAGAATCTCTATATACACCATTTAAATGGTAATCATGCCACATGTAATTCTAAAGAAGAAGTGTAGTTTAACATCATGTGGTGAGCATGTGGTTAACCTGACATGGAAAGAAAGTATGATTTTTGCTAGGACCAAGAGTAGAGATCCATGCATCACTCTGTATCCTACAATGGTAGGAATCAATATACACATAGTTCTTGAGTGAATTGATTTCCTATGTGGATCTAGATCTCAAATGGGTACATGTGAATTTCATCTTTCTTTCACACATATCAATCTCATGTGCGGGGAATCATCAGTGAGATGATAATTCCTATTCTATTTGATGTCATGTGGTAAGGATGATGATGTCTTGTAGTTATGAGGAGGATGGGTTTTTAGACCATCAAGTAACAAAATCTTCATGTGAGAAGAGTCCATGGGGCCAAAGGATAGTAAAAAACATTCCATGAATAGGGAAAACGTATGGTTATTACATATGTGAGAGGTTTAGGCATCACTATAAGTCATGTGATGATAGAAATCAAGCAACATGTAGTTATTCAATATGGAATGTTAGATAACTAATGTCTGGTGTGATTTACAGTCTGGTGAGGACAAACAATATGGTGTTGTGAAGCTTAATGTTATTAAACAAGGAAGTTAGTGTCACATAGTTTATCAACATGCGACATGGATGATGTGTCATGATCTTTTTTTAAGGTCACATGATAAAGACTGGCTACACAATTTCACGTAATGAAAAAAATATGATTTACCATGCAGTTTAACATCATACAATCATGATTTTTTACCATGTATTTTAACATCATGAAATCAGGATAAAGAGACATGTGATTACAAGAAATATTTCTTTAGCAACCTTGAATTAGTGGGAGTTGTGGTAAGCTATCATTATAATTATATTAGATAATAATTCCCATTTAAATAGAGTTTTTCTATGGTATAAGGTCCCTCGTATTTTGGTTCAAACATTGGAGGTTTCTTTTTAGGAAGCATCAGAGTCCTGGGGACCAATACCATCTCTCCATCGAAGAAATATTGGAGGTGAACCTTTTTTAAAAATCTTTTAAGATCCAGTTTAAGTGGACTTCCAAATGATGAAATGTATAAAATATACTCTTATCCAACTACTACAATTCATCATGTTGTTTATAAGATGCTTATATAGAGAAAAATAATCCTAGGTGGAAACTCAAAGAGAGGGTAATTGAACTTTTATGGGTAGTAAATCCTCTTTTCCATATACTAATGAGTATGTGGTTTCCTATGGGGAAGTGTGGGGCATTGTTTTGTAAGACCACAAGAAATCTAGGAGCTTTTCTAGCTAATATTTTTTATCCTATCTACCATATTTTAGAGTATAATCAATGGGGTCTTGTTGAAGCCCTCTATTTTCACATTATCTATTTCATGGTAGTAGGATGAATGTTTGGAATTGATTTAATACTTCTAATATAGCTTCCCTAATTCACCCGAACATAAATTATTCCATTTTCCTTTAGTGTTGTATAAGGGACACCAAATCTAGTGATGATACTGGCTCTCTCGAAGCCAAAAATGTTCTTTACCATAACTTATTTGAGGGGAATAGCTTCGACCAACATGGAGAAGAAGTTTGTTATATTAAGAATATACATGAACTGCTTGGATGTAGCAGGAAGATATGGTCCCACGATGTCCATTCCCCATATTGGAATTGGCATGGAGTATTTCCCTATGTGCAGTAACTCCAGGGGTTGGTGAATGAAGTAGGCATGAATATGTTAGGAATTGAACTTTTTGGTAAATTTAGTTCCATCTAATTTCACAGTGTTCTAGTAGTACTAGAGACATTAGATTTGAAGGGAAATCCTGAATCCCAACTGGTGGGATCCGTAGGATCCTCTATGCACATCCTTTAGGATAACAATAGTATCTTCTACATAAATAAACCTGAGAAGTACCCCATTAAGAATTTTCTTATAGAGGAGATTTTAATAATTTAAACCATCACATTGAATAATGTTAATTACTTATCTTTAGATTTTATCATTCCCAGCACTATCACTAGGAGTTCTCCATTTTGAAGGTAGTCCATAATGGGAGTTGTCTAGTCGGTGGTAGGACTATATGGTTAAGGGATGACACTAATATGATCAATCTCTTCTATCTTTGTATGAATTAATGGTTATATCATTAGGTAGTGTGCAATGTTGATGATTGTTTTATCTTGGTCTGGACATGCTAGGGTCATTACTGTATTTTTTAGTGCATCATCTTGGGAATTTAGTGACTATGGGATGTGAGTAAATGTCAATTCTTAAAGGAATTTTACCATTAGTCCTAGAATGTGGTTTAGTAGGGGAGGGATAACTCTTCCTTTTTCATGGAGTAATCCCTATTAACCTTCTTGATGACAAATTCCAAATCTCGTTTTATCTTCAAGTGATTTACATATCCTTAAAGTGCCAGATCTAGCCCTAAAACAAGAGCCTGATATTCTACTAGATTTTTCGTGCATCCTTCCAATAGAAGTAAGGAGTATGGTAGGAATGTCTTAACTAATGTTATGAGTATGACCCCCTGCCCAACTTTGGTGAGTTTGGGGTCTTCTATACTCTTCCCCATCAGACTTCTAGACACTCCATCAGAATAAATCTCGCATATCTTGGGACCCTCTTGAATATATAATACCTCTTCATCCGTTACTTAAGTATCCAATAAATTCCATTATATCAAGGGGTGATCTGGCAAAGAATATGAAAATTATTAACATTTTACTACATTTTGAGGAACAAACTAAATGTCAAACTACTGCAGGATGACCACAACCCATGAATGATTCCAAGTCAACATAAAATGTTTGAGAATGTATTTGAGTGGGTTATTGTCAGAGACCAGATAGACCATGTAATATTTTAGGTAATGACGCAGTTTATAGACTACAATTATTAGTGGTGAATTGATCTTTTGGATATCTAAATAATGAGTCTTGACATTTATCATGGTTCAGATATGGAAATAAAGGCTATTTTTATTCCAAACTCGTTCATTCATGTGTGGAAGGTTCCCAATGATTGTTTTAAAACAATTGAATACAAAATAAGAAGTCTTCCTATAACAGGAAACATCAACACTTGTGGGATCAATATATATTTCTTAGGTTTATTGAATGATTTCCGATAATCATCATTCCATTCATATGTAACACCTTTTTCATCATGCTAGTTAATGGAAGGAATATTCCAACAAGGTTTTTTATAAAGTATTGGATGTAGGACAAGTGTCCTTTAATTCATCTCAACTCTTTGAAGTTATAAGGAGGTGATATTATATTGATGACCATTCTATTATCAAGGTAAACATTTATACCACAAATGAATACAACAAAGCTGAGGAATTTCCTTGAGGTAATTCCAACAACACATTTTAAGCAGTTTATTTTTAAGCTTTGTTGTCATAATATTTTGAAGACAGCTTCAAGATATGTGAAGTGGCTAGAGCATTATTATGATTTAACAACAAAATCATAAATATTGAATTCAGTGAACATTACTTGGAAGGGTTTTAAGAGGCGATACATGGCATGTTGGTACATATAACTGACATTATTCAAGAAATATTTAAGTACTAGATAGAAATATACTACCTGGAGGGCCCTAAAGGTAGTTGATTATTTATCTTCTTAAGCCATTCATATTTAATTGAATCCCAAATATCCATTAAAGTATGAGAGTTCTTAATAGCTAGTCATTTCATAAATCAGCAGCTCCATGATTGGGAATGGGAACTCATCCTTTGTGTGCTGCCAGTTGATATGTCAAAAATTGATGCAAACTGTGAGTTACATTTTTTTTTCTTGACAGGACTATATTATCAAACTATTTTGGATATTGGGGCTCACAAATGACATTATCTCTAATGATCATGTTAAATTTAGCTTCAATTTTTTTTATGTGTGTCTTGTGTATCCTTATAGCTACCTACTTAATGCCTCAATGGTCCTTTGGTAAGACCAAGTGATTAGTGGCCACCCCAATTTTGTGGAACAACATTTATGTATCGTTCTAGGTAAAAACCTCATGTTTCTTATTTAAAAAGGAGTCATATACAACGATTTCTTTTGGTAACATAGAGACACATATTAAAGTGATCCAAAAATCATTCTTTGTACCGAGATTTATTTCTCTGAGTTCATCAATGATGGTAGACACACCCTCCTCAAATGCTGGTGGGGTTAATCAAATGTCCTCCACTTATTCCTCTTCATCTTCTTCATCCTCTTACACTTGTTCCGTTGGGGAATCTAGTAGTGGGTTATTCTCTCTTGATTTAGTAGAGGATTAAATATCTTGACATTAAAAATGTGAAGTATCTTCCTCTGATCCACCTAACTGTGTGGTATTTACTAAAAACTATGGAGATGATAGTGTGAGGGACGGAGAAGGAGTGTATTCATCTTATTTGGTTATGAGATAACCTCTTCTACCTAAAATGGTGAGTTAAGGATTTCTTGTAGCTATGGGGATTGGATGAATATATTTTTATTCGAGATTCCACCACTGTCTATAGATTCATCAAACATCTCAGCACTACTAGACATAGTGGCCATGAATGAAATCATTATTTCCATTGAATAAGAATCTAAATTTGGACTGCTACACTCGATATGATTGATGGGTAACACATATTCATCACTAGTATGTTTAAAAGGTTTGTTTAGGATCATTTATAGACCATTTAGGGTAGTAACCCAAAAAAAACTATCAACTAGGGGATGTTTCTCTTCCTCCTGATAAAATCTTTCATTGATATAATTTGACACGTAGGATTCAAACAGGGATTTATCAACATGAAATTCACTTATTTATTGATTAATGAAATATTTGATGCATTGATGTTATGATGATGTAATTTCTTTATGTTGGTGAAATCATGGAATTTATATCAAGACATTGAAGGTTGTATCTTGCTAAAAAACCCAAAATTATAAGCTAAATACGAGGTCTCCAAATCGATCCATGTGTTTCATTTGGCCCAGTATTCATTTTACACTTTTTTCATATCCATACAATGTCAGAGTAGAAGGTTATAAGTTATCTCCATTTTATCCTAGATGGAATATGGTCCATACTATAATGAGATTAACTCCAGATCCATTATCAATGAAATATTTTCAGACATCGACACCTTTTGTCCTTCTAGAAACGTAGAAGGGTCTGATGTGTCCCGATCTAATCACATATCAAACATGATGTGTGAAGGAGATAACCACGTGACATTCTATAGGGTCATCCTCAATTCAATATACCTCAGCAAAGAAAACCTTAGATTCAAACTTCATAAGGGCATAACAAAGCCTCTATTAGTGCTTACCTAAGGACTTTTGACATGATTAGGGAATCTAATATTGATTGATTGTCCAATACAATGGATATCTATTTCAAGATATCATAATTCCAATATAAAGGCTTGAACTCATAATAAGGGGATACTATTTCACAGTTTATTTAGAGTATAGGGTACTAGACATGGATAGATCAGTCCGAGAAATAGGAGTTAGAGGTGCTCTTATCCTTGCTAGGTTGGTCCGGGCATGTCTGCTTGCACACCGATGGTGATTTGAAACCATTATCCCCTTATATTGATATTAAAAAGTGATTGGGTCAATGTGTATTTTATAAGGTTCATAGGGGATTTTCCTAACCTATTGTAATCTCTAAATGGATCTCCTATGAGTTTCTGCAACATTGACTATCTGATTCGGGATGTGGCTAGAATTCTAGTTGTTGCCATGACTGTGCCCTCCCCAATATCTTCATCTCCTATAGTCTCTTCCTTTAGTTCCCCAATTTGGTGTGGTTAAGTCGATTTCATAGTCATAATCATCATTTGAGAATATATGCATTAAATGAATGACATTAATGGAGCCTAATATTTACCCCTATGATGATGACATTGTCTGGATGACCATTTATGGTGGTGTTAATTGGCGGGGTGATTCTTGTTGTTTTAAATATGAAGGAATAGATTTTGAGAGATTTAGGTTCGAGTTCAGCATTGATATAGGCTTATACTAATACATTTTACCCCCATAATTCTGGCCATGTGCTTTTTTGAAAGGCCTTCGTTTAGAGGTTTCTGGGTCCAATGATGCCGGTTGTGTTATGGGTAAAGTAGCTGAAGGAATAGTTAGTTTTTCAACTATGACACAAAAATATAACGAGTATATTTTATTTCCTTTAAATTCATCAAAACATCAAAATTACCTACCCTTCTCCAAACAACTTCTTTTAACACATCTTCTTCCTCAAGGGCAGTATCAGAAACTTACACTACATTAACTGGTTTCTTTTCCAACGTTACTTTACCAAAATCCACCATTTTTTGTAGGGTGTATTTGTAGAATAATCATTCCAAAATGGTGTTCCCTATTATCCTATGGAAGGGGAAATAATATGGCTGGTCAACAAGGCATGTGTGGACATGTCTTTTAATATTTATCATACTGAAAAAATAATTATCCATAACAGTTATAAAGTAGATGCATACTTGATCATCTTGGAATGGGTAAATATTGTTCCTTATCTCATTGAATTGACTCTTTCTAGTTACCCTTCACTCATACTGGAAAGATGGGAATTATTTGTTACCTAGGTGGTGTCGCATGATATGGTGAGGGTTTTTGGAACTAGGGCCAATATAGAGGCTAGCTTTAGTGGGATGGACTATAGCATCCCGCCATTTTATAACATAAACTTTCATTACATTACACACAACTGAGGATCTTTAAGGTTTAGTGTCTTGGAAACCAGGAACATAATACATGAAAACAACATAAATCATTCTTCTTAAACACTTGAAAGTCTTCTCCTTAAGTTCATCCTAGGATCATTACTGCATCTCATAACCTGGGGACATACATCAAAAGAAAGGGTGAGCAGAAGGCCCAGTAAGGGAAACAAGAGGAACATTTTACATGTGAACTTGATATACTTCAATAAGGACATGAAAAGAACTTTAAGGCATGAGAAAGAAAATCATGAGGCATTTCATAATAAAAATAACATTTTCCATAACTTGAAGATGTGGCTACATCATTTAACATAGACAATCATGAACATATCACCAAGGTCCATCCCCAAGGTGTCATTTGAAAATTACCAAGGTTATTCACCAAGGTATCATGAAAATTGTAATCTCTAGTGGCTACATCATTACCCAATGCATTGGAGCGCTATCAGGGCGCACCCTTAAATTTGCCTTTATTATCATGTGAGCCACATATTTCATCATCAAACATTTCATAAATAACCCATATAGCATAAAATAAATGGGTTTCATTTCATAATCATAACGTTTTAAAAACTGCTTTAAAGACATGATCTTTACGTCACTTTAAACCCACGGAAAGGGAATGCGGGTCTCATGTATGTAAATCCCAGAATTTAAAATGGAACATTTTGATATATATGTGAATACCCTTGTAGAAATAAGATCTTTGAGTATTCACTTTATAACATAAAATAATTTTTGAGAAAAGAGAGAGGCATTTTGAGGGGAAAATTCTGCAGCATAACGGCTAAGTTTTGAGGTTTTAGAAAACATTGAAATGGGAGGGGACATGGGTCAAACACTCATAAATGATCCATAAAACAGTAGGGTGAAAGAATAAGAAGGATATATGGACCTGGAAATGAAATTTGGAGGACATACCATTTGAAATGAAAAGCATGGAGGGAAAAAAGATTAGATTTCTCTTACGAAAATTCGACAGCCTTACGGCGTCACTTAACTTCAAAAGAAAATGATTTGAAAAGATCAAATAGGGTCCCTCATCATATGATCATAAGAGATCAGTATGATAGATATAGAGATCATACCCCAACATAATAAAAAGGAACTTGAAAGACTTGACATGAAAATCAAACTTGAAAAATGAGAAGGGTGAAAGAATCCCTTAAAAATTCGGCAGCCTAACGGCGTCACTTAAACTTTCATAAAACGAAATGATGAGAGTAAGAGGGGATCTCTCATCATATAAACATGAAAGGGCAGTAAGAGGAATATAAAATAACATCCTCTCACATAAAAACATGGAGCATAATAGGAATGACATAAAAGAGATTACATGAAAAGAAAGAGAGGGGTCGGATCCCTTACCTTAAAACGTGACTCTTGAAACTCAAAGGATTGGACCTTGAGGGCTTGGGGGCACCTTGGGAGGACTCCTTGGAAGGTAAGAAGACCATAACTTCGTTGGGGGAGAGTTGGTAGTGAAAACTAAAGGAGTAAAGGGTGGGTATTTATAGGGAAAGTGAGGGGACAAAGCATTAATGGCCAAGGGACACCTCACTAGTGGTTTTGGCAAAACCATGGGCTTGCCCATGGTATTTGCCCATGGTATTGGCCACTTGGGACACCTCACACCTTATCTTACTATTCATAATTCGACCATATTGAATATATACTTAATACATCATTTAATGATGTCATTAAACACCTGTAACTTAAAAACTATACTTTCACTATTCACCGAAAATTCAACTTTCTCAGAATAATCCCAAAATTTCACCTTAACCAAATATCAACGCTATGATTTCAAAAATGAACTCCATTTTATAAAAATAATTTTCTAAATATTTTTAATTTTATTTTTAAATAAATACACTATTCACCAAAAATTTATTTTTTCAGAAAAATCCCCAAAAATTACCATAACATAATATCAATGCTCTGAGTTCAAAAATAAAGTCATTTTTATAAAAATAATTTAATAATTATTTTTAATTAAATTTTTAATTAAAAAACACTATTCATCCGAAAAGACTAATACTTGAATAATAATTTATGAAACCGTTATTTACCCATTTTATTGAATCACATTACTTAATCAAGGTGCCTAGATTATTTTAAAACTTTCTTTAAGTGAGATTTCTAATCCATTTGGTCACATTACTAATCCTAAGCGTAAAATGACTATTCACTATTTACTATTCATAAAAAATTATGTTGATCTTATTAGACTCCAAATTCCTTAATGAACACTTTTGTAGAAGATTATTTTTTGAAAATCATTACACATCATTAGTTATTTAGGGTTTACATAAATATTTCAAAATATCCCTTTTTCAAAATTCATCAATAAAATACATTCTAAAATTATCTGGACGTTTGAAATTTCACAAACATCACTAAAAGAAGAAATCTCAATTTATTCACCCAAAGGGATTACACATAGGAAGCTAGGGTCTCGTCACATAGCCCCTTATAACACCGGTATAAGACCTGAGTGTAAGGTGTGCTATGGTGAGAGAATCTGAGGGAGGCTCAGATAACATTGCCCTAGTAGTAATCTCTACTAACTTGAACTTCTACCACAGGCGTTTCCGTTCAAGCTTGACACGCTGGAGTTCGGCTTGGGCTTGGTCCAAAGCGAAGCCCAGAGATGCTACCTCCTTCCCAAGCTCTGATAAGTGGGATTCATAAGGGTTGAGTCTACTGGATGAAGCCATCGACTCCTCTTTCTGCATTAACCATTAACATCTTATTAAATCAATAAGAGTAAGTTAATATACTACTCAAAAAGATTGGGTCGTTACATTCTTCCCCCCTTAAGAAATTTCGTCCCCGAAATTTATACTTGAGGCCTAGTCGAAAAGGTGAGGGTACTTTTGCTTCATCGTTTCCTCAGGTTCCCAAGTCGCTTCTTCATATTTATGATTCCTCCACAACACTTTCACAAGGTGGGTAGTCTTGTTTCGTAGGACCTTGTCTCTACGGTCCAAGATCTCCACTGGCTTCTCCTCATAAGAGAGGTCATGTTCAAGTTGTACCACCTCTGGGTTCAGTACATGCGAAGGGTCGGGTATGTACTTCCTCAAGAGAGATACATGGAAGACATTGTGAACATGAGCTAGGTTCGGTGGAAGTGATAGACGATAGGCCACTGCTCCTATGCGATCAAGGATTTCATAGGGGCCAATGTACCTAGGGCTGAGCTTCCCTTTCTTCCCAAACCGCATGACTCTCTTTCATGGAGAGATTCGAAGGAAGACTTTGTCACCAACACCAAACTCCAATTCTCTTCGTCGATTGTCAGCATAGCTCTTCTGCCGACTCTGAGCAGCTTTTATGTGTTGTTGGATAGCATGAACCTGTTCTGTCATTTCTTGCACAAGATCAGGCCCAAGAAGCTTCCTCTCACCAGTTTCATCCCAACAAGTAGGAGTTCTACACTGCTTTCCATACAGAGCTTCATAGGGTGCCATCTGAATACTCGCATGGAAACTGTTGTTATAGGAGAACTCCACTAATGGGAGGTGTTGATCCCATCCACCTTTAAATTGTATTGAGCATAATCTCAACATGTCTTCGAGTGTCTGAATAGTCCTTTCAGATTGTCCATCAGTTTGAGGATGATAGGTCGTACTAAAATTCAATTCAGTATTCAGAGCATGCTGAAGACTTCTCCAGAATTTTGATGTGAATCTTGGGTCACGATCAGATACGATGGATAGTGGTACCCCATGCATCCTTACCACTTCCTTCACGTATATCTTGGAAAGCTGATCCAGAGAGAAATCTTCCCGAATAGAGATAAAATGGGATGTCTTGGTGAGACGGTCCACAATAACCCATATCGCATTGTTTCCTTTGGATGTTTTCGGGAGACCAGTTACAAAGTCCATGGTGATATTATCCCACTTCCATACTGGTATGGGTAGCGGTTGTAATACCCCCTTAGGAAGTTGACTTTCTGCCTTTACTTGCTGACACACCAGGCACCTTGTAGTGTAATCGGCAATCTCCCTCTTCATGTTATCCCACCAATAATGATCACGAAGGTCTCTATACATATTAGTGTTTCCCGGATGTATAGAGAAAGTAGAGATTTGAGCTTCATCCATCAGTTCTTTCTTTATCTCCGGAATAGATGGAACACATAGTCTTGTACGAAATTTCAATACACCTTCTTGATCAATATTGAAATCAGGGAACTTCCCATCCTTTACAGCCTCGAACTTCTCCTGCAGCAAAGGATCTTCTTTTTGAGCCTTCTTGATCTTCTCTAGTAATGAAGGTTGAGAAATCATTTGGGATAGGGTTGATGATGTCCCTTTCCTTATAATTCCCATGTCCAGTTTTACTAGATCTTTAATCAAGGGATCTCCCAGGATCCTCATTGTTTCCAGAACAACAGGATCTTTCCTGCTTAACGCATCCGCAACTTTGTTTGCTCTTCCAGGGTGATAATGAATTGAACAATCATAGTCTTTAATAATCTCCAACCATCTCCTTTGTCTCATGTTCAATTCTTTCTGAGTGAAAATATACTTTAGACTTTGGTGGTCAGTGTATATATCACATTTCTCCCCATAAAGATAGTGCCTCCATATCTTTAGAGCAAAAACAACTGCCGCCAGCTCTAGATCATGCGTAGGATAATTCTGCTCATGAATCTTCAACTGTCGAGATGCATAAGCAATTACTTTGTCATTTTGCATGAGGACGCACCCAAGCCCTTTCAGAGATGCATCGCTAAAAATAACAAATCCTTCTCCGATAGAGGGTAGTGTTAACACAGGTGCAGTAACCAATCTCTTCTTCAGCTCTTGGAAACTTTCCTCGCATTCCTTTGTCCAAATGAACTTAACCCCTTTTCGAGTCAACTTGGTTAGTGGATTAGAAATCCGTGAAAAGTTTTTCACAAACCTCCTATAATATCCCGCTAAACCAAGGAAACTACGAATCTCAGTTACTGTTGTGGGTTGAGGCCACTCCTCCACAACCATTGTCTTTGCAGGGTCAACCGAGATTCCTTCATTGGTTACGATGTGCCCCAAGAAATCCACTTGTTGTAACCAAAACTCACACTTGCTGAACTTCCCAAAGAGCCTCTCCTTCCGTAGAGTTTTCAAAATAACCCACAGATGATCTTCATGCTCCTCACGACTTTTTGAATATATCAAAATATCATCAATAAAAACTACCACAAAGTTATCAAGGTAGTCCTTAAAGACTATATTCATCAAATCCATGAAAATAGAAGGAGCATTAGTTAAGCCGAAGGGCATAACAGTAAACTCATAATGCCCATATCTTGATCGGAAGGCAGTCTTTGGAATATCTTCCTTCTTCACCCTCAGTTGATGATAACCAGATCGAAGGTCAATCTTAGAGAAGAATTGAGCCCCACGAAGTTGGTCAAATAAATCATCAATTCTTGGAAGAGGGTATCTGTTCTCCACTTTAATCCCGTTCAGTTCTCTATAATAAATGCATAGCCGCATTGATCCATCCTTCTTCTTCACAAAGAGAACTGGTGCTCCCCAAGGAGACACACTCGGTCGGATAAACCCCTTCTCCAATAAGTCTTGGAGTTGTTTCTTTAACTCTTCTAGCTCCACATTTGCCATTCTATACGGAGTCTTTGATATCGGTTGAGACCCAGGTACGAGTTCAATGGAGAACTCTACCTCTCTTTCTGGGGAAGGTCCAGGTAACTCCTCAGGAAATACATCCATGTATTCCTGAACAATCGGAACATCTTCAATTTGTATACTCCCATTCCCTTATTCATCATCACCGATTAACTCCATAAAGAAAGCTATAGGAGGTGCTTCTAGATAGGGATCAGTTCGGGATATCTCTCCTCGGAAGAAAACTGTAGGTCGTTCATTCAAGACTACTGAGATTTCCTTACTTCTGCATTTGATCTTAGCATTATACTTTGAGAGCCAGTCCATCCCTAGTATAATGTCAAATTCCATCATTGGAATGACTACTAGATTTGCGATAAGATTGTGCTCACCAAAGTAAACACTAGAGTCTCTAAACACTGTTGATGCATGGATAATCCCACTTGGAGTATTGACTGACAACTCTACCTCAAGCAATTCGGGGATTGATTCTATATTCTTTGCAAACTTGGAAGAAATAAAGGAATGCGTGGAACCAGAATCAAATAAAGCACGTTCTAGTTTTGAGAGGACAACAAGAGTACCTGTTACCACATCATTCGGAACTTCAACTTCAGTTGTTGTGATAGCGAAAGCACGACCTTGCTCCCTTGGCCTCTGCTGAGGTTGATGGTGATTCCCCTCCACCGCCCTCGGATTTGGACATTGATTAGCAAAGTGCCCAAGCTTTCCACACTTGAAGCATGTGACTTCGGGTAGGTCCAGAACCATCTTTCCTCTATCGTTAGTGTTGGGAAGTTGAGGCTTCACATCACCACGACAATTCCGAGAAATATGGCCTTCTTTTCCACACCTATAGCACTTGCCACTTCCGATCAAGCAGTTCCCCGGATGCTTCTTCCCACATTTATTGCATGTGGCATGTTGCATATGCTTTCCACCTCTTTCCTGATCAAAACTTCTTCCCAGGCTCGGTTCTAGAGTTCTCTTCTTCTCATTAGATTTGTGAGACCACTGTGTCTCCCCAAACTCTAGTTCAACTTTCATAGCACTTCGAACTATTTCTTCATAGCTATCGTAGTCCCTGTTGGATAGATTCTTCCGCAGATGTGGTCGTAGTCCGCCAAAGAATCTATCAACCTTCCCATTAGGGTCCATGACAAAGCTTGAGGTGTAACGGGAAAGCCTTGTGAAGTTCATCTCATAGCTTCTGACATATTCGTTCTCCTTCTGCTTCATCTCGAGAAACTCTTTCTCCATTTTCGTTCTCATTGAACGAGGGAAATACTTGTTAAAGAAAATCCCCCGAAATTCTTCCCACTCCATAGCTTCCATCTCTCCTCGTGGCTTCGTGTTTTTTATCAGTGACAACCACTAATCAGCTTCTCCCTCTAGGCGGTAAACAGCAAGGGTGACTTTTTCTTGTTCCGAACAATGAAGTACAGAAAAGATCTTTTCAATTAAGCTTATCCATTGTTCCGCAAAAAATGGGTCAGTAGATCCACTGAATGTTGGCGGTCGTTAACGCATGAAGGACTCAACAAGAAGTTGTTCCCTTCGTGGTGAGGTCGGCCTCTCAGCTTGATTCAAGTTATTACTCATAACTTGAGTCAGTTGGTTCATCATTCACATGAATGTTTCCATTCCGGCTTCCATCGGAGGGCCGTCATCACATGGTGCATTGCGGTCACCATCGGCATGGTTTCTCCTATTGCCTGCCATTTTCTAAAAGAATAAAACCTTAGTGAGAAACTTATTTCATTTATGAATATTTTAACTAAGACTTCGTGCTTAGACAATTATAGTTCTCTATAATTCCTTCATAATGATTCATAAAAAGCATGTGATTAACCAAACATATCCCCCGGGAGTGTCGTAACCAAGAGTGCAGCAAGGCCCGTTATCGTGCACCAGTTCCCGTTCGAGTCTAGCTCAAAGCGGTGTTTTCGGGTTTTACCCCTATGTACATCTGTGCCAGAGCCTCCTCTACCTGCTCGTATCCAGACAGGGATGTATTTGTTTGATAGACCACTTACTCAATACTTACCAAAATACCAGGAAGTTTTCCTATATTTAAACTTTTCTATAGGGTTCTTCCTAAAGTTTTTATATTCTAATTTCCACAAATAACTAAACCATCCTTTGATACCAACTATAGAATCCCGCCATTTTATAACATAAACTTTCATTACATTACACACAACTGAGGATCTTTAAGGTTTAGTGTCTTGGAAACCAGGAACATAATACATGAAAACAACATAAAGCATTCTTATTAAACACTTGAAAGGCTTCTCCTTAAGTTCATCCTAGGATCATTACTGCATCTCATAACCTGGGGACATACATCAAAAGAAAGGGTGAGCAGAAGGCCCAGTAAGGGAAACAAGAGGAACATTTTACATGTGAACTTGATATACTTCAATAAGGACATGAAAAGAACTTTAAGGCATGAGAAAGAAAATCATGAGGTATTTCATAATAAAAATAACATTTTCCATAACTTGAAGATGTGGCTACATCATTTAACATAGACAATCATGAAAATATCACCAAGGTCCATCCCCAAGGTGTCATTTGAAAATTACCAAGGTTATTCACCAAGGTATCATGAAAATTGTAATCTCTAGTGGTTACATCATTACCCAATGCATTGGAGCGCTATCAGGGTGCACCCTTAAATTTGCCTTTATTATCATGTGAGCCACATATTTCATCATCAAACATTTCATAAATAACCCATATAGCATAAAATAAATGGGTTTCATTTCATAATCATAACGTTTTAAAAACTGCTTTAAAGACATGATCTTTACGTCACTTTAAACCCACGGAAAGGGAATGCGGGTCTCATGTATGTAAATACCAGAATTTAAAATGGAACATTTTGATATATATGTGAATACCCTTGTAGAAATAATAGCTTTGAGTATTCACTTTATAACATAAAATAATTTTTGAGAAAAGAGAGGGGCATTTTGAGGGGAAAATTATGCAGCATAACGGCTAAGTTTCGGGGTTTTAGAAAACATTGAAATGGGAGGGGACATGGGTCAACCACTCATAAATGATCCATAAAACAGTAGGGTGAAAGAATAAGAAGGATATATGGACCTGGAAATGAAATTTGGAGGACATACCATTTGAAAAGAAAAGCATGGAAGGAAAAAAGATTAGATTTCTCTTATGAAAATTCGACAGCCTTACGGCGTCACTTAACTTCAAAAGAAAATGATTTGACAAGATCAAATAGGGTCCCTCATCATATGATCATAAGAGATCAGTATGATAGATATAGAGATCATACCCCAACATAATAAAAAGGAACTTGAAAGACTTGACATGAAAATCGAACTTGAAAAATGAGAAGGGTGAAAGAATCCCTTAAAAATTCGGCAGCCTAACGGCGTCACTTAAACTTTCATAAAACGAAATGATGAGAGTAAGAGGGGATCTCTCATCATATAAACATGAAAGGGAAGTAAGAGGAATATAAAATAACATCCTCTCACATAAAAACATGGAGCATAATAGGAATGACATAAAAGAGATTACATGAAAAGAAAGAGAGGGGTCGGATCACTTACCTTAAAACGTGACTCTTGAAACTCAAATTATTGGACCTTGAGGGCTTGGGGGCACCTTGGGAGGACTCCTTGGAAGGTAAGAAGACCAGAACTTCGTTGGGGGAGAGTTGGGAGTGAAAACTAAAGGAGGAAAGGGTGGGTATTTATAGGGAAAGTGAGGGGACAAAGCATTAATGGCCAAGGGACACATCACTAGTGGTTTTGGCAAAACCATGGGCTTGCCCATGGTATTTGCCCATGGTATTGGCCACTTGGGACACCTCACACCTTATCTTACTATTCATTATTTGACCATATTGAATATATACTTAATACATCATTTAATGATGTCATTAAACACCTGTAACTTAAAAACTATACTTTCACTATTCACCGAAAATTCAACTTTCTCAGAATAATCCCAAAATTTCACCTTAACCAAATATCAACGCTATGATTTCAAAAATGAACTCCATTTTATAAAAATAATTTTCTAAATATTTTTAATTTTATTTTTAAATAAATACACTATTCACCAAAAATTTATTTTTTCAGAAAAATCCCCAAAAATTACCATAACATAATATCGATGCTCTGAGTTCAAAAATAAAGTCATTTTTATAAAAATAATTTTCTAATTATTTTTAATTAAATTTTTAATTAAAAAACAATATTCATCCGAAAAAACTAATACTTGAATAATAATTTATGAAACCGTTATTTACCCATTTTATTGAATCACATTACTTAATCAAGGTGCCTAGATTATTTTAAAACTTTCTTTAAGTGAGATTTCGAATCCATTTGGTCACATTACTAATCCTAAGCGTAAAATCACTATTCACTATTTACTATTCATCAAAAATTAAGTTGATCTTATTAGACTTCAAATTCCTTAATGAACACTTTTGTAGAAGACCATTTTTTGAAAATCATTACACATCATTAGTTATTTAGGGTTTACATAAATATTTCAAAATATCCCTTTTTCAAAATTCATCAATAAAATACATTCTAAAATTATCTGGACGTTTGAAATTTCACAAACATCACTAAAGGAAGAAATCTCAATTTATTCACCCAAAGGGATTACACAAGGAAGCTAGGGTCTCATCACATAGCCCCTTATAACACCGGCATAAGACCTGAGTGTAAGGTGTGCTATGGTGAGAGAATCTGAGGGAGGCTCAGATAACATTGCCCTAGTAGTAATCTCTACTAACTTGAACTTCTCCCACAGGCGTTTCCGTTCAAGCTTGACACGCTGGAGTTCGGCTTGGGCTTGGTCCAAAGCGAAGCCCACAGATGCTACCTCCTTCCCAAGCTCTGATAAGTGGGCTTCATAAGGGTTGAGTCTACTGGATGAATCCATCGACTCCTCTTTCTGCATTAACCATTAACATCTTATTAAATCAATAAGAGTAAGTTAATATACTACTCAAAAAGATTGGGTCGTTACATGGACACTGCCTCTGCCTACCATATTATTTTCCCTAGGGCCTATAGAGTTATTTGGGACTTGAGCTTAGTCTTCTATATGGAATATTCCATTATTTTGGAAATATACGAAAAATACTAAAATCCATCTATGTATTTATTTTGGATGAGCAGTGGTTAAAGCTCGTCAAAAAAAAATTATCTATGAAAATAGAGAGAGGATCCTCTTAGGGAAGCCGAAGGTTTAGGCAGTAGCTAATAAATTTCTATCTAAAAATGAATTATGAATCGCTCTCATTTTCTCACTATTTGAAATTAGAGAGGTCTATTATTGTTTCCTTTTTCATTGTTGATTTTAATAAGAAGAGGAACTACTGACAGAGGTCCTCCCATTCTATGATTGACTCTGTAGAAAAACAAGTGTACAATACAAAGGATAACCCTTGGAAGTTTTATAAGAAGAATCTGATTGTCACTACTTCTTTTTTCTCAGGACTTCCCATCATGGTCTCAAAATGGGATGAAAAGTGCATCAGATGTTGTTCTGGATAAATTAAGCCATTGAATATTAGAAACATAAGACTCTTGAAGTTTGGTGGGGGTGGGGTGTCACTCACCAATTCATGGTAAGATTTTTGTTCTAGTTGTATTGTTACATTCCCTCCTTTAAAAACTCTAATAGAGATTCCAGTGACTCGATGGTGTTTTTAATCCCTTGATAAATGTTTGGTTAAAAACGATTTTGGAAAGATGAGGTAATGGTCAGTACCTGACGTGCCAGTTCTTCCATTATTCGTGGTTGGTATCCTATCGGGGACATAATTTGAGGAAATTTATGGATATGTTCTAGTTGTCTCCTTAATGAAGGTAATTATTGATATATTTCCATGATCTAATCCAGGTACATTGATTAGTGACACACTGAGTTGGGAATATGTCCTAGTCCTACATCAGTCGCTGTGATAAACCATTTCTATTGAGGTACAACTATTGGAATTGTACTTTGAGGCTCTTCCCATTGAGCATGTTCGATAAGAATTTTACATCATATTATTTTTTCATTCAGTCTCCTCAACAATTTCATGGAAATTATATAGTTCTAGGTATTCACCCATTTATTCATCAAAGACTAGATCAGATTCTAGAATGAACCATCCTCTCTTTTCTCTCATATATTTTCACTATTTTTAATGTCATCTCTAGGATTGATTTCTAACAATTTTCATTATGCGTTACACATTTAGGAATAGTACAGACTATTGAATGATAATAGGATCATCTGTTCTTATTTTTGGGCCACTCCCATTATTTTAGAGGTCCTCTTGATGATTTTTTACGAAGAGTTACTCAGAGGGAACCTCTATGCAACTTGGTCATATATTTCCCCTTAATGGGAAAAGGGCTGTGAGAAAGGGAAAACTAGGCGACTTAACATCTTGTTTTCCTACCTAGGTGGTAAAAGATTTATTTCCATCAAAGGGAGGGTTGAGGTAAAAATTCCCTAGCCATGCGAGATGGTCCCACTCTCATTTTTTTTGTGCCTTAGGTTGAGTTTTTCTATAATGGAGAAGAATTTTGTGTTAAAGAATTCACCAACCCTACGAGATGGGTATGATCCCGTACTATAGTGGCTAGTGATACTGTTTCCAATCTTTTGATCTCACAAATACCTATTTGAGCACGATTCAGGTGAAATGTCATGTTTAAACATAAACTACTTTCTTACATGGAAATTAACAGTGCATTATGGATGGATTTCCTTAAAAGAGATTCCTTGTTAATGTTCTTAGTTACCTAGTTTAGGAGTTTTTTATGGCTTGATCTCATAGGGATTGATGCTTTGGATACTTATTCAAGGCTAATTCTTATTAAGTTTTCCATCTTTACTAGTCGTGGATCTTTCTTGATAGACACCTAGGGGTAATGAAATTATAATATTTCATTTATAGTGGAGGACCTTCTCATGGAAATGAAATGTCACTATCGGGAGGAACTTCACATTCAATGCCATTCTGGAGAGTACTAGAATCATAGCTTGATGTCTGACTATAGGGAGAATTTATGTAGCATAAAAACTAGGGAGGACCTTCAGGGTAGATGGTAGAAAGTGTATGGGATTCATATTATAATTTAATGTAACGTTGGAGAGGAACTCTATAGTGAAATACATCATGGGATGGACTACCATCATATCTCGATGCACAATGGCAGGGATTATTTATGTAGTGTATACCCTAATGATGACCTTCAGGATGAATAGTAAAAATTTAATGACCATTTTTATAAAATTAATTTTCACTATAGTGAGGATCTTTGCAGCGAATTCAATCATGGATAGGAATACCATAATAGATTCATGCTTGACTACAAGGATAATTTCTACAGTGTATACCATGGGGGGACTTCCTAGAGAATTATAGAAAGTGACGGAACTTATTGTTGTTTAATCTTCTAACCATGAAGAGGGATTATGTGTCACTAATCAGGATATAGGATCTTATGATCGATCATTTTGTGTCCATGAAGGAACCCTTCATGCTATATGATCTAGGGAGGACCTTTAGAGAAATTAGTAACATTGTTATGGGTAATACCTTCAAACCTACTACTTACACTTATGTAATTTGGTAATAGATTAGCAGGACCAAGGTCCACTAATGATAGATGATTGATGGACCCTTTATCTCGTTCTTCTAGTAGAGTAGGGTTATAAACCTTCTCTTCATTTTCCAGTTTCCATTGACATGATTTATTTTAAGGAGTTCTATTTTTGGTGATTGGGGACACCTGTTCTATGTGATGACCATTATATATGGTTTCCTATTTGATTTTTCCCATGTTACTATCTAGATATTTTGGAAAGATTCTAAAATTTATATAGGGATATATGTCTGCCTTAAGACGACCACTAAAGTATATTATTTTCCCCCCAGTTTGAATGGGTATTTTTATACGCTTTTATGGTCCATTTATTAAGAAATGGTTCTGATGACCATCTTAAATGGGGTAAGGGATGCATATTTACTTATGAGTTACCATTTATTTATGTGGATGAGGGACCCCACATGGAGAGGTGGGGTCATATGCCCATATACTTATTATTGCCACTAACAAGATCAAGTCTTGGATGGTTTGCAGGATATGGTCAACAATTGATGTATAACTCTCCATCATTGCTAGGATGTGATGAGAAATATTCTTAGAGGAAATGGGAAAATACACACATTCTGGTATTAGTGTTTGAACATGAGTCTGCCCCAGATTTGTAGCTGAGATATGTAGACTGTGTTCTCTGATTTCCACAAAATTTCCATGGAGGGATTGATGTCCTAGAGTATGTATTTTCATTTACTGTTGATTGTTTTCATGTTTTAATGATAGGATTTGTAACAACCCGAGATTATATAAGATATATTCATTTTCATTTCTTTCATATCCTCTGTTTTATGCTACACCAAGATTATATTGTGCTATACGCAACACCGTATTAGCTTGCAGTATATGCAACACACTTCTTGGATCATGTTATACACAATTTCAAGTTCATTTGATAGAAGTTATTCTACGCAACATTGAGTGTATATATATATATATATATTCAATGTATAAATAAACAATTGTTGGATTCTATTACAATGAAACAACAAAGGAGTCTTTCACTATACGCAACCCTGACATGGCCTGCATTACACGTAATCGTGACCTTCTTCGATAACATGTGTTGTACGCAATACCGGGTTTTAATAAACAATGATATGTTATTATAATATTATTATGAACTAGCCGTTATGAATAGTATTAACTAAATTTTGAAATTTATAACATTATTATTCATCTTACACATTTTCTAGAACATGGTATAAGAACAAAATAAATTTTTCGGGTAAAATAAGTATTTTTCAAAAAATGTTGTTTTGCCGCCTTTTGATGGGGCACCCTCTTTAAATATAGATTTTGACATATTTATAAGTTCAATTTTACAAAATAAAATTATTCTTTGGAATCAGGATATAAAATTTTACCTTGGATAAATTTTTCATATTATTCTGATAACTTTCATATTTTAATGAATAGTGAAAACATGCTATATTTTAATTAAAAACAACTTTTTTCATCATAATAACTTATGTGGATAAATTATAATATTTAATGGTTTTAAAGTATAAATAGAATATATTTTTACCATTTAATATAATGTATGTCATTATCATTGATTTTACCTTGAATTCGTAGGTTAAATCAATTCAATCTTTTGCAATGTTTTAAAGAAAAACTCGTTTTCTTTCGACAACGGGATTAATTTTAATTTAATTTCTGCAAATTTTGTGTATTGAATTTGGAAAAATGGATTCCATATTTGGAATAAATGGGTCTAAATTATGTTAATAAGATTATTTTTATTTTTGGAAATTATGAATAGTAACTATGGTAAATTTTATTTACCATAGTTAAAGGTAAATCTGGTAATTAAGGGTAAACATAATATTATAAAATTACCCTAACACATGCCAAAATTCTATTGGATGGCTAAAAGTAGACCCATATCACCTAATGGTCGGATTAGATTCATTTTATGGCCTTTTTACCATGAAAATAATTTAATTATTATTAAAACCAAAGAAAGTGACAACATGTCACTCTCTTAAATATTATAAGTATAATAATTTTAATTTAGTGATAAACATCATAAAACATCGAACATAAATAGTCTACAGAAATCTAATAAAATTATCTATATCATTATAATTTATTGAGAATATTTAGGGATTAAATAATTGTCATTAATGGTGATACCTTAATGATGCAGAAATTATTTATTAAGTGAAAAATCAGTAATATAGTTTTTATTGAAATAATAATACCCATTAAAAGGCCCACAAACCTGACCAAAACTTATTGGTAGTGTATATATACACCTTTACCATCCAAGGACCTAATATATAACCATTTGAAGCCTTATAAAAGTGATTATGACACTAATATTATTTTATTTTAAATGATGTCGAAGTTGTCACCTTCATAATTTAATAAATATAACAATTTAACTATTATGATTTTAAGATGATAAGTTAGAGTAAAAGTATTATTGGGAATGTTAATAGATTTATATTCATCATAGGATTTTATTTTTAATTTGTATGCAAAAATAACTATATTAAATAATTATACAAAAATGTTGTAGTAATTATTTTATTAAGATATAAACCAAATAAATGGTTTTAAAAATAATAAAATAAATATTATATGAACTATTTAATGTTCTCCACTAATTTTATAGATACATATGACCTTTTATGAATCTATTAAAGCATATAATTATAACATATCTTCTGTATATATTTTATTTAAATTCAAATAAATGAATAGTGTCAAAATTGACACTATTGTTATTTTATAAAAATCACATATTTTTTTAAAAATCACAAAAATATATAAAAATTATAAATTTAAATTTATATGGTCTAAAATTTTATAAAGTATCCAATTATAGATAATTCACAACAAATAAGTAATTATTTGTTTTAATTTAAAATTTAGAATGTTATTGCCACAAATAAAATAAATTTTATTAAGTAAGGAAAAATCAAGTTGATAATGTTTAAAATAATTTCCTAACATGTCTAAATTTTATTGGGTGATGAGATTACAACCCTATATCATCTAATATTCGAATATGAGTCATTTTTGGAGGTTTTTAAGTGGGGTTAGATTTATTATAAATTAATATTTTTAAGAATTCCAAAGGTGCCCCTCTCCTCCCTTATAAAAGGGCACCTCCTCCCTCTCTTACTCACACCATTTTGAGCATTCAAGCTTGGCCAACCCCAAACCATTTCACTTATACACTTCCCTAGAAACATCCTAGAGGTTCTTATCTTCTCAAATACCAATCTTAGTGCCCTAAGAGGAGGTTTCAAAATGGTGTGTCGAAAGAAGAGGTAATATCCGTTACCGATTCTTTCAACATTATTTCTTCTTCTACTTATTCTTCTTTAGTTGTTTCATTATGAAGTAATAACATAAGTAGCACTAATATACTGATATGTAATTATAAGTATGAAACAACCCTATTTCACCATTTATCCATCCTACGGAAAACGAAATCACCGTGTGTGCGTACGTACGGAATACCGTCTCCACGCCGTGGTGTAATCTATTTTCCACCACCACCATACATGGATGGGTATAATGGTGTAAATAATGACTATATATGATTATTTTAAAGTGATATTTATTCTTAAATATTATACATACACATAAATACAATTCCATGATCATGGGAATGATATCATCGCTCGTGCCTACGTACGGACTACCGTCTCCACGACGTGATGAGATTCATTCTCAATGATTAACCATTCATGAATGATTATAAAGTATATATAATAAGTAATCATCAAATTTATGACATAATAATGATACGGAATTTATGTATATATATATGTTTGTCATCTAATTAATTCCATTCAATTCAATAAGGAAACGAAAGCACCGTTCATGCGTACGTACGGCCTACCGTCTCCATGAACGGTGTATTTCATTCCAATTATCGATCTATTATATATATGTATATTCTGAATATATATTATATATAAATCAAGTTTTACATTCTGGATTTATGTAAACATGATCTAAGTAATCATATGAATAATTACAAGTCAAAACACGGATGACAATTGAAACGATTTTACCCAAAACGCTTTTTAACATGGAATTTACAAAAGAAGGGGTAAAATAAAGTCATAAGTGAACAATATATGATACCATAACAATTAATATGATTCTTTAAAAAGTCAATAACATTTTATAAATCATTATACAGGGGTTTTGGATACGTACGAAGAATATCGGACCTAAGGTAAAGGATAATTTTGCAAATATCATTTTTATCCGAGATTGTTTATTCGTAAGTATTTACTGGGGTTATTTCTATCATCCATGTCCATGTTTTATAAAAGTGTTTTCATGTATGTTTAAAGTCATTTTTACCCATTTTTTACTTTTACTACATGGTATGTATGGAATCTTACTATTACAAGGTACTTTTTGACTTTTTCGGTAAAAGTACAAGAAGAATGTTTTTTTTAACTTATACTGCATGAACAGATTTTAATGGTTTTATAAAGCCTTATTTTCATGAATCTTACTCCAAAATATTTCATGACTATTTTCAACAAAATCCTTTTCTTTTATAATTTCATGACATTTTGTGAAAAGAAAAATGATTGTGAAGAAGAAAGGATACTTTCCTCAAGAATTCATTTCAAGTGTTTTATCAAAACCATTTTCCATCTAAGATGGAATTACTTCATATGTGTATGTTTCATGTATAGTGTCTCTATGATTTACATTGTTTCACTTTTCTTATGACGAAATATCCATTTTTTTATATGGATTATGTGATGATGGGATGATGTTTATGAACCCCATTTTATTCGTTGGGTTATTATGAATGATTTATGTTTATTTTTGTGGCACAAGTAAGAATGATTTCATTATGAGATGGGTGGGACCAATATCTCCCTACAATGCATTGGGTAAAGAATTTATATCTCAAGAGATAGACATGGCTGGAACGGTAGGTTAATTTGGTTCGGTGTTACAGGACTAAAACGAGGAGTGAACTCGATTCAGAATGGGACTTTGTCCACTAAGATGGTCTTGGTAGAAATGCCTTGGATTCTGTGGAAAACATTACATGTGCTTAATGTGTGCCACAATTACATGTTTTATTCCCATTCTATTTTATCATGATTTATGTTCCATTATGATCTATTCCTTATGTACTTCCATGTTTTATGTCGTTGCTCAAGATTTTTAATATTCATGTTTTATTATGTTCAAATGTACATGGTATGTTTTATTTTATCCATGCTTACCCTTACTGATCATTTGAGCTCACCCTTTTTATGTTTTCTTTTCCCCCAGGAGTAAAAGAAAGGTTTTAGGTAATAAAAAAAAGGGGAAGATCTTTATGGGAGATTTTGAAGATCTTTCGCCATGATTAGAAGATTATATTCCGAGTTTCCAAAGACACTAAACTATTACGGTCCTTGTGTGTGTGTTTTTGTTATGTACTAAGTATTCTGCAAAACTAATGTAATGTCCATGTATGTTAAGCTTTGGGTCTCTACAATTGGTATCATAGGAAAGGTTTAGTCAATCTTTGGAAACTAGGATGCAAGAACATTAGTGAGATCCCTAGAGATATTTCTAAGGTATGTCTAGGGATATCCCTAAGGTTAAGTATACGTATAGGATATAGTCCTAGAACTACGATAACGATCTTAGAATTTAACCTAAGATGTTAGATATTGAGGGTGCTTCCCCTTTACTATGTTTTTTTCCCTAGAATGATTTTTTCCTCTCACACTATTCTTTTTGGGTTTTAGAAAATGGATGGAAACATGAAGATTCATGATAATAGAGTATATGATAGACAATGGAATGATATTCTTCATGAGAAACCAAATGAAACGGGATTTGGAAGTCCAAACATTGTTTTTATTCCTAATAAGCAATCTCATAATATGATCAATAATCTCAACTTTGGTAAGTTTCCAAACTCAGATAATAAGAGAATGATGGAGTTTCATGATGATCATAGAGGAAATAAAGTTCAATTTCCCTCATGTAAATCATGTGGGAAGAGGCATCAGGGAGATTATTTCAAAGGAACTGGAAGATGATTTGGGTGTGGAAAAGAAGGACACACAGCCAGTAAGTGCAAAGGAAAAGGTTCAGTTAACACCATGGATGAGGATAATGGTATTGCTACGACATCAACAATGGTTAAATGTTTTAAATGTGGAATGTACGGGCATTATGCAAACCAATTCCCTAAGGTAAAGTCTTATGAAGAGAATCAGTACGGTTGTATGGGTAGTATTTGTGTTGATGATGATGAAGAGACTACAAATGATATGTGAGATGAAAGAATTGTTGAAGCTCGGTCAATGGTTTAAAAAGGTAGTGGAATGATTACATGTTTATCTAGTGTAATGTTTTATAAGTTATATCATGGTACTATGGAATAAATAGAAATATAAGGATTGTTACACTGTTGTCATTCCTTGAGTTTTGAAAGTGTATGATTAATGGTACTAGTATCCATGAAAGGTTATTTAGATATTTTTTGGAATGTAGATGATATGCGCATAATGAAGGGATAAGGAGAAAATTAAACGTTTGATAGTATTAATGAGCTCATGACTGATATAAGGAGAAGGTTATATCATCGTTTGAGTATATATAATTTTGAGGATTTTGGTATGTGGAAAGAGTTAACATTTAACAGCATTCATATTTTCAATAAGGTTTAATGGGTATTCATTTTTTTTCAAGAGAATACATGATTAAGGGCTTCAAATGTTTGGAATGTGGCCAACAAGACATATCTCATGATATATGGGGATCAAAAATGGTATTAACATGCTTGTTATATGAACTCTTTGGTAATCGTTTTCACTATAATATGAGATTGGACAACAATATTTTGGATAAGCCTAAAGATTGGAATGGAATATGTTGGACATAAGTTAGTATTTTTTAAGGATAGAACCTTTTTCGATATTATTTATGGGATGTTATAGTAATGTAGTTTTAGAAAACGGACAACATGCAGGATGGGTGACAGCCCATCACGTTGGACAAGGCTGTGGGAATCGAACCCACAACCGAAGTGCGACTGGCCTTTATCGCCTACCACTAGCCTACAGAAAGACCCTGTTTAGTAGAAACTAGTTTTATTATATTAAACAGTATGATATATGAAGTTTAAGTCCATTTTAGGAACTATATATGATTAATCTCACTATAGATGGACTAATGAATTTTTTTGATAACTTTTCTAACCTTTTGTTTAAGACAGATGGAATGACCCATCATTCTATCACATGATCTGCTAACACATCACAAATGAAAAATTCAACTTCATTTCTTTAAAAGATGAAGTGAAAATTGTTCAAAGCACGAACAACAGTGAGATTGAACCAAAATAAAGTAAGTATTTATCCTAACTAAAATTATTCAACTGTAGGGAAATGCTCTTGAAAACCAAAAATGTTGTCCTAGTTCCCTTATATCTGATAAATAAGATGGTACTCTAGATCATCACAAATTTATGGCTTTGTGGTTGTTGTATTTTTCATAGCCATGTTATCTACCACTCTCCATCAGAACTTGATGGTTAGATTTCTCTTCCATATCCATATTTTCACCTATGTTCTCCTATATGGAAACCCAGTGATGGGTTACTTTGGGTAATCGTTGTGTTTCATACTTTAGTTTTTTAAAATTATGTTTCAGTATTCCTTTTTATGATGTCGGTTTTTATGAATAAGTAAATGATTTATAACACCGACGAATTTCGAGGGAAAAATTCATTTTAAGGGGGGTAGAATGTAACAACCCGAGATTTTATAAGATACAATCATTTTGATTTCTTTCATATATTCTGTTGTATGCTACACCAAGATTATATTGTGCTATACACAACACCATATTATCTTGCAGTATACGCAACACAATTCTTGGATAATGTTATACACAATTTCAAGTTCATTTGATAGAAGTTATTCTACGCAACTTTGAGTGTATATATATATATGTATTCAATGTATAAATAAAATATGGGTGGATTCTATTAAAACAAAACAACAAAGGAGTCTTTCACTATACGCAACCCTGACATGGCTTTCATTACACGCAATCGTGACCTTCTTCGATAGCGTGTGTTGTACGCAATACCGGGTTTTACTAAACAACGATATGTTATTATAATATTATTATGAACTAGCCGTTATGAATAGTATTAACTAAATTTTTAAATTTGTAACATTATTATTCATCTTACAAATTTTCTAGAACATGGTATAAGAACAAAATAAATTTTTTGGGTAAAATTAGTATTTTTAAAAAAAAATGCAGTTTTGACCCCTTTTGATGGAGCACCCACTTAAAATATACTTTTTGACATGTTTATAAGTTCAATTTTAAAAAATAAAATTATTCTTTGGAATCAGGATATAAAATTTTACCTTGGATAAATTTTTTATTTTATTCTAATAACTTTTATATTTTAATGAATAGTGAAAACACGCTATATTTTAATTAAAAACAACTTTTTTCATCGTAATAAATTATGTGGTTAAATTATAATATTGAATGGTTTTAAAGTATAAATAGAATATATTTTTACCATTTAATATAATGTATGTCATTAGCATTGATTTTACCTTGAATTCGTAGGTAAAATAAATTCAATCTTTTGTAATGTTTTAAAGAAAACCCGTTTTCTTTCGACAACGAGATTAATTTTAATTTAATTTATGCAACTTTTGTGTATTGAATTTGGAAAAATGGATTCCATATTTAAAATCAGTGGGTCAAAATTATGTTAAAAATCTACTTTTTATTTTTGGAAATTATGAATAGTAACTACAGTAAATTTTATTTACCATAGTTAAAGGTAAATCGGGTAATTAAGGGTAAATATAATATTATAAAGTTACCCTAACACATGCCAAAATTCTATTGGATGGCTAAAAGTAGACCCATATCACCTAAGGGTCGGATTAAATTCATTTTATGGACTATTGACCATGAACATAATTAATTATTATTAAAACCAAAGAAAGCGACAACATGTCACTCTCTTAAAGATTATAAGTATAATAATTTTAATTTAGTGATAGACATAATAAAACTTCGAAAATGAATAGTTTCCAGAAATCTAATAAAATTATCTAAATCATGATAATTTATTGAGAATTTTTAGGGATTAAATAATTGTCTTTAATGGTGATACATTAATTATGCAGAAATTATTTATTAAGTGAAAAATCAGTAATATAGTTTTTATTGAAATAATAATACCCATTAAAGGCCCACAAACCTGACCAAAACTTATTGGTAGTGTATATCAACAGTGTAATCATCCAATGACCTAATATATAACCATTTGTAGCCTTATAAAAGTTATTATGACACTTATATTATTTTATTTTAAATGATGCCAAAGTTGTCACCTTCATAATTTAATAAATATAACAATTTAACTATTATGACTTTAAGATGATAAGTTCGAGTAAAAGTATTATTGTGAAAGGTAATAGATTTATCTTCATAATAGGATTTTATTTTTAATTTTTATGAAACAAATAAGTATATTAAATAATTATACAAAAATGTTGTAGTAATTATTTTATTAAGAGATAAACCAAATAAATGGTTTTAAAAATAATAAAATAAATATTATATGAACTATGTAAAGTTCTCCACTAATTTTCTAGATACATATGACCTTTTATTAATCTATTAAAACTTATAATTCGAACATATATTCTGTATATATTTTATTTAAGTTCAAATAAATGAATAGTGTCAAAATTGACACTATTGTTATTTTATAAAAATAACATATTTTTTTAAAAATCACAAAAATAAATAAAATTTATAAATTTATATTTATATGGTCTAAAATGTTATAAAGTATCCAATTATATATTATTCACAACAAATAAGTAATGATTGTTTTAATTTAAAATTTAGAATGTTATTACCACAAATAAAATAAAATTGATTAAGGAAGGATAAATCAAGTTGATAATGTTAAAAATAATTTCCTAACATGTATAAATTTTATTGGTAGATGAGATTACAACACTATCTCATATAATATTCTAATATGAGTCATTTTTGGAGGGTTTTAAGTGGGGTTAGATTTATTATAAATTAATATTTTTAAGAATTCCAAAGGTGCCCCTCTCCTCCCTTATAAAAGGGCACCTCCTCCCTCTCTTTATCACACCATTTTGAGCCTTCAAGATAAGCCAACCCCTGACCATTTCACTTCTACACTTCCCTAGAAACATCTTAGAGGTTCTTATCTTCTTCAAATACCAATATTAGTGCCCTAAGAGGAGGTTTCAAAAAGGCGTGTCGAAAGAAGAGGTAATATCCGTTACCGATTCTTTCAACTTTATTTCTTCTTCTACTTCTTCTTCTTAAGTTTTTTAATTATTAAGTAATAACATCAGTGTCACTAATATACTGATATGTTATTATAAGTATGAAACAAACCTATTTCACCATTTATCCATCCTACGGAAAATGAAATCACTTCGCGTGCGTATGTTCAGAATACCGTCTCCACGCCGTGGTGTAATCTATTTCCCACCACCACCTTACTTGGATGGGTATAATGGTGTAAATAATGAATATATATGATTATTTTAAAGTGATATTTATTCTTAAATATTATACATACACTTAAATACAATTCCACGATCATGGGAATGATATCATCGCGCGTGCCTACGTACGGACTACCGTCTCCACTACGCGATGAGATTCATTGTCAATGATTAACCATTCATGAATGATTATAAAGTATATATAATAAGTAATCATGAAATATATGAAATAATAATGATACTGGATTTATGTATATATATATTTATGTCTTCTACTTAATTCCATTCAATTCAATAAGGAAACGAAAACAACGTTCATGCGTACGTACGGCCTACCGTCTCCATGAACGGTGTATTTCATTCCAATTATCGATCTATTATATATATGTATATTCTGAATATATATTATATGTAAATAATGTTTTACATTCTGGATGTATGTAAACAAGATCTAAGTAATCATATTAATAATTACAAGTCAAAACACGGACGACAAATGAAACGATTTTACACAAAACCCTCTTTAACATGGAATTTACAAGAGAACGGGTAAAATAAAGTCATAAGTGAACCATATATGATACCATAACAATAACTATGATTATTTAATAAGTCAATATCATTATTTAAATCATTATATAGGGGTTTTGGATAGGTACGAAGCATATCGAACCTAGGGTAAGGGATAATTTTGCAAATCTCATTTTTATCCGAGATTGTTTATTCGTAAGTATTTACTGGGGTTATTTCTATCATCCATGTCCATGTTTTAGAAAAGTGTTTCCATGTATGTTTAAAGTCTTTTTTACCCATTTTTGACTTTTACTACATGGTATGTATGGAATCTTACTATTACAAGGTACTTTTTTACCTTTTCGGAAAAAGTACGAGAGGAATGTTTTTTTAACTTATACTGCATGAACGAATTTTAATGGTTTTATAAAGCCTTATTTTCATGAAGCTTACTCCAAAATATTTCATGACTATTTTAAACAAAATCCTTTTATTTTATAATTTCATGACATTTTGTGAAAATAAAAATTATTTTGAAGAATAAAGGATATTTTCTTCAAGAATTCATTTGAAGTGTTTTATCAAAACCATTTTCCATCTAAGATGGCATTACTTCATATGTGTATGTTTCATGTATAGTGTCTCTATGATTGACATGGTTTCACTTTTCTTATGATGAAATATCCATTTTTTTATATGGATTATGTGATTATGTGATGATGTTTATGAAACAAATTTTATTTGTTGGGTTATTATGAATGATTTATGTTTATTTTTGTGGCACAAGTAAGAATGATTTTATTATGAGATGGGTGGGACCTATATCTACCTCAAATGAATTGGGTAAAGATTTTATATCTCATGAGATAGACATGGCTGGAGTGGTAAGTTAATCTGGTTCAGTGTTACAGGACTGAAACGAGGAGTGAACTCGATTCAGATTGGGACTTTGTCCACTAATATGGTCTTGGTAGCAATGCCTTGGCTACTATGGAAATCATTACTTGTGCTTAATGGATTCCACAATTACATGTTTTATTCCCATGCTATTTTATCATTATTTATGTTCTATTATGATCTATTCCTTATGTACTTCCATGTTTTATGTCGTTGCTCAAGATTTTTAATATTCATGTTTTTTTAAGTTCAAATGTACATGGTATGTTTTATTTTATCCATGCTTACCCTTAATAAGCATTTGATCTCACCCTTTTTATGTTTTCTTTTCCCCCATGATTAAAAGAAATGTTATAGGTAAGAAAACAAAAGGGGAATATCTTTATGGGAGATTTTGATGATCTTTCACCACGATTAGAAGATTATATTCCGATTTTACAAAGACACTAAACTATTATGGTCCTTGTGTGTGTTTATGTTATGTACTAAGTATTCCGCAAAAGTAATGTAATGTCCATGTACGTTAAGCTTCGGGTATCTACAGGATTGGTATGCATCTATATGAATTTTCATCTACCTATAATTTATCATCATATTTTCATGGAGTTATTGATATGGATGAGCCTTAATTTGTGTTTTTCATAGTTTTCCTTTATATGTGATTGGAGAGCTTCATATTGGAGAGTAGGGATTTTCATCTTATCATGTTCCATCATATTTTCCTGACGAGATTTATATTTATGATCGTGGATTTTCATCTACTCTCTTGGAAATTTATTTGATTGATGGGACTCAGAAGACTGATATGGAATATACATCTTATCATAGGTTTCTACTGTATTTAATTGGCACATTTTCTCAGTAGGAACAAGGGTTGTGGCCTATTCCGGATTTTTTAATCATGGCCCTCCATGAGTCGCCCAGGGGGACTAAGTCCAAATGAACTCATATGGTTCCCACGAGATGGTATCCTCTTTAGGGTGAGGAATCTAGGATGCAAGGAATTATTGGTGATGATTAGAGAAAGGTTCCCTTATGTGGGACACCTATACTGCTGGGATGAAGTCACTGGTGACAACTTTATCAACCTATTTTTGGTAAGGGAGAAACTTGTAATCATGTCCCAGGGATAGGCTCCCAAAATAGCTGGAGATGACTAGATGGGTTGTCTAGTTCGGGGCCACCTACTATCTCTAGGAATATGGTGGTGTGGTTTCATGAGATTCAGGCACTGAAGTGCAGATGACAACATAACCTTGATTAAGGATTCATATCGGGTTCACCATTCTATTTTCAAAGGGAGAGAATCTTCCTGTTTACTCATATGGTATGAACTTTGAAAAAATAATAATGGAATCCTTCACAATATGATTATATTTTGAGGGGTTTGAATATTTTACAATCATTCAAATTGGGTTCACCATTTTTATCTTTCACTTACTTGTGATGGGTGGGTTTCCAATAGGGTTTATACAAGGAACCAGAAACACCAACTGTTCTCATATCTATCATAACTAATGGTCATACTTTTCAAAGGTAGGTGATTATTGGGTAACATGGCCAATGGTACTAAAGAACCCACACTGGTTGAGAGGATAGAAATTTAGTCTCATCACACCCTTTGGGAGGGGGAATTATTTCATGTTCCATGAATCTATAATATTTTTAAGATATGTTCATGAATCCTTTGATGATTCCCAAGTATGATGTGGATCACCCTGAATTAACGAAAAATTGTGAACATGCATGGTCTTGAAATCATATGTATGTATCTAAGGTTCTCCATCAATGAATGGATATGTATGTATCATAGGTCCTCCATTTATGGTACCTTTTCATATAGGGATCAAAGATTCTTTTTCCATTATTTAGGATGATTCTGGTTTTATACTATGTGGTGAGGCGATCTGGATTTTATTATCATCCAACGAGATGGAAGTTGTTTTAATTTAAGGATCAAACCAATAATATAGGATTTCTATTTATCCTGGTGAATAGAATCAATACCCGCATAGTTTGGTGCCACCTAATAAAACACATCACCTTTTAAGGTCTTGTTTTTTTAATGGTTGACGTGAAAATGCCTCTTTATTAAATACCGAAAAAATACATCATAGGAAAAGACATAAAAACTAGAACAATGATCCTTAACCCATTCTAGAGTGGGTACTTATACTATGATGAGGAAGTCGTCCACCCCTACAGCGAGTATGTCTTCCCCACCTCCCAGACTTTTTTAGCATCCATGCATCGTTGACATCATCCCAAGACATATCATCAGCATCAATAGTCATGATTTTAGGCCTAGATACTTTATTTTTCATAGGTACATCATCATCTCTTCTGTTGGAATTTAACATATCAAACCAGTTATAGATACTAACATTACTTTTTACCATTTTAGGCTGAGAGTGTGGACTTTGGATAGGTCCTACTATTGCATTGGGTTTCCCATTCCTCTTCATATCTTGTTCAACAGAGTCTATTATATCATTCAATTTCTTGTGGTCAACCAATGTATGCTTGAGTTCAGGCTTTTTATCAGCCTAAATTTGTTTGGAAACCTCACTAGGAGGCTGGGAAATCTTGTTGTGAACTTCAGAGGGTACAGAGGGAAGGCCATCTGAATCCAGTGTGCTGGGCACCATCAAGGATCATGTAGAACTTACACCTAATTGGCTAGAGAGACCCAGAAGAGATGTGGTCTCCCAGGTGGGGAAAGATCTTACTGAAGATACGACCCAATAATGAGAGTGGTGAAAGGGTCTCAGAAGGAATATTTCCCTCCGAGATATATATGACCCCACCAGAAATGTGGCCTAGAGAACGTTTTTGTGAATTTGTGTGTTGTTACTAGACCATTGTGAGGCTTATTATGTATCCCATTTAGTTGGGAATAAAAGCATGTGTAGTTTTTTATAGTTGGGAATTACACATGGAAGGATACCCATCAGGTACTAATTCATTAGGAATATGGACTTTTAAAAGATAATACATGGTTTTGTGGAATTCACCACATAGGAGGTCTATAGTCAGGGCTTACACTAAATATAAGGCCCATTTGAGGGTGATTGGATCTTACACTTGAAAGGACACCCACATGATTGCAGTTTGGGATTATACCAAATAGGTGTCCCATTTGACAAAATGTTGAGGCTTATATCTATGAATAATGTCTATTTGAAGGTTTTGGGATCGTACATATTTCATGATCGAAACAAACATATTATCCTATTTGTATCATGCTCGTTGTGAGAAATAAGAAGAATTAGTAGAACTGAAGATCATACAATCCACTTCTTTCTACTAGTGGATAGATATCGAATCCCAACGAGAGAGGTATAGGGCCTTGTGTTTCCACGTATCATCTCTTATAATGGTAACCAGAGTAGTAACATCTAGTGATCTATCTATCTATGACCCAAGTTGGCTAGGAGGGGAAAGAGTGTCTCCTCTTATAAGAAATACTAGGGGATTACACTAGGATGGATTTCCTAAATGGGTTTTTGATGGTCATCCCATGATTATTACATGAGGAATATTAAGCTTAGTGCATATGGAATATCATTTATCACATGGGGTTTCATATATTTATCATATAGTGTATATTATTGTTAAAAGTCATGTAGTGAGGATTATGGAAGCACAATTTAACATCAAGTAGTGATGATAACAAGGAGGAATATGCCTAGAAATGGTTGGTGTGAGACTTATGTGAGAGAGATCCTTTCTAGTTAACCCTTACATTGGAGTTGTGTTATGGGGTTCTAGGAGTTTCTTAAGGAATGTTTGACTAAAGGTACTCAGGGAGTCCAAGAGGTGAATCTCTACTCATATCATGAGAAAGGAACAAAGAGGTGAGGAAAAAATCAAGAAATTTTAGCGAGTGTAGTGGAGTATGTCGACTCATGGAATTATATAGGGTGGAAATTGTGGCTATATAAACTATAACTAAAAATGTCCTTGACTTGGCCTGAACATTTCATGGTGCATATCTCTATTTTAATGGGGTTCAATGACGAAAGTGAAGGTACTGAACCTAATACCAAGTGGGGGAGTTGGTGTACAGCCCCGGCAGAATGGAGTAGTGCTCATGAATGATTTTTGGAATGGGAATAGCAGGATGAACATATAAATTTTTCTATAAAGGTGGAAAAAGGAGCATCCAAAAAGGGGGTTGTAAATGACTGTCCACAAAGGGGGCCACAAAGGACCATTCATAAGGGGGGGGAATGAATTTTCCATGAAATGGGGTTGTAATGGGATATCTATGAAATGGGGACGCAATGGGATATCTGTGAAGAGGGGTCACATAGTGGAGTCTGTGAAGGGGAGATGTAACGAAATGTCTATAAGATGGGCCTGTAAATTTCCATATATGAAGGGGAAGGAAAGGTTTGTTCATAATGGATTTACCTGTATATGAGTTGGCTATATAGAAGCATTGTGAATTGATTCTATATATGGGGGGGTATAAAATTATGCCTCATACTACAAAGGACCAGGGGATCCATGAAGGGTCAACCAGCTATGGTTCACGTGATAGGGATCCGTGAAGAGACACCTACATATGGTTCGCGGGATGGTATCTACAAATGGAACCTTCCCATCGATTTTCCTCCATCTTTTAGTGCTTTTTCAGACTCCATTTGTTCTCCTATTCATTATTTTCTTTATACCATCAGGATTATTTTATAGAGAAAGAGAGAAAATGATTTATGTGATTGTTGTTCATCCTTGGAGGGACCCATGACTCTATTCATAGTAGCCCAATTAAAGAAGCACTAACCCACAAAATATTTCTATAAGAGGGAAAAAAATCACCGACCCATCCCACAAAAAATTATCATTTATAGAGGTTGTTCATTAATGGGTGAATAAAATCACCATCCACCCCCAAAAAATGATCCAGTTTCATTCAGGGGTTATGGTGGTATCATCTTATACCATGAACAATTTTGTTCACTAGATGCCTCATGGTGTGGTGCAACGCTATTAAGAGCGGCAGTCTGCATATAACTTCTGTTAGGTAGACCACAGTCTTCCGTCATGGCTTAGTCTGCTTGATAAATTAATTTTATATCTTATTTTTGTTTTATTTATACAATTTTACATATTCCTGGAACTCCTTCCTCCTTTCATTTAGTGTTTTTTAAGACCCAAAAAATATTATGCCTACGTATGACCTAACGTATCCATAAATGGTGTATTTAATTATCTATATATATCTTTAATGGATTACACTAAAAACATATATACTGAATACATATGATATTTATATCATTTTCAATATTTTGGATATGATGGAAACATGATCAATGTTAAAGGACCATAAAAAGAAAAACAAAACATATATGAAAAATAAAGTAGTTATTACTCGAAATGCGATTTTTAGTATAGAATTATTACTAAATAAGTAATAAAAATTCATAAGTAAATCATATAAAGTATTATATATATACTATTATTAATATATAATATAATTATAATAAAAATATGTAAATTATATAGGAGGTTCGAATGTGTACAAAGGAAGTCGAGATTTAATGTATGTGATTTTAGACTAAAATTACCTTCTTTGGGACATAAGTTTTGTTATTAAAATATATTATTTTATAATGTGTATATATTTCTCTTTTAACATGTTATATCAATGATTTATATATTCTCAAGATATTTAAAGTTTCATTTAAATTTATTCTTTCATAGGGATTTCGATTCAAAAGTTACCAATGTAGAAAGTGTATGATGTTACAATCTCATTGTATATCAGGATTGTTTATGATTATGCTTTTGATGTTTAAATAATATTATATATTTCTCAATAACATCATGTTATTTATTTTTCTCGATTTATTCCTCAAGAATAATTGTTTCCCATTAATTTTAATCTCTTTATATATTCAAGATTTCCGAATATTGTTTCCAAATAAAATTGACATTGTTTCTCTCTTTGGTTGAAAACCATATTTCTTCCATATCCATGTTTCAAAAAAATTCAATAAGTTTTTATATTCATCTATTATTATTTTAAATTTCAATTTTTTACTGTTTTGTGCATTTACAAAATATTTCAAATAGAATCGTCATGTCATTTTTCAAACAAGTCCCATTGGGATTTTACTGAAAATCTGAAACGAAAATTTATTTTAAATGTGTATGAAAGGAATACAATTTTCTATTATCATGACCATTATTTTTTTAAGGATTCAATTATAAGGTTCAAATATTATTTTCAAAGAAAATTATTTCCATAATATGTGAGGAATTTGTAGTTTTAAAAATATATTTTCAAAGAAGAGTTATTTTCCTCAAAAAATGGTCCATGTGATTTTATTTTCAAAATAATTTTCTATCTAAGATAAATTTTTTTTGTTAATTTATCTTTATAAGGTATATAATCCCATGATTCCAAATTTATTAATTCTATGGAGGTTTTTTTATGATGAAAATATGGTTATGGAACCCATTTATTTTCCTTACGTTATTCTATGATGTAATGTTTATTAAACCCATTTATCTATATGGGTTACGAATTGATTAATGTGTTATAAAGACAATTCATTTTCATGGGTTCTATCACTATGAATGATTAATGATCTTATGGCACACATATATATGATTTTAATTACATAAATGGTGAGATATATATCCCTCCAATTCATTGGATAATAATTAATGATATATAATCTCTGAGGGTACTCAAGAAGTTATATAAACCTTGAAAAAGTGGGTACATGGGAGTTTATACCATTCCCAAAAAGGGGGTATATGGGAGGTTATCCTTGGCCCAAAGAAGTTACATGAGTGTTTATCCCAATCCTAATATGTTTTTAATCTCTTAGTGGGTGTCCTTGACATAATGATTTCTATGATAATATGTATTCCTCAAATATTTATCCCAATGTTATGTTTTCATAGATCTTCTTATTTTATTTCTTTATGATTCACATCTTATGAACTACCAAGATTTATGACATGACTCAAAATTATGATATATGATATATATGGTATGATTTTCTATTGTTATTCCCAGGTTGGCATACCCTTTTTCCCATGTTATGTTGATATCTCCCATGTTTACACTTACAAATAATTTTATATAAAATTTTCCTAGGTTTTATTTCCCTTGGTTATTAAGAAATTTTTTAAGTTGGGTATGTACAAGAAGAGTACTGTTTTGGATAATATTTATGATAGATGTTTATGATCTATGATGAAATATGAATATTGTGTTCCTAGCATCCAAAGTACATAAACCTTCACCATCCTTAAGTGTGTTTTTGAAAAATGATATGGAAATTTGTCTATTAAGATGTAATATTTATGTATGGAAAGCATGAGTCATTAAAAAAGGCTTCATTTTCTGGGAGAATATAACTTCACTCTATGCACCTAGGAGGAACACATGTTGTATAGTCCATGTTCTTGTAGTGGCTAGGGTTTCGACCGAGTTATGTATCACACTCCTTGTGGACCTACCCATAAATCATGTAACTCACATGGGAAGCTTGTAAGTGTGTCAAAGGAACACGCCATAGACCTTGAGTTGATAAACATGTCATGTAATACTAGATACACACCATGTATAGGTACATGACCTAGTGAATCAATATTCCAAAGCCACATGCCAATGAACCTAAGTGAGAAAACACACCATGTCCCCTAAGGGAAAATGAGTGTAATTGTACACAGATACCCATTAAATGTGTTGTGAGTAATGTCGTAGGACCCTGGGTGTATGTACAAGTTGTGTGACCCTATGTAAATTCTATGTGGAGCCACATAGAAGTCAAAGCAGTGTACAAGAGAGTAAATTCCGAAGTTTACAAGTAAAGTCACATGTAGTGTGACCCTATGTAAATGCAATATACATTTTACAAAAACTTATTCTTTTCCTATCTCCTTCTTCATGATTAGGATTTAGGATAATGAGGTTCCTATCCAGGGTATTTTTTCACATGAGGTGCAATAGTGGTCTATGTTTCAACATTAGAGGTACAATGTGAGGTGACATAGGTGAGATGATTCTTTAAGTGAATATTATTTGGTTGTAGTGTTTGGGTGTTATCCTCAGTGTTTTACTATGAACCCCTTATATTTTATAAAATATAATTTCCTTCAAATTTTTTTAATCAATAGTTTTTATTTCACACAACACTTAGTGTCAAGGAAACCATATATAATAATATAATATTATTATTTAATATGACATTTATAACCTAGCCATTAAATTTGAGGGTATGAATTGAAAAAACTAAATTATGAAAATGATATGGATTAATCATGTATAAATTAAATTAATTCGTTATCTATTTATTTTAAATGCAAATAAAAATCATTTGAAAGTAACAGAAATGTTTTTTTGAACAAATCTAATCTTATAGGTGAAATGTTTTTTATAAAAATAAATTAACTTAATAATTATGGGTGAATTATTTTAATGTTATTTATATATTATATATTCAATAAAATGTTTTATCAATCATATAACATTTTTTCTAGTCTTGGGATAAGAATAAATCTATTTTAATCTTAAATCTTCATTTCTCCAAAAAAGTTGATTCATCACATTTTCCAAAATTATTTTAAAATAAAATTTTACCAATTTTATAAAATATATATGAAAAAATTAAATTACAATTTTAAAACATAATTTTAATTTTATCTTATATTTTCCATTTATAAATTTCTAAAAATATTAATTTTTTGATGAATAGTGAAAAATACTACCTTAAATTAAAAAATAAACTTAAATGAATATTGTCATTCTATTTTAATTAATTTAAATAATATTTTCTAATGAATATATTAAATTAAATTTATAGATTAAATATCTAAATATATAAATTTAAATCCATATAATAATGATCACTAGTCATATAGTTAATGTAAGATTATCTTATACTTCAAAAATGCTTTTATTGAAAACCCTTTTTTAGCATGTTTTATATGTTTATCTATGAATTAAATTATTACATATCTAAACTTTTAATTGGATAAAGTATATTCCACATTTTCAATCAGAATAATTAATAGAAGATAATAATTCCAACAAACTTTTTGGTCATAATGAACAGTAAAAATAGTAAAACAACCACATTTAATGGAAAAACAAGTTTATCAGGGGTTAAAATAAATAGATAAGGATTATATTGATATAAAACATGTATAATTTAAATTAGATAGCCATATTTAAACACTATATTATATAATTCCTATTAATGTTTCATTTGGGATACATATGATCATGATTATGATCCTTATACTAATTTAAATAATGAAAAAATAAAAAATTTCACTCTATTAATTTTAGAAATATCTTATGTGTTCATAAAGGGATAAAAAGGATGAATGTTCCGTTATAAATATTAATTTTAAGGATGAATAAATTCTATTTGTCATGGTAATATATTTTTAACATTTAGTGACTAAATAATTACCTTCAATTTTTACGCAATACTGACGCTGTAATTATTAAATTAAAAAAATTGTTTTAAAAATATTAAATGTCAAATAAGATGAATAAATTTTTATGTTCCATGAATTGTTTGGAATAATATTAAATTTTATATGGGTTTTAAAATAATATATTCAAATTAAAAAAATTTATTTATTTTTTTAATGTAAAATCAAATGGATATTGTCAAAAAAACATTAATGTTATTTTATAGAAAAATAATATATTATTAGATGATATAAAATTATTAACAATACTATATTATTCCAATTTAGTGGTATATTTTTAAAAATATAAACCATAATACATTAATTTATAAATTCACTTTTTATTGAAAATATATTTACCTTTAAAAAATAAAAACATTGTTATAACAGTTATGTTTAAAATGGGGTATTTCTTATTATATGATTATGTGTAAAAATTAATTTTCCATACACATAGGTTTTTTATTTGAAAAATATAATTTAGTATTTAGAATAAGTATTTAAAAATTATATAATAAGGCTCATTTTATTTTTAGGATTAATGTATAAATTACCTTGGTGAATAAATAAAAAACTAGTTAGCATGGTGAAAACCAAAATCGTAAAAGGGAGAAACCTTAAATTTTAACAAATAAAATTTTTAATAAAATATTTTGACAGAAATATTTCTTGAGAGTATCTAAAATATAATTATTTATTTATCAATTTTAGAGTCCCTTGGATTGAGAGTTACTTCCCACTATTGAATAGTTGTGGGTATTTACAAAAAATACCACTCCTCCTCAATTATAAAAGGGATCATATCCCCAATTATACATGACTATTAATCCATTTGGAATTAAAAATACATTTACAAAAATCTCCAAATTATCCCTATATTCATTAAACATCTTTTAGTCTTCCAAAAATACAAACCCTATGGTCCTTAATAAGAGATCAAAATGGTGTTTTTCTAAGGGATGGTAATTTACTTCACTATGAATTTTTACTTCTTATATTATGACATTAATTAGTGTCTTAATAATTAAAATATAATAACAACAGTATGTAAAATATACTTATATGTTATTATATTATGTAATTACCAATATACATCTCATTTTTCAACAAAAGGTAAACAAAACAGTCGATCGTGTGTACATTGGACTCTAACCTCACAAACTGATGTAGTTAATTTTCCATTGCCACTTCTCAAATATTGATATAATGATGGATTAAAAGTATTTATATATTATATTTATGAATTAAATATACTTATTTAATAAAAATATGATATATTCCTTCTTAATCTCCATTCTATGGGATTATAATAACATTTCTCGTGTGTATAGATGACTACCACATTTAGAAGTGATGTGATTCGTCTTTCACATACAGTTAAATGGAAGGTAATAATTATTAATTTAATGAAAACATGTGTTATATATTAAATTATGTTTATTATTAAAATTTCAAATATTATTTACATTTCTGACATTCCATCCATTAAAAAGTGGAAATAATGTTCATGCATACGTATGACTTACTATATCCATGAATGATGTAACCAATTTTTCTATATCTAAACATAATGGGTGACTTAAGGTATGTATATAATGAATATATACAATATTTATATCATTATATACTTTATAGAGGTTATTGGACCATAAAAAATGTACAAGGACTAAAACTTACATGAAGAAGAGGAAGATATTACATGATTTTGTGATTTTAATAAATGATTTTTAATAAATAGATGATAAAAGGTTATAACTAAATAATATATGGAATGATATATATTTTTATGGTCATATAATATGTGTATGATAATCCTAAATTTATTATATAAAAGTTTTGAACATGTATGAATAAATTCCAGACTTGAGGTAAGGGATTTTTAATTTCACTTTTATTTATAGAATACTTATCCCACATTCACCACTGATAAATTTTTTGTGGTGTATATAATTCAGATTTAAAATTTTATATCATGAATATAATTATTTTAATTATTTAAAAGTTTCATTTTATAATATTATTTCATGGGGATTATGATTCATAAGTTACCAAAGTGGTAAGGGATTTTCATCTCACCATTATTTATAAGAGACACATGCCATATTTGCTACTTGTTTATTTTATATGGTATATATATTATCTATGAATGTATTTTATGATTATTATCATTAAAATTATGTAATATAAATATTCATATATTGTTATTTCTTTTATAGGGATTATAATTCAAAAGTTATAAATGTGTTAAAAGTTTTATGTTGTAATATAATTATTTATCGGGCATGCTTGTGATTAAGTTTCAGATAATGAAATCTTACAATATACCTCTCATGAAACTCATATATTTTTTTATCCCATGTTAATTTCAAGATAATACATGTTTTACTTCCATTTTCATCTCTTAATTTATTAAATATAACAAAATAAAAAAATTTAAATAAAAATCGACTTTATTTCTCTATTTTATCAAAAAAACATTTCTCTATTGTGACCATTTTTTCTAAAAATGTTTTCAAGAATAATTTTTTATTATCAAAAATTTATTTAATTTTATTTTTACAATGTTTTAATTTTTAAAAATCTCTTTAAAATGATCTTCTAATCATTTTTCAAATAAGGTAGTATTCAATTTTTACCAAAAATGTGGAAGAAATATTTGTTTTAACATACATGGTATGAATGAGATTTTCTAATATCATGACCACTCTATTATTTTAATATTACCTTCAATTTTTTCAAGTTTGTTTTAAATTAAAATAGTTTATTCAAATTTTAGTATATTTTTATATTTTAAATGAGTGATTTAAAAATAAAAATGTTATTTTCCTTCTTAATATTTTAATAATATTTGTATGAAATTTCTATTCCTCAATGAAAAATACCTTCTATCCTCCATATGATTTTCTAGGGATATGATCCAATGATACCATAATAATTCTTTTTATGTATGGTTTATATTTATGATGAAATTATGTTTATTAAAATCATTACTTTTCCACCATCTATGTTGTGATTCTATGATGAAATGTTTATAAAACCTATTTCTTTTCCATGGGTTAGTTTGTAACAAAATATTTATAAAACCTATTTTTCTCATGATTTATGACGCAATAAATGTTTTTTGATATTATGGAACACATATATATGATTTTAACTATTTAATGGGTGGGACCTATATCCCACTCTAATGCATTAGGTAATTATTAATATGTTATAAAAATTGACTGAAATGGGGAGTGAACCCAGTTCAGTAAGGGACTTTTTCTACTATGATAATATTCAGAATAAATATTGACTAATATAATGGTTTAGGGAGTGAACCCAATCCACTATAATAGTATTTAATATACTCTTTAACAAATAATAAAATGAGTTTCTTTGTTTATGTGTATCCTAAAAATCTATGCCTTTTTCTGATATTATCCACTCCAGAATCATGGTCTTTGATTTCATTATGATTCTGTATTATTATTTGACAATATTTTTTACATGCATTAATATTTTTATGTATGATACGTGTGTTATAGTTTTAAAATGTTAAGATCACATTAAAATACCATTATGATCATGTTATATTTAATTGATCATTGATATCTTCCTTATATGCCCTTACTGAGCATCTAAGCTACCTATTTTTATGTTTCCATTAAATGGGTTATAAAGAAAGGTTTCATGTAGGGTATGTATGATAATATTACTACATTGGAAGATATATCTGGAAAATATTTATGTTCATTCATAAAATTATAATATTGTGTTTCTAGTCTCCAAGGACATTGAACCTTTATGGTCATTTTGTGTGAATATATGTAATTTATTGAATAACCATCTAAAAATATGTAAATTTATATAATAAAATCATGGATCACTATTTTTTATAAGATTATAAGTTTATTCTAACATTAGAGTTTATGATTAGAGACCATTGGTGAAATTCCAATGGTTAAATCTAAGTATAGGATAACATCAGAAATTTTTGATATGGAATAAATTATTTGGTTTTTCGAGTAATAAATCCCTATCTAGAAGATGAAAGTGGATGTAGTTTTGAAATATATTCTAGGGGCTAAAACCCCAAAAACTGTTGTTTGATTATATCTAATGTATTATTCAAGTGCACGGTGAGTGTGACTTTACTACCCACATAGTTTGACACTTATGGGGGATATTATAGGGTTAATTTATATTTTATTAACAAACCAGAATGAAGGATTTAAATAAAGGATAGAGATTGATGACTTATGTTAAAACTAAGGTGTCATTGGATGAAAATAAGGATTCATGATTTATACATCCTTCAAATTTTCCATTATTATGTAGTTTACCCATTTGATTATTGTTTCTAACACTATGATTTTTGGTTTGAGTTGATGGATGGAACCCAAATGGATAAAGTTAATATTAAATTTGATAGAAAATATGGTGATAAAATCCAAAAAAAATGGGATTTTTAATGAAAGGGAAAAATATTTTGATTACAAAAACCCAGTTATCATAATATATTATTAATGAATTACTCGATAACCAACTCTTAAAGTCTCCAAAGAAGAAAAGTATATATTTTTATAAAAACTTGGGTGGTAGAGACCATAGATGAAATACAACTCAATTTTATTCATGTTATAAGATTTAAAAGAGACACCACATACACTACCTCAAGGGAAGGGTAAGTTGTTTTCAATGTGGAAATAATTTTCATAGAGAAAAAAATTTCTAATTAGTTTAACGTATTATGTCTGGGGAACATGGAATTATACGAGTCAATTATATAATCCCAAAGTTAACTCTAGAATAGGTAAAGACCTATGATATATCAATCAATTAGGTGGAAGTATTGATGTTTTTATTTATTTATACTTGAGAACTCTGTTGAAGAATTGTGTTTTTATAAATGGTATTTTGGAACATCAAAGGATTGTGTTAATTTTTTGAAACATAAATGTATTCATGTAAGATTAAAACAAGAATTATGGATACCATCGTGGATTTATGTTTTTAAGGTTGATCATAAATTTAAATTCTTAGCTACCACTTTTTTGGTTTTATTTTATGTGATTTTATCAAAATTAATGATATTTTTGGAGACATTTATGGAAATAAAATCTATTGGTTTAGTATTAATTTTAGTGAATACTTTATTTGAGTAGGAAATCCATTACATTTTGTGGAAATAATTTTAAAGGTATTGGTAATATTTAAAATTTATCTTATATTTTATGTTTAGGTAGTTATGGGTTATTAAAATTTGAGAAAATTATAGGAATTATATTAATATAGTTTTGGAAAAAGGATAACCCACATACCAAGTGATAAATTATTTCATTAGATAAGGCCTCGGGGAATAAACCCACCAGCTAATGGAGAGAATATTTCAGTTCCTACCACATGCATATGTTGTATCTTGGTTAGTATGATATTTTTTTTAACTTAAATAATTTGGAAGAAAAATATTAATTTTATTTTGGAAGACATATTATGGCATCAAATCTTTTGAAATTTTATGATTTTTAGGTGATTAATGATATCTTTGGAAATATTTATTTTGGTTGAGGTATATTTAACCCTTATTTGTAACATTTAATTTGACACCAATTATTATTTGATAATAACATAATGAAAATTTTAAATTATGATGTTATTTAGGATTTAGGTTTATTTATTTATGGAATTATTAAAAGTTAAATGTTGGATTTGGAGACTAATATGAAGGTGTATTCATTTTTGTAATTATATTATATTTTTTAAAAAAAATTGGATTGGTTTAATGTATAATTATTTAATGTTGATTTATTAACCTTTTTGGATTATGTTTTCCATTAGAAGTTGGTTTTAGTGCATTAGAAATGAAAAATTCATCTTAAATACTCATAATTTGGAGGAAAAGATATTATTGTGGTGGAAATTGATTAAAGGATGAAATTATACTTATCAATTAAGTATATATTGCTGTTATATTCTACTATATGGTAAAATAATCCCTTAAAATTAGTAAAATGTTCTTGAAGTGAAAATTTAATTCATTTCTGATGAATTGATGGTCTCTCATCTATTACAGAAAAAAGTATATGGTTACCTTTTAAATGTTTGTTATTTCTAAGTGAATATTTTCACATCCAAAGTATGTTCTACTTTTGTGGATATAAACTTTGTTTATTCATAAATACCTTATTATTTACCTTTTTAAAGAGGAATTCTTATTGACCCTTTTTATGATATGGGTTTTCCGCAAAATAATTTTCGAGTGTTGAACCCTTGATTACCAATAACAAGTTAAAATTGTTGGGAAATAGTTTTTTTAAAGGGGTATAATGTAACACTGTGATATTTTATGATATATATATATATTTATAAAAAACTTGTTCTCTTTGATAGTTTGTTCTTCACACAATGCTAATTTTAAATGTACCACGATATGCTAATAAAATATTATTATTTAAACAAATATTTATAACCAAGCCATTAAATTAGAGAGTAAGAATAGAAAATAATAATTTATGAAAATTATATTTTTTAAAAATGAATAAATTATATTATTTTTTTATAAATTTATTATAAATGAATATTGACGTCATTTGAAAGTAAAAAAATGATTTTTCGAAAAAACAGTTTTTATGAACGAAATGTGTTTTTATCTTAATAAATTAAATTAATCATTTTTGGTGAATGATTTTAATGAAAACTATATATTATAAATTCCGTATTTTTTTATCAATTATATAAATTTTTTACTAGGCATGATATAATAATAAATCAAATTTTATTCTTAAAAACTATATTTCTCTAAAAAACAATTTTTTCACATTTTGAATACTTATTTTAAAATAATTTTTAAATTTTTTTAAAATTTACATAAAAAATTAAATTATTCTATATATTCATAATTTAAAAATTATCAGAGATGTATTTTTTTAGAGTTTTATAAAAAGAATAATTTTTTGACGAATAGTGGAAAATACTCCTTTTTACTTAATTTTTTTTTAAATGCATATTGTATTATAATTTTAATTAATTAAAATAATGTAAAAATAAATATCTTAAATAAAATTTATAGATTATATATCTAAATATATTAATTTAAATCCAAATAATTATGGTCAGAAGTAATATAGTTAATGTAATATCATCTTATTCATGAAAAATGTGTTCCATGAAAAAATGTTTTCCAAAAGTTTTATAGGTTAATTTTAAAATTAAATTCTATAACATATGTGAATTTAATTTGATAAAATGGATTCAATATTTTTAATAATAATAACTATTATTATGTAATATGATCAACTCAATTTTTTTTAATGATGAATAATAAAAACATTAAAAAAATTGATACCATAGTTAAGGGTAAAACATGTCTATCGGGGGTTAAACAATAGAGATGAGGGTTATAATAACAAAAAAACTTTTCTAATTTCAATTAGAAAACTTATTTTGACTCTATATCATATAATTCTTGGAAATTTCCCATTTTGGAGCCATATGTATGTGATTATAACCACTGTAATAATTTAAATAAATACAGGGACAAAATGTCACCCTCTTTTAAAAATATATTATGTGTTCACATAGGGATAATTAGAAATTATTTTTAGTTATAAATATTTTAGTTAATGATAAATAATATTTTTTATCAAGGTTATTTATTCCAAATTTTTAGTGATGATATAATTAACTAAAATTCTTACATAATTCCAATATAGAATTTATTTAATTAATATAAAAATAAAATAAAAGATTCTAAAAATATTAAATGTAATATAAATTGAATAAAATAATATCTATTATTAATTATGTGTATTAATAAAACATTTTAAATAGGTTTCGAATGAATGTATTCTAATTCCATCTTTGTCTTTATATTTTTAAATTAAAATTAAATGAGTTGTACCAAAATTGACAATAATGTTATTTTATAGATAATAATATTTTATTAAATGAATAAAATTTCAAAAAAAAATTCTATGATTTTTCAATTGATTGTAATATGTATAAAACTATCAACCATTTTCTATTAATGTACCAATTTTATTTGTATACTAATTATATTAATCTATAAATAGTAAAATATACTATAGTTAGGGTTAAAATAGGGTTTTGCGCCTAACATGTGCCCCTCTAACAATTTATTTTCCACACACATAAAATTTTTAATTTATAAATTGGATTTAATATTTATATTTATTGATTCCAAATTATCTAATTTTTATAATTTTTTATATGATTAATTGTTAAATAACCTTGTAAAACAAATAAAAAAACAAGTTACCGTTGTGGAAACCAAAATGGTAAAAGAGAGAAACCTAATAGGTTAAGGAATAAAATGTTTAAAAAATGTTTATTTTTTTGGAGGTTTGTATTGACCTTATTACACCTATAATACATTATTTTTCAATTTTTGAGGAACTTGGGTTGATAATGACTTCACATTATTTAATAGTTTTGGGTATATAAAAAATTGTCACTCCCCTTCAATTATAGAGGGGAACCATATGGACACGATTTAATCCACCCTGAAATAAAAAATTAAAACTACCACAATCTTTCTATTTTTTCAAATTGGTCCTGATGAAGAGGATCATAACTCCTTCACTATAGCAAGAAAAAAAATCTTATAGCACCACTGCTTCAAGGGTCATACTAGCCATATGAAAAAAGTCGGATATATCTACCCACACATGTACTCATACATCTTAGACTAAGATCACTCCCCTCTAAGGATGGAAACACTATCCCAAAATATGGAAACACTTCACCACCTATTGGTTGAAAACAATCTAAGCAAGGATCATATGAAACCATCCCATACTGAGAAAAGCATCATAGGGAATCTCTCTGCCACTATGGAAAGGTTATATGCATGGATCTCCCTACACCAGAGTCGAGTTACACTATATATAGAAATCCATGAAGTCCAATCCTCTCTATTTGAACCCAAAACATAAGGGTCGTGAAAAAAGTCTCCACTAGTATCATTAGGCCTTCAATAGGGGCTTCACTCTGGAAACAATGTCTAATGTCTGTGAATATTCTATTGGAACAATAAATAATCTTCTCATACCACAAACCAAACTTGATCCTCCATCCCAGAAGCCCATTCTAAATAAATATCATCATTTCTATTTACCACGTAGTCACTAAAACTAGGGACTACTCTGACACCTCAACAGACCAACCCACCCTAAACACACAAGTTAAAAGAACACATCCACCACACCTATAAACTGTCTAATTTGGGTAAAACGGGCTCACCATCATCATTTTTTATCATGTCACATGAACTCATCTCAATTGTGAAATTTTCCCTCACTCTCACGTGTAATAAGACATAAAAAATCACCATCACATAGCTCTATAATTAACCATTTTCAACCTAAATAATCACTGTGTGTAAAGGGAAATGAAATGTTTATCTCTCACCCATATCTAATAATACTACTGAAAATGGTGAAGTGATATAGATAGGAACACAAATCATCCTCTAAGAATATGGGTTATAGAAATTTTTGGCCTACAATAGTCCTCACCCTACCCCCAGCTCTTTAAACCTATAATAGGCCACCTAGGGCTAGTGGTGGTAGAATATCGAACTTTATGGAACTTCCTACCACACTCCTCACTCCTTTTCCATGTATTCCTTTATCAATAAGTCCCTGATATTAATGTAATATATTACAAGGTGGCCCATAAATCATCTCCCTTTCAATTTCGTGGTGGTTCAGACAATCTCATGCGAGATGTCCACATCCATCACAAGTGAAACACTGCCACACTTATAGCTGAAAAAAATCCTCTTGGGAGCCCTGATCTATAGACCCTACATCCTGGTATTTTCTCCTAAATCATTTGACTTGCTTGGATACATACGTGTGTCCTCAAACACCAGCTATCATGGTCTCATTTCCTTTTTTCCCAACATTAGGATTCAAATTTTTCTTAGCAAAAATCTCTCTAATCCCATAGACCTCTCAAGAACCACATAATATGTGGGAATAAATAGTGATATCACTAAATCCCTAATATCCTATAGTATTCCATTATCAAATAACCACCCTTGTAAAAAAAATCTCGAACGATATCCATACAGTACCAAAAAGGTTTTTGAACCTCACCAAATACTCTTCCATGGCCATCCTACCCTATTAATGATACAAAAGCTCTTAGATATACCCTGATCATAACATGGATGGATAATACTTTTCCCTAAAGAGTTAATGAAACTCCATACAATTGAGTGTCATCTCATCGTGGTTCTACATCACCAGAATCCACCATCACCCATCCAAGACTCATAGAAGATATACCACTCAGACCACCATCTGAATGGTACGAGTTCTCACAAGGTGGAAAACACATGTGACTACCTCAATAAAATCATAATATACCTTGGAGTTAGTCTAACATAGGTAACTAGGAGGTATATTACTTTTAAAATCATTAATAGCATTCATACTACATGTATCCTCACCCCAAATAATTGACACAACCTGATTCTTAACAGGTGGTGGATTGACAAGAAAACTACCCATAGATACTACATTTCGTGAAGACCCATATTCTAAATCCTTATCACTGGGAATCTCATCATCACAATCCCAACATGGGACCCTAGATGGTTGCCATCTCCCTTGAATCTTGGAATAGAAATAAGTTGTGACATGGTAAATGTGTATATCTTGAGAGATGATGCAAGAAGGGCATGGAAACCACAACCCAATCCAATATGATCCATGTACCAAATTTTTCCTATATACAGTACCTAAATGTTATGAGTTAATTGTAAGGTTATTAGAGTATTGTTTAATTGATATGAATATCACTACACTGACACTAGAGTTCATATTAAGAAATGAAAACTCGAAACCCTTCAACATTGTGTCCATAAAACCGAAACTGATACCACAACTAGAAAAATATTAACTATGGTCCTAATGATTAAACTTATCTAATACCACTCTGTAATATCTTAACACACCGACACCCACCTAGGGGGTGGAAGGCCATGCCTCTACTACACCAAGACCAACTATAATAGGTAAGGGGATAGCGACTAACACCGAGTAGGCCTATCACACACATGGGGGGCCTTATCCTATGGTACCTATAAATATTAACAGACATACATCTCTACATAACAATGTTGAGATATTAAAACAAACAACAATGAAAATGCATTCCTACATATATCCCACAAATAGAGTATGATAAACTAATAATAAACATAAAACGGAAGAATAAAAGCCCACTAAAATTGAAAAATAATCCAACCTACTAAAAAGGAGGGGACTGTTTTCATTCAACACCACCAGTATAAACCCCAATCTTTCTATCTCTTTAATATTTTCCTACCCCAAGTCCTCATAGGAATCCATTAAAAGGATTATTGTCTGCATAAGACACTACATGTGTAGGATGATCCTGAAAAGGGGTGATTGTAATAATACCTAGTAGGAACCCCCAAAACCCAAATTAAAATGGATTATCTGAAAGGAAAAACCCACTCAAAACAAATCCATATAAGAAAACATGGGTGATAGAGAACAAGAAACTCCATCTCTGTCTCTCCTTAGATATACATGACTAGTCTTCTCATTTCCACATGGTGTGTCAATCAGACATCACCACAATGAATCCCAAAATAACCCAAATATAATCATCCTAGACTCTAAGTCTCATGAGTTCCTAACCTCACTACTAGCTACATGACTATACTCATTGCTCAAAGATGCTCTCATCTATGAGTAAACTCTCCATGGGTCCTTCCATCCCTAATGGAACTCAACCAATAGATATCACTCATCAGGAGAATCTCTTCAATTACTAATGGAAATCTTCAATGGGATATCACTCATAAAGTATTGAAAATCCAATTACACATCATCTCCAACCCATATGGAATAAATTTGAGACAACAGTTTCATTGGATATCATTACATAGAAAGTCACATTGGAACCCAAAAGTTTTTGATACTCTGGTAGGGGATCCCAAAAATCCCTAATGGGGGACTCCACGAACCCAACTAGAAACTTTAATATCTCATCACTTATAAATCGGATCACTCCTAGAAGCATTGGGGGACTCCATGAACCCAGTCTGGAACTCTGGAAATCATGTTGCTTAGATAAGGGATCATCACCTTTGTAGTGTTGGTCACGACGATTCCATGAACACCATATGGAACAAAGTGCTATGTTGTGAATCATATAGATGATGATAGCACAGGCCCAATTTAAATCACCTCATAAGTAAGGAATTGTGTACCTGAAGATACAACAAATACTACTGGTCTAACCTTCTAGATAGGGGATCACCACTCATGTTGTGTTTATAAGGACCCTACTTTTTCGAACATTAATATTACATCATTTTAAAGATAAAAAATATAATAGTGCTACAAATCATGGATCCAAAGGTTTATTATATTTTGAAAATTATAAATAAATATAACATTTACATAATAAAATAAAATCATTTTTAAATCCTTTTTTATAGATTCTTAGTGGCCCTCATATATTCCTTTGTATAAGTAGTCACCTGAGGATATACAACCAAGAAAGGGTTGAGATAAAATCCCAGTAAGAGGATATATAACAACATGAATCTATATAACATTGGTAAGAATAATCATAAACATATGTATGGGATCATCATCATAATTATGAGATGAATAATTATAAAAAATTCGTGGAATGTGGCAATGCATAAAAATGAAACATCATTTCTTAGTGGTCAAATAACACACATATTTATGAACAAATCTAGCATCATGTTCACACATAACATATGTAAATAATCATAAAGTCATCACTGTGAAAAAATATAGCATTATTTTCATTCATATTTCACATTATCACATTATTTATATCACATTAACCAATGCATTAGAGCATTATATATTTCTTGTAACACCCATCACATCATAGAATTTACATAATTATTCTTGTGACTACGAACATTCATTAATATTGGATATCAATTAACTCATGGTATGTAATTGGATTCATTTCATATAGAATTCATTCATGAAAAAACATTGGGGTTCCTAAGAGGTAATAATATACTAGTATAAGAATCATTAATCTTGAGTGAAGTTGAAATAATCTTGAGAGTAGTAAAAGATTTGTTTTCAGAAAGAAGTGTTAGTTTGATTTTTTTATTTTTCATATCAAATATTAGAAACATGTATATAATAAAAAAGATAAGGTACAAATATTTAAATAATTTTTAAGGAGTAATAAATGAACTTCCACACTGAAATTTGGAATGGAAGAAGAGTAACCATAATAAATAAAATTTGAATCAAGAATACCTTTACCTTATGTCCAAATGCTTTCTTTACTTTAATATCATAGATAATCAGATTATATTAATTAATAAATAAATAAATAACCACATATACATTTATTTGACTTATTATATCAATATTATGTTAATTTATGTCCATTATTATGGGTTCTAGAGTTTAATTTCATCTTTTAGGTGTGTTCATTTTCTTGTTTTTCATGATCGGTTTACTTGTATAAATGTATATAAAATCATGGAAAATGAGAATAATTTTCCAGAATGGAAATTTGATGTTATTAGTGAAATTAAAAAAAATTAGTTGATCTTATATATATATATATAATATAATTATTATTCATTAGATAAAATGTTAATGATAATCATTTAGATTAATTTTGGTGATTTTCGATCACGACGAACATGTTTTGATTAATTATTTAGTATTATGTATATATGTTAGTTAAAGAACATAATAAAGGAAGTAAAATACATATTAAAATTTGTTACAACCATTATAAGGGGATTATTTTGAACCATTATGGTGTAAAATAAAATGAAAATTCATCTTCCATGATGGTGGTAAATTGACACATCACAGATGATATTATCATTTTTAGAATAAAAGGGAGAGGAGAAGAGGTTTGATGATGGATCATTCCATTAAAATAATAAAATTCGGTTATATATAAGATATTATATTTATCATGACACTTGGATAATGTGAGGTGAGGAGAGAAAAATAAAATAAAGGAAATTGAAATGAAATTAAAAGAAAATAATGTATGCTTTTACCTCTTGAATTATCCTCCTTTAAAACCTCCATAGGGAAAGTGGATTTGGTCTTTTTTTATACCAAAGTTTCATGAACATGGGGTATAGAATTATTAATATTATTGAGTAGAAATTGGACAAACATTAAGGAATAGAAGGTTAGAGGAGAATAGGTGGTGAGGGATGGTATTTATAGGGTAGGAGATGTGTGTTTTTATGTTATTTTATTCATAATTTTGTCATTTTGGCTCAAGAATATTAATAGTTCGATCATAATAACTAAATATATAAAAAAATCAATAATATTTTGAGATTATGGTTTCTAAATCATAAAATACTCAATAAATAGTGTGTTCAATGTATAATGTTATATACTATAAATTACTTTATTTCACTATTGACAAAAAAATCAACTATTTCAGAAAAATCAAAAAATTTCCCCCAATTTTTTTTCGATTTTCAGAATTAGAAATTGAACTCCATTTTATGAAAATAATTTCTAAATATGAGAAAAAAAATTCTTTAAATAATCATCATTTATTACAAATCTTTGAAAAAAATAACTAAGGTCTCATAAACTTTTCTTATAATAATAAGAAAAAAACATATTAAATATTGATTAAATTTAAATAAATTTCCTTTTTCTAAATAATTATAAAACTATAATTTAATATTTATGACTTACAGAAATACAAAAACATAATTTATCATTTCTAAAAAAATTATTTACTTATACTATGATATACATTTATCTTAATTTCCTTCATAAGATGCTTAAATTTAATTTATGCATTCATAAATGAGGATACAATTCTATTGGATAGATAACTATTCCTAATGGTTATGTTAAAAATCCAAGGGTCAAGTTACCATTCCATCAGTATTGGTTCCTTAACTTCTAGAAAAACCTATTATTTCATTAATTATTCATTTATAAAGTTTTCATTGTATTTCATAAATGATTTATACTATATGTAATTATTATAATAATGGAGTTTCTATTAATAAAAGTTTGATTCAACACATTCTTACCCCCTTGATAAATTTCTCCCTCAAAATTTTTTCTTACAAGCTATGGTTAAAACAAGTGTGGGTACTTCTCCTTCATCGCTTCCTATGGTTCCCTTGTTTCCACATCATACTTATGGTTCCACCATAGTACATTGACTAGGTGAGTTGTCTTATTGTGTAGAAATTAATCCCTATTTTCCTAGATCTTTATCGACCACTCCTCATAAGAGGGATCATTTTTCAACCATACCGCCTATGGATTCAGTACATGTTTGGGGTCTATTATGTACCTCTTCAAAAGATATATATGTAATATATCATGTACTTGAGACATGGTAGGTGTGAGTTCTTGTTGATATGATACAACTTTGACTTAATAAATAATATCAATGGGGCCAATGTACCTGACACTCGTCTTTCCACTCTTCTAAAATCTCATGATCCTCTTCCATATATATATGTAGAGGAATACCATATATCCAGCCTTAAACTCTAGGTATCGTTGATGAATTTATAAATATCTCTTCAATAGAATTGGGGATACCTTGATGTTATGTTCGTCAGTTTCCACCTTTTCTAGCATTTAGTCAAACATTTCATGCCCTAGCATCTTATATTCATCAAATTCATCCAAGAATGTCAATGTTCTTCATATTTTCCCATGAAAGGCTTTATATGAATCCATTTAGATTCTTGAGTGGAAACTGTTATTGTAAGAGAACTTGGTCAGAAGAATATGTTGGTCACATCCTCCTTCTAAGTCCATATAACATACTCTCAACAAGTATTCCATTGTCTGAATATTCAATTCAGATTTTCCATTAGTTTGAGGGTGACAAGTCATACTAAAGTTTAGCATGGTGTTTAGGGAATTTTGAAGACATTCATCGAACTAAGATGTGAATAGAAGATATTAGTAAGATACAATAATAGTGGCACTCCATGCATTCTTACCACTTCTCTTATTTATGTCCATGAACTTTGATCCAGGGATAAGTCCTTTATATTTGCAATAAAGTGATATTTCTCTATAATAATATCCAAAACAAACAATATTTAATTATTTCCTCTTGATGTCCTCAGATGTCTGGTGACAAAGATCATGGTGATGTAGTCGCATTTCCATGTTGTTAATGGTAATGGATGCCTCATTCCCTTATAAAATTTTCTTTTATCATTCACTTTATGACATACAAGGCACTTTGATGTATATTTAACGATATTATTCTTCATATTGTCTCACCAATAGTTCTCTTAGAGATTTTGATACATTTTTACACTCCCTAGGTGAATAGAAAAGGACGAGAAATTTGTATCACCTAGAAACTCTTTCTTTATATATAGATTTTATGGTAAAAATATTCATAACTCATGTCATTAAACTCATTATTCATCAGTTTTAAACTCTGTAGATTTATCTTTTCTCATAGATTCCACCTTCTTCTAAATTTCCACATCATTTATTTCAACATCCTTTATTTTCTCCATGAGGGATGTTTGATCTATCATTTGAAAAATTATTGGTGATTTTCATTCATTAATGATTACCATCTCTATACTTTAAAAATTTACAAAGATTGGATACATATCAATTATAATCATTGTTAATGTTTTAGTGTCCATTCTACATAGATAATCCAACACTTCATTCGCATTTCCAGGATGATAGTGGATTCAGAAGTCATAATCCTTGATGAGTTATAAACATCTTCATTGGTTCATTTTATGATCCTTCTATGTTAATATATATTTGAGGATCTTATAATCAATATATATTTCATACTTCTTCTCATAGAGATAATGCCTCTAGATTTTAAATGCAAAGATCATAGCTTCCAACTCCAGATCATACATGTGGTATTTTTGATCCTAAATATTCAACTACCATTAGGAGTAAGATATAACTTTATCATTTTGAATTGGTAAAAAACCTAAGATATTCTTTGATGTATCACTTAATACCAAAAATAGTTTCCCACTTGTCGGAAGTGTGAGTAATGGAATGACAATAAGGATCTTTTTTTCCCTTTGTAGTGGTCTTCACATTCATTGGTCATGACAAAATTTTCTCCCTTTCTAGTAAGATTAGTTAGTGGTTTTGAAAATCATGATATTTTCATCAAAAATTTCTGGTAATACCCATATAGACCAAGGAGACTACGGATATTCATTACAGATATTGGCATGGGCCACTCATATATTTCCTTTATAATGGAAGGGTAGACATGTGATTCTTTGCTGGTGATTACATTTCTTAAAAATGATAATCCATCTATACAGAACTCACATTTACTGTACATTTCATAAATTTTCTCTATTAGGAAATTCTTTAGCACAAAATTAAAATTATCCACCTTCCTCATTACTCTTGGAGTATATTAGAATATCATATATAAATAACCACAAATTTTTCGATGTAATATCTAAAAATGCTATTCATTATATCTATGAATATTGATAGATAATTAGTGAGTCCTAAAGGCATCACTAGAAATTCATAGCTTTCATACCTCATTGGAAAGGCAGTCTTGGGAATATCTTCATTCCTTACATTTAATTTGGTGATATCCCAAATGAAGGACCACCTTAGAGAAATACTTGGCACCACATAGTTTACCGAACAAGTCATTTATCCATTAGAGGGGATAATTTTTCTTTATCTTGATTTTTTTGAGATCGCAATAATCAATGAAGATGCACATTGATCCATCCTTATTCTTTAAAAAGAGGACTAGAACACCCCAAGGTGAAGCACTCAGCCATATGAAACCCTTATCTATATTCACTTATAACTGCTTCTTTAATTATTCCAACTCAATGGTGACCATTCTATAGGGTATATTTGATATAGGTAGAGATCCAGGAATAAGTTCAACTGAGAACTCCACCTCACGGTTAGGAGGGGGGCTAGTCAATTCTTTAGGGAACATATCACTGAAGTCCCTCACAATGGACATGTCCTCAAACATGATTTTATCCTTTGTCTCAATAATTTTATCTAGATATTCGTCCTCATAATGAAATAATATACACACTTGAGATGATGATTCTAAAGGATATGCGTACTCATCCTTACACATTGAAAAAAATATAGGCTATATCGAGTTGTGAAGAGTGGTCTCCATTTAGGAATAGTTGATATTGGATTTGTATAAGGATCTCCAATCCATTCCCAATATAGCATAAAACTCCACCAAAGGAAGTACAACCAAATTTACTGGGAGGTTTAGTCCACAAACATTAACCAAGAAGTAGTTATGTACTTTGGATGTAATATTTTCTCAATTTTATATTCTCAAAAATAACTCAAACTCTATATTTTGAGGGGGTTTTTAAATAGCTCTACTAAAATTTCAAGATATTAAAGAATGTGTAGAATCAAAATGAAATATGATGTTCACTATTCATGAATGAATAACCAGAATACATGTCACCAAATCATTTTGGGGATCCACCTCAGTAGTAGAGATGGTATAATAATTCCCTTGATCTTTTGGTTTTGGTGGATGCTAATGTTGATTACCCTCAATAACTCATGGTTTAGTGAACTGGCTTGCATAGTGCCCTTGATCCCTTTAATTAAAGCATTGAACTATAGGTGGTTCTCTCCTTTCTTTAAATACATTGTCCATATTCCTCATTTATCTTTGAAATTCATGATATTGGTGACATTATCTCCTAGACATGAATCATTTCCTTATCCCTTTGAGGAAATTATCATGATAATTCTTCCCAAATTTTTTACATGTGAGTGGTTGAGTTCTCATTCCACATTTTGCACACCATCTTGAAACTCCATTTTTCATTTCGTATCACGATAGCCATGGGATAACTCTCCAAACACTATCTCCACCTTGGTATAACATCTAATAACATTTATATGACTCCCAAAGTCTCTAATTACATGATCCTTTCGAAGGTGTGGTTTTAAACCACATAAGAATCAATCTATATTTCTATCATTATTAATAACAAAACCCGAGTTATACCTAACAATCCTAGTGAGATTTTATTTATAATCTATGTTAGAATCACCTTCATTTTTATTCTCTAATTATAATTATCTCTCCATTTTTTTACAATGAGTTAGTGGGAAATACTTGTTAAAATATATTTTATTGAAGTCTTCCCACTCCATATATTAAATTTCATCCTTTGGTTTGGTGTTCCTAATCAACTCCCATAATTTATCAGCCTCTCCATCCAAATGATAAAAATTCAATGTCACATTCTATATTTTAGAGCAATGAAGCACATAAAAGATCTTATCCATTGATTCGACCCACTATTCTGTGACTAGTGGATCAGAATATCCACTAAACATTGGTGGTCATTGCCACATAAAATACATGATATCCAGTTTCTTCATTTTAGGGGAAGGTGGAAATTCTACATTATCCATGTTATTGTTCATATCCTAATACAGCTGGGTATGCATCACCATGAAATTTTATACTCCACCTCACAAGGAATTTAGTATTTTATTTGAGCAATTGATTCATTGTCCCTCATATAAGTTTTTGGAATGGTTTCTCCTTGTTCGAACCATTTTTAAAAAAGAAAATGTCTAAAAAACATAAGTCAATAGGTTAGGAATAAATAATTTATGAATTTATGAATTTCACTCTAATGAAATATCTCGTGGGATCCCTAAGTTTACCATTTTTCTAAAAAAACATCTTGGGTACTTACATATACATAGTCTTATACTATGGGGTATCAATAATTTTATTTAATCTTAATTATTGAATTAACTAAATAATTCTATGATACCAAATATAGAGACCCTACTTTTTCTTACATTACTGTTATATCATTTTAAAGATAAACAATATAATAGGGTTACAAAACTAAGGTCCAAAGATTGGGTTTTTTGGAAAAATTTGGACCAAACATAAAATTTACCTAAGAAAACATGAAAATTATTTAATTCCTTCTTATATATCTTCTTAGTGGCCCTTGTGTACTAAATAGTATAATTAATCACCTGATGATATACATTAAATAAAGTGGTTATCTAAAAGACCAATAAAAGGATATATAGAAAATTGAATCAATATAAAATGGGTGAGCATAATCATAATTATAAGTATGGGATCATCATTATAATCATGATAGGAAGAATTCGAAAAATTCATGTAATATGGAAATTAGTAAAAAAGATACATAATGTATTAGTGGTCAAAAACCACACATATTTATAAATAAAGATAGAATCATGTTCATACATAACATATGGGAATATCATAAAATCATAATTATGAAAAAAAATATAGCATCATGTTAATGAATATTTCACATTACATCATGGTATAAATCACATTACCCAATGCATTAGAGCACTATATAATTCTGGGCGCACACATCACATAAAAACATTCACATAATCATGCATGAAACATAGAATGTATATCAATATTGGACATAAAATAACTCATGAAAAGAAATTGGTTTCATTGAAAATATAATACATTCATGATAATACATTGGGGTTCCAAAAAGGTAATAAAATACAGGTATAAGAATCATTAATCTTGAGTAAATAAGAAACAATCTCGAGAGAAGTAAAATATGTGTTTTTAGAAAGAATAGTTATATTATAAAATCTTTTTATTTTTCAAAAAACCTAATTGAAAACATGAATATACTATAAAATAATAGATAATAACAATGGTATAATATATAAAGATTATTAAATTAACATACAAATGGAAATTTTTCATGAAAGTGGAATAACCCAAATGAAATTGGGTTCAAGAATCCCCTATCCTTAAGTCTGAATTCATTATTCACTTTAATGTCACGGATAATGAAATTAGATTAATTATTTAATAAATCCAAAACTTCTTATAAGTTTATTTGTTTTATTATAAGTTTATTAAGTTCACTTATAGACACTATTGTAATTTATAGAGTTTAATTTCATCATTCAAGAGTGTTCATTTTCTAGGTTTTCATGATCAGTTAACTTATATACATTTATGGAAGATCATTTAAAATAAGAAAAACTATATAGAATTAAAATTATATATTATTAGTGAACTTATAGGAGTTTAATTATTCTTATATTTTATTTCTAAATATAAGTATAATTCATTAGATAAAATTTTAATGATAATCATTTAGATTAATTTTGGCATTTTTCAAACACAATGAACATGTTTTGTTTAATTATTCAGTATTATGTCTATATGTTCATTACAAAAAAATAAAAAATGTTATTACATTAATTTTAAAATCTATCTCAACCATTATAATGGTTTTATTTCCCTACTTTACGGTGTTCAAATAAAATGAAAATTCATCATCCATGATGGGGGTAAATCGACACAACACAAACTATATTTTCATTTTCATAATAAAATAGGGTGAAGGAATGTATTGATGATTAATTATTCAATTAACGTAATAAAATTAAAATATATATAATATATTTGAGTTACATTTCAACATTGATATGGGGATATGATTATATAATGAGACAAGAAAATAAATTAAAAATAAATTAAAAGAAAATAAAATTGGATTTTACCTCTTGAATTCCCCTCCTTGAGAACATTCTTAGGGACATAACATTTGGAATTTTTTTAAGGCCAAAGGCTCTAAGATATAGAATAGAGGATTGGTAAAAGTATTTACAATAAAATATAAAATCATTAAGGATTTTAAGGTGTGAGGAGAATATGTGGTTAGGGGTGGTATTTATAGGGGAGGGGAGGGGTATTTTTCTTTATTGTTTTCATTATATTATTATTTTGGCCCAATACTATTAATATCTTGAAAATCAAAAATAAATATATTAAATAATTAATTATAGTTAAAGATTATCGTACTTACATCATAAATTACTCAATAAATAGTATTTGCAACCTATAATTTTATATACCGAAACTTTTTCTTCTTCACTATTAACAAAAAATAAAATATTTTACAAAAATCCCAAAAATTCACGATAATGTTTTTGACATGTATAATTCAAAAATCAACTCCATTTTATGAAAATAATAGTACAAATATGAGAAATTTAATTTTAAATTAAAATCATCATTTATTCAAAAAATACCGATTATAAAATTATAATTGATTTTACCAAACATTGAGAAATTTAATGAGGTATTGTAAAAGTATCATATAATCATAAGACAATAAAATATTATTTTATGAAAAAAATTTAAGAAAATATACTTTATTTTAAATAATTGTATTTATTATAAAATTGTACATAAATATAGATGACTTACAAAAATTCCAATATTTAATTTACCATTTCTAATATATTTAATTACATATACTATGAAATAATTATATCATATATTTCTTTATAATATACCTAAATTTTCATTATACATTCATAGGCATGGATTATATTCTATTGTCCAAATTATTGTTCCTATTGGTCATGTTACTATTCCAAGGTTTAAGTTATTATTCTATCACTATTGGTTCCTCAACATCTATAAATACCTTTTATTTAATTCACTATTCATTTATAATATTTTTATTATGTTCTATATGTGTTTTTATGTGAGTTATACTATATGAAATAATTATAAGAAGGGAGTTTCCATTGATAAAAGTTTTTTTCATTACAGTTTTGGTCACAAAGTTAACATCAACGCTAGTAAGGGAAGTTGATATGATAACAGATCTCAACCTAGACACCTAGAGGGATGCACCAACTTTATTTAAGCTCATACCCTCGAGGGGGATCACAATCCTGTACTAAGTAAATAATACCATGTTGTACCTTCACATTGATTTAACAAGGGAACCCACTCCCACGATATTAGCTTACATATTTGTAATAAGAGACCTTCTAACCTCACCTAACGTCATATCTGACATGCCAAAACCATGGACACCATCATGTTCAATGTGGAAAACTACTCAATATAGGTTACTCATAGGCGTTCATCAGAGTCTTGAAAATGGAGATGCACACTAGAGAAGTCTCCAAGGGGAGTATACATTGTATACCCAATGTAAGAAAAATGTATCTTGAAACATGTCCATGTTCGTGTCCAATATTGGTAATAACCAGGTAAAATGAGACTAGAAGCTATATACCTATTTCACAGAGTTTTTGACCTCATAAAACTTATGCACTCGACCACACATGATCAACTATTCATGTGACTCACATGGCGTGTACAATCATTACACGACATGTCCAGCCTATCTGATTTCACGGTCTTGTATTCTGCCCATTACAATGTTCTTCACCTCATTACTATGTATGACACCCCAAGTCCATGTACCTATATATATACTTCAACCTATGTACACTCCATGACTCTGTCCATGTACTCACACACGACCTTGTCCTCTTACATGGAGTGCCTTCTTGTGTCTTCTACAACACGACCTTGGCTCAATACATGGCATGTACCACTAGTACATGGAGTGTAGCTCCCAAGGATCATCTTAGTTGAATGGGAAGAACAAAATATGTGTAATCCTACACTACATACCATGTTATTAGGATTCCTAAACATAAAACCCCCAAGATCCACCTAAACCCTCTATTTCCACATTAAATCCACAAATCTACCCCCAATGGGTCTCATGATATTTTAATAAGGCTGCAAAATATTAAAATTGTATCAAATGGGGTCAAGATGTAAATTCCATGCATCCACCTACCTCATTTTGAAACATTGAAGCTTCGAGTCCAAAATGATTTCCAGAAACTACAACACCTTGATCCAATGAAGATTAGATCCACAAATAAGGTTAAATGATACCCTATTATTGGTTTAACCTTGGGTCATGCATCATAAAAAGGGGATCATTCACCTCCTATACTATGTGAAATTACTAAAGATGAAAGAGATAGTATATTTATTTTATATTATTAAATTAATAAGCCTTCATTTAACACCACACCAACGGTCACCTCTAATAGAGAATCCAACACTAAAAAATGTTAGGTCATTCTTAGGGTAAATAAAATTTTCTAAAATAAACCATGATCTCTGATTTCCTATCTAAAACTTATATTATGATTCATTCCATCTTCTAGAAAAAGTTTTAGTGTGTGATAAAAAATATTTAATATTTTTAATATCACCACACAGAGCCTCTCTAAGTCCCAGAATCTGAAACTATCTCAGTACCTAGCTTCATAATTATTCCCAATAATATTCCAAAGACTAGAATGAAAAACATAGTGTTTCTAAATTTCATCCTTGTTCAATTAATCCCTTCATATTCAGAAAAGTCTATATGACTACAAATTTACATCACCAATAAATATATATTTAATTATCGATGGAAACTCGTAGTGGTATGATTATTACATACCAATTCTATAAGGCCTATCCAATTGAAGTTCTAGGTAATTTTCATCCTATAAATGTTATTATTCTCCATTTATTCTAATTTTATGTGATTTTGGGTATGGATTTGATCACTCTATATATATCCAATAATAATTTTCTAAATTGGGAAATAACATTTAATTTCATAAAACAACCCATGATCATATACCGGTGCAAGGATGTCTATGAAATACCTATGGATGTTGCTTCCCTTATATGGGTATTTTTACCTAATAATGGGGGATATTTAGCTCAAATTTTAAAGAAACAACAATATTTAATACATGTATTTTTTTTGGAATATTATTATGTATTTATATGAGAGTTTCCTAGTCCTCCACTAGATCACTAGGTTAAATTTTTTATAGAATTGATACATGGTGTTATTCCTATATCAAAGACTCCTTAAATAATGGGCCCAATTGGATTTGTTGAATTGAAGAAGAAACTAAATGAGAACTTATATATGGGTTTCATACACCCAATTTATTTATCAGGTGGTGAAACAATCCTCTTTGTTGAGAAGAAAGATGAATCAATGAATCTTGGTATTGATTATCATGAACTTAATATGATCATGGTTAGGAGGACTAAGTATCATACACACTATATTAATGAATTGTTTGATCAACTATAAGGGGATAAATAATTTTAAAATACTGATACAAGATATGGGTATCATCAATTTAATTGTCAAAAGAAAGGTTGTACCTAAAACATCCTTTGGTACATGATATAGACATAATGAATTCATAATGGTTCCTTTTGGAGATAAAAATTCCCTAACTTCCATCATGAATATAAAGAATAGAGTCTTTTGAGATTACATATATCAATTTTTATAGGTCTTTATAGATGAAATCCTTATATATTCTAAGAGAATGTAAGATATTGAAGACCATTTAGGGTTGTTCTAAATACATATAGAAATGAGTAATTGTATGCAAAAATTAAAAAGTTTGAATTATGGATATAGAAAATATCATTATTTGTTCATGTAATCAAAACTAGAGTTATATCTAAATACTATTTAAAGATTTAGGTAATTGAAGAATTAAACATACCAATCAATGTAATAAAGACCCGTAGTTCTCTTAGATTTCATAGATATTGTTTGTATTGGTTATATAATATTTACACATTGTGAGAAATTTATAATGACTATTATATATATGAAATAAATTAACTCGAGAGGGACATAAGTTCCTCTATGTAGATGAATATAAAAAAATAGTGATCTTAGGGGAAGATGATCTATGCACTTATAATCACTATATATTGAAGTGTATAAGGGTTGTTGTAACACAGATAAATTAATGAATGGATTGGGATGTGACCTCATGTAAAATAACATGGTGGTTTCTTATCACCCATGTTAAAGAATGTTCTATGATAAAAATACCATGATGCAGGATATTGAACTAGAAATAATGATATTTTCATTAAAAAATATAGAGGAATATTTTTCATAAACAGTCATGAGAAATTAAATATAAACATGCACATATTATGAGGGAAAATATGTGTTTCCTAGTCATGCCTATGATAGTATGGTAAATATATCATTATAAATTACATCTTAAACCATGATAATGTTTAAAATACCGCAATATATTCTCATCAGTTAGTGAAATTATAATTTTGAGGATGTAAATTATTTATGCGATGAGAATGTAACATCCTAGATTTAAGTATGAATTTAATAAACTTATGTTAATTGTTTTATTTTTATAATGAGTCAAAACATAAGTAAGAAATAGATTCAATGATAAATGAATCAAATTAACAATGTCTTATTCACTCATAAAGGACCATTACAATAAAACTATAAGTAACTATGCATTATATACCAAGATTTATTATATATTTTTGATAATTGCAACCCTTAAAGTTTTAAAAATTTAAATGGGATAATAGATATAAAAGAACAATATTTTTACAACTATTAAATCTCATGGATCATATTCAACTTTAAGAATATATGTTAGTTGAACAAAACTATTAAATAGAAAAAACATCCTAAAAAGAGAAATCATGTTGTAAAATCCCAAATGAAAACTATAGTAATGAAAGCTGTACATTTTGCAGTTATAATAGAATGGATTTATAAGATGTAATGTGGGTAATATAACAATTATATGACCATTATTAAATGATATATAATATTTTGTTATAATAAAAGTAAACATAATCCTGACCAAGAATTATCAGAATATATTAGATATAAATAATGTTTATTTCGGTGTTAAAAATATATATTATGAGTAAATTAAATGAAAAAAATAATGCTATTGGAATTAATATATTAGTTTACTTGGTAAAATATCATTGATTCTAAAGAAGTTATTTATATTTATTACATTTTTTCAATTCATTACTTTTAAAAAGTTATGTCAATAAAATATAATGATAAAATTGAAGTAATTATTAGTAAAATAAATTATTAACATCGAGAAAATACCATGTAACCATAAGTAATACAAAGTAAATTATTCATGGTCGGAAAAAAAATGTTTTTTAAACATTATTTTTATTATATATTATATGTTTTTATTTAAAAGTAATATATCCTATATTTTTAGTATTAAATTAAAAGAAATATAATATTTATATATAAAAATTAATAAACATTCATTCATTTATTATTAATTAGTTATTACTAAATATTAAATCATTTAATTTAAAAAAATTAATTTTAAAAGAATTGTTTTACTATATTTTGTGATTTTTTTAATATATTAAAATTATTACTATTAAAGAATGATTTTAATGAAATTTATTACTTATATACATATTAAAATTATTTAAAATCCATAAAATGATTATCACATAAAAATGAATAAGATTAAAATATTTTTTATGCATAAAAATAGATTTTTCTATAAAAAACTTTTATGTGTTTTGTGCTCTTATATTATGTATTTTTATTAAGTTTTTAAATTAAATCCAATAAAATGAATTTAATATTTTTAATAAAAATGTTCAAATTAGGTAATAGGGTTAATTTAAATTTAATACATGAAATTAACTTATTGAGTTAAAAATTGAGTTACCATGGTAATGGTAAAACTATGTAAAAGGGTTTAACAAAGGAGTAAATACATAAAATATCATAAACAAATATCTCTATATATGTCTATTAGGGAATGTTGGACCGCTAATTATACTATCAACAATATTTTTCCCCTTTAGATCTAGTTTCCATGTAAAACAATTCCTTACACATTAAGCACTAGGTATTTATGAAAATTCAACTCGAGTTCATTTATAAAAGAGCCCCTTCTCTTACCACCACAACCCACACATTTCCTTAAGTTTTCTATTAAATACCTACCCACGTTATATACCTAAAACACCTCTCCCAAGTTTTGGAACCTATGGTCATAAGGAGTCCTGAATCCTTCATTTTTTAGATTCTATCCTACAGAATATTCGTGTCTTCAGTAGATTTAGATCTTATTTGACCAAGTGGATGATTATGGCAAGGTTTCTACATTTAAATTTCATCTCATTCAGATATAATTCATATTGACCACCTATTTTATCAATTTAGGTGTATATTATTCCCCATATAAATATTTTTATTATAATTATCGTACGATTCAAGGGATTAAAAAATTTATATCTTTTTTTCTCTTTCATGGGATTTTGATTCAAAAGATGCAAAACAAGAAAGGATTTCATTCTAATATCACTATGAAATTTAGATTTTTTTGTTCAAATTACCATTAAGGGAAATTTTATGATATTTATCTCCAAAATACATTATAATTTTTTTATCCTATAGTTATTTTTTAGGTTTACATGTCTTCTTTCCACATCACATTCCTTTGGTTACCAATTCAACTGGTAGGATAATTGTGAGTAGGGAAAACCTTAACTATTTTATTTATTAAAAATATTTCTAATATATATTTATATTTTTTATATTTTTTTATAGTTATCTTAATCCTAACTTCTATAATAGCTTAATTCCATTTTATATTTACATTTATTTTCTTTAAAAAAATTGTGAAATAAATATTTTTTTATGATTTCTTCAAGGTATCTTTCTTCATCCTTTTTTTATGAAGCTTCATTTTATAGTTTTCAAAATTATTTAGTCTAATATTTATTTAATTTTTATTATTTTTCTAAAAATATTGTTTTTTGGTTATTTTATTTTTAAAATAAATGTTATCAAATATTAATGTATATTTATTATTATTTTTCAAATCAATTTCTTAATGTTGTTCTGAGGTGTTTTTAACTATTTTTATATCGATTAATGATTATTATTCTTCACTAGGGATATTATTTAATGATACCGTAAATATTCTTTCTCTATATATATTATGATCATGTTTTTTGGAAATTTTATGAAACTTCTTTCCTTTTCATGAGTTAATCAAGTTATGATAGAATTACAAATGTTTTTGTATGTCCCACATATGGATGATTTTTCATTATAGGAAGAGTAGGCCTAGAATTTTATATCAACATAATGAACTGGGTAAATATTTATATATCATGAAATGATAACGTATATAGAGTGAACCCAAACCCCTTAGGCACTATCCATTATATATATGGGAATATTGAGTTAACCCAAAGCCCAAAGGAACTACATAAACAATATATATGGGAATACAGATTGAACCCAAACCCCTAAAATATGTTTTCCAAATTGTATATTGAATTAGAAAATAGAGAAAAAAACCCCTAAGGGAGTTTATACACTTTGACTGTGGGAATGGGGATTGAACACAAACCCCAAAGGGACGGTTTATTCTATGAATATGGGAATGGGGATTGAACCCAAACCCCTAAGGAACTCTATCTACTATATATATGAGAAATGGTTGTGGAAATAAAACCATAAGGGACACTATTTAGCATTTAATGGAATGCGGAGTTAACCCAAACCCCTATCTTTCTTTTTACATTTTGTTTATGGGAATTATGAGTGAACATAAAGCCCTAAGTGACTCTTTAGACTATGTATATAGTAATGAGGATTAACCCAATCCTCTATGGTAATCTATACACTATGCTTATGGAATTGAGAATGAACCCAATACAAGATGGGAATCTATAAACTATTTTTATAGAATTTAGATTAATAACAATATAATATAGGACTTGTCCCACATTCTGATGATAATTTTGCTAGTGGAATTTGAAAAAAGAAATGTTATTATATGCTTATGTATATGTCAGAAATCTATGTTATAAAATATTCCTACATTATGTTTCAATAAAACAAGATTATTCAATAGTGTTTCCATACTTCTTTGAATCAGGTTTTAATTTATATCAAAATCATTAAGATCTATGTTTTATTGTGTATGATTTTGTTATGTTATGTTCTTGAACCATGATTGTGTTCTCATATTCTCATGTTCATATTATGTTGACTTATGATCTAAGATTTTTATCATTTATGTTTACCCTTATTAAGCATCAAAGGTCAAAACTTTATTATGTATCAATTATCTAAGAAATAAGGAGGATTATTATGTATAATATATCTCAAAAGATATCATATGTGCATAATTTTTTGGAACATGTTGAAGACTTATTGTAAAATATGAGGTTCATGTAGCTAATATCAAAATACACTAAACCAATAGGACCTAAGGTGTGATTTATTCTAATATATAATTAATATACATGTAAAATAATATACTCTGTGTTTACATTATAGTTATTTCATCTTAGTAGGTATCAAATCAAAGGTTTAGTCAATATTGGGGATTAAGCTATAAAGAATAAGAGGATAAAAAATAAAACAACCAATTTTGAAGAACAATTATATAAGATAAACTTGAAATATCATATAATTAAGTGAATTATTCAAAATTCAACTGATGTTAAGTTTTAATTTTCTTATAATATGATTATTTAATATTATTTTTTTATTTAATAATCACACAAACTATTTTAGTTTTATTACGTGATATGAGACCAAATATATAATACTTGTATTGATTTCATGAACATTCATTATTTTGATTTGAAAAAAATTTAATTTAGGTTTCTACATTGGGTTGTTTAATGATTTTTTAAGAAATTTTAGAGTTTATTGGCCTATGGATTGTAGTTGCATGGTTAGTAAAAACTATGCGGGACTTTCTAGGTAACAACACATATTGTTTTGGAATTCCATTGGAGGGAGAATAGTTGGACCATGATGAGTCCAAATGATATGGACATATACATAATCTATGATAAATGGAATAATGTTATTTATAGTTCTAAAAACAAGGTTTTTAAAATTTTTTGGCCAAACCATGTGGATTATCTAGTATCCTAGAAATGGGTGCATGTTTGGTGGACAATTTTCTAGACCATGTGACTTTAATTAATTCGCCTAAATTTTAATTTTTATACCAGAAACACCTATTTTTGGCCTTATTAAAATTTTTATTAATTAGAATCCTGACATGAGAGACTCCCCTTTTATATTTAAGAATATTCTTACCTACTGTATTGTAAATTGATTTTTTCTAAGAACGCTAGATCTTTGAAAATTAAAGGTGTTTTCATGTTCTATTTTGTTCTTTATTATCCATAGAGATCCTATATTTTCTCCTTGAACCATATATCAAGGATATTTATTATATTTATAAGGTTTTATATATGATCTAATTAGGTTTATTATAGATCTATTATGGAATTGGGAATTATTTTGTAGATCTTTATTGATAATTGTGAATTATCCATGCACCATTATGGTAGGTGATTCCCCTCATATCAATTGTTTTATAATTTGATGGATCAAATATTCTTATTTGAGTTTTTTGGTTCATAGTTCTTCCAAGATTCCATAATCCCCATGTTCGTTTTGTTTTATGGATTTTGTGTGAGTGTTGGAATTCCAATTGTTTTGAGGTTGGTGATTACATAAAATGGATTTGGTCTATAAACCATACTTTCTATATCAATTCAATTTTTTCTTAAAATGGTTATAGAACATGATATATGGATTTAAATTTAATTTTTTTTGAAATATTTTAAAAAGGAAAGATATAGGATATATTCAAATGTTCATGTTTTTTATATTTTAATGAGATGGAATTATCCCTTTTTTTGAAGAAAAGTTATTTCAAACCATGTTGTATTTTAATGAAATTTTATTTTAAAGAATATGTTATATTAATGAAATGTTTTTTCAAAGGATATTTTATTTTCATTATTGGATATTTTAAATAATGTGGTATTTTGATAGAAATTGATTTCAAGGAATATTATTTTTTTAAGATAAGTGATTTTTGAGAATTTTGTGTCTTAATGAAAGGTGGTTTTCAAAGCATGGTATGTGAAATTGAATGACATCAAGGGAAATGATATGAATATTTTTTCTTTGAAATGATTGGTCTCGGTATAGGAATAGAACATAAGAACCTAGGGTAATTATGTGGTGGATGGAATTGGACAGGAATTCTAGACATGGTATGTTTTTCTTATATAAATGATTTAAGATTTAGACTCCAACAAACTATGGATTTTCTGACACCTTTAGGTAACTTACTCAATACCGTTTTATTATGTACCATTTCATTTTTTTCAAAGGGATTTGTAGTGTGAAGTCATATTGACTACTCAATGATGTGTGAGGATCGTAGATAGCCCAGACCTATTGTATCCTAGGACTCGATGTACATGTTTCTAATTCTGTGAAATTTTTTCTTATTTATGCATGGATATTGGAATTTTTTAAAATTCCTTGTAAAATTTCAATTCATTGAAAAGGAAAAAAGATTATTAAAATGTTATTTTAAAATTGGTATCTTTAGATTGATTTTATGAAACATTTAATAAATGGTGAGTTTCTATGATTGAAATAAACAATGAAAAATAGTTTCATGGTTTCATTTTTATTAAATAAGAATACATGGTTAATTTTTTAATGATTACTTATATAAAATGTAGTGGGGACTTACTAAGATTATTTTCTCACACCCTACACATAACCTACAATTTTTGTAGATCTCACCCTATCTAAAGAAGGTAAAAAGGGACCTCAAGGAGGTGGTACATATCCATGTTAGTGGGGTTAGAGAGTTCAATGGTGGCACGGTTCACATGAAGATGGGTTGTCACGGTATTGGGTACTCATTGTTTAACCGTTTTATTTTATCCCAATATTTTGTTTATAGTAATTGTAGCTTTATTCTTTTTTATTCTTCACTAGAATGTCCACATTGTTTTATATATATTCCATTGTAATTTTACTTTTTTTTAAATTTTTATTGAAACTATTCCCCAAGTTAGTTCTTGAATCCTTCTAGTTTTTTTCTAGCCTATAATGATTCTTAACTCCCTTCAGACCATTCCAGTAGATATCTTGGTTGTCCAGTTCAGGGATGAATTTGGTCATGTTGTGAACAAATAGTATCAAAGGAATGTTTTCCATGGATTTCTTGACCATATTATTTACATATGTTTTGGTAAATGGTAGATAGGATTATCAGAACATAATGGGTAGTTTACAAGTGAGTGTATCACTAACTCTTATCATAAAGAGCGTTATATTTTCAAGGGATATTGGGAAGCATGTCTCTCATGTTGTGTATGGATTTTCTCTTAGTCCCATTCTATGTTATATTGATTAAAAAATGATGATTTACTTCTATATAATGATATCATTTTATTCCTTTATGTAGTACCATGACTCCGAGAATAATCTATATATTTTATCATGATGTTGTTGTGTTTGGTGATCTATGAGGAAACCCTTCATCAAATCAGAACCTTGTTAAAGTATTTGTGTATGAAATATATTCCATGGAATAGAATGTTGTCTCTTACTTAACTCATGCTAAAGGGGTAAAATTAGTAATTTGAGGAGAAAAATATTTAGGTCAATAGTTTCTACACTATAAACCATTATCCTTACATGGGATAAATGATCCTCAAGAAGTAGAAGACTAATTAAGAGATACTGAGTGGATTTTATACTTTATAAAAATATATGGTTCATTATGGTAAATTTTACTTCATTTAATGATAAAGTACCAAAAAGAGATGGTGGGATGTAGTGGTTCAACCAAAGAAACATGAAATCCTTGGGTGAAAAGGATTCAATACAATATTCTTCTAAAATTTAGATCTTATGTCAATGATAATAGAAAAATACATAGAGTTAACCACCTTTAAAGAAGGTGATTAGAATGTGACTAAGTATGAAGACCATTTTTCTAAGTTGGTCCTTTTTTCTCCTCAGGTGAAATATAAAGATATTTCAAAGGATCATAGGGTAGATATGCTCATGTGAGTAGATATACAATCTCAAGTTTTTATGATGGTAATTACCTCTTATTATTTGGTTGTTGATAGATAATTGATGAATCCAATTTACCAGTTAGAAAATTTGGGTTGTTTGGAATCCCTCTACAACTTATTGATAGTTTCAGTGGCTCTCACTGAAGGAATGAGATGTGAAGTGAATCTTAAAAAGGATGTGGAATTAGATTGTAGAATCAAGATTACTTCACAAATTTTGAAGTAGTTGGTAGTGTTCTTTTATACTTGTTACCAGTGTGGTAAGACCATACATTAAGAATTTTTGTCCGATGCATTATAAAATTTAAAACTCATGTGGACACCATGGTAACTTTTAGAGGTTATTTTAGGCTCTTTTAACTCCCAATTATATCTTAGGTCCATTATCCCCCAAAGGATTTGTGGTAAAATTGGATTATTCAAGGAAGCATGGTTCCAACCACTACACATTGGAATGAAGTAGAAATAAAAAGTGTATGAGACTATGGTGGAAGTTGATACAGGTCAAGTGATATTGAAAGATACTATCATTGTTTCTTTTCATTTAGTGGATTATTTATTTGATACTAGTTCCTATCAATATTTTATACAAAAATCATTATAAACATGTCATAACATTCAAAAAAACTCATGCCTTTTGTAATGGATCTAAGGACACCTGTTTTAAAGGAGGAGAAAGGTTTCAAATGTCCCTCATGTTTTTCTTTGATGTCTGAAGTTGAGCATGTTAGGGATTTCCTGGTTCTTTATTAAGACCTCTTTAATTTTATTACCATGATTTTAATGACTCTTGTTTATGTATTCTAATCCTTTGAATATATATGTGTGTGGATTTTTACTCAGAGTCAAGGATACGTTTGGGTGTCACAAGACCCCAAAATAAAAATATTAAAATAATTAATATATATTAAATCTTATGCATGAATCTTTTCAAAATAAATGATTTTCCGATTTATCGAGATCTTAGATGGGAAATAATATACCTCATTAGTTTATGGAATTCGAAGTTTACACTAGGTAGAATATAAAGTTGGATGTTATCAGGCGTTCGGTTGAGGTAATCCATTGGTATGCGTGTCGAGTAAATAAAACAATTAATTTAATTAATTTCTTATAATGATCAAAACCCAATTCTCTCAATATAGATATATATATGTTTTTGTGAAAAAATACTAGGGTTATATACATAAGAATAAGATATTAGAGAGGATGAGGTGGATACATCTATTATCATTGATGACCCGAGAACATGAATTAATGACAATGATCAAGTAGAATCGTGAGATGGATGAAAATGTATCTAGATCCTCACTTTCTTCACTATTGGATGTGTTCTTCACTAATGATAAACTAATTGTTGAGGTAGGGATATTTTTATTTTTATTTATTCCCTTGGTTTAGGTTAATGATCTTAGATTCCATATCAATTTATGGTTTATATGTGATTTAAATTCTTCTCATGAGCCTAATTTAAAATAGTGTTATTGATCACATTTTTTAACTTCACTATGCAAATATTTCACACCCTCAGCATCCATGATTTCTATCCATTATCAACGATTTCATATTCCAATGATGATTAAACTTTTTTTGGGTTTTTACCACCACTATTCTTTAAATTCTCCATTATTGGATGAGGGGGTCAGGATTCGATATTATCGGGCCGAATTCAAGTATGATCAAACTCTCTGATTTGTGGTTTTTTTGTGAAAAACACAAGGAACTATGTTTTCTAGATGTATTGAGTCATGTTTCGCAATTTTGGTGATGGATTCAAGGATTAGGACCCTGGATAGAAGTGGATGATGTGATGTAATACTAACTCAATGAATAGAGTTCCAATTTCCAGTCACCGGTGGCCAAATATCATCAAGGGGGGATGACTTACCTAGTTTTTGGAAGATCTGCAGGGTCAAATAGTGAGTATAGTGGTGGAAATGGTGGATCTAGTGTCTTTGTAAAAATATTCACACCTTGATATTTTATGAAATATATATTTTTCTGAATAAATTTAATTTCTTCAATAGCTTTCATTACACGCAAAAAAATCTTTTAGAAAACAATATTTTATAATTAATATAATTATTTAAACAAGAATGTTATAAACTATTCATTCGAATTAGAGGTATTAATATTTTTAAAAAAATTAATTATGAACATTATAGATAAATAATAAATAGTGATAAATAATATCTTAATATCTAGTAAATTCTTTATATCCATAAAAAATACATTTTTTAAATGATTTTTATTTATTATTGTGAAAAGATAATAAAATTAATTTTTAGAATTTTTAGAATGTTTACTTTGAAAAAATAAATTAATTTTGTTAATTAACGTGTCAGTATTATATTTTTGGGTATATTTTTTATTTTTCTAAAAAGATTAATTTCTGATGAATAGTTAAAAAAATATAGGTTTTTATTGAAAACCGTCGTTTTTATTTATAAGGTTTCATTTTATTAAAATGGATTTAAAAGTTAAATTAGGTCCAATATATATTTTTCTTAGAACCATTTTGTTCATTGGAATCAATTTCGTATTTAATTTTTAAATTAAAACATTCTCTACTTATAAAAAAATTATTTGGAAAACTGCCTTTTCATCATGTTTACTGGTTAAATTTTAATTTTAAATTTTCCAATTTTGTGAATTAAATTTTTATAAATGTATTAAATATTTATTATAGGAATAATTTATAACAAATAATATGTTAAACATAATTTTTGATCAAAATTAATAGAAAAAATAATAAAAACTTATTATTATGGTTAAGGTTAAAACTATTTTACCTCGGTTAAAAATATAAGATAAGTAGTAAAATAAACTAGAAGCATGTCCAAAACATATTTTACGGGATTATTTCAACCTTATAACCTATAAGGACATATATTTACCTAATTTTGAGCCTTGTTTCATCTAACAAATATGGGTACAGTTTATTCTTTTCAAATATTCCATGTGTGTCCTCTCCCTCATTTATAAAATGCTACACCCTATCCTGCCCTTTTCATAATTCCAAATACCTTTTTTAACAAGAACAATAAATATATCTTCCTTAATTCGTCATCACATCCTATAGGACTTTTGTTTCTTATTAATACCTCCCAAGAAGGATTTTGGTATGAACCTAAAGAGGCTCTCTAAAGAAGAGGTACAATTCTTAAACTATCATTTTTCTTTTATTTCTCCTTAAAACTCTTTAAAATATTATTAAGATATGTTGATATAATATAAATATAATCTAAAATATACATAGATTTTATTCTATTAATTTAATAACCTATATTAATCTCTACAAAAATTAATTGTGAAACAAAATCATCGATCATGTGTATAGTGGATTACTTCCTCGCAAACGGATATAATTTATTTTCCATATCCACCTCTTACCACTGGATGTAAGGATGTATTTAGTGATTATATAGTATATTTATAAATTTATTATATATTTTGTAATTATAATATCACATCTATTTTCTTACCTTCCAAACCATAATAAAATAATAACTTTCCTCATGTGTATGATAAACTACCGCCACACAAATCATTGTGATGTGTTTTTCGTTTCCATTTCACATGGATGGAAATATGGATATAGTATGTGAATATATATGATATCTTGAGAATAATTAAACATATGTAATTATCATATCACATATAACTTCATACTTTCCATTCTGGGGGGATATTATAATGTTACTTGTGTGTAAAAAGAACTACCGCCTTGCGAAGCTATGTGATTCGTTTTTCACTTACGCTTTAATTTGAAGGTAGTAAAGATAAATTTAACATATATATATGATAAAAATTAAATAATAATTACTCTATAAATGTTATATATTATTTACATTCCATTCATTCCATCCATCATGAAAATTGAAACTGCGTTCATGCATAATTACGACCTATTCTGGTAGTTGGGGTTTGGCTTAGTGGTAAGCACCCCGTAATCCTACATGAAAAATCGGGGTTCAAAACCCATGGGGTGAAGGTACTATAGCATTACTGTAGTAGTACTGTAGTAGCGGTGATACTATTGAGCGGTGGATACTGTAGCGGCGGCAGGGCACTGTAGCAGTAGCAGGTACTGTAGCAGCCAGGTTACTATTCACAGAATGGGCTTTAGGCCAAAATTTTGGGCCTACGGGCTTTGTAATGGGATACATGCCCACTGGGACTTTGGGATATGTAATGGGTCTCCCTCTACCCAGTTAAAAATAGGTCGTTTCTTTGCTTTAATAATAAAATGAAGCTTCGGCCCCAACCATTAAAAAAACTTACGGCCTGTTGTATCCATGAAATGGTGTATTTCCTTTTCTATATCTAACATTTATAGATTAGTGTAAATACATATACACTGGATATATATTATATTATTTCTATTATAAAATTATTGAGATAATTGAATCACCATCAAAATAAAAGGACTTATAATACCAAATCAAATCATATATGGAAAACAAATCAATTATTTCCCAAAAAATGATTTTAAAAAGGAATTGTTAATAAACATGAAATAAAAGGTCATAAGTAAACCATATATGGACCGATATATATAACTATGGTTATATAATATATTTTTAATAAAACTATATTTATTATACATGATATTTTAACATGTAAGAAGGAATTATAGACTTAAGGTTAGGGATTTTTGTCTCAAATTACCTTTTTAGAGTCATAAGTTAATTTATCAACCTATATTGTTTTATGGGGTGTATATACTTCCCCTTTAACATGTTATATAATGAATTGTTTTATTATCATGATATTTGATGTTTTATTTAATGTTATTATTTCATGGGGATTATGATACAAAAGTTACCAAACTAGTAAGTGTTTTATGTTACAATCTCATTTTTTATCAGGATGGTTTATGATTATTCAATTGATGATGAAATATTATGATATACTTCTCAATAACATCATTAATTTTCTTATCCTATGGTAATTTATTTATAATACATATTTTTTTCCATTTTCATCTCTTTATTTACTCAACTTTCCAAAGAATGTTAATAAAGACAAACAGTTTTATTTCTCTGTTTGATCAAAAAACATTTTTCTTCCATATCCATGTTTTCTTAAAATGTTTTAAATAATTTTTTTAATGTTCCTATATTATTTTTATTGTCATTTTTCCATTTTATTACTTTTTACAATTTTTTTAAAAGTAACATTCATGCCTTTTTCTAAATAAGGCTTGTTTGTCATTTATAAAAAATGTGAAAGGAATATTAGTTTTAAAAATGTACTTCATGAATGTAATTTTCTTCCATCATGTCCACCAAATTTTTTAAATATTTCATTATAAATTTCAAATTTTATTTTGAAATAAAAGTCTTCTTGCAATATTTTATAAATTTATAGTTTTAGAAATGTAATTTTAAAAGAAAGGTTATTTTCCTCAAGAAATTAACCAAGTGATTTTATTTTCAAAATAATTTTCATATATGATGACATATATTGATTTTATTTAAATTTTACAAGGTATAAGTGAAAATGATACCCTATTTGTTCTTTATTTGGATGTTTTATGTTTCTTACCACAAGATGTTTATGAAACTCATTTCGTTCCCTTCGGGTATTCTATGATGAAATGTTTTTGAAACTCATTTATTTGCATGGGTTATAATATGATAAATGTGTTATGAATACCATTTTTTCATGGATACAAATAAGAGGAATGGTTGATGATATTGTGAAAATATTATGTATTATTTTCAAAATGTGATAGGCGGTACCCATATCTCCCTCCAATTCATATGGTATTGATTAATGTTCTATGAGATCATAGGGCACATGGCCGGTTATTCCAAGCCTGAAAAAGAGGGTACATATGAGTTTATCCAAAGACCAAAAAAGAGGTTTCATATAAGGTTATCCTAATCCCAAAGAAGTTACATGGATGGTTTTCTGAATAATAACATGTTATGAATGTATTGGGGGTATCATTGAAATAAGGTTTTCTATGCACATGTTTATTCCAAAAATAAATTTCTTATATCAATGTTATGATCTTATGGATCATGTTATTTTATTCCTTTATGATTCATATCTTATAAACTACTATGATTTATTCCACAACTCAATTTTATGATCTATGATATGTAGGGTATGGTTTAAAAAAGTTATTATCATGTTCTCATGCCCTTATGCTCATGTTATGTTGATATATCCCATTTTTACCCTTACTGAGTATCTGAGATCACCATTTCTAATGTTTCATTTCCCCTAGTAGAAAGTGTAGTTTTAAATAAGGTATGTATAAGAAGTATACTATGGGGGGAAATTTATGTGGTAAATTCTAAATATATTTCAATAAATATGGGTATTTCTTGTATAATCTCTAATGACACTATACCGTCATTGTCATTAGGTTTGTTTTTTTAAAATTATATTGGTATTAACCTATTAAGATGAAATATTTTTGTCTGAAAATATTTGTTCATTTATAGTTGGTTCCATAGGAACGTTTTTTTAATATTTGGAAATTATGATGTGAAAATTATAAAAACTAAACCATTGTATGAGTCTAAGTAAAGGATGGCATCCTAAAATTTTTGTAGGGAATAAATTATATGGGTTTCCTAGAAATAAATCCCAATCTGGACACTACATGTGGAATTGGTTTTGGTTCAGATTCATCTAGGTGTTATAACCCCATAAGTAGTTAGTCGAGTATATATCGACTGTCATTTGGGTGCATGGTGAGTGTTATTTTACTATACACCTAGATTAACACTCCCGTGTGATACATTTTTGTAAATTTAAAAACACATTATGCTCCCTCGTGAAGGATTTTAATAATTACCATGAATTACCTAGGGTAAACCTAAGGTGTCATATATTAAAAATAATTTTAAATGATTTAAACAACAGTTGAATGATTGATCAGTCTGATCAAATATTTCGGATATTAATGCTGACCATTTTAGGATTTTTTAAGTGATTGATGATAGAATAATGATGTTGGGGTGGTGAAAATTGGTATTAATTATTGAGGTATATTATTTGAGCATAGTTATATAATTTCTATTAAATCATGAATAGTATCTATGAATGTTAATTTCAATCCTCAATGATTATATGTTGAACTTTTAGTGAAAAAATCCTAATGTTACAATGATTGCATCTCAATTCTATGATTCTTACCTGGTTAAGGTTTTTGGAAATGGTCCTCTTGTAAAATATTATAATTCTCAGTATGATTGAATTTGATGTCTTCTTATGCATGGATTTAATTTTTATTCATAAATACAACATAAATTACCATGGAAGGTAATTCACATTGTATATTTAAAACCAAACAATGATCATCTATTAGTGTGGTCATAAATATATAATTTCGATGGAAATCACATCTATTTTATGGGATTTGATTCCAATAAAAATGGTATTTTATCTCTGATGTTTTGAGATAAACCTGACCTCAATGATATTTATATTATGCGGGTGTTTTTTATATATTTTTTGAATATTTTACTATTGTTCCACCAAATAATGAAGTCTAGTTTTTTATAGAACTCATACCTAGTTCCACACATATTTCAATGAAACCATATAGAATAGACTCAATTGGATTTTAATAATTGAAGAAGAAAATCTAGGAGAATATTGAAAAGTAATTTATTTTTCAAATTAGGTCACCTTGGAGAAAACCTATTCCTTTGGTTAATAAAAAATATGGATCAATGTGACTCTTCATTGATTAATGAGAACTGAATAAGATCACGACTAAGAACAAGTATCCACTACCCTTTATTGATGACATTTTGATCAACTATTTAGAGGTCAATAATTTTCCAGGATTGACCTTCATTCTATATATCATCAATTGATGGTCAAAAAGGAGGATATACTTAAGAAAACATTCCACAAAATGTATGGACCAAATGAGTATATAGTGATGAGATTTGGTCTTACTAATTCCTCAATAATATTAATGAATTTAATGAATAAAGTCTTTAGATATTACCTTGATTTTTATGTGGTTTTATTTATTGAAAATATAATTACATATTTAGAGATAAAGGAAGAGAATAAAGATAACTTGATAATTATGCTTAAGAACATGAGGAAGGAGAAGTTGTATGAAAAATATACAAAATGTGAATTACGGATAAAAAAGGTTTCAATTTTGGGCTATATAATTCCAAAAGAGGATCTATCAATGGATCTATCAATGATAGTGGATATTTAGTGTTGGATTATACCAATCATTAGGACTAAGATCCACAATTTTCTTGGTCTAGATTGATATTATTTAAGGTTTTTGGATAATGTTTCATGAATATCTAATCCACTCACCATGTTAGCGTAGAACGGAACTGAATTCATTTGGATAGATTTATGTGACTAAGATTTTAAGGAACAGAAGATAATGTTTGTTAGTATACTTTTAATTACATTACCTTATAGTGGATATGGGTTTATAATCTATATTGATGCATCCAAGAATGTATTGATATTCCTTCTCATATAGAATGACATGGTTATTGCTTATGCCTCATGATAATTGATGCTTCATGAGAAAAATTACCCAAATAATTATTTCAAGTTAACTATAGTAATTTTTCATTAATGATATGGAGGATTTATCATTATGGATAAAAGTGTGATATATATATTTATCAAAAAAAATAAATTATATATTAACACAGAATGAATTAAATGTGCACCAAAGATGATTTTTGGAAATGATTCAATATTATTAATGATAGATACATTAAAACCCTATAAAATTGAACAAGGTGGATGATTCTTTTATTCAAAAGGATCGTTCTATCTTATCCATGATGTGGAAAAAAAAGATCCAATATTTATGGATTTTAACAAGATGGATTTGTAAATCCTATTGTAATGGTAAAAATATTATCTTTATCAAATGAGTGTTCAACCATCTATGCATGTGAAAGATAAAAATGTATTTAATAAATAAAAAGATATATAGAAGAATCTGAGAAATTAAAACTACAAAATAATCATATTTACATGTTTTAAACTTGTGGAAATAAGTTACGAAACCTTGGTAATATCCTACATCCACAATTTTCTAAAATGTGGCCACTATAGCTATTACAATGCAGTTTTACATATTTTCATAGTTTAATCCATGTAAATAGTTGGATATATTAATGGTTTAATCCATGGAAATAGGTGGATATGAACACAATTTATAACCATGGCATAAAGTGGCTATTTCCATGGTTTGATACTATGGAAGTATCCTTGAAAAAATAAATTCTTCTTGTGAGGTTTGATCCTATGAACTCTCCTATATTCTTTCCATGACTTTACCACAATTCTGATTACTACTATATATATATATTTAAATTTAAATATATAAATAATTATTTATTATTATAATTTATAGTCATTTAAAAAACACTCTTTTCATAGTTCAAACTGTGGAAATAGGTGGTTATATCCAATGTTGGAAACTATGTCAATATGAGGTTATAATCCTTTTTTAATCCAAAGAAATAGGGAGATATGGTCATGGTTTAAACTATTACAATAGAGGGATATTCCCATAGTTTGAACCATCTATATAGGAATCTATGGCCAAAATTTAAACTTTGGGATTAGGTGACTATGGCCACACATCAAAATTTCAAAATAGGTGGGTATAGCCATGGTTTAAATTGTGGCAATAGGTTTATGTGAACATTGTTTACAAAATCATTGAAATATCCCTTTCATTATAATTTACCATTTTTTAGGGTTTTCCTGTGAAACATATCACCATGGTTTCATTAACTATGTCCATATGTTGGCCTATATCCACAGTTTTGAAAAACGGTGGCTATATACTATCAATAGCCATAGTTTAAGTCATAACCTTAGGTGGATATTTACACGGTTTACAAAACAATGTAAATAGACCTTTATATCAAATTTCCTATATTTTTTTGGGCTTTACCAAAAAACTTATCATCATTGTTTCATATAATTGTGCCTATATATTGGCATATTGCCCTAACCTTCAGAAACCGTGGCTATAGGCTACCTGCAAACACAGTTTTCCAAACCATTGAAATAGAAAGTGTGTTCGTATCCTACTTTTCTTGTTTTGAATGTTCATGAGTTTAACCGTGATAATGAGGGAATTATAAGGTTCAAGAACATCATATGGGTTCCATCCATATGCAATTTTAAGTATCTATTAGAAGAGGCTCATATTTCTTATCTCTCTATTCATCCTAGATATACAATAGTTTATAGAGATATGGAAGAGTATTTCTAGTGGGATGTCATAAATAGAGATATAATATGGATTTTATATTGATAATTTGTATATCATCATGTTAAGGAATTGATAAAAAAAATTAAGGGATTCAACAACCATTATAAATACCAAAATGAAATGGGAAAACATGATTATGGATTTTTTCATTAGGCTCTTGAAAACATCTAAATGGAATAATTTTATATGAGTTGTATTCAATAACCATATAAAAATAATAAAAATGTATTTCCATCATCGAATATTTGACCTTGGATTAATGTGATAGGATATATATTGAGGAAATGATAATATTGCATGGAGTAGCACATTCTATTAGACCTAAATGGGAAGTAAGTTTGACCTCAACGTTTTGGTGAATTATTTAGCCATCCCTTAATACTAAATTGAGTTTTAGCACTATGTGTCATCCTCATATAGATATTCAGTTTGAGAGAACAATTAAAACATCAATGGATGTGATGGGATATTGTTCTATGTATTTCAAAGGCTGTTGGGATCAACATCATCCTCTAATTGAATTTTCATACAACAATATATTTCACTCAATCATTCAGATGGATCCTTATGAATACCTCTATGAAAATAAGTGAAAAACTATAACATATTCAGATGATGTTAGAGAAATAAATCTTTTGGGACCTAAGAAATCATAATAAATGGAAGATACGGTTATATTTACTTAGTATCACATATGGGCGGCAAGAATTCAATAGAAAAGTTGTGTTTCTAATCATTGATGCGATCAAGAATTTGAAGTTGGTGAGAAGGTATTGCAATGAGTTTACCAATGTAATAAATATTTCAAAACTAAACCATAGATATATTGGTTCCTTTGAAATTCTTGGCCATATTGGGACTCTATATTATCACTTTGTGCCTCCACAATACCACTTGCATGTCCACTATATGTTCTATGTATCTCTCCTAAGGAAGAAAGTACATGATCCATCACATCACAGAAAGTAGAGGTTATATCACTAGATCATTATCGTTCTTATAATGAACAACTAGTGGAGGTTCTAGATTATACATTAAAATTTTTATAAAATAAGACCACTCACTTGGTTAATGATTTTTTTCCAAAACCACTTACTTTAGGAATCTATGTGGGAACCTAAAAATTTAAAGAGTTATAAGATTCCTTATTTTTTGACCAAAAGTGATGGAATTTTGAGGGTGAAATTCATTTTATGATGTTATAATGAAACACCCTAATTTTTTAGGAAATATATTTTTTTTAATAAATATATTTTTTTTGGTATCTTGTGTTACTCACAACACCGAGTTCTAACAAACCACGATATACTATTAATATTATTATTTAAACATGACCATTATAAAATATCCATTAAAATTAGCATTATTAATAGGTATAATTAAATTTTTAAAGTATGTGTGAATGATTTATATAAAAAATACATTGATAAATTCATACTTAATTTTTTATAAATTCGTTCAATGCTTCAAAGATACATTTTTCTTTAAAAAATTGTTGTTTTTTGGGAAAAAATATTAAAATATTATTTGGGAACATTTATAAATTTAATTGAAAAAATTAACTAAATTTTTTGAATAATCATGTCAAAATTATCTTTGGGTCAATTTTTTTTTTTTTATAAAAATTTTAGTTTTCAATTCATAGTGAGAAACTATTAGTTATTATTGAGAATCATATTTTGCTTTACAGAATTTAAAAAGTTCCTTTTTGATTTATAATGTTTTTTAAAATAACATTAGATCCATTATATATTTATTATTCCAATTTATATCATTTTAGTTCATTTCATTTTGAATTCTTATATTAAAAATTTCCCCACATATGAAAATTTTCTCTTTGGAAAACCACTTTTTTTATTGCACTTGAAGGATTAATTTTAAAATAAAAATTTCCCATTATGTGATGTGAATTAAGAAAAATTTAATAAAAATTTGTTACTATAATAATTTATATTATATAATAATTTGAAAATAATTTTTTGTTCAAATTTAATAGTAAAAACAGTAAAAAATTATTAATGTAGTTAAGATTAAAATTTTTTTACAATGGTTATAAATTAAAATGTTAAGTGGTATAATGACTTATAAACATTTTGAAAACCCACTAGACAGCCTTATTTAGACCTTATAACCACTAATATTTGATAATTACCCATTTTTTAGAATTTTGGTAAGTGAAAAACCTAGATACGCTTTAATCTTTTCAAAAATTCCATGTGTTCCTACACCCCCTATAAAATCCACCCCTCCTTCACTCTTCACACATAAAAACCAATTTTATTCTGATAATACATTAAAAAATATATTAATTAATTCCCTCCCATATCGTAAAGGCCTTATTTTTTTATTAATACCTCTTTATAAGGAATAGGTATAAACTTAAAGAGGCTCTTGAAAGAATATGTAAATTTATTAAACTTACCTTTTTTGTTTTATTTATCCAAAAACCTCATTAAAATCATATTATACTATGATGATATAGTAAAAAATATTTCTCCCATATACTCATATGTGATTATTTTATTTTAATGACCTATATCCCTATCCACTTCAACCAAATGGGAATCCCAACCATCAATTAATGTGCACGGAGGACTACTGTCTCATGAAACGATGTGATTCATTTTCTTTCACCACCACATAAATATAGCGATAATGATGGAGTTAATGTTAATATATGATATTCATGAGATTATTAAACTTTTTGAATTATAATAATACATATAAATTATTATATACTAACCCATCAAAAAATAATAACATCAATCACGTGTATGGAAGACTACTGCCTCATGAACCGATTTGATGTGTTTTTCATTTCATATTTACATAGATAGTATTGAGGATATATTAAATGAATATATATAATATTATTTAAATAATTGAACTTATGTAATTATGATATAACATATACCTTCTTACTTTACATTCTCTGGGGATATGATAATGTCGTTCATGTGTATGGTGGACTACAGACTCATGAAGTGATGTGATTCATTTTTCACATTTAATTTATGTGGAAGAAAATAAGTATAAATTTAATAAATATGTGTTATATTTATTAAATAATAATTAATTTGGATACGTGATATATTGTTTCACTTCCTTTAATTCAATCCTTCATGAAAATGGAAATATCATTTTTTCTGATGAGAGAGAATCATACAGTTTACCCATATGGTATGAACTAAGACAGAAGAATCATGGAGTCCATCTAGGTATGATTGGTTGGGGGTTTTGAATATTTCACAACCATTTGTATTGTGTTAACCATTTTTATCTCACACCTGCTTGTGATAGGTTGGTTTCTAATGTGGTTTGTTTGTGGAATCAAAAACACCCAACAATTCTCATATCCATGAAAACTCATGGACCTACTTTCCAAAAGGCAGGTTATACTTTGGTAACTTGAAAAAAGATACTTAAGAATTAAATTTTTTTTATAGGATTTTAATTTTGTATCATAACACCCATTGGGGGAACTATTTCCTATTTTGGGACTCTCTTATTGATTAAAGAAATGTTTGTGAATCCTTGGTTTATTCCCAAGTATGATGTGGAAAAACCAAAATTAACATGCAATTGTTAAAATGTATGGGATCAAAATAATATATAAATATCCAAGGTCCTCTATCAATGTAGGTATATTTATTTATCCAATTTTATCTATTAATGGTACCATTTCATACATGGATAATTGATTCTTTAGTTGTTCATTAAGATAATGTGGGTTTTATGCCACGTGGTAAGGTGGTCTAGAGATTATTATCATCCAGGGAGATATAAGATGTTTTGAAGTTGGTATCATAACCATAATATGGGATTACATCATTTCCTTTTCAAATTAATCTTAACCCATATAATTTTGTACCATTGAACAAGATATGTCACTTTTTAAGTTCACGTGTTGTGGAATAAACCTTGTAGTTTATTGTTATACAGAAAGGATGTCTAAGTGAAAGTTGTGTAGTTAGGGATCATTTGGTCTTATACTAACAGATCCTGAGGGAGTCGGGAGAGATGAAATCTCCCATGTGGGGCATGATTTTATTGGGGATATGAACCAATAAGGATGGTTGTGAAAGTTTCTTAGAAGGAGTATGGATCTCCGGGATGGATATGACCCTATCGGGAATGTGGCCCGTAAAACATTAGGGTAAATTTGGGTTTTTGTTTTGGACCTTAGACAGTCTTCCTACATATTCCAGTTAGTTATGAAACAAATCCCACATAGTTCACTATTGTTGGTGATTACAGTTGTAAGGATTCCCACAAGACAATACTTCAATGGTAATATACCCCTTCGAAGGATGAGACATGATTTCGAGACTTCCACCATATATGAGGCCCATAGTTCAAGATTACACTAAATAAGAGGCCCATTTGGGGGTTATTGGGGATTACACTCCATAGGACACCCATTTTATTATGGTTGGGTATTATACCAAATATGATGTGCATTTTAGTGGAGGTTGGTGATTACATCTATGATGAAGGCCCATTGGAAGGTTTTGGGATCATGGTGATGTCTTGATCCCCACTGACCTCTAATCCAACATGAGTCATGCTCGATGTGAGAAACAAAACAATAAATTAGATATGAAGATCCCACAATCCACTTTTGTACACTAGAGGATTGATATTTAAGCCCAAAGGGAGAGGGAGAGGGCCTTCAGTGCACCTATCTTTTCTCCAATTTTGGTAATCTGGGTAATCACATCTAGTGATCGATCTATTTACGATATTGGATTGAAAAGTGGGGAAAGAGTGGTTCCTCCTAAAATAAAGATTAAGTTCATACTTCATGAGGGATTACCTGACTAGTTTTTTATGGTCGTCTCGTGATTTTTACATGAGGAATATTAAGCTTAGCACATAAGGCATATCATTTTTTTCATAGGAGGAATCCAATGTTTTTCACTGTAGACATCCCACAAATTGATTCCTACTTCTACATGTCTCTAATAGAAGGAATTATTCTCTGAACTCCATCGTCCTAGAAACTCTGTCACGAAATCATCATTCCTATATACATAGTTTTTCCTGACCCAAACAACCTCAAAAATTCTAACACCTTTTATGTCATCCATAATCTATGCACATGTCTTGCGCACCCAATATTCTCACATCCATGTGTGTTTAAGACCCCCTCCAGGGTGAAAATCCTTTATTTTCTTCCATCCCATTGATTGACCTATCTGAGAATCTCAAAAAACAGATGAATAGTTGTGAGGTTATACCTTGAGTGTATGTTCTTTCAAATCTAGAGCATACAGAATTTGATGTATGAAATGAGCCTTAACTCCCATCCCAACATTGATATATGTTCCCACAATAGAAATATTCATAGATGAGAAATTGTTTTGGTCTTGAAACCAGGAATGTGGAAAATAATTCTTTGGATCCATTATATTGGCCTCCTGTGGATGGCCATAACCATAAAGAGTGAAATAAATAGTCCTTTGAAAATTGAGGTCATATTTCCCCAATGATTTTCTAAATCAGGGAGAGTAGTGTCACAAATCACAAAGTAATCCTGCCCAATAATATTCAACATATCCTCAATTCTCTTTCAATCCAATTCGTCAGCCATTCCAATTCTATCAGGAGCCATTAAACCTCCAAAATAGACCAAAATTCATCTTAATGTGAGCTCATATTTGATTTTTCTGACAAAGGGATTAATAAAATCTGAGGAAGGAATTGTGGCCCGCAAGTATGGATTCAATGTGCAAGTATGGATTCAACGCGCAAGTATAAATCTGGAACACAAGTATGGTGCCCAATTTGTGGTGCAGAAATCAAATACATATAGAATCATGACATAGATTTTTAGTAGGAGTGTCTAAAAAAACACTTGCATACTGAGATCTGCAGTTCTAGATTCTGTCATAATTTTCTGTAATGTGAAGACATTATATTTTAGAGATAAAGATTACCATACACACCATGACCTTGCATGCTTGTACCTCCTACACTATAATATGGCGTGCCACATCAAACTCTTATACATTTTTCATAACATTGCCTCATTATAAGACCCTCTCTTCATTTCAGATCCAATTATGAGGTGGAGGGGGGATGATTGTTTATCACTATGTTCTATAACATCGATGAAAAAGTGAAAAAGGGAAATTACATAGAAAAATAGGAGAAAATATATGGAGGTGTTCATGATATGAAAAGGGTAAACATTGAAATCACGCCAGTTGAGCCAAGTCACTGTCAGAGCACATACACTTTCAATCCACAATTTTGGTGCGCTACCCACTTGCGCGACCAAAATCCTTTCACCCAAAGTCCTATTTATTCTTATAAATAGACCCTTGGGGTCTCCATTTATATATAAAAATTCCCATGAAGCACATTTTCTTCTCTAGTCACCCTAGTACTTCTCCCAAGTCTTACAAAACCTTCAAGGTAGTGCTTTAATACTGAGGGAAGAGAAATTTAAGGAGGATCATAGGTATTAAGTCCCTTAAATGTTTTAAATCTATAACACTTACACATCTAAATCACCAAAACACCATAAATCAGAAACACTTTCATGCCACCCATTCCTATCAAAGTAACATGAGCACCCAAATTCTAGTAATACATGTTAATACTCTTGAATGTTTGATTAAAGTCACTCCCAAGTTTTAAAATCCATGTTTTCATCACTTAAGTAAAGATCAGGTCACATGTGCCTACTTTCATGCCCTACCTATGTGCTAGATACCTACTTGGTTGACCCTCTTTGATTCACCATATCCCTCCATCCTATATAATTCTTTCTTCATGACTTCTTAAAATTCATTCATGGAAAGTTTCCTATTCATTGGATTCCTTTCTGAAAGGGATTATGTTGAAACCTCCACCAAAACCTCTTGACATACCAAACTATTAGGAAAGGCACATTAGCCTCTCTCCCATTTGGGTTTTTATATCTGTTGTCAGAGTTTTACAACATTTTTTTATAATTGGGTCAAGATTCATGGAGTGTATGTGGGTTTTTATATGCACACTCAAATAGACCTTTCTCCCAAGAATAATGTTGGGGAGTTACCAGTTTGGAAGATTATGGTTCCAGCCATGCCCATCCCTTATCATCTCTAAAATATGGTTCCTCAGGTCCTTGGTAGGAAAGGTAAAATTAATACCTTATTTTACTTTTGAACAAAATTAAATTTTCCCTCCCATACCAAGACCAATCAGGGAAACTATCCTTGAGTAATCCCCTAGCCTTTAATACTGGATCTAATGACCTTAAATTTCATTTCACACTGAAGGGTTTATTTCCCCATGCCCTTTCCCACCATCGCCTCTAATTCTTTCACCACAGGACCAACCTCTTCCATTAGTGGAAAATAGAGTGTGTGGTTTGTTTCATCTTTCACATCCTCTTGTTTCTCACACCCATCATGAATCAGGTGGCCTTAGATATTTGTGATGATCACAAAATATGCACAATCCCATATTTCTTGATCTACGAGAACTCTAATTCCCACCATAATTGGCATACATAGGAACCCTTCAAAAGGGCTCAAGCTCTCTAGATATCCTATTTTAGAATCCAACCATAGTTACCTTAATTAAGGAATCATCCTGAGGATTAATCCCCAAATTAATCCCCCTCCCCACCTAAATCTCCATGACTAAGAAATATCTCATGGACCATGTTACAAGGGTATCCTATTTAATAGTAAGCCAAAACCTATATCTCTCAAAGGATTATACACCCCTACGAGGCTCACAAAACTATGTGTTCTTTGATTCCCATATGAATTGGATACGTAGGAAGCCTCCCTGAGGATCAAACCCAACACTCCAAAATAAACCTATTATTTGTAGAGAATATTCCAAAAAGGGTATAATCAAACATGGAAACTCATACCTTTTCCAGGTTCATGGGATACTTATACATAAGTCATACACCAAGTTTTGACTGAGCACCATTTTCTTAGATGTCCTAACCACATGACACTAAACTGTATGGTTAGGTCCTTATAAAAAGACCTTAAAAGGAATGATGTGTCTCATTAAATGGAACCTAACTATGAGGGTTTTGATTTCTTTTAAAAGGATACATAGGTATCCCATTTATGGGTACAATGCAAACATCAAAACAAACTTTTGTCTCTGTGGATGACAATAAATTCCAGAGTGTCCCATTGAGTAGCATAAAAATTAGTATCATCAAAACAATGGTTAAAACAATTTTTAAATAGTATTTAAGAGGATACCATTGATGAAGAACCTTGATTACATATGGATATATCTATTAATAATGAACCTCAAATACATAAGAATTATTCTAAAATTCACACATGCTAATAATTGACTGAAAATTTCAAGGGAAACATACGTTATACTTTGTGGGTTAAAAAGGATTCATGAAAAAATCTCAAATCTATAAGAAAGTCTCGGATTAGGAAATAATTTCCCCAAAATGGTGTGATGAGCCAGACATCCCATCCTCTCGACCAATGTATGTTCTTAAGTATCATAGTTCCAATCCAAATGAACACCTGCCTTTGGAAGGATGGTCCCTTTGGATAAAGAATCATTTATATTTTTGGTTATATAAATAAATCCAATGGAAACCATCCAAAATTTGTGATTCCTAACCAGAACACATGTTCTGTGAAATGAATATGAAACAATCATATAGGTTATATTATAGTTCAAATTCTTGTAGTGAGGACTATGATGACAACATTTAACATCATGTTATAGGGATGACTATGAGGAATATGCCTAGAAATTGCTGGTGTGGGATTTATGAAAGAGGGGCCCTCTCTAGTTCATCTTGGAATTAGAGTCAGATGATGAGGTTCTATAAATTTATGGAGGAATGTTTGACTCAATGTACTCAAGGAATAAAAGATGGGAATATCAACTCATATCAAAAGAAAGGGACTAAGAGGAGTAAGTTGAATCAAGGCATTTTAGAGAGTGTAGAGTAGTATGTCGACTCATGGAATTATACGGGGCTGATGTTAGGGGTATATAGTTCATAACTGAAAAAATTATCAACTTGGCCCAAAAGGTTCACCGTTTGACTCTCTGTTTTCATAGGGATGAGTGATGGTAGGGAAGGGACTAGCCTATATGGCTAATTCTACATCTTTATAATGATCCTGAGTGGGGGTGTGAGGGCACAACCACCAATGAATGGAGAAGTGGGGATGAAAAGTTTTGTGAATTGGTGTATAGGGATGGTCGCAACAGTTTTTTGAAAATGGGGATGAAAAGTACTATCTTGGAAGGGATGTAAAGTTACTTATAGGAAGTGGGGCCATAAATAACAGTTCGTGAAATGGGGCCACAAAGGACCATAAAAAAATGGTTCTACCAAGGTCCGTCTATGAGGGGGCATACATGGCCATTAGTGAAGGGTGGCATAAAGAATCATCTACGAAATGGGGATGCAAAGGACTATCCAAAAATGGTGAAAAAAATGTTATTCATGAAGGATCTTTCCATATAAGAGCTGATTACATAGAAGCATCATGAAGTGAATTTCTATATGACTGGGTCTAAAATCACGCCTCACACTATAAATGACCCGAGGATCCATTAAGGGTCATCAGCCTATGGTTCATATGATGTGGCACAATAAATGTCTACTCACATAATGTTTTGTGGATGGAATCATTAAAGGGATTATTTTCTTGATTTTTTCATCTGTCATTCAGCTCTCATCTAAGTTCCCTTCATTCCCCCTTTTTTTATTTTCATGATAAACCCATGGTTCTCTGGTATAGGAAAGGAGTTACCAATTACTGGGTTGGCCAGAAATCCACAGTGGGATGTCAAACTTCATTAATGGGAGAAAAATTAAGGATGCTCCAAACCTAAGATTATTTCATTTATGGGGATGAAAATCACTACCCCAACCATCAATATTATTTATCATTTGTCAGGGGTGGTCATTCATTGGGGAAAAATCGCATTCCATCCCCAAAATCTATTTGGTTTCATTCCCCGGCATTGGTGGATCCATCTAGTCCCTTGAATGATATTATTCACGGGAAACCTCATGGAGTGGTTGAACTCTATGAAGAGAGGTGGTCCACATATAGGTTTTTCTATGTGAACTGTACTCCTCCTTTATATATTATCCTATTTGATCATTTTCTTCAGACATAACTTTTGAAATTATTTCTACCCATTTCCAAATTCATAGAACTCCTTCCTTCTAGCATGTAGATTTTTCAGTACTAAAAAATTCTCCCATCTAAATGGGATCCAATCAAGATGAAGAGGAGGTGTTGAAGATAATGAAATTGGTCCTATTTTTAATGAAATATTAGATCATGATCTACTTTTATCCTAACCTAAGTTACTTAGTTGGAATAATTTTGACTATTTTTTGGGTTTCATGAAAAATCAGGAAAAATTCTTGTCTCTTCTATCAATACACTAATTATATACTAATTACACTATGGTGTGCACTTAGTGAGTGTAACTTGACTTTTTATTATGTATCCCTTTGTGGGTTTTTGACCTAACATGTTGTATGTCATTTTAATTTCTTTTTATTTCTTGACTTTGGACTAATCCTTGAAAATAATAGGTTTAGTGAACAGAGACTCAAGACTTATCCAGGGATCCCTTTTTGAGTTTTCAACTTTGTGAGTATGGTGTATCTTCTTATGGGATGCTTAATGTCATTCCAGTCAGACTAATGGGACTGATGGTTTTGGTCAACCATATTTGAACATGCATTCTAGGGTAATGACCCTAGCATGACTTATTGACTGATATTGTCCTAATATTTTTCAAACATGAATGTGATATTTTTTAGACTATGGTTTTGTGATTTTTTAATTTTAGGAATGATATGGAACATGTACATGAGGGTTAATATAAAAAATAGTTTCCATCATGATGATTTCAGGGGTGTACAGAGATCAGAAAAGCCTGTCATGAGGAAAATTTTAGTTTTTTTGACAGGAATTTTGTGTGGGAAACTTTTGTAGAGCCAACTAAGGCATATTATTCATAGTAAAACAAGGGTGTCTTTTGAACATTGAACATCCATTTTTTATAGATAGGTATATATTAATAATTATTTATTCTGAAGATCATGAATGGTGGCCTGTTAATGGGATGATGTCTAAATATGATGAGGGAAAATGTGTCGAAAGTGGAAATGAATTTGAACCCACTCCTATAAAAAAAAATTTTTTATAATGGTGGTTTGGAGCATGGGCTTGTTTAAATTCATTGGAAAAGGACTCAGATATTGTATTTTAACTTATTATGAAAATGATTTTTTTGTCTAGAGTTTAATATCATTTATCTTTGATCGAGAGATTAAAAATTTTCTGATTTCATAATAATCTGTAAAATAATATTCCACCATCTCTAGGAATGAAGTGAAATGGTTGAACGGTGTAATATATGGGTTTCTGAATCCTAATAGTTATATGGGATGAGAACTTTGTTGAGGAATACATAGATAAAATATGCATCTTCTGGGGAAAAATTTTTCTTTGGTTTATAGGTCTTTTTGGGGAAACTTATGAAGATCCAATTGGGGAATATTGTGCATAGTCAAAAAAGGTGTCCTCAGGACCCTGACCATCTATTTCTAATTAAAAAGGTTGATTAGGGAGATTCAAACATCCCAAGACACTGAGTTTGGTTTTTGAAGGGTAAATACCTGAGTATGAAATGAAAACATCATGTCAATATTTTCCGAGAATGGGAAATAATGATTTCCTTAAGCAGGACTGACCCATACACAGGAAAGAGAGATTTTCTTCATTAAATTTTTTTATAGTTTGGACTAGGATATAAGGTCTGTTTATCACTATTAATCTCTTAAAAAATAAAGTCAAACCATATGTAGTTCTACTAAGGTCTTCTCGTGTAGGTCTAACCCACATATAGGGATGGTACATTTTTAGATTTTTCTACGATTTGACTTAAGATTAGAGATATGGGCATCACAACATATCCTACAGTGATAAGAATCAAGACAAACATAGTTCTAGGATGTATTCCCCATGAATGGATCAAAATATTGTGTAATTAAAGGGGTTTCTTCCTTTGAATACAGGCTTGTGAACTGGGTGGGATGTGTGTTTCACCTACTTATGAAGATCTATCTATTTTATAGGAATGTGGGTGATTTTTTTTATTATGGTATCCAGACCAGGATATATGATCTTGGTGTTGCTACGTATCCCATAATAGTGAGAATCATTCCATACATAGTTCATGAGCTAGAATTTTCATTTACTTGTATAACCTATACACAATAAAAGTTTAGACATTTTCATGTTATGGCCAGACCGACAAATAAAGATTAGGGTGTCACTTTGTGTCTTGTGATAACAAGAATCAAGATAGACATAGCTCTTGGATATCATGTGGTTTTTTTTCATGTGATGAGTATGTCATCCATGCATTTTAATGTTATATGGTAAGGATTACATGGGGTCCCATAGTTTTAAGTCATACGATTAGGACCATTTATCATGGAAATGATGAGTGATAAAAGATTCATCATGATTGGATGTTCTGACATGCCTTGAATATGAGGGGAAAGGAAAAATGAAAACCATGATTCTAGGGTATCATGGAATATGAAAAATGATATGGGGAAAATTCCATTAGGGTTTATGAAGATAAATTAGGCCTCTCATGGAGATGACTTTTCCTTTGGTTGACATGCCTTTTGTGTGGGAAACTTATGTATAGCCTACTGAGGCATATTGTGCATAGTCCAACAATGTTATCATCAGGACACTAAACCTACTTATTTTATGGCCATATAATGATAATATAGATATGAAATTTCCTAGGACACAAAGTTTTACAAATGAAAGAAATGTTTCTGAGTATGCTAGAAGCATTCAGACCATGACTGGTTATGGAGTGTGAATTTACCTACATTGATCTGATTCATTATAAGAGAAATTTTTTTATTTACTTGATATATCCCTGAATGAGTAACCCAAATTTGATATCTCCAGCATGGATTCTTGTTTGTATGTAATATATGGGCACATTTTTATTATTATTTACCTCATGGCTGGGATAATGACCTAATGTCTTGGCATCATTGTGTATCTTATTAAAGTGAGAATCAAGTGAAATGTAGTTTAAGTGGTACCATGCCTTTTAATTCAATGTGGAAAAGACATCAGCCATTTATTTTAACATTATGTGGTAAGAATGTTCGGTTCCAAACCCAAAAAGAAAATATTGTGTCCAGACCCAAGATTAAAGACTTAGGTGTCACTACGAATCCTACAATGTAAATAATCAATACATATGTATTTCTCAACCGAAAATTAACCATGTAGTTTATTGTCATGTGGTAAGGATATATGCTTTTCCTTTTAAGTTCATGTGACTATGACCATCATAATCCTGATGCATATTGATACTTCGAGACTATATATGGAATAACTTTCCAAAACTCCTATTTGTCCATGACCTATGCTCAGTGTCAGAAACATTGGGTTGAAAAGGTTTATTCCACCACATAGAGGTGATAAAACATGGGATATTGGTATTTTGATTTCTTAGTGGATGGACTAGGCTTGGAGATCTGAGCATCACTACATATATTATTATAGTGAGAATCAAGTCATACGTAGTTCAAGAATTGAAACCCTATGCAGATCTAATCCATACACATGTAGGGTCATTTTTTACATTTAGTTGTTTTGATTTTTATGGATGGACATGATATTGGAGATTTTAGCGTCACTGCATATCCTATGTGAACCAGAATCAAGGAACACATATTTCTATATGGGAACTCTCAACATAGTTCAAATCTATACGCTGAGGGGGAGGAGACTATACAATATTTTAGGGATGGGACTTGGAAATTGGGTCTGAGTATCTCTACATACCCCATTTGAATGAGAATCAAGACACACTTATTTCTAATGAAGTTGTTCATTTTTACATCATGTGGTGAGTATATGGTTTACCCAACGTAGAAAGAATGTAGGATTGTGGTTGGGCCCAAGAGTAGAGACATATGATTCACTATGTATCCTATAATGAAATGAATCAATCCACACATAGTTCTTGAGTGAATATCTTCCCTATGTGGATCTGACTCTCAAATGGGTTCAAGAGAATTTCATATTTCATTCACCCAGATCTATATTTTGTGTACAGAATCATCAGTGAGACGATGATTCCCATGTAGTTCGACATCATGCGGGGAGGATTATGATGCATTTTAGTTATGAGAAAGCTAAATTTTAAAACCACCAAGGCACAAAATCATGATGTGAAATGAGTCCATGAGGCCAAAGGCTGGTAAAAATCATCTTACTAATACTGTAATTTTGTAGTTATTATTGATTTAGGAGGCCTAGGTGTCACTATATATCTTATGATGATAGGAATCAATCCCACCATAGTTCTTCAATATGGCCTAGTAGATGACCGATACCGGGGGTGATGTACACTCAGGTGAGGACAATATGGTGTTGTATAGTTTGATGTTATACAACGAGGAAGTTGGTGTCACGATGTTTATCTTCTTGTGAAATGGATGATGTGTCACACTCTTTTTTATGGTCATGTGTTAAAGAATGGATACACAATTTTACATCATGTGAAAAAGATGATTAACCATGAAGTTCAATTTCATACGGTCATGTTTTTTTACCATGCAGTTTAACATCATGCAATCCAGATGAGGATCCATGTGATTACATGAAATATTTTTTAGGAATGTTGAATTAGTGTGAGTTTTGGTAATCTATAAGTCTATATAGATAATAGAATAATATTCATTAGAAGAGACATTATATATGGTATAAGGTACCTCTTATTTTAGTTCCAACATTTAAGGATTCTTTCCAGGAATCATCAGAGTCTTGAGAACCAATATCATCTCTCTATTGAGGAAATATTGGAGGTGAACCTTTTTGTTGAATTATTGTGCGATACAGTTTTAGTGGACATCCAAATGATGAAAGGTATGAAATATGATCTTTTTTATCCACTCCAATTAATCAAGTTGTTGTTAGGATTTCTCATATATAGATTACTAATCGGAGATGGAAACTCAGAGAGTGGGAAATTGAACTCTGATGGGTAGGAGAACCTATGTCCCATATACTATAGATTATGGGTTTTCATTTGAGGTAATGTGGGTCATTGTTTTGTAAGCCTACAAGACATGCAGAATCTTGTCTGAAAAAGAATTTTAATCCTTATCTACCATATTTTGGAGTATATTTAATGGGGTCTTGTTGAAGACCTCTATCTTCCAATTAACCACTACATGGTAGAATGATGAATGGTTTCACTTGGTTTTATAGTTATAATATTTCTTCTCTAATTCATCAGAAAATAAATTGGTTTTAGTGTCCTTCCGGGTTGTATAAGTGACACCAAATCTAGTGATGATACTAGATTTCTTGAATCTGAAAATGTTATTTTCCCTAACTTCATTGAGGGGTATGGCTTCGACCAACTTTGAGAAGAGGTCAGTTTTAGTAAGAATATAATTCAACTAACTGGATTTAGTATGAGGATACGGTCTCATGACATCCATTCCCCATACGGGAAATGGCAAGGATTATTTCTCTATGTGCCGCAACTCTAGTGGTTAATGAATGGTGTTGGATTAAATCTAGTAGGAATGAAACTTTTCGGTAAATTTAGTGAAATCACAAGTCATAGTGGTCCATTAGTACCATAGACTTTGAATTTGATGGGAAATCTTGAATCACAATTGGTGGCCACTGCAGGCTCTATTGTGCACTTCCTTCATGAAAACAATGGTATCATCTATATAAATGTACCTGAGAAGGCCCCATAATGGATCCACTTATAGAAAACCATTTGATGATTTATACCATCACATAGAAAAAATTTAATTACTTATCTTTAAATTTCCTCCTTCCAAGCTCTATCACTAGGAGTTCTTCATTTTGAAGGTAGTCCACAAAGGGAGTTATATATTCGGTTGTTGGACCGTATGGTTTAGGGATGGGACTAATCTCATTGATCACTTCTATGTTGGTTTGAATTAAAGGTGAGACTATCCAGTGGTGGAAAATTTTGATTATTGTTACATCCTAGTTTTGATATTCTTTGGTTATGGATGTATTTTCCAGTGTGTTATCTTGAGCATTTTTTTGATTGAGGGGTGTCAGGTAATGTTAGTTGCAAATGGAATTCAACCATTAGTTCTCAAACATGGTTCAAAAGGGGGATTAACTCTTCATTTTTTATTTAAAAATCCTTGTTAACTTCTTGATGAAAAAGTTCAAATCCAATTTTATCTTCAATTGATTTACATGTCCTTGGAGTGACAGATCTAGACCTACAATGAGGGCATGCTATTCTTCTTCATTTACCAAAAATCATTCCAACAGTAGGAAGGATTAAGGAATGACTATCTTTTTCGAAGATATGAGTATGACCCCCAGGCCTACTTTTTTTATTCTAGGGTTTTCTATTCTCCTCCTCGTCAGACTTATGGATTCAACATTATATTAAATCTTCAATATCTGAGGACCCTCTTGAATATTGAATACCTCTTCATTGGTTACTTCAGTATCCAATGAAGAAATTTATTTTGAGGGGTGATCTTCCAAAAAAATGAAAATTCCTAGCCTTTGAAAGCATTATGAGGCACGAACTAAATGTAAAACTACAATAGGATGACAACAAACCATGACAGATTCCTATTCAACATCAGACAACTGATAATGTATCTGAGTGGGTTTCTACAAGAGACTAGACAAACCATGTGATATTTTAGGCAATGACTCAGTTTCTAGACTACAAATATTAGTGTTGAACATATTTTTTAGATACCTAAATAATGATTCTCAACATTGATCATAGTTCCGATAAGGTAATATAGGCTATATTTGCTGCCAAAATCATTCTTTTGTGTGTGTAAGGTTCCCAATGATCGTTTTGAGGATATTAAATACAAAATAATTGGTCTTCCTTTGATAGGAGACATTTAAACTTGTGGGCTCAAGATATATTCTTTATGGTTGTAGAATTCTTCCCAATTATAGTCATTCCATTGATATGTGACCCCCTTTTACATCAACCTGGTGAAGGGAAGGAATTTTCTTGAAAGGTTGTCTATAAATAATTGGATCTAGGCCACATGTCATTGAATTGCTATCAAATCTTTAAAATTAAAAGGAGGTGACATGCTAAGGATGTCCTAGGTCTTATTACGATTGACTTTGATACCATTGTGTAATAAAACAAAGATGAGGAATTTCATAGTGGTAACTTTGACAGAACATTTTAAGGGGTACATTTTTAGGTTGTGTGGTTATAATATCTTGAAGGCAGTTTCAAGATCTGTGATGTGGTAAGAGAACTGTAATTATTTAAATAAAAACTCATAAACATAGATTTTTATTGACATTAGTAGGAAGGGTTTTAAGATGAAATGCATGTCATGTTTGTACATGGAGATGACATTATTCAACTCCAAATGTCATTACTTGATAGAAATATTCTCCCTTGAGGGCCCTGAAGGTGGTGGATTCATCATCTTCTCAGGAAATTCAGATTTAATTGAATCCTGATTAGCCATCCTCGAAGGAGAGAATCTGATAGATGGTCATTTCATTAATCAGTTGTTCTGTGGGTTCTACTCACACTTTTTTCTTATCACCACAGTGTCAGAGTGGAAGGTTCTTGGTTATACTCTTTGTATCCCAACTGAAGTACAGTCTATTCTGGAATGGTATTAACTCTAGAGCCACTATCAATGAAATATTTTACGACATCGACAACATTTTTCTTCCCAAAAACGTTCAAGGGTCTAATGTGTCCTAGTATAATGACATATTCATTTTGATATGTGAAGGATGTAACCACGTGAAATTCTATAGGGTAAATATTTATTCAATAGAACTCAACAAATTCACCCTTATATTCAAACTCTCAAGGGATTAACAAGGCCTCCATGACTACTTAATTGGTGTCTTTTGACATGCTAAGGACATCAAGGATTGAAAATATTGGCCAGTACCAAGACCAACTGTTTCAAGATATCATAATTTTGGTATAAAGGATTTCACTCTTAGTATAGGGATTCTTTTTCAAAGAATATTTAGGGGTTACGTTACTTGATTTTAATAGATCAGCACTACAAACTGGAGTTGGAGGTTCTCTTGTCCTTGGTGGAATGGTCCAAGCATGTATGCTTGCACACCAAGGGTGATTTGACACCATTAACCCTTTATATTAATTTTTCAAAGTGATTGTGTCAGAGTTGATTTTAGAAGGTTCGTGGGGAATTTTTCTACTCTTATTAGACTCATTTAATGGCTCTCCCATGAGTTTATTCACCAATGAATATTCGAGTAGTGATGTGGCTAGAATTCTGGTTCCTACCATGATTGTTCCCTCCCCGATATCTTCAGCTCCTATAGCCTCTTCATCTGGTTACCCAATTTGGTGTGGGTAACACAGTTTTATAGTCATACTCATCATTGGAGAAGATATTCATTAAATAATTAACATTAATGGAATGAAATATCTACTCCTCCTGTGATACTGATTTTGTTTGGATGACCATTTATGGTGGTGATGTTTGGTAGGATGGTTTTCATTATTTCAAATCTAAAGGCATAAATTTTGAGATATTCATATTTGACTTTATCTTTGATGTAGTTTCATCCTAATACATATTATCCCCACCATTTTGGTCATTACTTTTTTGGAAATGTTTTCTTCTAGAGCTTTGTGGGTCTGATGACATTGGTTGTGTTTTAGTGAAAGTAGTTGGGGGAATAGTTAGTTGTTTTAGCTGCTCTTGGAGAATACCCTATGTCCGATTGATTTTCTTTAAAGTAATAAAAACATCCAAGTTATCTATCCTTATGAAAAAATCTTCTTTATACTCATATCCTTCCTAGGGGATATATTAGAAATATATTTTACTTAAACTGGTGTCTTTCCCAATATTACTAACCTAGAATCCACCATTTTTTTGATGGTGTATTTGAATAATAAACATTCATGAATGGTGGACCCTAGTATCCTGTAGAATGGGAAATAAACTGGTTTTTCATTAAGACATACCTAATAATTTCTTCGTGGCATTATCAAATAGATAAATCATTGTTTATAGCAACTATAAGTAGCCATGGACTTGATTTTCCTAGAATGGGTAAACTTTGTTCCTTCACTCTTCAAATTGATTCTTCCTTGGTACCCTTTAGTCGTCTTGGAAATATAGGGGTGGTTGTTGTTTCCTTAGTTATTCCGCATTATATGGTGAGTGTTGTTGGAATTAAGGCCAATATAGAGTCTATCTTTGGTGTGATGGATGATGCCTTTACCTTTCCTATTATTTTCTCCAGGGCCTATGGTGTTATTTGGGACTTGAGCATATAATGTTGTATATAATCTTCCATTATTTGGGAAATAGAAGCAAAATCCTGAAACCCAACAACAAATTTAATTGGGATGAGCAGTGTTCACAACTTTCCACAAAAATTATCTACAAAAATATAAGGAATATCTTATTAGGGAAGCAACATGTTCAAGGAGTAGGAAAACCCTTCTATCTGAAAATGAAATCTGAGCCTCCTGCATTTTCTTACTTTTTTCAGTTAGAGAGTTCAATGATTGTGAACTTTTTTCAATGTTGATCTAAACAGATATAGGAATTGTCAACGGAGTTCCTCCCATCCTATGATTGACTGTGTAGAAAAACTGGTGTACCATATAAAGGATATCCTTTGAAAGGCTCATACGAATAATCTGAGTGTCACTACTTATTATTTCTTGAATGTTCTTATAATGGTATCACAATGGGACAAAAAGTTCATTATATTTTTTTTGTGTCACTTAAGCCATTAAATATTGGAAACATAGGAATCCTGAAGTTTGGATGGGGTGGGGTGTTTCTCACCAATTCACAGTAAGTTTTTATTTTTGGATGTATTGGTGCACTCCACTCCTCCACAAACTCTAATAGAGATTCTAATGAATTTATGCTATTGTTAATACCTTGATAAATGTTCAGTTGAAGAGGTTCTTGGAATGTTTTAGTAATGGGAAGGACTTGACATGCCAATTCTTCCATTATTTGTGTTCTATGCCCTTTTGAGGATATCTTTTGAGGTTATTTATGGATCCGTTTTGGTTGTCTCCATAATAGAGGGAAGTCATGATATATGTCCATGATCAAATCCAAGTAAATCGGTGTTTGATACCCAGAGTTGGGTGGATGTCCTGGCCCTACTTCAGTCACTAGGATAAACCATTTCTCTTGAGGTGAACCTCTTGAAATTGTACGTTGGGACTCTACCCATGGTACATATTCGATAGGAATTCTACCTCGTATTTGTTTGGAATTGAGTTTCCTTAACCATTTCATTTATTCATCCTTTTGATCGAATCATTCTTCGAGTGTGTGGAGATCATCCTTTTCTAGTGGAAGAGGTGGGTTATATGGTTTCTTGCCTTTATTATTTTCATCTATATAGATTCACTAAGGAGGTAGTAGGGTATTTTTCAAGGGACCACCCAAATTTAGGTCAATTCAATAGTTTTGGGTATTCATTCCTTCATTCATCAAATTATGCACAAGTTTCTAGATGGAACCATCATCTCCTTTCTGTTTTGTATTTGCATCATTTTCAGTGCCATCTGCAGGATTGACATCTATGATGTTTAATTATGCATAAAACATTGTGGTCATCATACAGGATATTGAATGACAATAGGTTCATTTGAGACATGTTATGGGCCCCTCTCATTATTTATGAGATCCTCTTCATGATTTCTAATGAAGAGTTTATCAGAGGGAACCTCTATACAAACTGGTCGTCTGATTCCCTTCTAGAGGAAAAGAGTTATAAAATATGAGGAACATGGAGACACAACATAGTCTTTTTCATAGTAGGGAAAATAGTTATTTCAACCTAAGGGGAGGTTGAGGTAAAAATTCCCCCATCCATGCGGGCTGGGTCCACTCATGTTCCTTTTTTGTTGTGCCTTAGGCTAGGTTTTTTATCCATGAAGGGGAATTTTGTGTTAAAAATTCCCCAACCCTATGGAATGGGCCTGATCGCATACTATAGCAATTACTTATACTACTAACATTCTTTTAATCTCACACATCCTTGTTAGAGCATGATTCAGGTAAAATTTTATGTCTACACATAAACTAATTTCTTCCATTGAAATTAACAGTGCTTGATGGTTGACATCCCTTAAGAGAGACACCTTGTTAATGTTCTTAGTTACATGGATTAAGAGATTTTCATTGGATTTCTCTCATAGGGATTGATTCTTTTGAGACTAGTATAAGGCTAATTCGTACTCAGTTTTCCATATTTATTGGGAGGAATCTCTCTTGACAGATTCCTTGAGGTAATGACATTATAAGATTTCATTTCTAGTGGATGACCATCTCAAGGAAATGAAATGTCATTTTAGGGAGGACCTCATAATTAAATTACATCATGGAGAGGACTAACATTATAGTTCGATGTCCGACTATAGGGAGAATTTATGTAGCATAAAACCTAGGGAGGAATTTTAGGGTAGATTGTAGAAAGGGGATGAAATTCTTGTTGTAATTAAATGTCATTGTGGGGAGGAACTTCACAGTGAAATACATCCTACTGAGGACAACCAGAATAGCTCAATCTATAATGGCAAGGAGAATTTTTGTAGTGTATACCCTAGGCATGACCTTCAGGGAGCATAGAATAAATGGGATGACCTTCATGATAAAATTAAATGTAACAATAGTGAGGACCATTTCAACGACTACCATAATAGATAATAATACCATCATATCTCGATGATTGACTACATGGATACATTATACAATATATAAACGGGAGGAACCTTCAGGGAGAATGGTACGAAGGGGTGGAACTTATTATTGTTTGATCTTCTGACCATGAGGAGGGATTCTGTGTTACACATTGGGAGATAGGATCTCATGATCGATCCTTTTGTCTCCATGAAGGATCCCTTCTTGGTAGATTCTCTAGGGAGGATCTTCAGATATACTAGTAACAGTTTTATGTGTAATACCTTGGAAACTACTACTACCACTTGTGTAATTTGGTAATAGATTAGTATGATCGTAGTCCACAAGTGATATATGTTCGATGGCCTCCCGATCTCAAGCTTCTAGTAGAGCTTGGTTATAAATATTCTCCTTACTTTCTTTTTTCTGTTGATATGATTTATTTTAAGGAGCTCTCTTTCTAGTGACTGGGGATGCTTGTTGTAAGTTAAGACCTTCATATATGGGTACCTATTTGGTTTGTTCCCATGTTACTGTCGAGATATTATGGCAATATTTTAGATTTTTGGTAGTAATATATGTCTTCCATGGAGTGGCCACAAAAGTATATTGGTTTCCCCCCAGTTGGAATGGGTATTTAGGACCGATCATGTTGTCCATTTATCACGAAATCTTACTTATGACCCTCTTAGATGGGAGAATGGATGCATATGTACTTCTGAGTGACCATTCTTTTATGATTATGAGACAACCAACTTGGGGAGGTGGGGTAATATCCCCAAATAATTATTATTTCCACTGACGCGATCAATTCATGGTAGATTTGCATGATATGGTCAAGAATTAAGGTATGTTTGTATATTATTGAAAGTATGTGAAATGAAATATCCTTGGATGAAATGGGAATATACATCCATTCCGGTGTCAATTCAGGAATGTGATACTTCCCCGGATTATTAGTTGAGATATCTCTATTGTGTTCTCTAATTTCTACCATATTTTCTTAGAGATATTGATGTTCCAGAGTATGTATTTACATATACTTGTTTATATTTCTCATATTTGAATGATGATCACGGTATGCATCTGCATGAATTTTCATCTACCTATAATTTACCATCGTATTTTCATTAAGATATTGGTTTGGATGAGCATGAATTTGTGTTTGTTCCTAATATTCTACTGTATTTGACTGGAGAACATCATATTTGGGTGTAGGTATTTTCATCTACTCTTTTTTCATAATATTTTCATGATGGGATTCATATTTTCAAGAAGGGGTTTTTATCTTCTCACTTTCCAACACATTGGATTGATGGGATTCATAATAATGAGAAGGAATATACTTTTTCTCATAGGTTTCCATTATATATACATAGAATGATTTTTTAGCAAGAATAAGGGTGATGGACTGTTCTGTCTTATTTGAACATCGACCTCCACGAGCCACCTGAGGGACTCAGGTCTACATGACCTCATATGGGGCCCATGAAGTGGCATCCTCTTCATGGTGAGGATACTGGGATAAAAGGCATTTTCAGTAATTATTATTAGTAGTGGGACTATGGTGGGACCCCTATGATACGGGGATGAAGTCAATAGAGACCACTTAATTAGCCTCTCCAAGGTAAGAGAGTAACTCATTATCTCGTTCCGGGGATAGGCCCATGAAATAGTTGGAGGTGACTACTGGGGTTGTCTGGTTCTGGGCCCCTAATAGTTTCTAGGCAGATGGATGGTGTGGTTTCATGATATGGAGGCCCTCATGGGTGGATGACACCATCACCTCAGTTAAGGATTCACAAAGAGTTCACCATTTTGTTTTCAGAGAGGTATAATCATGGTGTTTACTCATATGGTATGAAATCCAAAATAAGAATCATGGACACCCTCTTGATATGATTAGATGTGGGGGGTTTCAATATTCTAAAATCATTTATATTTGGTTCACCATTTTTATCTTTTACCTATTTCTGATGGTTTGGTTTCCAATAAGGGATTTTTCAAAGAACTAGAAACACCCAACCATTTTCATATATATCATAACTCCTGATCCTACTTTCCAAAAGTAGGTGATCATTAGGTAACTTGTCTAACGATACTTAAGAATGAACATTGGTTGATATGATGGGAATTCGGGCTCATCACACCCTTTTTTGGGACTTATTTCATATTATATGAATCTCATGTAGATTTAAGATATATTCATGGATACATTATTCATTCCCATGTATGATGTGGATCACCCCAATTTAACGATAAATTATGAACATGCATGGGATCAAAATCATCTGTATACATCTGAGGTTCTTCATCAATTAAGGGATATGTATGTATCTGATGTTCACCATAAATGGTAACATTTTATATAGGGATAAAATATTTTTTTCCATTCATTAAGAAGCTACTGGTTTGAAGCTATATGGTGAGGTGATCGGAATATTATCATCATCGAAGGATATTGGAGTTTTTTTGATGTCAGGATCAGACCCATAATATGGGATTCCTATGTATCCATGTTAATAAAATCAGAACCCATGTAGTTTGGTGCCAATTAATAGGACACATGACCTCTTATGTTCTTGTGATGTGGACCAAAACATGAAGTTTAACATAATGCATCAAGGAAATCCTGTTGAACGGTGCCTAGTTAGGGATGGTGTGGGAGTTACACTAAATATTCTAAAGGGACCCAGAAGAGATGTGGTATCCCAGGTGGGGAATGATCTATCTTAGGATATGCCCCCAAAAGGATGGTTTTGATAGGTTCTTGGATGGAATAGGGCCATCTCAGTTAGATATAACCTACCATGAATGTGGCCTAGAGAATATTAGTGTGAATATGGGTGTTGGGACTAGACTGTAGGGAGGATTCCTTTGTATCCCATTTAGTTAGGAATCAAATCACATGTAGTTTTCTATGATTGGGTATTACACTTAGAATGATGCCCACTATGAAATACTTCATTAAGAATATGGCTCGTTGAAGGATAAGACATGGTTTCTGGGCTTTCCCCATATAACAGTTCCATAGTCAGGGCATACAGTAAATATGAGGCCCATTTGACAGTGATTGGGGCTTACACTTGGAAGGAAACCCATTTGAGTATGGTTGGGGATTATACCGAATAGGATTACTATTTGAGTGGACATTGAGGATTATACCAATAAAGAAGGTCCATTTGAAGGTGTTGGGATCGTACATATTTCATGATCAAAACTAACCTCTAATACCATGTGTGTCATGCTCGGTGTGAGAAAAATGGGGAAGCAGTATAACTAATATCACACAATCAACTTCTGTCCACTACTAGACATATATTGAATCCCAAAAGGAGGGGTAGAGGGCCTTGTGTATGAATGTATCCTCTCCTATATTGGTAACCACGATAGTAACATCTATGAATCTATCTAACTACGAACAATACTGGATAAGAGGGGCAAGAGTGTCACCTCCAATAAGAAATACTAGGGGATTTCACTATGAGGGATTCCCTAAGTAGTTGTTTGATGGTCGTCCCATGATTATTACATGACGAATATTATGTTCAGCACATATAGAATATCATTTTTGTCACATAGGGAGTAATATATTTTTCATATAGGGTATACTACAGTTTAAAGTCATGTAATGAGGACAATGGAAGCACAATTTAACATCATGTAGTGATGATGACAAGGAGGAATATGCCTAGAAATGGTTGTGTTGAGACATTGGTGAGAGCGATCCTTTCTAGTTAAACATTACATTATAGTTTGGTTATGGGGTTTTATGAGTTTTTTAGGAATGTTTGACTAAAAGTACTCAGGGAATCCAAGAGGAGAATCTAAAATCATAGCATGGTAAAGGAACAAAAAGGAGTAGTTCAAATAAAGGAATTTTTGGATGTGTAGAGGAGTATGTTGACTCATGAAATTATATGGGTTTGATGTTAGGGCTATATAGACCCTTATATAAAATTTAGTCAACCTGGCCTGAATATTTTGTGGTGAATCTCTCCATTTTCATGGGGGTCAATGATGGAGGTGAAGGTACTGACCATGATATCGAGTGTGGGTGCAGGAATACAGCCCCCATAGTATGTAGTAGTGGTTTTGGATGATTTTGTGAATGGGAATATAGGAATGACTGTATATAATTTTCTATAGAGGGGACCATAATGGAGAATATGTGAATGGGGCTGTAAATGACCATCTATGAAGGGGGTCTCAAAAGACCATTCATGATGGGGGAAACGAACTATCCATAAAATGGGGTTGTAAGGGGATTTTTGTGAAATGGGGATGCAATGTGCCATCTGTGAAGATGGGCCACATAAGGTTGTCTATGAATGGGCACCACAAATAAATTTCTGCAAGATTGTGTAGCAAATGGATATTTGGGAAGGTGATCTCAAAGGGTAATTCATGAAGTATTTAGTCATATAACATCTTTCTACATATGAGCATTGCAAAGTGATTATCTATCGTTGGGGGAAATAAAACCATGCCTCATACCAAAAATGACCAGTGGATCCGTGAAGGTTCAACTGCCTATGGTTCACATGATGGGGCTTTGTGATGAGCCACCAACATATGGTTCGTAGGATGGAATCTACAAAGGGAATCTTCTCTCGTTTTTTCATCTGTCCCTCAACTCCTGTTTAGACTCCCTTTGTTCTCCCTTTCATTTTTTCATCAAACATTTAGGATTATTTTTTAGGAAAAGGGATAAACAAAGTTATAATATGGTTTTTCATCCATGGAGTGCCCCATGACTTCGTTCATGGGAGCCCAATTATGGAAATCCCAACCCATAAATGATTTCTCTTGTAGGGACATAAATCACTTCCCTATCCCACAAAAAATTTATTATTTGAATGGGTGTTAATTCGTAGAGGATGGAAATTAACATCCACTCATGAAAATGATTCAGTTTCATTCATGGGTGATGGTGGTACCATCTCATACCATGAACTATTTTGTTCAAAAGATGCCTCGTGGTGTGGTGCAATGCCATTCAGAGCAGTAGTCCACATAGTTGTTTTGTTATGCAGACCAAGGTCTTCCTTCATGGCTTAGCCTCTTTGATAATTTTATTTCAATTAATATTTTGGGTTCATTTATACAGTTTTATAAATTCATGGAACTAATTACTCCTTGGATGGAGAGTTTTTCAACCCCCACAACATTCATGCATACTTATGACCTAACATCTTCATAAATGGTGTATTTCATTATCTATATATAACTGTTATGGATTAACCTAAATACATATATACTGAATATATATGATATTTATATCATTTTTAAAATTTTGGATATGATGGAACCATGATCAATGTTAATGAACCAAAAATTTCAAAACAAAATATATGTGAAAAATAAAGTAGTTATTACCCAAAATGTGATTTTAATAAAAAATTGTTAATAAACAGGTAATAAAAAGTCATAATTAAATCACATGTGGTATGATATATATATATATATATATATATATTATTTTGGAGTATATTTATAATAAACTTATATTTATTATATAGGAGTTTCGAACATGTACAAAGGAAGTTGAGACTTATGGTATGTGATTTAAGTCTCCAATTACATTCTTTGGGCCATAAGTTCTGTTATGTACATATATTATTTTATAAGGTGTATATATTTCCCCTTTAACATTTTATATCATGAATTTATTTATTCTAATGAATTTTAAATTTTCATCTAACATTTTTATTTCATGGGGATTATGATTCAAAACATACCAATGTGGAAAGTGTTTGATGTTGCAATCTCATTGTATATCAGGATTTTTTATTATTATGCATTTTATGATGAAATACTATGATCTATTTATAAATAACTTCATGTTTTTTATTATTCAATGGTTATTTCTTAAGAACACATGTTTCCCCTTCATTTCAATCCCTTTATATACACAACATTTCAAAAGAGTTCTTTAATGAAAATTGACATTATTTATCTCCTTAGTTGTGTACCTTATTCCATACATATCTATGTTTCTAAATATGTTTTCAAGAATGTTTTTATATTACTCGATGATTATTTTAATGTGAATTTTTACCCTTTTGTTCCTTTTTACAAAATATTTCAAATAGAATATTCATGTCATTTTCTAAACAAGTCCCATTTTGATTTTACAGAAAAAGTGAAAGGCATATTTGTTTTAAATGTGTACGACATGAAAAAAACATCAACTGTCATGACCACTCAAGGTTTTAAAAATTCTATTATATGTTTCAAATATTATTTTCAAATAAAATTTTTTCTACAATAATTAATGAAATTATAGTTTTAAAAAGTTATTTTTAAAAGAAAGGTTATTTTCCTCAAAAAATTGTCCATGTGATTTTATTTTCAAAATAATTTTCCATCTAAGATGACAAATTTTGATTCTAATTTAGCTTTATATGGGATATAATTCCATTATTCACTCATTATTAATTCTATGGATGTTTTTTTATAATGAATATATGGTTATGAAACCCATTTCTTTTCATTAAGTTATTATTTGATGAAATTTTTATTAAACCCATTTCTTTTTATGGGTTATGATATGAAAAATGTGATGTAATGCCCATTTTTTTTCATGGGTTCTATTAAAATAAATGATTAATAATATTTTGACACACGTATATTTGATTTTAAATATATGAAGGGTGAGACATATATCTCCTTCCAATTCATTGGTTAGTAATTAATGATCTATGGTCATAGAGGATACAAAAGAATTTAACCAAATCTTGAAAAGGTGGGTACATTTTATTTTTCCCATTCCCAAAAAAGAGAGTACACCGGAGGTTATCCTAATCCTAAATCAGGTGAATGATTTTTTATCCAAATCCTTATATATTACGAATATTTGGGTGGATGGAATTGCCATAATTTTTACTATGATAATATGTATTCCACTATTCTTTATGCCAAGGTTATGTTCTCATCGATCATGTTATTTGATTCATTAAGAATTCGTGTCTTACAAACTATGAAGATTTATTCCATGACTCGAATTTATTATCTATTATATATAGGGCACATTTTTATAATTTTATTATCATGTTATCATACCCTTATGTTCATGTTATGTTGATATTTCCCATGTTTACCCTTACAGAGAATTTTAGCTCACCTTTTCCAATGTTTCCTTTCTCTAAGTTATGAATATAGGTTTTAAATAGGGTATGTACCAGAATAAGACTATGTGGGAAAATAATTATGGGAAATTTTGAAGATCATTCATGGAATAATCATATTGTGTGTCTAGAATCAAAATTCACTAAACCTTTACGATCATAAAGTGTGTTTTGGTAAAATGATGTGGATATTCATCAATTAAGAAGAAATATTTATGTATGGGATGCCTAGGTCATTACCAAAAAATAATTCACTCTCTGGGATAAATCGATCTACACTCCATGCATCTTGGAGGAACACACGCAATGTAGTCCAAGTTATTTTGGTGGCTAGGGTTTCAACTGAGTTATGTATCACACACCTTATGCACCAACCCACATTTCATGTAACCCTACTCAGGAATCTAGGTCATGTGTCAAAGGCACACTCCATAGATAACAAGTGGATAAAAATTTCATGTACTACTAGATACACACCATGTATAAGTACATGGACTATCCAAGCCATATAATAAGGCATAATTACTAGGAACCCTAGTGATAAGGCACATCACGCCCCCTAAGGGACGACTGTACGTGTACATGGATACCCATTACATGTGTTGTGAGTAAACACTCAAGACCCTGAGTGTATGTAGATGTTGTATGGCACTATATAAATGTGGTGTAGAGCCCCACGACTGGTCGTGCCATGTACAATATAGAAAATTCTGAAGATTCTAAGTGAAATCACATGAAATGTGACCCTATGTACACACCATATACTTTTTATAAAAACTTCTTCCTTTAATATCTCTTTCTTCAAGACTGTATTGAGTATCACGAGGAGCCAATCTAGGTTATTTTTCTACATGGCGTGTGATAGTGGCCTCTATTTATACATTAGAGGTATGACATGAGGTAATGTAAGTTTGATGATTCTTTAAGTGAATCTTAGTTGGTGGTAGTGTTTGGGTGTGATCATTTGCGTTTTAATGTGACACCCTTTGATTTTATCATATATACATTCCTGAAAAAATTAACTTCTTCAATAACGTTCATTTCACACAACACCGACTGTAAAATAACCCTGATATAATAATAAAATTTTGTTATTTAATATGACATTTACAACATGTCCATTAAATTTGAGGGTATGAATTGAACTAAATAATTGATGAAAATGATATGGATTAAACAAGTTTAAATTAAATATATTGGTTATTAATTTTTGGGTGCAATGTTTTTTTATCTTAATAAATTAAATTAATCACTATTGGTGAATTATTTTAATGAAATATATAAATTATATTTTCAATAAAATGTTTTTTCAATCATTTATCATTTTTACTAGGCTTGGGATAAGAATAATTCAATTTTTAAGCTTAAAACAACATTTCTCTAAATAGTGGTTTCATCGCCTTTTGCATACTTATTTTAAAATAAAATTTACCAATTTTATAAAATATATTTCAAAAGATTAAATTCATTTTTTAAATAATAATATCAATGTTACCTTAGAGTTTTCTTTTAAATTTTTTTGAAGAGATTAATTTTTTTATGAATGGTTTCAATTACTGCATTTTCTTGAAAGTTCTGTTTAAATGAATATTAGCTTTCTATTTTAATTAATTATAATAATATTTATTAATGAAAAACATAAATAAAATTTATAGATTATATATCAAAATATATTAATTTTAATCCACATAATAATGATCTCTAGTAATATAGTTAATTCAATATTATCTTATGCTTGAAAATGTATTCATTGAAAACCATTTTTTTGACACGTTTAATACATTTAATTTTAAATTGAATTATGAAATATCTCTGAATCTAATTTAATAAAATAGATTCCATTTTTTCATTCATAATATTTAATATTATTCAATAAACTCAAATAAATTTTTTGTCATAAGGAATAGAAAAAATAATAAAACAACGACGGTTAATGGAAAAACAAGTTTACCAGGGGTTAAAATAAATATTTAAGGATTATATTGACCGAACTTCATGTATAATTTCAATTAGATATCCATATTTTAACCCAATATCATATAATTTCTATAAATGTCTCATTTAGGATATATATGGCCAAGATTATGACCTTTATAATAATTTAAATAATGAAAAGGAAAATATGTCACTCTCTTACTTTAAAAAATGTGTTATGTGTTCATAAAGGGATAAAAATGGTTCATGTTTTCTTATAAATATTAATTTTAGGAATAAATAACATATATTTATAATGGTAACATATTTATAATATTTAGTGATTAAATAATTACTTTAAATTTTTACACAATGTCGACGCAAATATTTTTAAATTAAAAGTAAAATTATAAATTTTCTAAAAAAATATTAAAAGTAAAATAAGTTGAAGAAATTATTTTTTTCCATGAATTTTTTGATATTTACAAGAAATATTTTATGTTATTTGTTGTAATATATTCTAATTTCATCTTTTTATTTATGTTTTTTAATGTCATATTAAATTAATAGTGTCAAAAATAATTTTAAGGTTATTTTATAGAAAATATTTTTTTATCGGATGATTTGAAATTCTTAAAAAAAATAAAATATTCTACCAATTTATTGCGATATTTTTAAAATTATAAATATTAATCCTTTAATGAATCGTCTACCCTTTTATAGAAGATATTTTGACCCCTAAATATCAAAAACCTCATTACGATGGTTATGTTTAAAACACAGTTTTTCTTGTTATATGCGTCTGTGTAAAAATTAATTTTCCAAACACACAGGTTTTTTATTTGAAAATTTGAATTTAATATTTATAATAATTAAGTAAAAATTATTTATAAGGGTTTTATTATTTTTAGGACTAAGAGATAAATTACTTAGGTATATAAATAAAAAACTAAATAGCATGGTGAAAACCAAAAGTGTAAAAGAGAGAAACCTTAAGGGTTAAAAAATAACATGGTTAATTTATTTGGTGGAAATGTTTCTTTTGAATGACCCAAATATAATTCATTATTTATTAATTTTTAGGCCCTTGGTTTGCGAGTGACTTTTCACGACCCGCCCTTGGGGTCCGTGCCTTGACTACCCCAAGCCCGCCTTCCGTAGGCCAGGGGCTGGCGACTAGCACCAAGGCGTAAATCCCGGTAAAAAGGGAAGGCATTGTCTTTGTAAAGTAAACAAGCACCACAAAGTAAGCAAGAGGAAAAATAAACAATAAGTAAGAACAGAGTACAACTGAAGTGTGGAAAAGTAAATGGGCCAGTATACAAACCCAAACTGAAAGTAAAGTACAACTCGAAAGGGAAAACAGCAACTGTAAATTAAAAGCCGCCACACCGAGCTGTCCACTGGAAATCCCACCTGAAGGGTGGGTACAGATAGCTCCACTGCTCCTCGGGTCTCGTCGTCCTCTCCGAACACGTCCCGCCCAGTGGTCCACCTCCAGGTACCGTCCTGCTCTGCAAGCCTCAGCCAAGATCAACGTTGTCCGTCGTCTGCAACCAACACAACGTAGTGCGGGCATAGCCCGTGCAGGAGTGAGTATAAGCTACTCAGTAGGGACCCCGAGACCCCTGAAGGTCTCCCAAAATCCACAAAGGATAAACCACAAAGGAAGATACAATCACGAAGTAAAAACCGACACTGCTTAGGTATATGCCCATACATATACCTAAGTCATCAATTCCCAAAACGCTCCAACCTCCAAGCCCAAGTACAACTCAGTCCACACAGGAAAGTAAATGTATTCCACATAGGAAAGCAAAATGAAATCCACACAGGATAGCACAACTCAATACACACAGGAAAGCAACAGGATTCAGCTCACACAGGTATACTTCTTCAAAGGACGATAAAGATGATCTCCGATCCATCTAAGTCGTCGGACCCACGAAGGATCGATAGGTAACTAACCCCCGCAAAAACCCACACAGGATCGGGCCCACACAGGACCTGTAGGCGCTAGTTCACACAGGACCGCTGAGCGCAAAGATCCACACAGGATCGGACCCACACAGGACCTGTAGCACTGATCCACGTAGGATCGCTGAGTTCTGTAGTCGTCGTCGAATCCACCAAGGATCTCAGTACTGTCGTCGTTGCAGTCACAGTAGCAGTAGCAGTAGCAGTCACAGTCGCAGCCAGCACTAGGGTTCCTGCACACAGTAAGCTCGTTCGGGAGGGTCCGCTCCACGAGCCGAGAGGCTGATACATCAACTGTCACAAAGTCCAAAGTTGATGTATCCAAAAGTTCCGTATCGCCAACAGGAACTCAACACAACAGACGACACGTCGATCGGACGCCCGGTCTGAGAGTTATTGGCTTTTTCGTCCCAGGGGCCCGGTTGGTTTTTAAGGCAAAACCAACCCGACCGTACTCCACCTGCGTCCAAACCTCCGGCGGAGTATGCCAAAAGATCCGTCTCACTAATAGGAACACAACAAAGCTGACGGCACGTCAATCGGGCGTCCGTAGCTCATGTTATGAGCGTTTCCGCTCCGAGGGCCCGGTTGGTTTCGTGTACAAACCAACCCGGCCGAACTCAAAGTATTCCGAAACTTTGAGTGTGATATACCGAATCGACCGTCTCGATCCAAGGATCGCATCTCCGCTGAAGGTTCGTCGATCGGAGGTCCGTATCTCAAGTTATGGCCAAAAGACTGAAATTGATTCGAAAACGGGGGGTCCGGGTCCGGGGCGACCCGGCCCGGCCGGCGGCGCGGCGGCACGGTCCGGCACGGCGGTGCGACCTGGCGTCGCTCGGGTGCCACGCGCGGGGGGAAAAGCCCCCGCCTCTCCATGCTGGCGGCACAGCTGAAGCCGCACCTTTGGAGAAAACCGGCCCCCCTCGTGGGGGCCTGCCTTGAGGAAAACGGGGGGGTCGCATGCCCCCCTTAATGAATTAGGCCCCCCTCTTAAAGGGGGGCATTCAAGCTGGCCAGGGGAATTAAATTCCCCCGGTTTTTTCCCTTCCGGCCGGCCCACCTGGCCGGCCGGTTTTTCTTCAACGGGACCGGCAAAGCCGGTCCCCTTTCCGGCTTCCGACGCCGGCAGCCCGGCTAGCCGCCGGTCTTCCCGTTCCGCCGCGTCCCGGAACAGGCCACGACCTTCGTCGTCTGGCGCGGTGCGACGGCACCGGGCCCCTCCGCCGCGGCCCCACTCCGGCCGCGGTGCCTTCGGTTTCCTTCGATGTGGCGCGACGGTGTCACGTTCTTGATAAACTTTCCGTGGAGCGGCGCGACGGCGTCGCGTTCTTGATAAACTTTCTGTGGCACGGCGGGACGGTGCCGCGCGATTATAGCCTTGCGATTCCCGCGGGTGCGACGGCACCACGCCATCTTGTTCATCTGCAAGGAAATAATATTCAAGAACAGAGGAGGGGGGATTCGGCCGTGTTTGTGCGGTCCCCCCCCCCCTCTCGTTAGTCGATAACACTTAACAATTATCCTCACGTTTTTCATGCTATAACCAAGAACGAGAATAAATAAATAATCCACAACAAACCCCTACCTCGGTTTCAAGTACGATGTTCGTCAATGACCCGCGGAAGACAACGTCGCGGAGGTCGGGCGTCGCGGTAATCGTTCGTCAATTCTATTGACGAAGAGGTACGTCCGAAGAGGTACGTCATTGGTGAATCTTCATAAGCTGTCGAAGGAAGTCCGAGGAGGAAGCGTCGTTCCCTTTCGTTGACACGGAAGGCGTCGTCGATCTTCGGAAACAATCGGCTACGAAGAAGAGAGGAGCGGCGTTCTTCGTTGGAGCTCGAAGGTTCTTCGCGTTCTTCGTCAAAGTTGAAGAAGAAGAAGGAGCTCCCAAATCCTCTCAAGATGGCTAAACAAAATAAAATAAGCTAAGGCTTATTTTATTTACACAAACATCAACTTGAATTTCAAAGGTTTGAAATTCAAAACAACCCACCTTAATTAATAAACCAAGTTGTCAAACATTAATTAAAGGGGGTTATAGGGGAGTTTTGAGAGAGGATGAGGAGTTGGGGTTCGTGTGGGCCCCACCACACTTAATCCTCCCAAGGGAGGTTAAGTGGATGTGGGTCCCACCTTTAACTCCCTTTGGTAGAAGTTAACCAACAAAATAAAAAAAAAAAGTGTTTCCACATTTTTATTTAACTTCTTATAATTTCTCCCAAAAACTAACTTTCGTCCCGCATAAAACGCAACCTCGGAAAAGGTCTCCTTAAGCGAATATCGGCGCTGCGAGTTCATCGGTGTCCTCGGATTTCAATTTCGAGCACCAGATCAAAAGTTAGAAATTCCCGCTCGTTCGTTCACTGAACGTACCCGAGCCAATCTTCGGAAATTAATTCCGGGCCTCGGAATCAGGTGCCGTCAGAAACCGCGCTCTTGTAAAATTCCAAAGAAAATTAAGAAAAAAATTCCCTTGAATTTTACGGGTCTTTACATTACTCCCACCTCGGGGCTTTACGTCCCCGTAAAGATATATCAAAAACTAGGGAAACAAATGAGGGTACTGAGCACGCATCTGAGCCTCCCGCTCCCATGTGCTCTCCTGGAGGTTCCCGTGCTGCCATCTGATGCGCACAAGAGAAATTGATCGCCCACGTAGGACCCGCTCCTGTCGATCCTCGATCTCCACCGGGACCTCCGTAAAAGTCGCTCCATCGTCAACGTCAAGCTCCCCATGGTCAATGATGTGCGTCGGGTCATGCACGTATCTCCTCAGCTGAGATACGTGGAAGACGTCGTGCACCCGGTGCAACTTAGGTGGTAGAGCCAGGCGATAAGCCACCTCGCCAATCCTGCTGAGGACCTGGAAGGGTCCGATGAAGCGTGGAGATAACTTTCCGCCTCGGCCAAATCTCTGTATACCATGTCGAGGTGAGACCCGCAAGAAAATGTGGTCGCCATCCTCGAACTCTAGTGTCCTCCACCTCCTGTTAGCGTATGACTTCTGCTGGCTCTGAGCTGTCCTCATCCGCTCCTGGATGACCTAGACCTTCTCTGTCGTGGCATGGACCATCTCCGGTCCCACAAGTGCTGACTCCCCCGGGTCTATCCAGCACAAAGGAGATCTACAAGGTCGGCCGTACAACGCCTCGTACGGTGCCATCCCGATGGTGGAGTGGTAGTTGTTGTTGTACGCAAACTCCACCAAGGGTAGGTGGTCCTCCCAGCTACGACCAAAGTCAAGGACACATGCGCGGAGCATGTCCTAGAGAGTCTGAATGGTCCTCTCCGTCTGACCATCCGTCTGAGGGTGAAAGGCTGTGATCAAACGTAGCTGCGTCCTGAACGCCTCCTGTAACCCCTTCCAAAGATGGGAAGTAAAGCGAGCATCTCGATCGGAGACGATAGATGATGGCACGCCATAGAGCCGCACAATCTCCTGAACATAGAGACGTCCCAAGCTCTCCACTGAGCCCTGCTCTCTGATGGGTAAGAAGTGTGTCGTCTTGGTGAGTCAGTCAACAATCACCAAAATGGAGTCGTGACCTCTGGAAGTGCGTGGAAGTCCAGTCATGAAGTCCATAGATATCCCGTCCCACTTCCACTACGGGACCTCCAAGGGCTGTACCAAGCCTGCTGGTACCTGATGCTCTGCCTTCACCTGCTGGCAGGTGAGGCATCGAGAAACGAACTCTGGTACAGCCTTCTTCATGCCCGGCCACCAGTGTTGTCATCTGAGATCCTGGTACATCTTCACCACTCCTAGATGTACCGCCAAAGGAGAAGTGTGAAACTCTCTCATCACCTCCTCTCGCAAAGCGACTGGTACCATGGTACGTCCTCTGAAAAGGATGTCGTGCCCTGCTCCAAGGGAGAAACCATCAGGTGCCTGTCCCGAGGATATTTGTACATGACGTGTCTCACAGTCAGCATCCTCACGCTGTGCCTCTCTGACCCGCTGCAGTAGTGGAGGGGTGACTGTGAGAGACTAAAGGAAGGCTGCTCCATCTCTATCCATGAAGGATATCTGCAAAGAGGCTAGCTGCTCCGTCGCCTCCTCAAGTAGCTGAATGCCCGTTCTCCTGCTGAGGGCATCGGCTACTACGTTCCCCTTCCCAGGAGTATAGACTATCTCCAAGTCATAGTCCTGGAGGAACTCGAGCCATTGCCGCTGTCTCAGGTTCAGGTCCTTCTGCGAGAAGATATACCTGAGACTATGATGATCGGAAAAGACTGTAAAGCACTCGCCCATCAGATAGTGTCGCCATGTCTTCAGAGCGAAGACCACTACTGCTAACTCCAGTTCATAGGTAGCGTAGTTCTGCTCATGCGGTCTCAAATGACGTGATCCATAGGCGATCACAGCCCGCTCCTGCATCAGAACACATCCGAGTCTGATCCCTGATGCATCGCAGTAGACTACGTACCCTACTCCCTCCTCAGGAAACCTCAAGATAGGTGCGCTAGTCAATCTCTGTCTCAGCTCCTGGAAGCTCTGCTGACATCTGTCTGACCACACGAAGGGTTTCCCCTTCTTCGTCAAAGCTTTGAGTGGTGCCGCAACTCTAGAGAAGTCTGGCACGAATCTCCGATAGTATCCAGCTAGTCCCAAAAACTCCGAACCTCAGTCACGCTCCTGGGTGGCTCCCATGCTAACACAGCCTCGATCCCCGCAGGATCCATAGCAACTCCCGCCTCAGAGATAACGTGTCCCAAGAAGTGGACCTCACGTATCCAGAACTGGCACTTCGAGAGCTTACCATAAAGCTGGTGTTCTCGGAGTGTGTCTAGTACAACTCGCAAGTGATAGGCGTGCTCCTCCTCAGTCGTAGAGTAAATAAAAATATCTTCGATGAAGACCACGACAAATCGATCGAGGTATGGCTGAAAGATCCTATTCACGAGGGCCATGAACACTGTTGGAGCATTGTTTATGCCGAAAGGCAAAACCAAGAACTCATAGTGGCCATACCGACATCTGAAGGCTGTCTTCTGCACGTCCTCGTCTCTGACTCTGAGCTGATGATAGCCTGACCTGAGGTCTATCTTCGAGAACCACCGTGCTCCCTTGAGCTGATCAAAGAGGTCATCAATCATCGGTAGCGGATACTTGTTCCTCACTATCACCTGGTTCAGGCGACGATAGTCAACACAAAGTCACAAGCTCCCGTCCTCCTTCTTGGCGAACAATATCGGGGAAGCCCAGGGTGAAACACTGGGTCGGATGAACCCCTTGCCATGCAAGTCCTCCAACTATACCCGTAGCTCTCGAAGCTCGGCAGGGGCCATCCGATATGCTGGAGTGGATATCGGGGTTGTCCTAGGGTACAAGTCAATATAAAAGTCTACCTCTCTGCGAGGAGGTACCCCTGGGACGTCGTTGGGAAAAACGTCTGCAAACTGATCCACCACTGCAGGAAAACCGGGACTCCGCACGTCAACTGCTCCTAGGATGAGGCTAGCCAACTGCTGAGTGATGGGTTGTCCTCTCCTCCGCGGAAGTCCATCCTGTGCTGTTAAGGCTCCCTTCTCGCCGGTGAAGGTGAACCTGCTCCCGTCGGTGCGTACACATCGCACCTTGCGCCTAAAATAGTCAATCTATGCATGGACCGTAGATAGCCAATCCATGCCCAAGATGACGTCGTAAGGCCTCGACGCTGCTACAAGAAGATCTCAGTCGAAGCTCTCGCCTCCTAGAGTAATCTCACACTGCCGGCACCAGTGCGTAATCGTCGAGTCTGCTCCCGTAGGAGTCTCTAGCCGTAAGGATCGAGCCAACGGCTCTGTCGGAATCTCCGAGCTCCGAACAAGGGAAGCGGCTATGAAAGAGTGACTCGCTCCTGTGTCTAAAAGTACTGCAGCAAGGGTGGAATAGACACATATAGTACCTCGAATCATCTCAGGTGTGCGGTGGTCGTAGGCCTCTACTGCCTGGAGTTGTGCCTGTCTCTGCCCGGCAGCTCCCTGTGGTCGGGGTGGACCTCCTGGTGGTGGTGGTGGTAGAGCCTCAAAGTGTCGTCCACCACCGGCTGCTCGTCCAGCTCCTCTGCCTCGTCCGCCTCCTCCCTACGGACTGCCACGGTCGACCCTCTGCCTTTGCCTCGGTGGTCCCTCAACCATCTGTTGCTCCTTGGCACGGCGGGTCGGGCAGTCACGAGCCATGTGGCCCTGCCCTCCGCACGAGTAGCACTATCTGCCTCTCGAAAGACTGGCTCCTCGCTGTGTTCCCCACACTGCTGAGCCAGTGTCTTGATTTCGTCTACCTGGACCCCTGTGTCATCCGTCGACTACCTGCTGTAGATGACTCTGCCACGTGCTGCCCTGCGGTGGGTCTCGGCGCTGGTGTAGACTCAGCAAGGAAACTCTCGATCAAAAGGGCCCGCTCCAGTACTCCTATCTGAGTCGGAATGCTGAGGGAGATCAGCGATGCCCTGATCTCGTGTCTCAAACCCTGCTCGACGGTCCGGCCTTAGAAGAATGGGTCTCGTACCATGTCGGTCAAGTAGCGCGAGAGATCAGTAAATCTCGCCGAGTACTGAGCAACCGTCATGCTGCCCTGTCGCAGCTGAAGAAGCTCCTGGATACGCACCGCATGAAGTGTGGCTGGGACGAACTCCGAGCGGAAGAGGCTCTCAAAGTCCGTCCAAAGTAGAGATGCCTCATCGTGCACTTGGAGCATCAAGCTCCACCATCGTCCTACTGTTGCGTGCAGTAGACTCGCAGCGAGGATCACCATGAGGTCTGCAGGTGTCCTCACTAGCCTAAAAACTCGTACCACTGCCTCCAGCCAGTCCTCTGCTGCCTGGGGGTCCGTCTCTCCACAAAACCTGGGTGGTCGCTGGCGCTGAAACTCATGCAGTGCGCTGAGGTGACGTGCATCGTCAGCGGCTGGTACTGGAAGCATCGGTGGCTCGACGGGTAGAGCTACCACTGGTGCCACTGCTGACAAAGGGCCCTGCACCGAGGCCTCGTCGCTCGGTGGGCTGTCGTCACACTCAGCTCTCGGAACCCTAGCTGGCTGCCGTCGTGGGGCCATCCTGAAAAGGAAACTGGTGCGCCACGGTCAGAAAAGTATACCTGGTGAGCTGATATAAGTAATCGCAAAGAAAACTTTGAAACACACATGCAATCAATGTTTTCTTGCATTAAGTCGGAAATCAGAAGTCAGGGTCCTGGTGTACGGATACGTCGGCCACCACACCAACACTGGACTCCCTGGACTGATAACCACACTCAATACGCTAAACATTATTTTTTCACATAGAAAAGATCAGATTTCGCGGTAGAAACGAACTGCTCTGATACCAATTTGTCACGACCCGCCCTCGGGGTCCGTGCCGTGACTACCCCAAGCCCGCCTTCCATAGGCCAGGGGCTGTCGACTAGCACCAAGGCGTAAATCCCGGTAAAAAGGGAAGGCATTTCCTTTGTAAAGTAAACAAGCACCACAGAGTAAGCAAGCGGAAAAGTAAACACTAAGTAAGAACAGAGTACAACTGAAGTGCGGAAAAGTAAATGGGCCAGTATACAAACCCAAACTGAAAGTAAAGTACAACTCGAAAGGGAAAACAGCAACTGTAAAGTAAAAGCCGCCACACCGAGTTGTCCACTGAAAATCCCACCTGAAGGGTGGGTACAGATAGCTCCACTACTCCTCGGGTCTCGTCGTCCGCTCCGAACACGTCCCGCCCATTGGTCCACCTCCAGGTACTGTCCTGCTCTGCAAGCCTCAGCCAAGATCAACGTTATCCGTCGTCTGCAACCAACACAACTTAGTGTAGGCATAGCCCGTGCAGGGGTGAGTATAAGCTACTCAGTAGGGACCCCAAGACCCCTGAAGGTCTCCCAAAATCCACAAAGGATAAACCAAAAAGGAAGATACAATCACGAAGTAACAACCGACACTGCTTAGGTATATGCCCATACATATACCTAAGTCATCAATTCCCAAAACTCTCCAACCTCCGAGCCCAAGTACAACTTAGTCCACACAGGAAAGTAAACGTATTCCACACAGGAAAGAAAAACGAAATCCACACAGGATAGCACAACTCAATCCACACAGGAAAGCAACAGGATTCAGCTCACACAAGTATACTTCTTCAAAGGACGATAAAGATGATCTCTGATCCATCTAAGTCGTCGGACCCACGAAGGATCGATAGGTAACTAACCCCCACAAAGACCCACACAGGATCGGGCCCACACAGGACCTGTAGGCGCTGGTTCACACAGGACCGCTGAGCGCAATGATCCACACAGGATCGGACCCACACAGGATCGGGCCCACACAGGACCTGTAGCACTGATCCACGTAGGATCGTCGTCGTCGAATCAACCAAGGATCTCAGTACTGTCGTCGTCGCAGTCACAGTAGCAGTAGCAGTAGCAGTCACAGTCGCAGCCAGCACTAGGGTTCCCGCACACAGCAAGCTCGTTCGGGAGGGTCCGCTCCACGAGCCGAGAGGCTGATACATCAACTGTCACAAAGTCCAAAGTTGATGTATCCAAAAGTTCCGTATCGCCAACAGGAACTCAACGCAACAGACGACGTGTCGATCGGACGCCCGGTCTGAGAGTTATTGGCTTTTTTGTCCCAGGGGCCCGGTTGGTTTTTAAGGCAAAACCCACCTGACCGTACTCCACCTGCGTCCAAACCTCAGGCGGAGTATGCCAAAAGATCCGTCTCACTAAGAGGAACACAACAAAGCTGACGGCGCATCAATCGGACGTCCGTAGCTCAAGTTATGAGTGTTTCCGCTCCGAGGGCCCAGTTGGTTTCGTGTACGAACCAACCCGGCCGAACTCAAAGTATTCTGAAACTTTGAGTGCGATATACTTAATCGACCGTCTCGATCCAAGGATCGCATCACCGCTGACGGTTCATCGATCAGAGGTCCGTAGCTCAAGTTATGGCCAAAAGACTGAAATTGATTCGAAAACGGGGGGTCCGGGTCCGGGGCGACCCGGCCCGATCCCCCACTGGGTCGGCCCGAACCGGGTCGACCCGACCTGGGTCTGACCCGGCCCGGCCGGCGGCGCGGCAGCGTGGTCCGGCACGGCGGCGCGGCCTGGCGCCGCTCGGGTGCCGTGCGCGGGGGGCAGAGCCCCCGCCTCTCCATGCTGGCGGCGCGGCTGAAGTCGCGCCTTTGGAGAAAACCGACCCCCCTCGTGGGGGCCTGCCTTGAGGAAAACGGGGGGGCCGCCTGCCCCCCTTAATGAAACCGGCCCCCCTCTATAAGGGGGGCATTCAAGCTGGCCGGGGGAATTAAATTCCCCCGATTTTTCCCCTTCCGGCCGGCCCACCTGGCCGGCCGGTTTTTCTTCAACGGGACCGGCAAAGCCGGTCCCCTTTCCGGATTCCGACGACGGCGGCCCGGCTAGCCGCCGGTCTTCCCGTTCCGCCGCGGCCCGGAACCGGCCGCGGCCTTCGTCGTCAGGCGCGGTGCGACGGCACCGCGCCCCTCCGCCGCGGCCCCCCTCCGGCCGCGGTGCCTTCGGTTTCCTTCAATGCGGCGCGACGGCGTCGCGTTCTTGATAAACATTCCGTTGCGCGGTGCGACGGCACCGCGCAATTATAGCCTTGCGATTCCCACGTGGTGCGACGGCACCACGCCATCTCATTAATCTGCAAGGAAATAATATTCAAGAACAGAGGAGGGGGGATTAGGCCCTGTTTGTGGGGTCCCCCCCCTCTCGTTAGTCGATAACACTTAACAATTATCCTCACGTTTGTCATTCTAGAACCAAGAACGAGAATAAATAAATAATCCACAACAAACCCCTACCTCGGTTTCAAGTACGATGTTCGTCAACGACCCGCGGAAGACAGCGTCGCGGAGGTCGGGCGTCGCGGTAATTTTTAGTCAATTCTGTTGACGAAGAGGTACGTCCGAAGAGGTATGTCGTTGGTGAATCTTCGTAAGCCGACGAAGGAAGTCCGAGGAGGAAGCGGCGTTCCCTTTCGTTGACATGGAAGGCGTCTTCGTTCTTCGGAAACAACCGGCTACGAAGAAGAGAGGAGCGGCGTTCTTTGTTGGAGCTCAAAGGTTCTTCGCGTTCTTCGTCAAAGTTGAAGAAGAAGATGGAGCTCCCTAATCCTCTCAAGATGGCTAAACAAAATAAAATATGCTAAGGATTATTTTATTTACCCAAACATCAACTTGAATTTCAAAGGTTTGAAATTCAAAACAACCCACCTTCATTAATAAACCAAGTTGTCAAACATTATTTAAAGGGGGTTATAGGGGAGTTTTGAGAGAGGATGAGGATTTGGGGTTCGTGTGGGCCCCACCACACTTAATCCTCCCAAGGGAGGTTAAGTGGATGTGGGTCCCACCTTTAAATCCATTTGGGAGAAGTTAACCAACAAAATAAAAATAAAATGTGTTTCCACGTTTTTATTTAACTTCTTATAATTTCTCCCAAAAACTAACTTTCGTCCCGCATAAAACGCAACTTCGGAAAAGGTCTCCTTAAGAGAATATCGGCACTGCGAGTTCATCGGTGTCCTCGGATTTCAATTCCGAGCACTGGATCAAAAGTTAGAAATTCCCGCTCGTTCGTTCACTGAACGTACCCGAACCAAACTTCGGAAATTAATTCCGAGCACTCCGGGCCTCGGAATCAGGTGCCGTCAGAAACCGCGCTCTTGTAAAATTCCAAAGAAAATTAAGAAAAAATTTCCCTTGAATTTTACGGGTCTTTACATGACTTCCTATTATGGAATAATTTTTGGTATTTATAAAAATGTCACTCCTCTTCAATTTTAAAAGAGAACATGTCCTCAATTCTACATACCTATTAATCCATTTTTAATTAAAATAATAATTCCATATTCTCCCCAAAATATCCCTATATTCTTTAAATATATGTTAGTCTTATAAATATACCAACACTGGGGTCATTAATAAGAGATAAAAAAGTTGTTTGTCTAAGAGAAGGTAATTATTTTCACTATACTTTTTTTTCTTCTTATCTTACCACCTTTATTCATTTATTAATAATTAAAATATAATAACACTAGTATTTAAAATATACATATATGTTATTATGCTTATGAATAACCTATATTCATCTCCTTTTTCATCAAATTGGAAACAAAAACATCAATCATGGGTATGGTGGACTCTCACCTCGCAAACCGATGTAATTCATTTTCCATTACCACATCTCACAGATTGATATAATGATGGATTAGAAGTATATATTTATATATAATTTAGTAAATAAATGTACTTATTTAATTATAAAATCACATATTCCTTCTTAATCTCCATTCCATGGTATTATGATAACATCGCTCATGTCTGCAGATGACTACAACCTTTCAAAGTTATGTGATCCGTATTTCACTTACTCTTTACATGAAAGGTAATAATGATAAATTTAATAAAAACAAGTGATATATATTAAATAATTATTATTATTCAAATTTTAATTATTTTTTAACTTTCTTAGATTTTATCAATTAAAAATGTAAATAAACTTCATGCATGCGTACGACCTACTGTCTCCATGAATGAGGTAATCCATTTTTTCATGTCTAACCTTTATGGGTGACTTTAAGTATGAATATAATAAAAATATAAGATATTTATATCATATTTTAATTTATAGAGGTTATTTAACCATGAAAATTTAAAAGGATCAAAACTATCAAACCAAAACTTACGTGAAAAAGAAAGCAGATAGTACCGGATTTTGTTATTTTAACAATGAATTATTAATAAACATATGACAAAAGGTTATAGCTAAATAATATATGGAATGATATATATTTTTATGGTTATATAACATGTGTATTATAATCCAATATTTATTATAAAAAATGTTCAAACATGTATGAATCAATTCGAAACTTGAGGTAAGGGATTTATAATTAAACTTTTATTTTTGGGATACATATCCCATATTCACCACTCATCAATTATTTGTGGTTTATTTAAATGACATTTAAAATTTTATATCATGAAAATAAATATTTTAATGATATTTAATGTTTCATTTGATATTATTATTTCATGGTGCTTATGATTCATACGTTACCAAAGTGGTAAGGGATTCTCATCGGACATTTATTTATGTGAGACACATGCCCTTCTCAACACTTGTTTCTTTCAACCATTGTATATATTAACCATGAAGGAATTTTAAGATTTTTACACTTAAAATTATGAAAAATACACATCCATACATTTTTATTTCTTTTATTGGTCTTACGATTCAAAAAGATAAAAGTGGTAAATGTTTTATGTTACAATCTCATTGTTTATCCAGATTATTTATGATTAAGTTTCAGATAATGAAATCTTATGATATACCTCTCAAGAAAGTAATATATTTTTTAGACCATGTTTATTTCTAGATAATACATGTTCTAATTTTACATTCCTCTCTTAAATTTTTAAAGAAACCAAAATAATGTTTTTAAAGGAAAAAACGACTTTATTTCTCTCTTATATCGAAAATCCTCTCTCTTTTGTGACCATGTTTTCTAAAAAACATTTCAACGATATTTTATTAATTCTATAGAAATTATTTAAATCCATTTTTATCCATGTTTTAGTTTTTTTAAAACTCCTTAAAAACAATATTCTTATCAATTACCAACCAGTGTAGTTTGGCTTTTTACTGAAAATTTGGAAGGAATATTTGTTTTAACTTACACGGTATGAATTTGATTTTTTACTATGATGACCACTCATTTATTTGAATATCACATTTTATGTTTTCCAGATTATTTTAAAATTAAATTATTTTTTCAATATTTGATATTTTATTAGATTTTAAATAAGTGATTTAAAAATAAAAATGATATTTTCCTTAATAATGTTTTAATGATCTTTTTATGGAATTACATTCATCAACGACAACAACCTTATATGCTCATTTTATTTTACTAGGGATACGATCCAATGATACCATACTTATTCTTTATATAGATGGATTATATTTATTCAGAAATTATTTTTATTGAACCTATTTCTCTTCTATAGTTTATTCGATGACGTTATGGTGAAATGTTTATGAAACCTATTTCTTTTCCATGAGTTATTCTATGATGAAATTTTTTTGAAACCCATTTTTTCCATGGATTATGTTACGATAAATGTTTTATGATATTTTGGAGAACATATTTATTATTTTAATAATTTTATGGTTTAGTCCTATATCTACCTCCAATGCATTGGGTAATGATTAATATCTTATGAGGTAAATAAGACTGGAATGGAGAGTGAACCAAATTTAGTAAGGGATTTTCTCAACTATGATAGTCTTTAGAATTAATATTGATTAATATAATGGTTTAGGTACTGATCCTTGTCCGCTATAATAGTGTTTTAAGTAATCCTTTATTATTAAGAAAATGATTTTCTATGTTTATGTGTATGATAAAAAACTATATATTATGCTAATATTATCCTCTACTGAATCATATTCTTTGATTTCTTTATGATTCAGTATTATTAATTTCAAATTTTTATGACATGATTTAATATTTTGAACTATGATATGTGTGTTATGGTTTTAAAATGGTAATAACACATTATAATACCCTTATGGTCATGTTATGTTTAAGGGATCATTTATATATCCCTTGTTTACCCATACAGAGCATCTAAGATCACTCTATTTATGTTTCCTTTCCCTAGGTTAAGAAGAATAGTTTTATATAGGGTATGTGTGATAATAATACTAAATTTGATGATATTTGTGGTAAATATTGAAGATATTTAATAAAATAATAATATTGTATTTATAATCTCCAAAGACAATGAACATTTACGGTCATTTAGTGTGAATTCATGTAAGACATTGAATATACTTTTAAAAATATGTAATGTTTATATATAAAAATCATGGTTTTCTATAGTTGGTATAAGAATATAGGTTTAGCCAAAAAAAAATTCTTTAGGATTAGAGACCATTTGTGAAATTACTAAGGAAAAATCTATGTATAGGATAACATCCTAAATTTCTAGTATGAAGAGATTACTTGGTTTTCCTAGTAATAAATCCTTAAATGGATACTGCAAGTGGATGTGGTTTTGAAATAGATAAATCATGGGGCTATAACCCCAAAAGTTGTTGTTCGAGTAAATATCATATATCATTGTAGTGCACAGTGAGTGTGAACTTACTACTGACCTAGTTTGACACAGATGACGGATATACTTGGGTTAATTCACATTTTCTTTACAAACCATTATGAAGGATTTGAATAAAATTTAATGATGGATAACCTAGTATAAACCTAAGGTGTCATAGGATGAAAATAATGTGACATGGTTGAAAAATCCTATAATTGTTTCATGATTATCTGGATTTCCATTATGATTATTATTTCTCAGGCTATGTTTTATGGTTTTAGTTAATGAGTGGAACCCAAAGGAATCATGTTAATATTAAATTTGAGAAAATTTATGGGCATTAAAGGCACCTAAAATCGGATGACGAATGGAGTGAAAAATATTGTAATAATAAAAACTCAGTTATCAAAATATAGGATTAATGACATACACCTTAGTCATTTCTTAGACTCGACAATGAAGAGAATGATAGATTTTTCTAAGAGATTGGGTGGTGGATAAATATAGGAAATACAACTCAATTTTATTCATGTTATAAATTTGAAAAGAGACAACACATACACAACATAAAAGGAAGGGGATGTTTATTCTTTGTGGAAATAATTTTCATAGAGAAACAAATTTCTAAGGTGTTTAATGTATTATGTATGGGAAACATGGAATTCTCCAAGTCAATTTCATAATACAAGAGTTAGCTAGAGAAAAATTAAGGACCTATTCCATAAAATTAAATGAGGTACAAGTATTGAAGTGTTTATTTTTTTGGACTTGAGAACTATGTTGAATAATTGTGTTTTTATCAATATTATTTAGAATATCAAAGGATTGTTTTAATTTTTGTAAGAATAAATGTATTCATGTAAGTTTAAAATAAGAGTTATGGATAAAATCATTTATTTATGAGTTTAAGGATGATCATAAATTAAAATTCCTAGTTACCTCTTTTTAGGTTTACTGTTATGGGATTTTATCAAAATTAAGGATATTCTGGGAGACATTTATAGAAATACAACCCTTTAGTTTAGTATAAATTCTAGTGAAAAATTTATTTGAGGAGGAAATAAATTACATTTTGTGGAAATAATTTTAAAGGTATTGGTAACCATTAAGGATTATCTTATCATTGATGTTTATTTAGTTATGGGTTATTACAATTTGAGAACGTTATAGGAATTATATTGATATTTTTCAGTTAAAAGGACAACCCACATATCTGGTGACAAATTATTGCATCTAGTAAGGACTCGAGGAATGAATCCCCAACCTAAGGATTAAAAAAGATTAGTTCCTACCATAGGACTATGTGATGTCCTAGGTATTATTATAGGGTTTTTACTTAATGTATTTTGAAGATAAATATTATATTAATTTTGGTTAACATATTATGGTATCAAATCTTTTGATTTTTTATGGTTTTGAGGTGATTAATGATATTTTGGAAACTATTTATTTTAGTTGATGTGTTTTTAACCCTTAGTAATAATTATTTAATAAGAATAAAAATAAAATTTTAAATTATGAGGTTATTTATGATTTAGGGTTATTTATTTATGGAATGATTTAAAGTTAAATGTTGGATTTTGAGATTAATAAGTAAGTGTATTAATTTTGGGGAATACTTTATATTGTTAAAACGTTTTTTCTTTGGGTTCATATCTAAAAGATGAATATTTTTTATCCTTTTGTGTATTATGTGATTTATTAGAAGTTGGTTTTAGAGCTTCAGAAATGAAAAATACATCTTGAATACTCATTATCTCAAGGAAATTATATGAATGTAGTGTAAATTGATTAAAGGATGAAATTACACATATCAAGTAATTTCACTCAATTATCTTAAACTATATGGTAAAATAATCCCCTAACACTAATAAAGGGATCTGGACGTGAATATTTTATTCATTTTTGATAAATCGATGGTCTCTCCTCTCTAAAAGAAAAAAAGTATATGGTTATCTACTAAATGAATCTTCTTTAAAAAAATCACTTCACAAATATGTTCTAATTTTGTGGAATTAAAGTTTTTTATTCTAAAAAACCTATGTATTTCCCTTTTTAAGAGGAATTTTTATTAACCCTCTTTATGATTTTGGTTTTCCACAAAATAATTATCAAGTATCAAACACTTGATTTTCGAGGACAAGTTCAAAATATAGGGAAAAAATTTATTTAAGGGGGTATAATATAACACCCTTATATAATATGATATTTATATATTTTAGAAAAAAAATTATTTTCTTCGATAGTTTTTTCGAAACATAACACTGAGTTTAAACAAACCACAATATGCAAATAAAATATTATTATTTAATGAAATTATTATAAACTAGCCCTTAAATTAGTGAGTATGAATAGAAATTAATAAATTATGAAAATTATATGGTTTAAAAATGAATAAATTAAATTATTTTGTTATCAATTAATTATAACTTAAACTTGAATTCATTTGAAAGTAAAACAAATATGTTTTTGAAAAGTCAATTTTTATAAACAAAATGTGTTTTAATCTTAATAAATTAAATTAATATTTATTGGTGAATGATTTTAATGAAAACTATATATTATATATTTATTAAATATTTTTTTCAATCATATATCATTTTACTAGGCATGATATAAGAATAAATCTAGTTTTATTCTTAAAAAATGTATTTCTCTATAAAATTGTTTGATCACATTTTGCATTATTATTTTGAAATAATTTTTTTAAAAATTATAATATTTATTCAAAAAAATGAAATTAATTTTTATATTCATTATTTAAAAATTATATTATATGTATTTATTGATAATTTTATAAAAAGAATAATTTTTTGATGAATAGTGAAAAATACTGCTTTTTACTAATTTTTTTAAATGCTTAATGTAATTTAATTATAATTAATTATAATATTGTAAAAATAAATTATTTAAATGAAATTTATATATTATATATCTAAAAATATTAATTTTAAACCATATAATTATGATCATCTTTCATATAGTTTATGTTGTATCATCTTATTCTTGAAAAATGCATTCTTGAAAAATCGTTTTTCAACACATTTTATAGGTTTATATTTAAATTAAATTCTACCAGTTATGTGAATTGAATTTTATAAAATTTATTCCTTATTTTTAATCATAATAATTAACATTTTATAATATTGTCAACTTTATTTTTTATATAATGAATAATAAAAACATTAAAATAATTGTTCCCACGGTTAAGGGTAAAACAAGTTTACTAGGGGTTAAACTATAGGGATAAGTTATAATAACCAAATCAAGTTTTCTAATTTCTATTTTTATACATATTTTCACTATATCATATAATTCTTAGAATGATCCCATTTATGAGTCGTATGACTGTGATTATGACCTTTGTAATAATTTAATTAAACAAAGGGACAAAATGTCAGCCTTTTACTTTTAAAATATCTTATGTGTTCACAAAAGAATAAAAATGATGTATTTTCAGTTAAAAATATTAAAATTAATGATAAATAATATTTTTATCATGATTATTTATTCAAAAAAATTATTGATGAAATAATCACCTTAAATTCTTAGGTAATGCCAACATAGAATTTATTTAATTAGAATGAAAATAAAATAAATGATTTTAAAAATATTAAAAGTAATAAAATTGAGTGACATAATATGTTACATTAAATATATGGATAAATAAAACATTTTATATAAGTTTTATAAGAATATATTCTAATTCCCACTTTATCTTGATATTTTTAAAGTAAAATTAAATGAATATAGTCAAAATTGATAATAATGTTATTTTTTATAAAATAATATTTTGTTAAAATATTTAAATTGTCCAAAAATCCTATAAATTTTTATGTGATTGTAATATTTCTAAATCTATAAACAATATTCAATTCATGTACCAATTTTTCTTTTATATTATCTATATTGATCCATATATAGTAAAACAAATACTGCAATTTGGGTGAAAATGGGGTTTTGTGATTCACATGTTCCCATGTAAATTTAATTTTACACACACATAGAAATTTTATTTGATAAATTGGAATTAATATTTAGAATTACCGATTCCAAATTATCTAATTTTTCACATTTTATTTTTTAGATTAAGGGCTAAATTACCTAGGAAAATAAATAAAACAACTAATTACTGTAGTGGAAACTAAAATGGTAAAAGAGAGAAACCTTATAGGTTAAATAATAAAATGTTTTAAGATGATTATTTTTTAATATGGGGATGTTTATTGACCATATTACACCTATTATACATTATTTATCAATTTTTGAGTCAGTTGGTTTGATAATGACTTCCCATTATTGAATAGTTTTCGATATATACAAAAGTTTCACTCATCCACAATTATAGAAGGTAACCACCTAACATCACTTATAAATACCTATTAACCCAATTTAATTGACCAAAACAAACCAAATAATATTAATAAAATCCTTATACACGTTCTAGATCTATTTTTATTCCCGAAATACCATCCCCAGATTCATTAATAAGAGACTCAAAGGAAGCTGTTCGAAGTGAAGGTAATGTCTCCACTAAGCTCATTCTTTTTTACTTATTTTATTAACACCTTCATTAATGTATTAATAATTCTTATATATTTAAAAAATAAAAAATAATTATATTTTAATATGTATATGGAATAATCTATATTCATCTCCCCATCAATCAAATGGGTACAAAATCATCGATCGTGTGTACGGATGACTACTGCCTTTCGAACCGATGTAATTTGTTTTCCATCACCGCTACTCATGTATTGATATACTGATGGATTAAAAATAATTATATGATATTTATGATATAAATATTATAAATTAATTTTAATATAACATAATCCTTCTTACTCTTCATTCCATGGGAATATGATAAAACTGCTCCTGTGTATAGTGGATTACCACCTCGCGAAGTGATGTGATTCACTTTTCACATATTCGATACATGGATGGTAAAAAGGATAAATTTTACTAAAATTTTCAAAATATATGAAATTATAATTTTTCTTTATTTTTTAATTATTATTTACCTTTATTTTGTTCCATCTGTTAAAAAATCGAAATAGTGTTCATGCGTACTAACGACATAATCGTCTCCATGAACGGTGTAATCCATTTATCTATCTCCAACATCTATGTGTGACTCTAGGTATATAATGAATATTTAATATATTTAAATTATTATTCACCTTATGTAGGTTATATAACCATGAAAATATTACAAGTACTAAATCAAACATGAAAAATGAAGTAGATAGTACACAAAATAGTAATTTTAATAAATAATTATCAATAAACACGTGATAAAAGGTTTTTAGTTATTTATATATGGTATTATATATATAATTATGGTTTCATAATAGGTTTATTAAAATCCTATATTTATTATATATATGGTTTTAATTATTACGAAAATTTCCAATATTTGAGTTAAGGGATTTCTGTTCTCACATTTATTTAAGGGATCCTTATTCTATATTCACGACTCATTTATTTTTTATGGTGTATATAATACTGATTTAAAATGTTATACCATTACTAAAATTATTTTAATGGTGTTTAAAGTTTCATTTGATAATAATATTTCATGTATCATAGGATTCAAAAGACACTAAAGTTGTAAGGGATTTATGTCACACTTTTATTTCTGTGAGAAATATACCATATTCATCACTTGTTTCATTTATGTGGTGTATAATACGTCCATGAATGTAGTTTATGATTATTATCTTGAAAATTATGGGATATAAATATCCATATAAGGTTATTTATTTAATATGTATTATGATTCAAAATCTTTCAAAGTGGTAAAATTTTTATGTTATAATAACCTTGTTTATCAAGTTTTTTATGATTATGTTTCTGGTGATGAAATATTTAGATATTATTATCATTAAACTAACATATTTTATTATCCCTTATTTTTTTTTGTAGAATATGTTTTTTCATTTCATTTATCCTATTAAAGGATTAAATATACCAAAATAATGATTTTAATAGTAATCAATTTTATTCTCTCTTCGGTTCAAAACAAATTCTATTCCATGATCATGTTTTCTAAAAACAATTCATGTAAAATTTTATTTTATTATTAAACAAAGATTTTTTTATAGTAACTTTTACCCATTTCTCAATTTATACAAATTTTTTTAAAAGGAATATTATTGTCACTTTTAAGACAAGGTAATTGTACTTTTTAACAAAAACATGAATGGAATTTTTGTTTTATCATACATGGTGTGAAATGAATTTTTCACCATCATGACTAGTAAATTATATGATGATTAATTTATAATATTTTTTTAAATATTCAAAGAAAACTTTTTTTAATATTTTTGAATATTTTATATTTTAAATAATTGACTTCAAAATGAAAAATGATATTTTACTCGAGAATGTTTTAATGATATTCTTATGGATTTTTTATTCATCAATAATGAAAATCATTTGGTTTTATTTTGTTTTACTAAGGATATTATCCAATGAAACCGTCATTATTATTTATCTACATAGTTTATTTTTATACTGACTAGATTTTTATGAAACTGGTTTCTTTTCTATTGGTTATACTATAATGAAATGATTATGTAACCCATTTCATTTCTCTAGGTTATGTTATGATGAAATGTTTATGAAACCCATATCTTTTCATGGGTTCTAATATGATTAATTTATTATGATCTTGTGTCTCACATGTAAATTATTTTCATTATGTGATGGGTGGATCATATATATCCCTCCAATTAATTGGGTAATGATTGATATCTCATGATATAAACAAGACTGAAATGGGGAATGAATCGAGTTCTATAAGGGACCCTTTCCAATATTATATAATTGGGAGTGAACCTTGAATAATATAATGGTTTAAGGGGTGAACCCAATAAACTATGATAGTCTTCAAAGTAATCCTTGGCTACTATAAAATGATTTTCTATGTTTATGTGTATGCTATAAATTTACTCATTTTTTCAATTTTATTATCTCATGGCTCAAGTTCTTTAATTTATTTAAGATTCATCTGTTATGATCTACCAATATTAATTCCATGATTCGTGATTTTGAATTATGATATATATGGTATCAGTTTAAAATGTTAATTGCATGTTCGAATTCCCTTATAATCACGTAATGTTAGTGTAATATTTGATATCTCCCTTTTTTACTCTTACTGATCATCTAAGCTCAATTTTTCTTATATTTCCTTTCCTCAAATTATGAATAAATATTTTAAGTAGTTTATATAAAATAAAAATACAATGTTGGAAGATAAATATGGGAGATATTGAAGATCTCTCATGAAAAAAAAGATTGGGTTTCTAGATTCTAATCACACTAATCCTTTATGGTCCTCAAGTATGTATTTATGTAATGTATTGAATATTATTTGTAATATATGTAGTATTTTCTCTTAAAAAAACAGGGCACTATAATTATTAGGGTTATTACTTCCCTATTTCTACATGTTATGGGTCCCATATATATTTTAGACAAGTAGGGATTGAACTCCCCCATATTATATAGGGTGTGGGTCCTCTATCTATGAGTTAGTACACCCCAATATTGAGTTTATGAAATGTGTGGGTGCTTCATCGGAGTAGTACTCCCTTAGATGTTACACACAATGGAAATGTGTGGATCCTCCAACTCATTATTTAGAGGTTTCATGAGATGAATAGTAAGGAGATAGTTATCCCTCTGCTGTGAAACAAAGTATCAAGGATTATACCCTTTAATTTGTATTTTATGAGGTTTCATGGGGTGTTTAGAATTAATGGTGAGAACTTTGGATTAGTGGGTGCACTATTCATTCTTATTTTTCTATAAATATGGATATCACTATTCTATCATCACCTGTTTTTCATTTGATCATATCTGATGTTGGGTTTTTCTACAATATTTTCTTATGGGTTGAGATGACTATTTATTTTTTTTTCTTCTACTTATTTGTCTTCCAAAAATATTACTGGGTATTTATATACTCACTCCTACATTGTATTATCTCTTATGTGTTGTGTACTATGCAGTTTTTAAGTAGATAGAAGGTGGAATTAGTGTACTTGATATTAAAGTAGTATAGTATTGTTGAAGGTGTTGGATGTGTTCAGTGGTTTTCTTCAAAGAGTATGATATGAGATCTCTTCATTTTTACCTTTTCCAGTAGTTTTTAGGTTGGGATCTCATCTCTAGTTGGGTGTGTATTTTTTAACCTATTTTATTTTCTATTACCTTTATTACACTTTGATTTATTTTATTGGAGGTTATTAAATATATTTTTTACACCCAAGTTTTTTAGTATTCTTTTAAACCAGTATAATATTTCATGGATTTGTGTGAGTGTGAGAGTATTGGTAAATTAGGATAAGGACTCCAATTAAAGTTATATTCCTACTAGGTTCTATTTTTCTCGTCCCTGGCCCATTATAAGTGACATTGGGGTGTCACCCTTGGCTTACTTCCAACCTAGGTTGGGTCTTAGTTAGTTGGTACATTATAAAGTGGTATCAAAGGTGGTTTTTCCTTGAGTTAGTTTTTGGATCAATAAATGTTGTTATATTTTGTGTGATTACTTAGGGAAACAATGCTAGAGTATCTCAAGCTCAGAACATAGGCTAGGAAACCAAATTTTGGTGTGGTGGTTGATGTATCCATACACTAGGACTCTATCTACATTCTAGTGGACTCAAAATTCCGAGGTATCAGTTTCATGGAACCATTGGAATATAAATCATCTAGGATTAGCTATTCTGACAATCTTTTCGTTCATGAGTTATATCCCCAAATATGGTCATGTAACTATGGAATTATATGTTAACTTTTAGGATATATCTATGATGAAAGAAAGACACAATGCTGATACAGGGTCATGAGGGCGACCAATTTTGTTAGGATAGCCCAGTGATAGGTTTTTATGATAGATAATTTATTATGAAGACTCTATTTCAAGAGCCATTTTTTTGTGATGGTTTCACTTTTTAGGTAGTGAGAATCATTTACACCCATTGATAAGTGAGGGGATCCACCCCTAGTGAGATAGTTTGATGTTTCACACTAAATATTTCATTTATTCGGTATAATATTTATAATGATAATGAACATATATTGATTGTTATTTAATAATTATAGGATTATGTGACACCTAGATTATAGGGTAAGATAGACCCACATGCATTAGCGGTTTTATTGGATTTTTTTTGTTTTTTTCTTTTCTTTTATGTAACTCCACCTTAATTTATGGTCTCACATACAACTAGACTCGTTTAATAGTTAGAAATAAGGTGTTGGGGGTTTGGTAAATCATTAACTTTATGCTGAGATACTCTATTGTGTAGATTTTGAGTGTCTATTCTTCAATTTGTTTTTATCCTTCTATGAATCCCCTGAATTAGGTACATGGGATTTTTAAGTAGGCTTGGTATATAGATGGATTCCTGGGAAGAGAGTGTTTGAGACTAGATCTGGTGGTGAACATTAAGGGGTTGAGTCATATATTATTTATAAATAGTGTTATTCATTAGGGTGGTGACATAGGAGGCATTCTTCAGTCTCGACTCAGACACGGGGATCTACAACATACAAATATAATGATAGACTTAGTAATCTTGAAGGTAATTCAGCTCATTGGTCTTGTATAAAACTAATAAATCTAGTACATGGGAGATGATATTCCTATTACAAGTAAGTTTATATTACTCATAATTTCCTGACCTATCGTGTTGTAGTGGGAGGATAAATAGCTAATACTTTCAATTTAGGAGTTCCAAAAATGGTATGAGGTATGGTATATGTCCCTTTTTCTTTTTTATTGTGTTATTTTTCATTATCATAACTCCCTATTTTATTTTATATCCCTAGTGATGAGATTAATTTTCAATTGGGGACTCCCACCATTCCTCCCTTCTGGCAGACAATGTGAGTTATCTCCAATTGGGGAGAGTTTCTCATGAGACCTCTTGAGTAAGACCCAACCTGGTTTATTGGTGGTCATATTATTATGAATTATTTAGGCGAATTCATGGAATTTATGGTTCCCAATTCTTGTAATGTGTGGTAAGTCCTTGAGCATTCAAGGAAGAGGTATGCTTCCCCCACGAAGATGTATTATCTACGATATGATTTAAAGTTGTGCAGCTGAGTCAGTGCCACAAAAATCTGACAATGTCATGGTGTGTGGGATTAGTTTATATGATTAATATGTCTAAGATAATTTTTTTACCTCAAGGGTATCAATTAAAACCATTATTATGGACACTAGAGGGTGGGTGTAATGGTAGATTCAATCTGTGGAGCCTTATGACTCGAAGGCACCTTGGTGATCTGAGGTATGACCTATGACTTCTCTAAATTATCAATATTTTTTATAGACTTTAGAACAAGTTGTTCCTTGATCTATATATCCTTTTTATAGACATAGATCTTCTCATTAGATCTTTATCCCACAATCTATGGATAATGGTTTTAATAGAGAGTGATTGTTCTATATAACACATTTTCAACAATGCAACATGGTGGATCTAGTGTCATTTCTGAAAAAGGAAAACAAGGTTTTGGGGGACTTGTTTTTACTATTATCACCTAAATTAGGTAATGATCAAGATAAGTTACCCCTTCCTAAGGATTGATTACCTTTAAAACCAGTTAAAAGTTGCGAGTTTGTTTTTATTGTTTGATCTCAGGTCTAACTACCATCAGCTGAGGGTTCATGGGGATGATAACTTTAAAATTAAATTCTAATGTCCGTAAGATCATTATGAGTTATTGGTTATTCATTTTGGTGGGACTAATTCACCTAATGAGTTTCTGTCTATTATAAACTGAATCTTCCAGCCATACCTAGACCAGTTTACAGTTGTCTTTGTCAATGATATTCTCATTTTATCTACATATAAGGAGGATCTTAAAGATCATTTTAGGGAGTTTCTAGAATTACTCTGGGAGAACCCGTTATAAAATAATATCTTGAATTGTTAATTTTGGATATGATATGTTCACTTTTTTGGGGAATGATATCTCTAATCATGGTGTATTTTTGGGCCAATAATTGTTTTTTATAGTACTTTATTGTGTGCCACTCAATTGGAATGATATAGGTGATGAGTTTTTCTGTGTTTTATACTGTACTATTATAGGTATGTGATGGAACCTTTCCTAGAATAGCATCCCATTTTTTATAACAAAAAAGGTAAACTGATTTCTTGGCCTCATTAGTATTGAATCTTTTAAGGAGCTGAGGGATAGATTAATCAGTACCCTTGTGTTGAGGCTCCTAAAGGAGGGAGTAAAGTACATGGTATTTTACAGTTCCTCCTTAGATGGGTTCGAGTGTGAGTTGATATAGAGTAATGAAATGATTTCTTATGGTTAAAGGAATATTTGAACCAATGGATAGAACTATGCAAAACATGACTTCATTTTGGTAGTGGTAATATTTCCCATGAATATATAGAGGTGGTATCTTCTAGATGAGTGTTTCATTTTTTTCATACCACTAAAGTCTTAGGCACATATTCACCCATATATATCTTAACCTAAGATAGTTACATTGGTTGGACTGATTTATGGACTATTACATCAATATACTATATACTTTAGGGAAGGGAAATGCAGTGGTAGATTCCATTAGTAGAAAATACCATTATCAATTGATAGAGGAGGCTTCCAAGTAGTTTGTCTCATTTTACCTATCTCTGGTAGAGGATAGGGGTGAAACTTATCATTAGTCAATGGTAGTTGATCCACCAATTATATAGTGTGTGAGATATCATCAGTTAAGAAATGATGACTGCAAATTTTTACATGACCATATATCCTTAGAAGATTCACCATATGGATTTTTCGAAGGAGTTGAGTGCACCATAATTTTTATAAAAAGGATAATAGTTCTAGTCACATTTTTTGGAGTGGTTTTGAGAGAGTATCAAACCTTCCCCCTTGGATATACATCCTAGTGGGTAAAATATGTACAAGAACCTTCAACGGTGGTTTTGGTGGGATGAAATAAGGATGAATGTTGTCATGTTTGTTTCTTTATGACGCACTCATCGGTAAGTAAAGGATGGATTGAAGGATCTAGAAGGTTTGACTCAACCTCATGAATCTTTTAATGGGATGTTGGATTTCATATAAATTGTTCTTAATGGAATTCCTCTTATAATGTTTGTCCAAAATGCTATCCGGGTGAATGTTGACTGAATTTCCAATTAGACACACTTCCTTACCATCTTAGTATAGATCTTGGTTGAGAGTTTGGAAAATTTGGACATGAATAATATCATTCAACTTCATGGGGTTCCCATGATGATCATATCAAACCATGATGCATGGTTTACACCCATATATTTTAGAAGGTAATAGTAGTATTTTGGGACCTAGTTAAGGATGAGTATAGTATTTCACCCCCATACAAGTGTCTAGTCTTAGCAGAAAATCATTGTTTTGGAAGGCATTCTAAGAGCTTGTGCATTGGACTTCATCTAGAGCAATGATTGTCACTTTTTACCAGTATAGTTTTCTTGTAATGATAGTTCGTAGTCTACTATTATAATGACACTATTCAAGGCCTTTCATGGGAGGCCATATAGGTTACCCATGTCGTGGAAAGTGATTAGTGAGACATCAATTGATGGGGCATAGTTTGTGTAGGAGATGATGGAGAAATTTTAGGTGGTTTTATTATATATGAGGACATCCCAAAGATAATATAAATATTGTGTGGTTAAATGTCATAGTACTTTGGAGTTTGATCAGGGATACAATATTTTTTTGATATTCACCCTCTAATAATGATTTTACATATTTGTCTAAGGAACCAATCTATCCTCAATTTTCATCTGGTCATTCTAGATCATATTGAGGGTTGTAAAAGTTTTATACCATTTGGAATTACCCCTAAAATTTACTTAACTGAATGACATCTTCCATGTGTTGTGACTAAGGAGATATGTGCCTGACCCATCATAAGTTAGTAACTTGGGTGAGATGAACATTGATGATGAAATTGCCTTCTCAAAATACATAGTGGAAATCAGGTAATGATATGAGAGGATCCTGGATGAACATAACATTCCCCTAGTTTAATTCTTCTAGTATCATGGGAATATGTAGGTGATATATTGTGAATGTGAGAACTAGAAGGGGGCTTAGTAACCCACATTTATGTAGGGATTACTTTTTTGGTAGAAGTCCTTAATAGAGGATAGATTATAATGACTAGATTTTTTTAGTTCATTTTTTTGAATATATATATTTACATATATTTACCTTGTAAATGGGGTTATCTTTGGGGCTTGTAGGACCCCATAATTAATAAATTAAAAATATAAATATATATTAAATCACTCAAATACATATTTTTAGAATAAATGGTTTCCCATTTTTAGGACGTTAAATGGGAAATATGAGTTGTAGTTGTTTCTGAAATGTTAGGTTTACCCTAGAAATGATATAAAGTTTTTCATCATTGAGTGTCCAGTTGAGGGTTGTCGTTGGTAGGTATGTTAGTTAAATTAAATAAATAATTGAATTAATTTTCATTAATTACATACATTAAATTCCATATATACATATATATATATATATATCATTACAAAAAAAATCTTAAGGATATATGTATAAACCTAGGAGACTAAATAGTAGGAGGTGGTGGAGGTTTTTTTTGGTGTTGATGGTCCAGGAACATTGATCGAAAAAAATAATTAAAGATAATCATGGGATGGATGATGAACATAGTGGGATCAACACCTTCTCCAATCGCATATATGTTCTTGAATAACGATCAAACATTCATTATGGCAAGGATCATTATTTTTCTATTTTTTTCCTCGGTTTAATTCAATGAGTATGAATTCCTTTTCTTTATATGGTTTGTTTTATATTTACAATATTCACATGTGACCAATTTTATATACCATTCTTGAACATATCTATTTATCATTGTTATGCCTATATTTCACACCCTTAGCTTCGACAATTTAGGGTTGTTAGCCATTATTACATAGGCCAATGATGATATAAACTTGTTATTATACTTCTCCCACCAATTTTTTATTTTGTTCTTCATCTTCATCCTATGAGGTCTTGATTTGAAATTATTGGACCTGATTTGATCATGATCTAACCCCAAAATAAATTGTGTATGCATGAAAGAGATGGAAATAATTATTTTTTGGATGGATCATGGCTTTTGTGGGATATAGGTGATGGCCTTGAGGATTGGGATCCTGAAAAATGGTAGACGAAATGCCATAATTCCAACCCAATAAACAGAGTTTCAATTTTAATCTATCAAGGGCTAGATATCATCAATTAGGGATGAATTCCATCATTTATGATAGATTTAAATGGTCAAATAGTGAGGATGGTTGTTGAAATGTAAGATCTGGTATGGATGTATAGAAAGGCTTCACTAAATGTAAAAAATAGTACATGATATTGTATATCCTAAAAGATCACATGCCATGTAGATTGGGTTCTCACGACGTCTATGGTTTCTACTAAGTTATGTATTGTACACCGTGTGTCTAGAACCACACACCTTGTAACCCTATCCAGGCAGCCAATCCATGTGTCGAAGGAACACACCCAGAACCCTTGGTAGATAGAAACACTCTATACCACTGATAAGAATGTTGTGAATATGTACATGGACAGTTGAGCTATGTATTGGGGCCACAAGCCAAGGATCCCAAGTGAGTAGACACATTTCTTTCCTTGAGGGGCATATCGTGTGAGTGTATGTAGACTGTTGGCCATTTAATTTGAGTACATTCCTAGGACCCAAGGTGTGTGTACATGTACATGTTGTGGGACCCTCTATACATGACATTTAGATCCACATGGCTGGTCAATCCATGTCTAGGCGAGGACACACCCAAGTGTCTAGGAGAAGTCACACACTAGGTGACCCTATGTGAATGTCATGTAAATTTTCTAGAAACATATTCCCTACATACCTAATTAATAAATAATCTATTTGGGCCTATGAATAGACTATCATGATTATTTTTCTGAATGGGATATGATTTTGGCCTTCATTTCAGCATCATTGGTCATATCCAAGATCATGTAAGTGTGATACTTATTTCAGCGATTCTAATTTGGTGGCAGTTTTTGGGTGTGATCATCAATGTGTTACAAGGTTAGGTACTCCCTTGAATCTCTAAGGTACATGCCCCCCATATAGTGTAAGTGTATATAGACCGTTGGTCCATTTAATTTGAGTACATTCCAAGGACCCAAGGTGTATATACATGTACATGTTTTGTGACCCTCTATACATGACATTTAGATCAACATGGCTGGTCAATCCATGTCTAGGCGAGGACACACCCATGTGTCTAGGTGAAGTCACACATTGGGAGACCTTATGTGAATGTCATGTAAAATTTCTAGAAACTTATTACATAGATACTTACTTATTCAATAATCTATTTGGGCATATGAAAAGACTATCAAGAGTATTTTTCTGAATGGGATATGATTTTGGCCTTCATTTTAACATCATAGGTCTGATCCTAGTTCATGTAAGTGTGATACTTATTTCAGTGATTCTTATTTGGTGGTAGTGCTTGGGTGTGATCATCAATGTGTTACAAGGTTCAGTACAACCTCTTATCTTTAGGGTACATGCCCCCCATATCATTTATATTGGTAGATACGGTACTCCCTCACATTGTAAAGGGAACAAGTCTTCTATCCGTGGAGTGGTACTCAATGTCCTTAAGCTGAGGTGGTGTGTGGTTCCTCGATTAGAGTATGGCCCCATCAACTGTGACAAATGGTGGCTATGTGAGGGTCGTCCATTGTAACACCTTGAGATTTTAAATTAAGAAAAATAGATTCATTAGTGTATACGACATGCTACAAAGAACTTAAGTAAACCAAAAAATATTAATATTTAAATATGAAAATTATAACCTGGTCATTTAATTGGTCATTATGAATAGGATGAAAAAAATTATGAAATATATATAATGTCCATAATCAATAAAAATTTATTGAATATTTTTTGGGAATTATGTTTTTAATTTTTTTTAAACACATTTTATTATTTAAAATACAGTTTCTCAGAAACGGTTTTTTTACAAAGAGATTACTATAATTAATTTCTGAAACATTTTAATAACGTTATTTGATAAAAAATTATTATATTTTAAATACTCATATCATAGTTATCTTCTTGTAAAATTTAGATATTTTTTTGAAAGGTTTGATTTTTTCAATCAATAAGGGAAACACTGATTTTGTTGAAAAATGTATTTTATTTCAAAGTACTTGTAAAGTAAAATTATATTATGGATTTATTTTTTAAACAATTTAGTTAATTTGAATTTAAAATTTTCTAAATATAGTGTTCTAAATGAATTTTATACTTCAATTTAGTATGAAAACATTTTTGAACTTAAAAGGCATTCTTCTAAAAATCAGTTTTCATTGCATTTTTCACACTTATATTAAAATCATTTTTTCTTAACTATAGGTATTGAATTTGATAAAAAATTCCACATTTAGAATCATGATTTTAAAATTTATAAAATATTCCTCTTTTATTTTTTGTCAATTTAAATAGTAATCATGGTAAAATTTATCACCTCAGTAAAGGATAAAATGGGTAAATAAATGTTAAAAAAAAGTGAATATGTTATAATTTTCCATTTAATTAATATTTAGAAGAAATTAATTCTAACCTTATCACCTAAATATTGAAATAGTTTTTTAATAGAAACTTTTCTATGAAAATTAATTATATCTTATTTAATGCAAAGAAACTTACAAAATTTTAGTCTATTATTTTAAAATATCCTTTATGTGTTAAAATAGAGATATAAGAAAGTTATTAATGAATATAAATTAGTTTTTTTAATAATTAAATCATATTAATTTTGGTAACTTATTTTTAATTTATAGTGATAAATTAATTACATTAAATTCTTACAAAATACTAATACATTATTTATTTAATTAATAGAAACATAAAATGAATGATTTTATAAGTATTAAACTTGATATAATTTGATTGATTTATAGTGTTACATGATTTTTTAGATAAATTAAACATATTATTTGTTCGTAAATGGATAATATTTTAACTACAACTTTTTATTTATTTCTTTCATGAAAAATTAAATTAATATTATCAACGATGAAATAAATTACATTATATTAAATTATTTAAAAATTAAAAATATCATACAAGAGGAAAAATAGGATACTATATGGATAAAATTTTATACCTTTTCCATTTTTATGTAACTAGTTACTTTATAAGTGAAATTTTAACCCTTTAATATTGAAAAATTTATTACTGTTGTTAAGGTTAACATGAGTCAACTAAGGGGTTAAACCAAACGATTGGGCTTAAAAACCAAGTAAAACGATCCAAAATTTATTTTTGTAATGGTGTTGGAACCAAATACTAACTCATATTTGAATATTTCTTCATTGAGAAGTAATTTTCTTAAGAATTACTTTATTATAATTCAATCATTTAAAAAATTCTAAAAGATTGCCTCACCTCAATTATATAATGGCGCCTATCCTTTCTCTACTCCACACCAATTTGAGCCTTATATATCAACCATACCCTACAAAAATAAATTATAAAATTATTTATCCACATTATAGAGGTTATTTTCTTCCAAAAATACCAACCCTTCCATTCTTAATAGAATATCTAATAAGTTCTTTCAAAGAAGATGTAATCACCTTAAGTGATCATTTTTCCTGTAATTATTATCTTACCTCATTTAAATCTGTTATATACATCCCAAAATAATAAATTTTGTATCCTAAATATATTTAAATATTAATATCTTCATTAAATAACTTTTACTCACCCTCTTTATATCTAATGGGAAGTGAAAGTATCAGTCATGCATACGTGTGAATACCGTCTCTACGTAGCGATACAAATCATTTTTTGACCACTATAGGGAATTGATTATTATTATTATGGTGTTAATGTTTATATATCAAACTTATGAGGTAATTATAATTTTATAATTATAATATCATATCTACATTCATTCCTTCCAATCTTTTGGGAATCAATAACGCCGCTCATGCGTACGTGTGGACTACCACTTCCATAAAGTAATGTGATTTTTTTTCATTTATATTTTACATGGATGGTAATAAGGATATTAGTAATTAATAAACAAGATTTATATGATATAATAATTAATTTTAATATTTAAATAATATTTAACTTTCTTTTTCTCGATCCTTTGAAAAGTGATATCATCGTTCATGCATATGTACGACCTACAATCTCCAGGAACTAAGTAATTCATCTTTCTATCTCTAAATTTTATAGATGAATATAAATATGTACATACTGAATATATATATAATTTATATTAAAATTAAAACTCTATATATGATGGAGTAAAGATCAATGTATAAGGATTAAAACCAACAAGCCAAAACATAAAAGAAAAATCAAGCAAATATCACCCAGAATAGTGATTTTAAAAAAGAATCATAAATAAATAGATGATAAAAGGTTAAAAGTGAAAAATATATGGTATGATATATATGATTATGGTTTGGGAATTGAATTATAATAAATTTTAATTTATTATATATTATTTTATAACACTTATGAGTAAAGTCAGACATGAGGCAAGTGATTTTCATCTCACATTTATTCCTATGAGACACATGTCATATTCACAACTTTTTTATTTTATGTGGTGTATTTACTTACCATGAATGTATTTTTTGATATTTTTATTAATTTAATGGGTATTTTCATTTCCATATAAGTTTAATTATTTCATTCCCCTTTCGATTCAAATGTTACTAAATTGGTAAAGAGTTTTATGTTACAATATCATTGTTTATCAATATGGTTTATGAATAAGTTTAAATGAAAATTTATTATAATATAACTCTAAGTGAACTTTTTAATTTCGTTCTCATATAGTTATTTATAGATAATAGATATTTTCTATTCATTTTCCTCACCTTAAGTACTCAAGATACTTAAAAAAAATTCAATAAAAACCAAATTTATTTATCTCATCAGTAGAAAACCCATTTTCTTCTATATTGATGTTTTCTAATAATTTTTTAAATAAGGTTTTTAATATTATCATATGATTTTATAAAGTCATTTTACACATTTTTTACTATTAAAAAAATGTTTTACCATGAATATTCATTTTATTTTCCAAACGAGGTGTTTTTAACTTTTTCTATAAAAGTATGAATAAAGTGTTTTATTTTAACATATACCATATGAAAATTATTTCCTTCCATCATGATAAATCAATTATTCTAGTATTCCATTATAATATTCAATTTTTATTTTCAAATAAATTTTTTTTCATATTTGGGAAACGTTTTTGTTTTCAAATGTTACTTAAAAGTGAAAAGTATATTTCCTCAATAATGTTCTCAATGATCCTTTAAAGGTTTTCTTAATATGTGATAACAAACTTTGATTTTAATTATGATTTAATGGGGATATGTTATAATGATATCATCCTTATTCTTTCTACAAGTATTTTATGATTATTATGTTGATATTTTTATGAAACCCATTTATTTTTCATGGTTTATGTTATAATGTTATAATGTTATGATTTTTGATCTTATGGAATTTATATGAATGAATAATTATTATTTGATGGTTGGGTATATTAAATCACTATAATTAATTAGGTAAATATGGATAACTCATTAGGTAAATCTGTTATGTGTGAACCTGATTTCATGTTAAAATATTTATGCATGAACCCATATTTCATGTCCATATGTTTATTTATGGAACTAACATTCATGTCCATAATTTTATTCATGGACCTAGATATCATATCACTTATTTTATACATGAACATGATATTCATTTACATAAGTCTATTAATGGTCCTAACTATCATGTACTTACATTTATGCACGGACTATAATTTCATGTCCATAAGATTTTGTGTGGAAATGGTTTCATGCCCATAAGTTTATTTGAGGTCCTGGTTTCATGTCCTTAACAAATTTAGTGAACCTATTTATATACATACTCATTCAAAAGGTTATAAGAGTATGTGTAATTCAAAAAATCATGTCATATACCCATGTAATGCTCTCATAGATTATGTTTTTTATTCTTTCATGATTCAAGTGTTATGAAATTCCAAGATTCTTTTGATGAATTAAGATAATTATAATTGATATGTAGGGTATGGTTTTAAAATGGTAAGGTCATGTTATGGTAACCTTATATTCATGTTATCATAACCTTCTATTAATGTTATGTCTAGGTGATATTTTATATCTCCATTTTTAACCTTTTTGATAATTTTATGTCACCGTTTATTATGTGTCTTTTTCCACAGGTTATGAAGAAAGGTATTAAGTATGATATCTATAAGAGTTATTATTTTGAAAAATATAGTGAGATATGATCTAGTTCACTTATAAAAAAGTTGTTTATGTATCTATGTCTCAAAAGGAACTATACCTTTATGATTATTGCATGGATCATTGTGTTATTTAATTAATATTAGTTCGAAATATAAAATATCTATGTATGAAAAGTTTGTGTTTCTATAGTTGGTATCAATGAAAGGATTAGTTAATATTTAGAAATTAGGCTAAGAAATATTTAGTGAGAACCATGAGGATAGGTCTAATTATTTGATAATATCCCAATGTTTGGGTAACGATCATTAATAACCTAGGTCAAACCTATGGTATCATTGATTGAAAAGAAGGTGGCTAGATTCAGACATCTAATAAATGATTTTTCATGATTATTTACACTATTACTATTGATTCTCAAATTATAATTTTTAGTTTTAGTCAATATATGGAAAAAATAGGATTAATGTTAACACTAACGAAAAATGGAATGATTGTCCAAATGAGAATCAAAATGAAATGGGAGCTAGAATGAAAACCTTATTATTATGCTTAATTAAAGACCCCATCATATGATTAATAATATATACATGGGTGAGTTTTTTAAGACCCCTAATAAGGGAAAGAATTTATTTCAGTAACACCATTGAAGAAAGAAAATTGGGATTCTAACATGTTGAGAATGTGGGAAGATGAACTCAAGAGAATGTATCAAAGGAACAAAAAGATGTTTTCTATGTATAAATAAACTGTATGAAGACAGCAATTATTGTGGAAAAATTAAATGTTTGTGGGTGAAAAATTAATAATTTTCTAATGAACCATTTATAGCTCAATATCTCATATGTGGGGAATTTTCACATTATCCGAGCCAATTCCATAATCCACGTGTTAACTCTTAAACCAAGGGAGGATCTATTTTATGCCAATATTTTAATTGAAATGATAAAAGTTTTTATATATTTGGATTCAATAATTATATCAATGTTATTTTATATATAAGAATCAGGAAACATCTAAGAATTGTTCCACATTAGTTTTTCTTAAGGATTTCAAAATGTATGATGAATGGTACCAATAACCATGAAAACTGCTAATCATTAGTTAGGATAAGAATGGATATATACTGATGGGATGTTATTGGTGGACTATAAATTGGGTAATTATTTGATGAAAATTGGATTTAGGTTATCTTTGATAAAGTTTTTTATATTTTTTGATTTATGGAATATATTCCACAATCAATTATTATATTTTGATAAAAAGTATTGTATTGATTTTAGAAGTATATATGTTTTCTTGTGAATTTAATATAAAATTTATGGATTCCATCATGGTTTAGAAAGTATAATGTTGAAAATAATTTCAGAGGAATCAAAACTACATTTTTTAAATTTTATGTGATGGGATTTTAAGGGGATTTGAAACTTTTCTTGGGTTTTAAGAAGAATAATCTATGGAGGTTTAAATAACCTTTTATTTTTTATGTTAAGTTAATCATGTCTTATTGGGTTATGGGATATATATAATTTTTATGGTTAAAATGTGATTCATTAATAAAGAAATATTTTCAGAGATATTTATGGTCAAGATAAGGGTTTCCTTCCAGGTTAGTATCTAAATTTAATTCAAGATATTTTGTGAATTTTTATATATTATAACATATATCATGGAGATTAATGATATTTTGGTAGATGTGTCATTTGTTTAAGGTAAATTTAACTCATAGGTTTAACAAGTGATTTAACATAAAACATTAATTGGGAGGAATGAATTTTAATTTGGGGGATGTAATATGAAAGGTATGAGATCACCTTTGTGGTCAAAGCATTCGTTAATGTTGATTTTATTTATTAAAGGATCCAAGTTGTAATTTTTTGTTATTGTGTAAATTTTGGAATGGAATGTATTATTTTATTGTTTATTTATTTTGGTAATTATATTACCTTATTCTAAACATTTTTGGTTTTATATAATTTCTATATATAAGATCAATGACTATTCATTATTTTATGGATATTATGATCAGTTAAAAGGTATATTTAGTGCTCCAGGCATAAAAAGTTCATCCTGAATATTCATTTATTGGAGTAAGAGATGAAGTGAAAATTGATAAAGCATGACCAAAGGATGAAATTTAGATTATGATATAGAAATAAATCAAGTAGTTATATATTCTCATGATCATTATCTTGACACATAAAAAATACATCAATATTAGGAAATGGATCTTGATATGAAATGTTACACTTTTCCCTTTATTTATAAGGAATTGATGGTCCTTTCAACCATTATAGATTTATTGTTTTAAGATAGTTAAATTTATACTGAACATATTAAATATTATTATTTATTAGTCCTTGGGAATTATTATTCTCTTCAATTTCAATATTTTCACTTCCCATTAATGTTATATTATTCAGACACATATTTTTGTGATATTTTAGATGATATTCATATTTTCCTTTACCACTTTTCAAGAGGAAATTTTATTAACCATTTTTACGATGTGGTTTTTAAAAAAAAAGAATTTTCAAATATAAAATCGTTCAACATGAAACACAATTTCAAATCATATGGACATAATTTATTAATGCAGGGTTAATTTAACATTATAAATTTTTTAAAGAAATATATTATGTTAAATATATTACATGACATGTAATAACGAACTAAACAAACTATAAAATATTATCATAAAAATATTATCATTATAACCTTGTCATTGAATTGGAATGTATGAATCAGATTGATAAAATTGTTAAATATATATAAATAAAGATAGATTCATTAACTATTCTTAGTAATTAAGCACTAAATTGTTTTTAAAAGGCATCTTATTCATCCAAAAATATTTTTTTTCAAAAATGGTATGTATTAATTTTTGTGAAGTGAATATTATAATTAATTTCTCAAAAATTTAGAAATTTTATTTGATAAAGAAATATCATTTTTAAAATCATCATATCTAAATTATCTTATGAATAAATTTATATATTTTTCTGAAAAGTTTCATTGTTTCAATGAATAGTGGAAAAAATTGATTTTTATTTAAAACCATATTTTATTTTAAATTACTTAAAATGAAATTTTTTATTGTGGATTATTTTTATAATTTATTTTTTTATTTTTATTAAATATAGTCCAATTATAGTATTTGTAATGAATTATGTACTTGAATTTAGAATAAAAACATATTTTTTCTTAAGATGCCATTTTTCTAAAAAGTGATTTTTTTACATTTTTTCACAATGATTTTAAAATTAATTTCTTTCTATTATAGTTATTTAATTTTATAAATTTTTTTCCATATATTTAATCATGTGGTTAAAATTTGGTAAACAATCGCCTTTTATTTTTGTTCAATATTATTAGTAACCATGGTCAAATTCACCACCTCAGTAAAGGGTAAATCGGGTTAATCTTGATTAAAACTAATTGATAAAGACAAAATTTTTCATATTAATTATTATTGGGTAAATATAATTATTCACTTATCACAATAGGCTCTAAATTTATTTTTTTAAGATAAAATTTTTTATTAAAAAGACCTATATAATATTTATATAAAAAAAGTTACAAAATGTCACTTTCTTAGTTTTAAATATCATATAACTGTTAAAATAGGGACAAAATAATGTTATGAACTAATATAAATTTAAATTATATGAATAATAAAATTATATTTGTGGTGTTAATTTATTTATAAATTTAAATGATTAAATAATTAACTTAAATTCTTCCACAAACTAATAAAACATTTACACAATTAATAGAAAAATAAGAAAATATTATTAAAATACTAAAAGTGATATAATTTGACTTCTTTATAGTGTTCCATTAATATGTTGGATAAATATACCATATTAATAATGTTTAAATAGATTATATTCTAATTAAAACATTTAATTTATGTATTCTAAGTCAAATTAAATAAATAGTGTCAAAATTGACATAAATGATATTTATCAAAATAATATTTTATTATTTTTTAAAAAAATTATAATAATCATGAAATATGAAACATAGGATACAATATGGTCAAAATGTAATCCATTTTCCATTTAAAAGTAAATATTTCATTATAAGGGGAATTATATCCCATTAAGAGTGAAAAGGTTGTTACTTTGATTAAGGTTATAATGGGTTTACTAAGGTGTTAAACAAAAATACATGGCACTTAAACCAGTCAAAATTCTATTTTTTGATGGTATTACAGAAAAATAATACCTTATATTCTAATATATGTCCATATGGAAGTATCTTTCTTGAGAATGAATTTGTAATAATTTAATCTTATAAAAATATTCAAAAGTTCCCCTCACCACAATTATAAAAGGAAACCCCAACTTTCCCCTATACACACCAATTTGAGCCCTTTATATCAACCATAACCTGAAAAATACCATACCAAATTCCATATACACATTATAGATTTGTTATTATTCCTGAAATACCAAACTTAGGATCCTAATGATAATGGTCTGTTTCAAGGAAGAGGTAATTGACTTAACCAGACACTTTCTTTTTTATTCTTATTTTACTTTCTATAAATATATTATGTTATTCATAAAATAAGAAACTACTTATATTTAGTATAATAAAATGTTATTATTGTTATTAAACCCTGTTTATTCACCCTCTTCCCATCATAGTGAAGTGAAATTATAGCTCATGCATACGTACGACTTACAATCTCCTTGTAGCGATAAAATTCATTTTCCACCACCATAATTCATCAATGGATATTATGGTCGGTTTAATGTTTTTGTGTGATGGATACAATAGAATTATAATTCTATAATTATAATATCATATCTACCTTCTTACATTTCAATTAATTGGAGAACAATGATATCACTAGTTTGTTTGTGCAGACTACCACCTCCATGAAGCAATGTCATTCATATTTCATTTCCATTTTACATGAACAGTAATAAGGATATATTTAATTAATATACATTATGTATTTGATATATTAATTATTCTTTAAATGTTAATTATTATTTACCTTTCTATTATTATATTTATAAAAAGTATGAAAACAACGTTCATGTGTACCCACGACCTACCATCTCCATGAAAATTTTAATTCATTTGTCTATACCAAAATTTTATATATGAATATAAATATGTATATAAAAAATATATATTATATTTATATATTAAATAAAATTATTTATATTTTGTAATTATTTTCAAATTAATGGACTAAAACCACCCATCAAGAATATACATGATAAAAGAAAAAGATATCACTCAAAATATTTATTTTAATAAATATTTATTAATAATCAGGTGATAAAATTTTATAAGTAAATCATATATTGTATGATATATATGATTGTGGTTATGTAATATATTTATAATAAATATTTAGTTATTATATAGGATTTTTTAATGCATATGAGGAAATTCAGACATGAGTTAATGGATTTTCTTCTCACTTTTATTTATGTGAAACACAAGAGATATTCACCCCTTATTTATTTTATGTGGTGTATATACAAAAAATTAATTTTATTTATGATTTTTCTTATGAATATTATTGGGATTAATATATCCTTATATTTTTATTTTATTCGTGGGGCTAACGATATAAATGTTACCATATCAGTAAAGGGTTTTATGTTAATGAGTGAACCTGTTTCTATTCATATATGTTAAAGAAGTTTTAATATTATATATATAACATAAAATTGTGTATTAGGTCAATGTTATGATCTTATGACTTATTTAATTTTATTTCTTCCATATTCATTTCTTATAAAATACCATGATTTATTCCATGACTCAAGATTATGATCTTTGATTTACAGGGTATGGTTTTCAAATGTTATGATAATGTTCTGATGCCTTTCTATTCATGTTATGTCTAAGTTATATTTAATATCTCCCTTTTTACCCTTACAGAGCTTCTGGTATACCCTTTTCTTATAATACATCTTACCTATTTTATGAACAAATTAATTAATTATGATATGACTAATATGGGTGACATTTATGGGGAACATAGTGGAAGTAGATGTAGTTCACTTACGGACCAATTGTTTTGGTATCCATGTTTCAAAAGGAACTATGCCTATATGATTATAGAATGAATCATTTGGGTTTTTAATGAATATTCATATAAAAATTTAAAATATATCTGTTTGAATGGTATGAGTCACTATATCGATACTCATTCTTAAGAGGTTACATGAGATGTATGGGTTGGAGATAGTTCTCCCCCAACTATAAAATTTAGTAGAAAGGATAAGGACCTCCATTTTGTATATTATGAGGTTTCATGGGGTGTTTGGAATTAGTGTTGTGATCCTTGGAGGTGCTAGATGGATATTTAATCTTAGCATTCTATAAAGATGGAGATCCATTTTATCTCTTTTCTTGAGTTTCTATTGATCATATATGATATTAGGATTCTATAATAACTTTCTTTATGGGATAATATAATTTTATATTTATATTTCCTCCCATTATTGGTTTTTGGGTAATCATACTGGGTATGTATGTACTCATCCGTGCATGGGATCTTCCAAAATGTGTTTCATTTTATACATTCGATACGTAGATCAGCGGTGGCTTCAATGTAGTCAGTATATGAAGACAATAACAGTATTATAGTCAAGGAACATGTTCGTTGGTTAGCCTCAATAATTTTGATCTATGATCTCTTTAGTTTTCCCTTTCCATAGAGTTGTTATGTTTAAAACTCATTTCTGGTTGAGTTTCTATTGTTCCCCTTTTTATCTTTTGTATAAACTTGATAAAATGTCTTGTATTTTTAGAGGTTTTTACATGCATTGTTTAAAAACAAGTTATTTTAGTCATTTATTATACCTATTCACTATATCATGGAGTTTTTTTGGTGGTATAGGTAGATTAGGATAAGGATTCCCATTTTAGTTATATTCCTACATGGAACTTGTTACAAGAAATTGACTTATTAGATGCAATATTGGGTTGTTACTCTTAGTTTAATGCTGGCCCAGGATGGGTCCAATTGGGATTGTTCATGATAAGGATGGATTGATTAGTCTACCATAAAGAAAATATTAATTATTATCATTGGTGGGTAACCTTTATTGGCTTTGATTGGATATCCTAGGTATTTCAAGAAGCGTGGGATCTAAGGTCTAGTCAAGAGGGACCTCTAAAAATAGAATTTAAAAAGTCTATATCTTCTTTTGTGGTTGAACCTGGAGATGAGCTCCTAGTTTTTTAGAATCCTATAATGCTCATGGAATTTACCAAGGGGTTTATTGATGATTTTTTAGGTTTTATTCTTGAAATATAACTATATTTCATGATTGATTTGGTACTAGAAACACAAATGATATTTATTCTTTATTATTTCATGTAACTGGATAAATTGAAAGAGTTAAAGATTCAATTGGATGATTTTATGGTGAAATATTTTATTCATCATAATTTATCTTCTTGGGTATCCCCTTTTAATTTTTTTAATAATTCTAATGGAAATCTACATATTTGTGTCAATTATCAAAAGATTAATCATGAAATTATTATGAATAAGTTCTATTTACCCTATATCAATGAATTGCTTAATAAATTAAAATAATCAAAGTAGTTTCAAAAAATTTACCTTCAATTTGGATATCACTAGCTCAAAGTTGATTCAAATATTAAAAATACTTCTTTTAGAAGTAGGTAAATTCACTATGAGTATCTAGTAATATCATTTGAATGGAATAATTCTCCTATAATTTTCATGATTCTGATGAACCATATATTTCAAAAATAATTTGATTCTTTTATTTTGGTGTTTATGGAAGATATTATTGTTTATTAGTGATCTATGGAAGAGCATGATTCTCATATTAATTCTATTATTGGAATCTTGTGGGAAACCCGAATTTATTCTAATTTATCTAAATTCCATTTATGGACTTTTGATGTTATGATCTTAGGAAATGTGATTTTAGAAAAGGGTATCCCAATTGATCAGGAAAGGTTACAGATTTATTTTCATGGGAAGAGTCATGAAACATCTTCGATATTAATATCTTATTGGATTTGGTATGATATTATCAATAATTCAAAAATTACTTCTCAAAACAAGAGTCACCATTGACTATTATTACCTAGAAAGGTGTAAAATTATTATGGTATTTAATTTTCATAAATTCTTTTGATTGAATTTAAATGAAATATAACCATAGATCCTATTTTTATCATTCCTTAAGAATGATAAGGATATGTAGTATATTATAATTCTTTAAGTGTAGACTTGGAATGTGTTTTACTATTGAGATATCATATGGTGTCTTAGGGCTCCCACCAGCTTTGGCCTCATTTGAAGAATTACCCCACCGATGATTCAGAAATCACAGTAGTTATATATACTCATAAATATTTCATAAATTAACTTTCTAGGGAAAATATCATGGTTTATGTGTTTATAAGAGTATAATTTGTACCTTTTATTAGAATGGATTTGAATATTGGTCACAGGTGATGGGTCTGGAATGTTCAAACAATTGAATTTTACATCAACTATATTGCAACAAACGTGAATGTTTTATAAGACTCTCTATGTTGGAAATTTCCTTCTCAGGTTGTAGTGGAGTTGAAGAATGAATATTGACTTATGGTAATCTTTTCTTAAATGCACCTGAATGTTATAGAATAAGTATTCAGTATTGTTCTGTCTAGCGCACAGTTGACACCATATCTCCATGAATTGATTCATCAAAATCAGAAATAGAATTATGAGTTTAGGGCGGAAAAATATTCTTTATAATTTTATGATACCATCGGTGAAAGGTCTATCTCTTAAAAATACACACTTTTCTATGAGATATGTTTTTTTCCCTAGTGTCCATGAGGAATTTTGTGATGTAATATCAACAATATACTCAATAATACATTCACCCAAACACTACAAAGATGTATTATAACATGAAATGAATGTTTTGGTTATTAGGTATGAAGTGTAGAATAGCTGAATTTTTGTCTCACTACAATACATGTCTTCTCATCAAGGTGGATCACCGAAGGCCTTTTGGTTTTCTTCAACCTCTTCCTAGGATATTGTGGAATTGGGATGATTTTTCCATGGATTTAATTATTGTACTAACATATACTCCCCAAGGAAAGAATTCCATATGGGTGTTGATGATTAGTTGACCAGGTACAACCATTTTTTTCTTATTCAGGATACCAGCAAGGTTGAGGATTTGGGAAGGTTTTGTGTGTAATAGATCGTGATATTGTATAGGGTGGATTTATCTATCATCATAGATAAGGACCCCTAGTTTACCTATCAATATTGGAAAGGTCTCTAGGAGGAAATGGGTTCTAAATTCATGTTATGAAAATCATATAATCCTCCAATTCATGGGATGATAGAGTAGTCTGTTCATATTTTTGACGAAATGCTCCAAACTTCCATCATGGACTTTAGGGGTTATTAGGAAATCCATTTGGGGCTTCTTGAATTTTCTTATAACAATAATTATCAGTCCTCCTTTAAAATGGATCCTTTTTAGGTTCCTTATTTCCACCCTTTCAAATATAATTTTTATTTGTCTAAGGTGGTCAATCCCTCTCTTATTGGACCAATACCATGTCAAGAGAAGTTAATGGAGATCCATATTAATAATCACCAAATGTTTATATATCAAAGTAAGTATAAATATTATGTTGATTATCAACAACATACTTTGGAATTCATTGTTTGTAATGAGGTTTTATTTAATGTCTCACCTTGATTGGGTCACCGTTAGCTTAGGAAATAAGTGAATTCAATTCCAAGATACATGGGACCATAATGTATCACTGAAATGAATGGAAAGGTGCCTTATTGGTAGGATTTTCTTTCTCATTTGACTTCTATCAAAAAATTAATTACATGTGTCTCATCTCAAGAAGTTTCATTTTAACTCGAATCATGTCTTGAATTGGGAATACCTTGATCTATGACCTAATATATCAGTGATAAATAAACTCGTTCCAACTTTTGAATCCCAAGAAAAAAAATTATATTTGTAAAGTTTACACAATTTGTTGTAGTTTTATATAAGCATGGACTAGATAATCATAAGACATGGGATCAGGAGTCTACGATGGGGGAGAAATAGACTCATTTCTTAATGGATCTATATTCTTAAATTTAGAATTCTTAGGGAAATAAATAAATATGGTGGGATATTTTTAACATCCCAATGTCTCTTTTAGGTAATTACATTATTTTCATTTGACCATATTTAATTTTAGTTTCCTCTTTGGGTTATTTTAGGTTTTTCAGGAAATTTATAATTTTTTATGAATTTTCATGGTTTATGCATGGTTAAGAATAAATATACTGGTCTTTCTAGGAAACTGTGAATCTAGTTTTGGAGTCTTTGTGGTGGGTGCATTGTTAGCATATGATTAAGAAAAATTTTGCTACTTTTAACTCAAACCATGGAACATAGGATATAGGTGATTCTTATGTTTAGTGCATGATTTTTTCAAATATTTTGTCCTAACTATGTGGCTCTTATATTATAATAGAAGGGGGGAAACTTTTGGTTCATGGTTTTTAAAACAATGAACCATTAATTAATTAATCAGAATGATATTTTTAAAACCAGAAAACCACTTTTTTGTCTCAGCGTTATTCTACTGAAATTGGATCCTGACCAAATAGACTCCTCTTTTAGGTTTTATAGTATTTTCACCTATCATAGTAAAAAATCAATTAAATATAATAGCACTATATCTAGGAAAATTGAAGTTTTATGTTTTTTCTTGATTTTTATTCATTGTTCATGAAGATCAACTATTTTCACCTTGAATGGACCCTTAGATCATGCCTGTTGATTCATGATCTAAGGTTTGGGATATAAAAGAATTATTATTCTTATAAAATTTTCATGGATATGGGAATTATTTTATGTATCTTTGTGGATTGTTGTGTATTATTTGGGAATTGTGGTGGTAAGTTATTCTTCTCATTTCCATTTCTTTCGAAATTGAGGAATTTTATGATTTTAAATGAGTTTATTGTTTTAAGAATCGTTCTTATCACCTTAAACCCTTGGTTATTCTAATTTTGTAGATAACTTGTGAGTATTATAATTTCAAGTGTTTTAAGGTTGTTGGTTTCATAAAAGGGATTTATTCTATAAAAATTGATTGGTGTACTGTTTCAATTGGTTCCAAAAAATGGTTGGAAATTGTGATTTATGTATTTATATTCAAAATAAACATGAAATTGTTTTAAATTAATTATTTATGATTTATTAAATTGTCTGGGTTTTGGATATTTGTATGATATTGAATTATACAATTGTTTTTTTGATGAAAACTAATTTCAAAGAGTGTATTATTTAAATGAATATTGTTTTCAAAGCATGTTGTATTTTTATTCAAGTTTATTTAATACCATATCATTTTTTATGAAAGGTGATTTCAAATAAATTTGTATATTTATGAAAAAAAAATCAAGAAATTTTGTGTTTTGATGAATATAGATTTCCAAGAATGTTACATCTTGGTGGAAATTCTTGGAACCATGGTCATCTATGCATGAATTAGAGAATGGTTTGTGTTTGTTGTCAATCCTCAGAGGAAGTTCAGACAGTGTGCCAGCAAAGAACTCATATAGGTCAAACAGATTACAGTATTTAAGGTGGCACTATTTTCTAGTGATTGCCAAATTTTTGGACCTCAAAATTGACAAAAGGGGAAAACAATGTCTTTTGGTAAAGGAATTTGTGGCCTAACATATGTTGCGCAAGTGACTTGTGCACTGAGAAAGGACTTGCGCGCCGGTGTCTAAAAGGAATAGAATTTTTTGCGCCATATGTTTTTCGAGATTAGAACTTCAAATTATGGAAAAGGAAAGATGGCCATGCAAGAATTGGTTTGGTCGCGCAAGTGAGTAGCGCGATAGAGGCTAGGGAGGTTGGAGCTGCGCGCCGGAACTTGTGCGCCAAGAGGAGGCTTGCACGCCACCGCGTAGGGTGTCCAGTTTTCCTATAAATAGAAGACCACCCCTCCTCATTTTTAATGAAGTTCAGGACATAGATATTTTTTTTAGATCCCATCGCACAAGTGTTGAAGTCACGCAAGTGGTAGTTTAGTCGCGCAAATAGAAGTCGTGCGCCAGTTGTTGGTTGTGCTTCATTAGTGGATTGGGAGTAAAATACGGTGTAAGGACCCGACCCCAGTTGCCCGAATATGGTGCATTATTTGATTTCGTTGGAATACATACAAGGAATACGAATCCCAAAAGCCCAAGTAGTTTACTATTATTGGAAACAAGTTACATACATAAATTTATCATTACAACATGATGGGAAACAAAACACTATTTTAATCCACTAGAAACATCATGTCTCCAAGATTATGCTTGAAAGTCATTCATAAATTACTTCTTCATGTCCTGAGAAAATGAAACATAAGAAAGGGGTGATATCAAATTCTCAGTACGAGTAAGCAATACAGCGGAAGATAACATAAACATTAGACATGGTGAATAATTGAAAACACATGCCTTTAATAATAAACATGAAACATATTATGGAAGGAATATGAGCTAAGTAAATAATGCCATAATTAAACATAATCATGGTTATTTTACTAGTCGAATAACAACATGATATTTAAATACTAGAATCATAATGAGGGAAGTGCATATGTCGGACATCATAACCATACCATCCAAGCCTCATGCTAGGACCATAAAATAATCATTTTGTCAAGACCTCATGCCAAGACCATAGTTTGTCTCATGGGACCTACTGATGCATCAAGGGGCTATAACGGACCCCTCCAATCATATAACAAGTACAATTCATTTCTCATATGAGCGGGTCTCAACATTAAAAACATATACATTCATATTGAAACTATCATATGAAATGTAACTAACTTTCACGAATTATTTAACATAAACACTAACCATTCGGAATAATATGATGAATGGTTTTAGGATAGATCATCCACAATAAATTTAGTCATAAACCATTAAATAAAATACTCCATATGACTTCATAAATGAATAAACCCAATAATACCATGGAATCAATAAGGGCATTGAACCAAAATACTCTTATAAAACCATTAAGCAATTTTGAGATAAATTCTCTTTTATTTTGAAAAGAATAGTTCTTTTGGAAAATCTTTTTATAAACCCACAACTGAAGTAAGATAGTATTTTCATATTAAAAATAATATTTTTATAAATATAATGGTTTCCAAAAACAGATTATAGAGTGCCCTTGTAAATAGATATGAATTGGAGAAATTCCCTTGAATCGGGCTTCTATTTTGGAAACAATTTGGAAAGTTCCTTTTTAAAACGTGTAACTATCCATAAAATAAGGAAAGTTTCTGGTTTTTAAACATATATATGATACTCACATAGAATATATAATGACTACATAACAATACATAATAATTTCATTGAGGTAATTAGACAATGAAAGTAACCCGAATGAAAATGGATGTTCGGGTGAAAAACCATTACCTTAACTCCAAACGTGTTCTTCTCTAGTACTTAAGATCCTAGAATATAAAATTATACTTGTTAATAAATTATTTAAGAACCTATTATACATGTATTTATTTTACCATAATTCTGGTTAGTTCATTTATGTCTTTATTGACAAGTTATTTTATTGAATTCTGTCATTCTGGAGTGTTTGTTTCCTTTATTTTCATATTCAGTTCACTTGTTTTTATGTAATGAAGTTCATGTGAAATGGTTATAAATATCCAGGATTGGAATTATATATTATTAATGAACATAAAGAATTGGTAATGTTCATTTCTATCATTTGGTATCATGGATTGAGGATGAACCATTAGATGATAACCACTTCGATTATTCGGCGGTATTTGGAATATTATGAACTAGTTTTGTCATATAACTTAATTATATGTAAATATTCTTGTTCTAGAATATTAATTAGGTTATAACACATATATTATAGTCTGGTTAGACCATGAATATGGTTTCCTGACCAGTAATGAAGATGAAATTGAAGAATGATACTTCATCGTCCATGAAGGTTATAAATAGGAACCTCATGGACGTTGATTTCGTTTATAAAAATAAAAGAGAAGGAATAAGAATATTTATGATGGTTCTTACATTAATAGGATATAACTCAAGTATAAATATGTTTCTAGAGTTATCATGATCATTTGTACAGAGGAGTTGAGGAGATAAAGATAAAAGAGATGAACTTGAAAATAAAGAAAAGTTAAGAGATCCCTTATGAAAATACAGCAGCCTAACAGCATAATTTAGAATTTCATATTTCAAATGATGAGAAAAAAGGGTATCTCATCATATTGAAATGAAAATGATAGTAATAAGAATAAATAAAATCAAACCCCAAAATGTGAGAAAGTAATTTCAAATAGCTAACATAAAAGAAGTGTCGACTTAAAGAAGAGAATGAAGGATTCCCTTACCTTGTAGAATAACTCCTAGATCTTGAAGGATCGGACCTTGGGGATTAGGGACACCTTAGGAGGACTCCTAGAGAGGTTAAATCAACAGAGCTTCTAGTATGAGGGATTTGGAATGAATGAAGATGAATGGATGAGTGGGTATTTATAGAAAAAGAGAGGTGATTTTTTAATAATTTCAAAGGGACACCTCATTAGTGGTTTTTGCCAAACCATGGGCTTGCCCATGGCATTAGCCCATGGTTTAAGCCACTTGGGACACCTCATGTCATAAGTTACTATAAAAAAGTTTACCAGCATTTTATTTTAATTATTATTTCATTACGATGTCATTAAACTACTGAATACTCAAAACTGTATTTTTCACTATTCATGAAAAATTCATGTTTTTTTGAAAATCCCAAAAATTCACCCCTACCATTTTTCAACATATAGAATACAAAAGTGAAATATAGTTTTCAAAAATAATTTTCTGAGTATTATTAATTTAATTTTTAAATAAGGTCACAGTTAATTCAAAAAATAACAATCTTGAAGTGCAATTAGTTTTATGTGACATTGGAATATTAATTAAGATCCCATTATCCTATTGCTTTAAAAAAAATAAAATAATAATAATATTTACTATTCATGAGGTCATATTACTATTCATATTACTATTCATAAGGGTTTGTTACTATTCACCAAAAATGAAGTTTGTTCTATCAGACTCCAAATGACTTACTGAACACAACTCTAGATGAACATTTATTTAAATTCAAAACATAGAAGAGGATAGATTATAAAATTGAATTATATATTTATTTTCAAAACCTTGGAGTGTTACATTCAACCCTCCTTATAAAAATTTGGTCCTAGAAATTCACATAATATTACCTAAAAAGATTCGGGTATGGCTTTAACATAAGCTCCTCAGGATCCCATGTTGCTTCCTTCATCTTATGGTTCCTCTGTAGAACCTTCACTAGAAGAGTCATCCGATTTCTCAATACATTTTCTCTAGTATCAAGAATGTTTATAGGATCATCACAGTAAGATTGATCGTGCTCAAGTTCCACTTCTTCATAAGTGAGTACATGTGTTGGGTCTAGAATGTACTTTCTTAACATTGACACGTGGAACACATTGTGAAACTTGGAGAGACTTGGAGTCATTGTCAAATGATAAGCTACTGCTCCAATTCGGTCCAGAATTTCAAAAGGTCTGATGTACCTTGGACTTAACTTGATCTTATTACTGAATCATATAATACATTTCCATGGAGATACCTTCAAGAAAACGTGGTCTCCTTCTTGAAACTCCAAATCCTTCCTTCGGTTGTTTGCATAGTTTTTTTGCCTAATTTGAGCTATTTTGATATGGTTCTGGATAATCTTCCCCTTTTCCATTATTTCTTCAACAAGTTCTGTGCCAACGAGCTTTCTTTCACCAATATCATCCCAGCAAGTTGGTGTACGACATATCCTCCCATATAATGCTTTATAGGGTGCCATTTGAATACTTGAATGGAAGCTATTCTTGTAAGAAAATTCTACGAGAGGTAAATATTGATCCCACATGCCTTGAAAATCAAGTGAACAAGGCCTCAACATGTCTTCCAATGTTTGAATAGTCCGTTCTGATTGTCCATCAGTTTGTGGGTGATAGGCAGTGCTCAAATGAAGATCAATATCTAGGGCCTTCTGAAGACTTTCCCAGAATCTTGATGTAAAATGTGGATCGCGATCATAAACAATCGATAGGGGTACTCCATGAAGTCTCAAAACTTCATTAGCATATAGTCTTGCTAAACGTTCAAGTGGTAGACCTTCTCTTATCGTAAGAAAATGTGATGTCGTGGTAAGACGATCAACAATGACCTATATTTCATCGTTCCTTCTAGGAGTCTTTGGTAGTCCCATGACAAAGTCCATCATGATATTATCCCATTTCCACTCAGGTATGGGAAGAGGTTGCAGTCCTCCTCCAGGCTGTTGCCTTCTAACTTTCACTTGTTGACAAACCATACATCTTGACACAAAATCAGCAATCTCCCTCTTCATGTTATCCCACCAAAAATGTTCCTTCAAATCTCTATACATCATAGTGCTACCAGCGTGTATAGAGAAATTGGAACTATGAGCATCATCCAACAATTCCCCTTTTAGATCAAGTATATCGGGAACACACAGTCTCTTCCCAAATTTCAAAATTCCATCTTCATATACAAAGTCACTTAATCTCCCATTAATCACAGCTTTAATCTTCTTTTGAAACTCCTCATCATCAGCCTGAGAACTTTTTATCCATTATAGTAAAGACAGTTTGGAGACCATTTGAAAAAGAAATGATGATTCACCTTCCATGGTTATTAACATATCCATCTTTACTAGATCCATGAAAATAGGATCCCTTTCAACCCTCATCTTGTTCAAAACTCCATGATCCATTCTACTCAAAGCATCAGCCACCTTATTTTCCTTCCCTGGGTGGTATTGTATCGTGCAATCATAATCCTTGATTAGTTCAAGCCATCTGCTTTTCCTCATGTTGAGTTCATTCTATGAGAAAATATACTTCAAACTCTTGTGATCAGTATAAATCTCACATTCTTCACCATAGAGATAATGTCTCTATATCTTCAAAGAATAGATTACAGTAGCTACCTCAAGATCACGACTAGGATAGTTTTTCACATGAATTTTTAGTTGTCGTGATGCACAAGCAATAACCCTGTCATTTTTCATAAGGACACAACCATGTCCTATCTTTGAAGAATCACTATAAATAACAAACCCTTCATTCCCTGATAGTATAGTCAATATAGGAGCATTGAATAATATTCTCTTCTGTTCTTCGAAACATTATTCTCAATCTTTTGTCCAAATGAATTTAACCCCTTTACATGTGAGCTTCATTAGCAGGTTAGCAAGTCTTGCAAAATTATTTATGAAACACCGATAATAACCTTCTAAGACAATAAAACTGTGAACCTCAGTTATGTTTGTTGGTGTGGGCCAATCTTGGATTGCCTTTTTCTTTGCAGGATCAACAAGGATTCCATCCTTAGAAACAATATGGCCAATAAAATAAATCTCCTGAAGCCAGAATTCACACTTTCTAAACTTCCCATATAATTCATGTCTTCTAAGAGTCTTCAGGATAATGCGCAAGTGATTTTCAATATCTTCGTATATTTTGGAGTATACCAAGATATCATCAATAAATACCACTACAAAATCATCGAGATATTCCTTGAAAACTCTATCAATTAGATCCATGAAGACAGAGGGTGAATTAGTCAATCCAAAAGGAATTACTGTAAACTTGTAATGCCCATACCTGGTCCGAAATGTTGTCATTGGAATATCTTCCCTCCTCACACACAACTGATGATATCCAGATCAAAGACCAATCTTCAAAAAGTATTGATCTCCATGAAGTTGGTCAAATAAATCATCAATGAAAGGTAGAGGATACTTGTTCTTTATTGTTATAGAATTGATCTCCCTGTAGTCGATACATAATCTCATAGATCCATATTTCTTCTTAACAAATAGGACAGGGGCTCCCCATGGAGAAACAATAAGGTAGATAAATCCCTTATTACTCAATTCCTCTAATAGTTACACTAATTTCACAATGGCCATTCTATATGGGGTCTTCGATATGGGCCTTGAACGAGGAATTAAATCAATGGAAAACTCAATTACTCATTCTAGAGGATGTCCGGGTAAATCTTCTGGAAACACATCAAAAAATTCTCTCACAATGGGTACATCCTCTATTTGAGAATTCCTTTCTTCACCCACAATTATTTCATTCTCTTCCTCCCCAATAATTGAATTTAGTTGAGCTACTCGGGGTGGATCTAGATAAGAATCATGTGATGATGATTCTGATCTAAAGATAAGGTGTTCTTTATCATCATCATCAAAAATCTTATCCTCCTTCCTCTTACAATAAATTTTTGGATCATGGTCCGAAAGACAATCCATACCGAGGATTATATCAAACTCAATCATGGGTATGACGATGAGATCAGCAGATAAATAACATTTATATACCTTAATAGGAACTGATTGACAGAACTTTGTAGCAATGATACTTCCCTTAGGAGTTTTTACTGATAACTACCATGTTAAATAAAATTGGAAATATCTAATTTTCTTAGCAAACTGGGAAGATATGAAACAATGCGATGATCTAGAATCAAATAAATCATTGGATGAACTTGAGGAAACAAATAAAGTACATGACACCACATTATTAGGAACTTCAACCTCTGAAGTTGTGATTGCATAAGCTTTTCTATGATCCCTTGGCCTTATCTGTTGTATATTTTCTTGAAATTTTGTAAAATCAATAGCATAGTGTCCCATCTCTTGACAACTACAGCATTGAACATAGTTGGATTCCTTCTTCCCTTTGCTATCACCAGCAAGTTGGCCTTTCCGACCACATTTGTATCATAATTCTGTGTTTCTTTCCCCAATTGTCACATGGTAGAAATTCAACATCCCTTCTTCCCTTTTTCCTTATTTATTTTCCCATGGTTTTCAGCAGCCCTCTTCTTTTCTTGCTTTCCCTTAAAGTCATAAGACTTAGAAAATTATTTTTCTGTCTTGATAGCACATGAAACTATATCCTCATATGATGAAAATCTTTAGGAGACCAGTGCCCGCCGGAGGAATGTATTTAGGCCATCAAAGAATCGATCAATTTTGCTCCTTAGATTTCATATGTAGTCTACAACATGTCTTGATAATCTTGTGAAGTTAGCTTCGTACCTTGCAACATTCTCATCTTCCTTCTTCCTCAAATTCAAGAATTGTCTCTCTATATATGCTCGTTGCTCATGAGGGATATATTTTTCTAATAATATTTCCTTAAAATCCCTCCATTCCATTTATTTTATCCCTTCCTCCTCCATTGTGTTTTGGATTAATGACCACCACTGATCCGCATCTCCTGATAGATGATATACAACCATGACAACCTTCTCTCTTTCATTAAATCCCAAAATGAGAAATATCTTCTCAAGGGAACATATCCAATGCTCTGCTACAAATAGGTTTGTAGTCCCATTGAATGATAGAGGTTTTTGTCAGATAAAGCGATCTAGCATGGATCCTCCACGTGGTGGATTTGGATGCTCTATACGGGTAAGGTTATTATTCATAACCTGAGTAAGTTTTCCCAGTATATTTATGAGTTTCTCAGCACCAGTCACAACACCATAGCCAACATCATTATCTTGCGTCAGAGGAAAATCCCTACAGGGGACATGTGCATTCGGCCGATTTCAATTCTGTCCACTAGGCGCCATATCTAGATAATGGCATGCACTATATTAGGTTATGAATCATAATGTATAATCTTAACTTAAAAAATACATAGAAAAATTGAGATCCTATTCATGGCTAATCTCATATTCACAAAAATGGTTTCTTTGAAAAATATTTACATTAAAGTCCTTCATAATGGATTGTAAAGAAAATTTGAATTATCCTAAGCTTATCCCCCGAGAGTGTCGTAACCAAGAGTGCAGCAAGGCCCGTTTTTGTGCACCAGTTCCCGTTTGAGTCTACCTCAAAGTGGTGTTTTCGGGTTTTACCCCTAGATACATCTGTGCCAGAGCCGACTCTAGATGCTCGTATCCAGACAGGGATGTATTGCTTGAAATATCCACATAATCTATTCTTTACCAAAATACCAGGACATTATTATATGTATATCCTCAAAGACTAACTTAGGTACTCTTCTTTAATTATAAGTTTTCTAGTTTCCATGTATTCTACTAAACTTCCTCTGATACCAACTGTAAGGACCCGACCCTAGTTTTCCAGATCCAGTTCCTTTTTTGATTTCATTGGCATACATACAAGGAATACGAGTCCTGAAAGACCAGGTAGTTTAGTATTATTGGAAACAAGTTAAATACATAAGTTTAACATTACAACATGAAGGGAAACAAAACACTATTTTAATCCACTGGAAACATCATGTCTCCTAGATTATGCTTGCATGTAATTCATAAATTACTTCTTCATGTCCTGAGAAAATGAAACATAATAAAGGGGTGATGTCAAACACTCAGTAAACTTATGTAATACAACGGAAGATAATATAATCATTAGACATGGTGAATAATTGAAAACACATTCCTTTAATAACAAACTTGAAACATATTATGGTAGGAATATGAGCTAAATAAATAATTCCATAATTATACATAATCACGGGTATTATACTAGTCAAATAACCACATGATTTTCAAATACTAGCATCATAATGAGGTAAGTGCATATGTCGTACATCATAACCATACCATCCAAGCCTCATGCTAGGACCATAAAATAATCATTTTGTCAAGGCCTTGTGCAAAGACCATAGTTTGTCTCATGAGTCCTACCGATGCATCGAGGGGATATAGCAGGCCCCACCCATCACATAATAAGTCCAATTCATTCCTAATATTAGCGGGTATCAACATAAACAACATATAAATTCATATTAAAACTATTATATGAAATGTAACCAACTTTCACCAATTATTGATCATAAACACTAACCATTCGGAATAATATAATGAATGGTTTTAGGATAGATCATCCACAATAAATTAAGTCATAAACCATAAAATAAAATATGTTATATGACTTCATAAATGATAAAACCCAATAATACCGTGGAATCAATAAGTTATTGAAAGAAAATACTCTTATAAAACCATTAAGCAATTTTGAGATAAATACTCTTTATTTTGAAAAGAAGAGTTATTTTGGAAAATATTTGTATAAAAAAAGTGAAATAAGGAAGTATTTTCATATTAAAATGATTATTTTTATATATATCATGGTTTCCAAAAACAGATTATAGAGTGCCCTTGTAAATAGATATGAATTGGAGAAATTCCCTTGAATCGGGCTTCTATTTTGGAAACAATTTTGGAAGTTCCTTTTGAAACATGTAACTATCCATAAAATAAAGAAGGGTTATGGTTTTTAAACATATATATGATACTCACACAGAATATATGATGAGTACACAATAATACATAAGAATTTGATTGAGGTAATTAGACAATGAAAGTAACTCGAATGAAAATGGAAGTTCGGGTGAAAAACCCTTACCTTAACTCCAAACGTGTTCTACTCTTGTAATTAAGCTCTTGGAATATGAAATTATATTTTTTTAATAACTTATTTCAGAACCTGTTATACAAGTCTTTATTTTACCATAATTCTGGTTAGTTCATTTATGTCTTTATTGACAGGTTATTTTATTGAATTCCATCGTTCTGGAGTGTTCGTTTCCTTTATTTTCATATTCGGTTCACTTGTTTTTATGTAATGAAGTTCATGTGGAATGGTTATAAATCTCCAGGATTGAAATTATATATTATTTATGAACATAAATAATTGATAATGGTCATTTCTATCATTTTATTACATGGAATGAGGATGAACTATTAGATGATAACCACTTCGATTATTCGACGGTATTTGGAATATTATGAACTAGTTTTGTCATATAACTTAACTAAATGTACATATTCTGGTTCCTAAATATTAATTAGGTTATAAAAAATATATTATAGTCTAGTTCAACCATGAATATGGTTTCATGACCAGTAATGAAGAAGAAATTGAAGAACGAAACTTCATCGTCCACGAAGGTTATAAATCGGAACCTCATGGACGTCAATTTCTTTTATAAAAATAAAATAGAGGGAATAAGAATATTTATGATGGTTCTTCAATTAACATGATATAAATCCAGTATAAAGATGTTAATGGATTTATCATGATCATTTGGACATAGGAGGTGAGGAGATAAAAATAAAAGTGATGATCTTGAAAATAAAGAAAAGTTAATAGATCCCTTATGAAAATTCGGTAGCCTAACGGCGTCACATAGAATTTAAAAAAATCAAATGATGAGAAAAAATGGGTATCTAATCATATTTAAATAAAAATCATAGTAAGAAGAATAAATAAAATAAAACCCCAACATATGAGAATGTAATTTCAAATAGCTAACATAAAAGAAGTGTCGACTTAAAGAAGAGAATGAAGGATTCCCTTACCTTGTAGAATAACTCCTAGATCTTGAAGGATGGGACCTTGGGGCTTAGTGACACCTTGGGAGGACTCCTAGAGAGGTAAAACCGCCAGAGCTTCGAGGATGAGGGATTTGTAATGAAAGAAAACGAATGGATGAGTGGGTATTTATAGAAAAAGAAAGGTAATGTTTTAATAATTTCAAAGGGACACCTTATTAGTGGTTTTTGCCAAACCATGGAATTTCCCATGGTATTAGCCCATGTTTTAAGCCACTTGGGACACCTCATGTCATATGTTACTATAAAAAAGTCAATCAGCCTTTTATTTTAATTATTATTTCATTATGATTTCATTAAACTACTGAATACTCAAAACTGTATTTTTAACTATTCACGAAATATTCAAGTATTTTAGAAAAATACCAAAAATTCACCCCAACCATTTTTCAACGTGTAGAATTCAAAATTGAAATCCATTTTTCAAAAATAATTTTCTCAATATTATTACTTTAATTTTGAAATAAAGTCACAGTTAATTCAAAAAATAACAATCTGGAAGTGCAATTAGTTTTATGTGACATTGGAAAACTAATTAAGATCTCATTATCCTATTACTTTAATAAAATAAAATAATATTATTATTTACTATTCATGAATTCATATTACTATTCATATTACTATTCATAAGGGTATGTTACTATTCACCAAAAATCAAGTTTGTTCTATCAGACTCCAAATGACTTACTGAACCCAACTCTAGATGACCATTTCTTGATATTCAAAACATAGAAGAGGATAGATTATAAAATTGAATTCTATATTTATTTTCAAAACCATGGGGTGTTACATACGGTGAGTCGCACAAGTTTGGAGCTGAAGAAGGAGGTGTCGCACAAGTGTATTGCTGATACTTGAGTGCTGAATTTGTTCCGCGCAAGTGACTTGCGCGCTGAGCATGGAGAAGTGATCCAGGAGTGTTTGAAGTACATTCGTCTTTTTGGAGCTGCACGAAAGCTGGATGATTTTCCGATACCTACGGTGCAATGTGAGATTAGTCTACTAGTGAGAGTTGGACTTCAACAGAGAATCTACGTACAACAGAAGATGAATTCTTTTGCAATGATGAAGAGACCTTCAAGTCTACAAACTGAGTGGGACTTCACCAAAGGCAGTGAGCTAGGGGGAGTCAACAAGAGTGACCCGAGGGATGCAGTGAGCTATCAATAAACCTTTATAATGGAAGTGAGCCTGGGACAGAGTGACAGTTCCTAAACCATTATGATCTAAAACTAGTGAAGAATAGTGGAATTTGGTATAATCGACAACCTGTCGGTGTATGCTCCTTGGAAGTTTCCCTTAGTGGTGAACCAAGTAAAAAGTGTTGTGTCATCTCACTACATGTGAATGTTTTCTTTCTGATCATACTCATCATACAAGTTTAACATGTTCCTACCAACGTGGGAACAAGATCCATCTATTTAAAAGAAAAATTTTCTACCCTGATTCACCCCCCATGGTGTCCCGGGGTCCTACAAGTGGTATCAGAGCATAAAGGTTATTGGTGTTGAATCTATCCTTTGTCATCATGGAGAATGCAGTCAATGTCAGGGGAGTCCCTTTCTTCGATGGAAGTAATTTTCATATCTGGAAGAATAGAATGATATCTCATATAATATCACTTGGAATGGAAGTTCTTTTTTCCACTTTCCAAGGTATACATGTTACTTATCCAACAGTGCTGGCTATGACGGATGCCGATAGGAAAATTATTGATGATGATGATAAATCGCAGAATGCTCTCACCGCAGCCCTTTCTGATCAAATCTATCTAAAGGTAATGAGTTTCACCTCAGCAAAGTCTATTTGGTATAAACTTGAAAATATTTAAGAAGGATATAGCAAAGTGAAGGAAGAAAAACTACAAGTCCTACACAACAGGTTTGACGATCTAAAGATGCTTCCTAATGAGAATGTAGATTCAATCTTCAATCGAAATACTGAAGTTGTGGGAGCAATTAGAGGTCTTGGAGAAGAAATCAAATAAATTGATATCCTAAAGAAAATATTCATAATACTTCCTCCTATGTAAAATTCAAAGGTGTCAGACCTTGAAGAAATATACCTATCTAAAATATATTTGGATGATCTTTTAAGTAGTCTAGTGGAATATGAGATGAGAGTAAAACCCAAAGATTCCACGACTCATGTAAGAAAAAAATTGAATTCAAAGCCACGGAAAAACTGAAAATTTTAGAAGATAGTGGTGGTGAAGATGAATAGGAAAAGTAAATTCTTTCTCTCATCACTAAGAATCTATAGAAGGGAAAAGGTAAATTAAAAGGTAAGCTACCTCCGGAATATTTTCATTATGGAAGAGTCAGGAACATTTCCTCTCAGTGCCAAAGAAATTTTGATGATGATGAAAGCGAAGAAGAAGACATTGAAAAGCCTCAGAAAAGGTGTTTCAAAAAGGGATACTTCAAATCTGGGAAGAAGATACAGAGGAAGAGTTTTGTCTGGGTAGAAGATGATGATGATATTGAATTCTGTGATGAAGAAAAACCAGAATTTAAAACTGGGAACCATGCTTCCATGATGGCCACTATTGAAAAATCAGAAGATACTGGTGTAGAAAATAAATTTAAACCTATTGTGGATCCCGAGTTGTAACTTAAGGATGTTGTTAGTAAGTTCAAGATTAAATTTAATAGTTTCAATAAGTGGAAATCAATTCTCGAAGAATCAACTGAATATATTGATCAACTTGAAGGTAAAATTGAACGATTTGAATAATTGGTGAAATTATAGTCTAAAATACTTAAAATCAATGATAATGTAGTGGATATGAAGTTGAGAATTGAAGAGCAGGTAAAGGTTATCAATGACCTCACCTCCAGACTAGATGAAAAGTCCAAGACTACTTAGCATCTTGTGGAGGAAGTTGTTACTATTAGAAGTAAACATGAAAATGATTCAATTTCAAAAGAATCATGGAAGAAAATACATTTTGGAAGGTTATCAGATGCTGAGATATTGGAGAGAGAGAAATGTGGCTCTAATGGATTTGAAAAGATTTTAAATGATCAAATACCTACCTGCATAGGAAATAGTGGAATTGGTTGTGAAGTAGAATCATCAAATGCTGCAAATAAAGTTGACCAAAGTAAATGAAAGCTGAAAGTGGGTGATGTGGGAAATTCTTCTGAGGTGATAAACAGAAACTCCCAACTCAATATAAAAAAAGAAAATATGATTATCCTCGATCCTCGTGGAAAAATGATCCCTCATACTATTATCCCAGGAAATAAGGAATGAGGAGAAATTCAAGTGCGAAGACATTTCTTCTCATGAAGTATCAGTTCTATGGCTATTTGGGCCATACCATGTCATATTGCGAAGAAGAAAGGAGCTACTTGAATGGGGAAGATCTGGGAAGTCAACAAAGGAGACCGATTTCATGTCATCCATATTATAGAAGAAATAGCTTCTATGGTTACTGTTTTCATTGTTTTAACATTGTCCATAAAGCTATGTATTACAGGAAGAGGTACGATAGGAGAAACTCATACAACTCTCAAAAACGGGCCAGTTCTCACCCTCCCTATGTTGTTGTTCTCACAAATAGTTTTTATACTCTAGAAGAAGATTATGGATATGAAGAATCAGATTATGTGGAAGAAATTATTAGAAGGCCATCAATATCCTATACTCAAACCAATATCTCATGGAATGAAAAGAAGAATATCGAGAAATACAATCTTGCAGAAGTATCCCTCAAAGCCTCAAAGAGCAGCAACACCTGGATTCTTGATAGTGGATTCTCTTCCCATATGATGGGAAATGCTGACCTTTTAAAGAACATTAGAAATAAGGTTGATGGAACAGTGAGGTTTGGTAATGATGGTGCTTTGAAGATTAAAGGTAGTGGGTATACTGCTCTCTCCAATGGAGAGCTAAAGAAGACTGAAGTTCCTTATGTGGATGGTCTACGTCACAATCTCCTCAGTGTGAGTCAACTGTGTGATTCAAGGCTCATAGTAACATTCAATCAAAAAGGATACACTATTAAGGGAAATATAGGGAATTATCCTATGAAAGGATATAGAACAGATGGAAACTTATATCAGGTTGACAACAAAGTGAACTCCTGCTATTTGTCTATTAAAGAAGAAAACAATTTGTGGCATCAAAGGTTGGGTCACATTAACCAACAAGACATGTAAAAGATATCTATGCTAAAGATAGTCATGGATATCCCCATTCTGAAGCATGAGCATGAAAAGTATTGTGATGCTTGCATTCGTGGGAAGCTGGTCTGCAGTTCATATCAGCCAAAGAAGAAAAGAGCATCTCATCTTCTTGATCTAATTCATACAGATGTATGCGGGCTGATAAATGTTACCATAACTCATGGAGAAAGGTACTTTGTCCTTTTTATTGATTATTACAGTAGAATGGAATGTTTTATGGTCATTCACAATAAATGTCAAGTGCTTGACTGCACGAAAAAATATAGGATAATTTCCAAGAATGATACTGGACGAACAATCAAAGTGTTTAATTCTGACAATGGAGGGGAATACACATCAATTGAGTGTGAAAATTACCTATAAAAACATGGAATATAGCATGAGGTAGCTGTTGTGAGAACCCCACAGAAAAATGGAGTTGTTGTGCGCCGGAATCGATAGGTCAACAATATGGCTAGGACTATACTGATTGAGAGTGTCATCTCTCGCCATTACTAGAAGGAAGCTGTTAAAGTAGAAATTCATATTCATAATTGAACAGGGCTTTATACGGGAGAAACGAAGACACTATATGAATTGTGTCATGGAAGGAAGCCTTCGTTGAAATACTTTCGTGTTTTCGGAAGCAAATCTTTCATCCGGAATAATGTAGAAAATCAAGGAAAGTTTGGTGACAATGTTAATGAAGGAATTTTTCTTGGGTTTCCAATGAACAGAAAAGCCAACAAGTGTTTCAGCAAGCGATTAAAAAGGATTGTAAAAATAAGTGATGTTAAGATAATTGAAGATAAAACCAAAAATGCTTCATGGACATCATATGATGATGTGGTAGAAAGTGAGGAAGAAATTGAACGTGGAGAAATTAAAAATTCAGAAATAGAGGAAGCTGTACAAAACACTCAGTTGTCACATGATGATATTGACTCAGAAGAAGAATCTGAAGATGAAATTGTGGCTGGAGAGAATGCACCTGAACCGCATAGGATAAATCATAGATATGAGATTGAACCATATAACATTATTGGGGATAGGAGTGCACCCACACAAACAAGGAGGATGAGGAATAACACGCAATCTGCATTTCTGTCAGTTGTGGAGAAATCCTCGTTTGAAGAAGTTGCAAAGGATGAATCATGGGTGAAAGACATGAATAAAGAATTAGATAAGATTGAAAAGAATCATACATGGTATCTTTTCCAAAGACCCAACGGTCACAATGTGATTGGTGCAAAATGGATCTTCAAGAACAAGTTTAATGAGCATGGAAGAGTTATCAGAAATAAGGCATGACTGGTATGTAATGGATACTCCCAGATTGAAGGTGTTTATGTTGAATAAACCTTTGCTCCAGTGTCTATATTGGAGTCAATCCGGATTTTCTTTACCATGGAAGTCCAAAGAGAATATAAAGTATATCAAATGGATGTCAAGACAGCATTCGGGAATGCTGTACTCGAAGAAGAATTATATATTGAACAACCAGTGGATTTTTTTCTTGGTAATGATGAAACAAAGGTCTGCAACTGAAGAAAGCTCTATAGGGTTTGAAGTAGGCACAACGAGCATGGTATTCTTGCCTAGAATCATATATCAAGAAGCTGTAATTAGAAATATGAGGATTAGATCACAATATATATGTGAAGAATTATCCAAAAGATCAATTCATGGTTCTAGTCTACGTTGATGAATCATATTTGGTGGTAGCAGGAAGAAATCGGTGGATAAATTTTCCAATCACATGAAATCATAATTTGAAATGTCCATGATTGGGGAGCTCACATATTTCTTGGGGCTATAGGTGATTCAAAAGAAGTATTACAGTTTCATTTCTCAGTAAAAGTTTGCAAGAGAGCTGCTAAAAGAGTTTAATATGCAAGACTCCAAACTGATGTCAACTCCAATTGTAGTTGGAACTAAACTTGGAAAGAATGAAGATGAGACCACTATAGATCCCACCATGTATAAGAGTATCATTGGGAGCCTACTGTACCAGAAAGCAACACGGCTAGATATTGTCTTTGCCACATGTCTTATAGCCCGCTTTCAAAGTAATCCAAAGGGGGAACATATGGCAGCAATAAAAAGAATCACGAGGCATATTCAAGGTACTCAAAATTGTGGCTTATACATTGTTGTAGGAAGGAATAGTGAATTATCAGCCTTTTTTTATGCTGACTAGGCTAGCGATGTTGGGACAGAAATTCCACTAGTGGTGGAGCATTCTATATTGGGAATAAATGTGTTGGCTGGTTGAGAAAGAAGCAAGAAAGTACTTCTCTTAGTACTGCTAAAGCTGAGTATATCTCTGCCACAAAGGCATGCACTCAACTGCTATGGATGAAGCAATAATTAACAGATATTGGTGATGATGTGAAGCAACCAACGGTGATTTACTATGATAACAAGAGCGCAATTGATCTTATGAAGAATCCAGTTCAGCATTCTCATACAAAACATATTGAAAATCAGTATCACTTTATCAAAGAGAATGTTGAACAATTCGTGATTAGAATGGATCATGTGGGAACTGATGAGAAAGTGGCTGATATCCTAACCAATCCACTTTCAACGGCTGTATTTGTGAAGCGTTGATTGAACCTCAGTGTTCATCCACCTCCCAGTGCATAAGGTGGTTATGAAAATCCCTTCTCCCCAGTTATGTTAATTGTTTTTAATCTATTTATGGATGCGATGCAGGTTTGTGGGGGAGATACTATCCAGGGGGAGTGTGGTTTGAGATGAACAATGAACATTTACCGGTATTTGGGTTTACTATCAATGGGGGGGAAAGGAATAAATTTAGGCATGTAAGGCTTCTGTGACACGATGAGATTTAGTGTCAGTAATAGGATGAGAAGAATGAAAAGTAATACATTGGGCATGTAATGCTTCTGTGACACTATAAGAGAATTTCATGGCCATCATTGAGAATTCCAAAACATGGGAACCCAATTCAAGCTTCCTCCCTTGTTTTCTACACCGATCATTTCTCACGTAGACTTAGAGTGTTGGCTGAGTTGATTCTTGCATTTTTGGTTTCCATGTGGATGGTGATCTTTCGAATTTATTTACTAACTTCCAACAAACCCAAAGGGTGAGATTTTTGAAACCATGGTCATCTATCCATGAATTGGATAATGGTTTGTTTTTGTTGTCAATCCTTATAGGATGTTCAGAATGAGTTCTATAAAAGAACTCATACAGGTCAAGAAGATAATAGTATTGAAGGTGGAACTGTTTTCCAGTGATTTCCAAATTTCTGGACCTCAAAATTGACAAAAGGGGAAAACAATGTCTTTTGGTTGTGCACCGAACATATGTCTCGCAAGTGAATTACACGTCAAGAAAGGAATTGCGTACCGGTGCCTAGGAGGATTTGAAAGTTGTGTGCCATATGTTTTTCGATATCAGAACTTCAAATTATGGCGATGGAAAGAGGGTCGTGAAATTATTGGTTTGGTTGTGCAAGTGAGTAGCGTGATAGAGGCTATGGTGGTTGGAGATATGCGCCAGAAATTGTGCGCCGAGAGGAGGCTTGCGCGCCACCACGCAGGGTGTCTGGTTTTCTTATAAATAGAGGACCACCCCTCCTCATTTTTAATGAAGTTCAAGACTTAGATATTTTTCAATCTCCCATCGCACAGGTGTTGAAGTCACGCAAGTGGTAGTTTGGTAACGCAGGTATAAGATGAGCCCTAGTTGTTGGTTGTGCTTTCTTAGTGGATTGGGAGTAAAAGATAGTGAGTTGAACAAGTTTGGAGTTTAAGAAAGTGGTTTCGTGCAAGTTTATTGTTGATACTTGCATGATAAATTTGTGTCGTGCAAGTGACTTGTAAGCTGAGCTTGGAAAAATGCGCCAGGAGTGGTTGAAGTACACTGGTCCTTTTGGAGCTGCACAAAAGTTGGAAGATTGCCCGATACCTTTGGAGAAAAGTATGATTAGTCTACTGGTGAGAGTTGGAATTAAATAGAGAATCTACATACAACAAAGGATGCATTCTTTTCCAATGATGAAGAGACCTTCAAGTCTATAAACTGAGTGGGACTTCACCAAAGGTTGTGAGCCTGGGGGGAGTCAACAGGAGTGACCCGAGGGACATAGTGAGCTATCCCTAAACCTTTTTAATGGTAGGGATCCTGGGACAGAGTGACTATGCATGAACCATTGTGATCCACAACTAGTGAAGAATATTAGAATTTGGTAGGACAGACAACCTATCGGCATAAGATCCTAGGATGTAGCCCTTAGTGGTGAACCAAGTAAAAAGTGTGGTGTCATCTCTCTGCATGTGAATGTTTTCTTTCTAATAATACAAATCATACAGGTCTAACAAGTTTCTACCAATATGGGAACAATATCCATCTCTTTAGAAGAAACATTTTCCACCCTGATTCACCCCTCCCCTCTCAGGGTGTCCCGGGGTCCTATAGAAAATAGTTTTGAGAACATTGAATGTGAAATTGAATGGACTTAAGGTGAAGGAGAAGAATTTTGTTTTCATATAAATGATTATAATCAGTATAGTTATAGCACAAGGGAATTTCAGGGACTTATAAGCTGGATTGAATTGAAAAAGCACACAAGGCATAGTTTATTTCTGATATAGGATATATGAAAACAAATAAAACTAATATATTGATTTCATTACGCCATTGATAAGTTTAGTTTTTAGGGTTTCCTTCTATCCCATTGTTTTTCTCCCTAGGGAGCTATAGTACCACTAGTTATAAATGTTCATTCAGGTGTAAAGATCATAACTATCATGGAACTATAATATCTTAGGAATCTGTTTCTATACTTAAAATCAAATGAATTTTTTGTTTATTTATGCTTGTATATTTAAATTTTTTATATTCCTCTTAACTATTAAATTTTATGAAGAGAAAAATTAATTCTTCAAATGATCTTTGAAAATGTGTATCATTGGAAACATTTTATGGAATTACATAAAAATGGCGAGTTTCCATGCTTTATATAAACTAATAAAAAGTATTTCTTGCCTTCATTTTTGATAAATGTGCATAATTGTTTTCTGTAAATACTACTAATAAAATTATATTTGAGATCCCACTAGGCTGGTTTTCTCACACCTTGTGCATACCTTTGGGTTTTTGTATATATTTTTTTATCTAGTATAGGTAACAATAAGGCCAATTAGGGAGGCAATAAGTTTCTGTGATAGTGGGGTGTGGTATTTGGGTGGTGACATGGTTCAACTAGAAAATGGTTGTCTCTTGTATAATGTATTCATGGTTTAAATTTTTTTGGATTGGCACATGTTTTTCCTTATACTCGTTTTATCTTTCCACTATTTGATTATTCATTATCATTATCAATTAAATTAAATATATTGATTTTTCCATGTTATTTAATTATGGTTGAATCTGTTCCCAAAGATAGTTATTGATTCCCTCGCGCTTGTCTCCAACCTTTAGGGATCAAGAGCACCATTCAGGAATTTCCATATATTAGCTTAGGTGTCTAATTCAGGGATGACCTAAGTCAGATCGTGACATAAAAACAAGAAATTAGGTTAGTGATAGGTACACACATTATTGAAAACATATAATTTGATCCTATATCTATAAATATCGTCATATATTGAATATTTTCTTTGAATATTAACTTGTGTCCATATTGATTATATATTGAATTGTTAGTGAAAACCTAGTGGAATGGAGATTTCGTCTAATGTCTGTAATTTATCTTGAAGAGGATCTTATAGGTGCTTCCTAAAAATATTGTTATTATCCATTTAGTCAAACTTATGTGATTTTGGGTAGGTATTTTATCTCTCTACATAGATAATGTAATAATCTTCAGGATAAGGAATTCACAATTTATATCCCAAATCAACCCACAATCAAGTATCTATGTAAAGCGGACTATAAATTCCCTATGAATGTTACTTCCCTTTTATGGTTCATGTTTCCTAATAGTATTGGATTTTTATCCCACATTATTGTGTAAAAATACATTATTTAGTATCATTCAATTGTAATAGAATATATTAATATATTTCTTGAAAAATTACCTTATCTTCCCCTAGATAGTGAAGTTGATTTATCCATTGAACTCATATCACGTGTTATTCCAATATAAAAAACTCCATATACTTCCAACGAGTTTGTACCCAAGTGGTATAGGCTCTTTATTGGCATAGAAAAGACCCAAGATCGAATCTGGGTAGGTAATAATATCTAGGATACTATAACAGAATATAGCAGGGCACTATAGCAGTGGAAGAACTGTTGCAGCGGCGACACTATAGCGGCTGGGGAACTGTAGTAGGGACTACTACGGTGTCGATACTGTAGTAGGTACTATAGTAGCCTGAGTATGATAAAATTAATATTCAATGAAGGGTCCTTTTGGCCAAAAAAATTGGGCTTTCAAGCCTAGTATTCAGGCCACTTTCCCTTGGGCCTTCGGGCTATGTAATGGGTCTCCCTATACCCAGTCAAAAGAGGTATTTTCATTAATAATAAAATAAGGCTTCGGTCCTAACCTTTTAAAAAAATACTTCTTATAGAATGGTCCATATTTAAATGAATGACTTGAAGAATAAAATATAATTTAATCTGGTAAAGGGTTTTATATACCCAATTTATTTACCATGGGATGCATCAATTCTGTTTTTTATGAATATTGATGGATCAATGAGTCTCTGTATTGATTATTATAAACATAAAAAAATCATAATTAAGAAAAAGTAACGTCTACCCCTTAAAGATTACTTTTTTAATTAATTATAAGGGGATAAATATTTATCAAAGAGTTAACTCTTATTTGGATATCATTAATTAAGTGGGAAAAGGAGATTATATACCCAAGATAGCCTTAAAAAAATATGTGAACACTATAAATTCATAGTGATTCCATTATAAATTTTAAATACCTATGATATCTTCATGGATCTAATAAATAGATTAATTATAGATTACCTTAAAAAATATATGATATTCTTTATAAATAATATCCTGATATATTCCAATAGAAAGGGAGATCATCGAGATTATTTGAGGATTGTGTTAAAAAGCATGAAAAAATATAAACTATATAAAAAAATTAACAAGTGTGAATTATTACTACAAAAATTATCATTCTTAGTTAATTTAATCAGAAGAGAGTGTATTTCTATAGATCCAATAATGATAGAGTTTTTTGAATAATTCCCCAAACCAAGCAATATAACTTATATCCATAGTTTTCTTATATTATATGGATGATATCCACAATTTCGGGAGATTTTATCATGAATTTAAAATCAACTAACCAAGTTAAGTTGAGAGGGATTTAAGTTCCTCTAAAAACATTAATGTGAATAAAATTTTAGGGAGATTAGAAGAATGTTAGAACCTGAACCTGTACCAACAATAAATTCTAGTGGGGAAGGGTTTGTGATATACCAAAATGGATTAATGAAGGTTGAGATGTTTCCTCAGGAAAAATTACATGGTGGAAGTTTATGTCTCATGTAAATTAAAGGCACTAGATAAAAATTATAGGATATTTGATCTGGATCTGTTAGGAATAATATTTTCATTAACAATATAGATGTATATTTTGTACAAATGGTTGTTGAAAATGAAAATTTGAACATGTTCCTATTATGGGAGAAAAATGAGTTTCTTAATCTTACTTGTAATAGTAAATTATATATTTTATTATAAATTATATCTCAATACATTACTATGTTTAGTATATCCTCATCTATTCTCATTGGTGGGAGAGCATAAAATTACGAGGACAATATTTATTTATTGAGGATAATGTGATATCATAAATTTAAATATGCATTCTATTTCTCTATGTAACTTGTTTAATTTTTTATAATGAATTGAAACATAAGTAAGAAATAAATCATATAATAAATGAATCAAATTAATAAAAACATTATTCACTCACAATGGATCATTAAAACAAAAGTAATTGAAACCATATATTATATATAATGGATTATTACATACCATAGATGTTCACATCCCTTAAAAGTACATGAATTAAAAAGAGACAATAAATATAAAATAATATTTTTTTACAACTAGTAAATCTAATTGATCTTATTCACCATTAAGAATCTTTATTAGTAATAAAAAAAATTATAAAAAAAAACTTATTAAAGGAGAAATAATATTGTAAAATCCAAAATAAAACCTATAATAATTATATGTGTTCTTTGTGATGTTAGAATGGGATGGTTTTTTAGGATGTAATAGGATAAATATATTCATTATATAACTATTATTAAAGGGTATATAGTCATTGGGTAAACTATTAGTAAACATCATACCATTTTGGAATAATCAATACATATTTGTTATAAATACTGTTTATTTTGATGTTAAAAAAATATTTATAATTAATTTAATAGAAATAAAAGAAAATATTTTAGAATATAATTAAAATATATCAATCCACTTGGAAAAATATCATTCATTCTAAATATACTATTATTATGAACTATGTATTTATGTTAAATTTATAAATTTAAAATAATGATATCAATAAAATGTTTTTATCAAATTCAAGGAATGACTAATAAGATAAATAGATAACAAAACTAAACAAAAATGTTTTATTTTTTTATATTTTTTATATTTTTTTTTTAAATTTTAATTTTATATGTTTAGAATATGAAATTTAATGAAATGTTTTGTTTATATATATAAACAAATGAATATATATTCATGTATTTGTTGTTAATTAGTTAATAATAAATATAAAATCATTTAGTGTTAAAATGAAAAATTTCCAAAGAATTTTATTTTTATATGTTATTTATTTTTATGTTAATAAATTAAAATTATCTTTGATAAAGAATTATTTTAGTGAAATTTATTTTTAATATAAATAAATAAATAATTTAACATTCATCCAATTATTATTACTCGATAATGAAAAATATTAAAATCATTTTTATGTTTAAAAACACATTTTCTTAAAAACAACTATGTGTGTTTCATTCTTATATCAAAATTAAATTTATCACTTGTATAAATTTAATCCAATAAAATGGAGTTCATAGTTTAACTAGTGTGTATAACTTAATTAATAAGGAAAATTTCATTTTTAAGTATGAAAATAAATTACTGAGTATAAATTGAATTACCACAATAAAGGTAAAATAGGGTAAAAGGGTTTAACTAAGGAGTAACAACCTAAAATATCATAAAAAATATCTCTAAATGATCTAATGAGAGAATCTATGACCTTACTTTGTTTTATATCTGTTATTTATCAACTTTTTATGTGAAAAATAAACTAATTACACATTAAGGAATGAGTATTTTGGAAAATAACACTTATGCTCAGCTATAAATGGGCGCCTTTTCTACCAACATAAACCCACACCATTCCCCAATTTTTTCTTAAATAAATACCAAAAAACATTCCATAGAAAGACTCTCCACCAATTTGGAACATTTATTCCTAAGAAAGAGTTATAAATCCCCCATTACTAGGAGGATCTCTAAGTGAAGATTCTTGTCTTCAACAAAGTTAGAATGTATTTGACTATATAAAAGTCTAATATAAGGGTTCCTAATCTACATTTACCTTCATTGAGATATAAACCATATTCACTATTTATTATTTTTCTGTATATACTACCCCATGGAAAATAAATTATCAAAAATCACATGAAATTTAATGGTTTTACTAATCTACCTTAGGTTCTCTTTTTCAAGGGATTTTTATTTAAAAGTTACGAGATATGTTAAGGTTTCATTCTGATATTACAATGAAATCAATATTGTTTATAATTTTTTTAAATTTTCTATTATTTATACATAAATCACCTTTTATTTTCTTCTCAAATTATTATTTATGGGGTTTAAATGTCTCCATTTCATTTCACCTTACATTGGCTAAAACATAAAGTGGAACGATTCAAGTAAGTAGATCCAAACATATATCTTCCTTTTTTCAGTAATATTATTACTCGGTGACTATAATTTTCATATAACTTTATATTTTTCCTTATTCCAATGTTAATATAGTTTAATTACATTTTCAATTTATTTTAATTTTCATTAAAAAATTGAAAAAATAATATTTTATAACATTTTATTTAATATAACTTTCTTCCACAATTTTCTTTGGTTTTCTTTATGAAGCGTCCAATTCAAGTTTTCCTAATTCATCAATGTAATTTTAATTTAATTTCTAAATATTTTTCTAAAACTATTTTTGTGAAATTTATTTCCTTTATAAAATAAAAAGTATCTAAAATTACATGATATTTTTAATTATTTATAAAAGAATAATTTTAATTATTTTATATTGTGATTTTTATCAATGTTAGTATCCTTAAATGTTTCTTATGCTTCACGTGGGATGTACTAAAATAACACCATCTAAAGTCTTTCCCTAGATTTATTATCACAATTTATTATGGAAATTTTCATGAAACTCATTTTATTCTCATCGGTTCATTTAGTCATAATGGAATTATGAATGTTTTCATGTGATACCTATATGTGTAGTTTCTCATTATGTGATGGATGATAATGGAATTATATATCCTTTTAATGAATTGGGAAGATATATTTATCTCATGAGATTATAGGGAATAGGGAGTGAACCCAAACCCCTAAAAAACTTTTTACACTATGTATATAAGAATGGTGAGTGAACCCAATTGCCTAAGTGACTTTATCTAATTTTTATATGGGAATGGGGAGTGAAATAAAACCCCAAGGGGACACCATACATTATGTATTTTGGAATTTGGAGTAAGAAAACCCCAAAGGGAATATTCCAAATATGTATATAGGAATGGGGAGTGAACCCAAACCCTTAATGGACTCTGTACACTGCGTATATGGGAATAGGGAGTGAACACAAACCCCTAATGTACTCTATATATTATGTAATGGAATGGTGAGTAAACCCAACATCCTAAGGTATTTTTTCTACTATGTTTATAAGAATGGTAAGTTAACCCAATCCCCCAAGGGACCCTATACACAATGTTTATGGGGATGGGGAGTGAACTAAATCCATAATGGGACTTTATACACTATGTTTATGGAATGGGGAGTGAGCCCAATCCACTATGGGATTCTATATACCAAGTTAATGAAATAGAGAGTGAAAACAATCCCATATGGGACTTTATCCACTATGTGATTATTGTCTTGGTAATGATACATAGCAAAAGAAATGGATTTATAAGCTTATATATATTCCATTTTCTTATTCTAAAAGTCTATGTTATGCAATATTCTAATGTTGTGTTTTAATTAATCATGACTATTGAATCATGTTTTCACACTCTTAAAACACATTTTTATGATATAATAACAGACTTATAATATATATTTTATTGGGTATGATTTCCTTATGTTAGGTTCATGCACCTTGATTATGTTCTGATACCCACATAATCATCTTATACCCACTTATGATCTTTTATTTGTATCTCTTATGTGTACCCTTTTTAGTGCCTGAGATCACCGATTTCTTATGTTTTCATTCCCAAAGAAATGAATAGGAGTATTATATGAAATATATCGTAAAATTTATCATGTGTGGAGAACTCTTTGGGATATGTTGAAGACTTATGGTAAAATAATATGTTCTTGAAGCTAATCTCAAGTCACTAAACCAACATTTTTTTGTGTTTGATTTATTATGACATGTAATTAATATACATGTTAAATGTTGTAACATGTATGTATGTAATTTTTTTGTCAGCTCATAACCAAAACTTCTAAACATTTATTTAGATAAACTTAATAATGTGTCGATTCTTTTTTCCTAATAGCATCTTCCTCCATGTTTTTAAAATTCAATTGGATATTCTCATTTAATAGAACATTTTATCTACTAATAACCTTATAAAGGTCATTATCCTAGATAGAAAATCCAAATCGTGAACTACATAACCTACAAGGATACGTTCTCACTACTTATCCTATAACTTATCTATTTCCCTAGGAACAAAATGGACATAACATAAACATTTGAAAACATTCATGTGTGATGCATCTACAGATTTCTTTGTCCAGTTTACTTTCAAAATATACTACCTGATATGTGTAAGAGGAATTTTATTCAAAATATATTCCATACAATTGATTAATTCGACAAAAAAACTCCTCTATTAAATTAAAATATAACATCATGCTTTGGTATTTATCATTCAGTGACTAGTTCATCGATACCATCATGTTGTTTTTTTCTATTATCAGGATAAAATATTATCCATATGGACTCATTTATTCAAGAAAAAACTTATTGAACTCTTTTATTATATAATCATCCCCATTATCATGCATCAAGTATTTAAACATAATTTTTGTCTCTTTTCAACCATTTATATCCTTCTATAATGGTTCTAAGAACCATAAAAATTTGATTGAGAACCAAAGCCGAAACCTTCCATGATATATTATTAATGAATGTAACTTAGTAAAATGTCCATTCATGAGAAAACATATGGTTTCAGCCACCATACTTCCATATTAACCAGGTCCAAATTATGATTCATTGGTTACCTTTTGTTTATAAAAAATTAAACCTTTTGTTATTTCTCAAGGACACACTCCTTAAAGGTCCTATACTTTATGTGATTGAGTTTTAGTATTTATTTTACATCCATAACATTCATTGATTTCTTAACCATGTAAATGAGATCTTGATGCCAGAACTTCTCTGTTGTGAAATTGGTTTTTCTAGAAATTATTTTTCTTCCGAAACTCCTAGTTAGATATATTGTTATATTATTCATATATTTATCCAATACCACAGATCAACATGTGATCTTCCACAACCCTTAGACAAAAGTTTTATAAGAACTCACATTAGTAAGCTATCATACTGAAATTAGGTTCTTTTATGATTATAGTATATGTATCATGCCATGAAACATCTGCTAGCATCTTCTTGCTGTTCAGATATTCACATTACCCTTTATAATAATATAGAAAGACTCATTATCTAGAAGATGAACCCATGGAAAAACATATAGAAACATTTGTTTCAATGTATCTTATCTCATAAATTGAGTAATATAATGCCTCAAAATCAATAAAACTATACTCTAAAAGACTGAAGACTCTAGAAAATAAAATTCTATCATCTCAACAATTGTATTGGTAGAAATTTTAAATATAAACATCTATAAATTACCAACTTGCCTCTATAATTGTTCCCTAAATTCCCCTTCTTCATGAAATAATAGTATATGTGTTTAGGATCATCAAATTTCTATCAGTTCCTTTATTTCTTCTGTGAACTCTTCTTCTAACAATTCCATTGAGCATTGTGTATTCTAATTTTCTTACAGAGTAGTTCCAATATTTTCCTAAACAAACTTCTACCCTATATCTTCATTTAAATTTTTTCATGAACATCTTATGAAACTAAGTTAGTCATACCACTTTATTTACTCACAAAATTAACCATAATATCTTATTATTTTTAAATCCTTGAAAAAAAGAATAAATGAAAACACTATACCTTATAAATTCACTCCTATAATATCTAGCTAGTTATGGATATTGTTGAAGTCAATTAAAAGATTATCGTTCAACTTTATTTCCACCACAAGTCGGATGAAGAGTCTACGCATCATCAACACTTTATTCATTTTAGTCGGTTTCTCATAGATGTCTAAAAGTGTGAACATAAGTGTCACTAGTTTTTTTATCCACTAATATATTGAAGACCACATTGAAGGCCAAAATTATTCTTGAAACACCATGTTTTCCTCTGTCAAGTATTTCTAATTTTGATTTATCTATTTCTCCTAGTTTGAATCATATCAACAAAATCTCATAATATCTCTAGAATAGATATTCATCGATCAATATCCTCCAAAAATTGAAATATAGACTGAAAACTTGTCAATATGGATTTTTCATTATTATAATTCAATTATCTCAAAATAGAACAACCACTAAAAGGAAAAACATTAAGAAAAAAACCATCATAATTATCTTTCCAAGCCCTGATACAACTTGTTGTTCCAAAAACCAATCCATGCTGAAATAACATTCTTGATCCTTAATTGTGAAATAAGGAAAAAATCCATAACAAGGGAAACCAGATGTCAATATATTGACAAAGGAACCATGCTATGAATTTTTTAATTTAATTAGAATGATCTCCTTAAAAACTTCTATAAAAGATTGACAAAAGTGGTGGAACAAATCACATAACCTCAAAACAAAATTGAATTAAATTTCATAGGATTTTCTAAAATCCATGGGAGGAACACTGTAACCTTTATATTAATAAGATAATAACAAGATAAAGTCCCAAATTTAATAGGGTTCAAGTACCAAAACATTACTCCATAGAATGGGAAGGTAAATAGTATAAATTTTACAAACACACAACTGGTTTTCCCCACCCATATATTTAGATATAGGTTCTTCTAGTGTAGTTAGTTCCACCATGATAAAAAAAATTCACATTGTACAGATTGACCAATTAAAAATCAACATGTGGTTTCTATATGTTGATAAAAATTCTCACTATACAGAATCATATTCACTACTTCGATAATGTATCCTTCCATATATCTCTGTCTCCACTAGTGTAGATCACTAGTTCTACTACTTCCACTGTTTTCTGCTACATCCATATCCATATAGTTCTATAAAGTTCTTCCAAAATCTCTAGTTCAAAATAAAAAGTTATAAAATATTGAAAGTATAATTTATTACCAAACCAAATTTTCCATCGCTTTCATACTTATCACTGATCAAATATATTATCAGTGAATCAAAAAAATTATATCCATGGTAAAAGTTACCTAAGACCATTTAAATAATGATCTTATACCAAATGATAGGACCAAGATAGAGTATACCAACACTAAGGAGTGAATCAATAGCTGAAAAAAAATTACTCTAAATCAATGAATTTTTCTGATTTTGAATTAGTTTTATTGAATATTGATGGTGATGAGTTAAAATTTAGTGATAGAGGAAGAACAAACTCTAATGTTACAAGGGTGAATAAATGGTTCACTAAATCTTACTATAGAGTGGAAAATATTTTTTTGTGAAATGATTGTGATTATGCTACCCGCGTACCTATATTATCACTAATAAGAACCAGTAATGAAGTAAGGAATAATCCTTGAATTACTAATTATAAAAAATAATTACTATAATTAACAAGTATATAAATCATTTCTTCCCTAACCCAAAGTGCCTTTGGAATTTGGGGCATGTATACACTGTTGTGCTGATCCTCACTCCCATCCCAAAGAATCCTAGAATCTATGGTCAATTATATCAAGGATTCCTCTATTTTTTTGTAATTTTCTCACACATTGATCCAAGAGTGAAACCTCCAATTTATAGCCAATGTATATATTAAGGTGTCATAGCCTGTCTTATGAAGTGACCACCAAATCAGATTGATATAGAAAATGAATCCATGTAATTTTTTATTTGTATGTAAACACTATAGTGAAGTGATCCCATTCTATGTTGTGTGATACATGTGATTTCCTAAAATATATTGCAACACTATATTTTCATGACATATTCAATATAGATTTAATGACACCTTTATGGTTTGAAACATTTGATTACGACATGATTTCATTCTACTTCCAAAATAGTGAAACTCTAAAAAATCATGGGAAACACCTCATAAAGAGATTAAAAGAATTTATGAAAGTTGGTATGGGAAACACCTCATGAATCATTAAATTCCTTGAAATCACTCAAAGTATTCGTAATAAAATAAACATAGTAATACGATGTGACACTACTCTACCTTAGGTCCATCATGGAGAAACCAACACTATTACAGCTAAATGTATTTAAATCATAGTGGAACTCCTATTCTTATCAATAATTTTTTTCTTGACCATCACCCTTTATGTTGTGATTTTAACTTTCCAAATAAAACTCAATTCCATTGCAATTACACCCAACTCTAATGATCCTATCAGTCATCCATGTGCATGTTGGTAAAAAATAAAACGCAAAAATCCTTTCAAAACACATTAATATATTTCCTTAAGAAAATAGTCGTAGAATTCCACTAATCTTAAGGTTATCTAAATATTAAACCATATGATATAATGGTGTTTATGATAGTAATACAACCCTTGATGTAAAATAAATTACATATTTACCTTGTCTCAATTGAGATTATCTCACAACACCACCTTTTTCAATTGAATTTATGAGGGGATTTTGTAATCTTGAACACCCACCAACTTCCCTTAATCACCAAGGGCTATCCAATACACTGATAAGGGATCTATAAAAGTAGATAAATTTGAGTCTCATGATATTTTATCACATTGATCATTTTGCATAATTTTAATTAAAGTGGAATTTCTCAGATGATTAATTTGAAATAGAGGAAGAATATTATGTCAATATGTTAATTTAGAGACTCATTATTCTTTTTATGATACTTCATTATTATAAGTTGGTTCTTGTAAAGTTGGTTTGTGTCATAATTGGGTTCAAGGTCATTTGTTTTCCCTTGGTTGGTTTTTATAATAAAATATCATGTGTCCATATGTGGGTTAATATCCACCATACACAGAGGATGTATGTTTTTGAAACATTCATTGGGGGGCGCATCGGTTTGTGGAGGACACGCTAATATGTTTCCCCAAATTCCCACTTTTCAAATGTGGGTGACATCAGTCACTTATTCAGGGATGTTTTCTCCTTGATTGAAATAGGATGATGGGATATTGTTTCCTCCTTCTGTGGATTCCTCCTTAGAACTCATTTTTCTAGTCCGTGTCTCCCTTAAAGATTAAGAGGTTGTTCATGAAACTCTTCCCAGTGCCATGTATTCATGGAAACCGGTTAATTATTTACGTTCTATCTAGAAATTTTAAGTGGTCAAGTCAGGGAAAAAACCTTTGATCGAGGGACTAGTCAATTTGGACATCACTGGCGTGTCTGGATACTGGAACACTAATGCATCTCAGCTTATTCAACTTATGATATGGCTTCTCGAAGGCATGGATGCCCAAGGAATCCCACACCAAATGCATGGAATTATATCCCATGGGCATGTCTCTGAGGTTTTCCTTAGCTTCTCTTTCTTAACAAAGGGTATACCACAAGTTTAATGTCTTGCGGTGATAGATCAAACTGATTGAAACACTGATATGATTGGATCAGATGGGTGTGGCCCCATGAGGGAGAACCTGAGTGTCCTATTAGTTAAGTGGATCACTAAGTCTAATGAAGATAGATCCAAGGGTTCTTGGGTCACTATAAAAGAGACATCAGGGTTTACCATTTGGCTGGGATTGAACTTCATGGAGGTTTCCAATGTACCCTATCTCAAGTGATAGGGATCAAAACCTACGTAGTTCAAAGGGGTGATAAATCAAGGTGTGCTCAGAGGACAACAACCAAGAGATTATTTTGGGGATTACGTGAAGATTGAATCCCATCGCAAAATGGATTCTCTTAGGTGAATGACTTTGGATTGTTTGGGGCTTACGTGTGTCTAGCTTCCTGATTTCTCCAAGGAGAAATGAGAAAGCGTGTGACATGATCGAACCTAGAAGTGGTGGCCCAGGTAAGAATTATGATGGATATTGATGGTTGATAAAAGTGGATGGATAATGAGATGGATGAAGGTGATGTTGGAATTGAGCCTCAAAGAGACTTGTTACGTATCCCTATTATAGGTAATCAATGTCCATGTTGTTCGATGGGGTGATGGGACACTTAAGGAGGCGATTCGTGAGAATAGATGTATAGAGGGGACCTGGAGGAAGCAGAACCTTCGGGTTGGGTCCTCACCTTCTAGAAACATAGAGGCTCAAGGGAGAGACTAGTTTGGGACATGAATTATTGTCTCGAACCATGGGGAGGATTCCTATGTATCCCCCTGATATGGAATCAAAGTCTACATAGTTTGGGATGGGGGAATAGAATTAGGGTGTGCCCATAGAACAGAATCCCGAAGACATGTTGGGGCTTACATGTGGTTAAAATCTCGTGATTTGATCTGATACTTGAGGGGTGGACCAAGGATGTGGGTCCTAACAAAGGGGACTACAACGACTTACCACTGTTTGGGGTTGCAACATCTTACCACTAGTTGGGGTTCCAATGGATTACTGCTGGTTGGGGTTACAATGACTTACCACTAGTTGAGGTTGAATCTTAGGGAGGATTCCTACGTACCATGTCCGAGAGACAGGGATAAAACCCACATAGTTTGAAATTATACAGTTTAATGTCTTGTTGAATGAAAAGGGGTTTACAGTTTAATGTCTAGTAGGATGGAGGTGGACCGATGTGAAGTGGTTGAGACTGATGCGTGTTGGGCTTGAACCTCTTCGAGGCTTCCTATGTACCTTTCTTGGATAAGGGAAAGTATCAAAGTTCACGTAGTTAGGTCTGGTGAATACAGTTTAACATCTTGTAGGAAGAAGGTGAACCAACATGAAGGGTTTGGGATAAGTAGGGTTTACGATTGAATCTCTGAGAGGCTTCCTACGTACCTTTCTCAGATAGGGGAAAGGATAAAAGTCCATGTAGTTTGGGATGGTGAGTATTGACTATCATCATACAGGACAAATTTGAACCAACGTGAATTGGTTGGGAAAACTAGGTGTTGAGCTTGAACCTCAGGGAGGCTTCCAACGTACATTGCTTGGATAGGGGCAATGATCAAAGTCCAGGTAGTTTGGATGAATACATGGGACTTATGCTGGGGTGTCCCGAGAAGGATGCCATGGGAAATAATTATTCTAATCCCATGTGGGAAATGCTTAGTGTGAGAAACAAGATGTAGAAATAACTTAAATAACACATTGTGAAAGGTGCGTATACGGGGAATGAAGAGGGTTTTATGCATGTTTAGCAACCCAAAAGAAAAAAAGGGGCTTACGCATGGTTACTAGCCAAAATAGGAAACATGGGATTATGCGTGGTTAGTGGAGCAAAGATGAAATAGGGTCTTACATGTGGTTATAGGCCCAAAAAGAAAATAAGGGATTATGCGTGTTTAGCGGCCCAGGGAGATGGAGATTCGGACATACTCCAGGATGGATTCGTGATGGTGATAAATTCTAAAGGGATAGAGATGGGGTAATGAAGATCCTAGTGCCCACATCTCTTCCAGTCTTTGGCACCAAAAAATAAAAAAAAAATAGATGCTACCTCCTACAAGAAAGGCTAAGGGATTAAACTGAAATGGTTTCCCTTCCTTACAGACAAATGTCGTTATAGGAAAGAGGATCTCATTCCATGTGAGAAGGATCTCTCTCCTTTGGAGATGAATGGCAATGCATAATGTAGGAGATGGGGAACCCCATGTATATTTCATGGGTCAAGGCTACAGTATATCGTCATGTGCTGAGGATAGTGGTGCTTGGCAGTTTAACATCTTACATCTCAGACGAGAAGGGCTCACTCCACACCCCTAAGACTTTTATAACTAATACCCATCTAACCCTTGGAGAAGGGAAGGAATCGGTAATGCCATGGTGAGGTAGTTCTATGGATTGATCCATTGAGGGACTCATGTTAGCGTGGTTATGCGAAGAAGCAATTTTCATTACTGTGCCTATGGAAAGAAGCATGAGTAAAAGAAATGAAATATGAAGCACCACCCTAGGGATGTTGAAATCTTTTTACATGATCTTAGAGGGTCGTAAAAGAAATGGGTGTTTAAATAATTAAATCTTATAAAGAGGTGCTTCACGAAAAGGATGGGCTTCACGAAGGATGGATTCTTCGCAAAGAGGATGGCCCTCGTGAAGGTAAAGTACTGTCCAAAGAGGAGGGGCTTCATGAAGGCAAGGGGATTGGTAGAGAGGAGGTATTCATGAAAGGACAAGGCTTCGTAAAGAGTATTCTTTAAGGGATCAGGGCTTTTCCTTAGGAAATACCTCTTTTTTGGAGAGTGTTTCGCGAAGGATCCACACTTTGCAAAACTGCAAGAATCATGAAGGGGCCCCTTCCTCCATGAAGGGAATATGCCTTTAAAAAGTGAATATCCGCCATAGATAGAGGCTGAAAATAATGAAAAGCAGTATGGATCAGAGAGACCAAGTACCTTTGGCAATCCATTTGAGGGTTTCGTGAGGGTCTATGCAAAACGAGAGCTGGGAAGTAGAAAGGGAATAGTCGCAATGGTTTGGAAGTGGGGGGATCCTTATGTTTATAGGAAACCCTATTCGGTGGGGTTTCAAAACCCACCATAGAGACTAGTGATTCCACGGAGAGGAACAACTCCATTGGCCCACGTCGACCTCATAGAGGGGGAATGACATCATGCAGAGGTTCATGGATAAGGCTTTCGCAGAGCCGACAACGGAGGGAAAATGACACCTCATAGGGGCTTTAGTTGTCGTTGGACTCACACAAGGCTAGGATTCCTTGGAGCCCCTCCAAGAGGCATTGGCACAAATGTTCCCACCGCATAATGAATTTTTCATAGGACCATTTTGAGATGGCTTGGCGGGGTCGTTTGACCCTTTTGGTAGGAGTCTTTACCATATCTCATCGTTGATCCCATGGAATGAGAGGGACACATTTTTTAGCGCCAACCCTCCCCCCTTAGAATTGGGGAAGACGAAAAGAGAGGGTTTAATTTTGAGGGAAATATGCCGAAGATACCTGGATAATTGAACTCTCGGTGGATCTTGGTGGCGGTGGCAAAGCTGGTTCACTAAGGGCGGCACCATAACCTTCCCACGAAGGGTTATTGTCAAAGATGCCTCATTCCATGGGGAGAATGGAACCTCAACGAGCCAGGGGGTCATAGTGAAGATCCTAGGCATCACTGCAAAGCTAGAACACATGGCGCCTATATATTGGGGCTCAATGTGTTTTTTATCCGCACCTGGATCCTTGAGAATGACATTGCCCATGCTCTCTCTCCATGAAATGATCCTCTCTAGAAATTCTTTAGCGAACCAGAGTCTTTGGTATGTTTCTTTGTAAATGTTTTTTTAGTAAACTGAAGCATCACAACCTGCTACATTCTTTGCGACAAAGGGTGAATCCAACGTTTCTTTGCGATGTAGAGGGACTACGTGATTACCTCTGCGAAGGGTCTTTGCGAAGGGTCCATGAGGACTGTTTCATAGCTCAACTTTTGTACCTCATCCAAAAAATTATCCAATTCCTCTAATCCAATGACCACTTAGGAAGTTGTGCGAGAGGATCATGTTGATGCTTCTTGGATAGAGGCCATGGCCAATAACATAAAAATATGGGAGTACATCCAGAGCACTTCTGATTAGAAATCATTAACAGAGTGGATAATAGAGGTGCAGAGGAAATATAGGATATGAAATCAACTTCCATTATATAGTTTTTTGTGATATGAAGTCTTTATTCCCAACACCAGTAAGGATGAGTCAGCCTACTGGTTTATGAGTACCCTCGAGATATATCATTGGCATAGGGCCGCAGATGGGTGCATCAAGAAAGATCATACTCTGGTCATAGTGTATTGTCTATATAATCATGTCAACAGCATCTATGGTAGGGAATTGGTGTATGATACATCCCCACCCCTATACAAGACAATCATCATGGTCGAGCTCAGAAATTTCGACAAGGGGGGATCCCAAGCTGGGACTTGAGCCAGGGTGGAAACTTCACAGACGATTGGGCCTAAGACTATTGGGCATTTGAGTTCTATAAAAGTTGTATCATCTGCTTCAACATGTTAGTGAGTGGATCACATCAATTTTGAAATACTAGTTATGGAAAGGTTGTACCATCTACATCGGCATGTCAGTGAGGGGAAGAGGCCACTATGAGTGTGCTGGTCCTTCCACTTTTTTTACATATGGATAGCGGCACACATGGGGGGATATGAATACCTTAACCCCATTTCTCCAATGGAGATACATCCTCAACCAACAATTTTGAACATTGTAGGGAGCGCCTGGATGAAGTTTGATGATATTACTATGCTGGGTAAGATGGGGAAAGAAGAAAATTCATCCTCCACCCATTCCTCTTTCCATCCAAGGCCTATACCAATGATGAAACAGATACAATAAAGAAACTGTCATATCTTCTATCCTTCCACGGTTGTTTTCTAGTTGAACGAATAGATTGTGAACCCATATGTGATCTATATACCCCACTTCTATTTTCCTGACATTTCTGTTGCATGTAGAGGCTGACTACCTGGGTGTATATGAACGTGCGCCATGAGAATCACCCATGCATGATGAAACAACACTAGATAACATTTACAAGGGAGAATGGGAAGATGTCGAATGATTTTACCCCATGTGATGTTGCATTTGGATTGGTCCATGAGTATGCACATAGTTGGGAGGCTTCATACCCTGGTGAAATGCTGAAACAAGTGACCATCCAGACCAACAAGATGGTTCCTACACCACGATGTTGGACACTAAGGATGGGGGGATTTATGGAATGTGGTGTGAAAATTCGCTAGTGTGGTAAAGTTTTAATTGTAGGGGCAGTAGACCGTGAATCAGAAAATCCTAGGCCAGTGTTAATTAGAAGTGAAGAGGGAGAGAGGGTAGTGCCAGGTCTGGTACCTCTATCTGGGAGATCCCAGGAGGCAGGTGAATCATCTTGGGGCTTCCACATGATTTTTCCTCAAGCTCCCAATATGTTGTTGCGTCCGTCATCGATCCCCCCTGATGTCATCTTTCCAGAGGCTTGAAAAGATATCCAAAAGATAAAACAATACATCGGTAACAATGATTTATGGACGAACCAAAAAATACAAAGGATGTTGGTGGTGGAGCTCATCTTTGTGATGGTTGGCTTCAATGATACCTTCTAACTAGGGAAGAAATATTTTAATGGAGCTAAAAGAGGTAATACATTCTTGTGGTGACATGTGGCCAATGTCGCGTTGAGAAAGGGTGCTGTTGAATATGACTACTCCCGCAGAACTGATGGTGGATCAACTAGTAGAGAGTTTCCCATTTCCCAACCTTGCAAATGAATCATGATGGGAAGAAGTTAATACAGGAGATCTAAACTGAGGAATAGAGGAGACATCAAAGGGAGGATCTCGCAAAGAAACGATATACCAGCCTTGGGGAAAATCTGCTTCAGAAAATTTTCCCCAACATTATAAGTAATTTCCCACTCCCGTTCAGTGCAATAATTACCTCCAAAATGTATCTTTCTTTTCCAAATAACACATATCTATATAGTAGAACCTTCAGTCGGCCACTCTCACCGATGAAGACGAATGAGCAATAGTCACAGAGGACCCAACAATAAGACCTGCAACCATATAGATGGTGTTTGTGGAGTCATGTGATGTTGGGGAAGCAGGGGTGGCTTTCTCATAATCCTCATATCCCTCAATCATATATAGAGGCCCATGACCTGGCCTCCCAGTGATGGTAGACCCAAGGTGAGACCATGCATCAAAAAAGGGTAAGTATCATACTCCAGAGTTATACTCATTGATCGGTCGGTCAAACTGGCTAACACGACCATTGAATGTACAATTACCAAGATGGTGCTTTTGTTGATAATGAAAATGAAAGGAATACCCAAGGATCAGATCAAAATATAGGTGATTCTCCAAATCAAATTAAGTGCTCTAGATGAAAAGACCATAGTTCCCTGTAAACGGATAGTGGGGGAGGGCGATACTACTGGCGGAATAAATTTTAACACTGATCAGGCAGACGTCATTGAAGTAGAATCCAGCAACAAATACCAACCCAAGGAAAACCTTATTGTTGATATCCTATTGTAACGCCCCGACCCCAGTTACCCAGAGTCGGTGCATTACTTCGTAACATTGGCATGATCACAAGAAAGATCAAATCTCGAAAGACCGATTGGTTTAGTAGCCTTGGAAACACTAGATATATTCATAAGTTTTACATTACATCATAAAATGAAAAACTACTACAACAACATAATGTTTCCACAATCCACACTATTAACCCCTCATAAAATCCCTGCAGGTCATTCATAACTTACTTCTTCACATCCTGGGAAAAATAAAACATAGAAAAGGGGTGAGCTCAAATGCCCAGTAAGGATAACAATATAGCGGAAACTTTCATAAATAAGAATAAACATTTAAGGCAATGTATAACTAAAACAAAAGCCTTTTAAATATGAACTTTCAACATGGTATGGCATAAATAAAATGAAATAATTCCATTTACTTATTCACATGGATATTCTACTAATCGAATAATCACATGCAAAAATCAATAACCACTTTCATAATGTTGGAATGCATAATGCCAGACTATCATAACCACATAGCCAAGGCCTCGTGCCAAGACTACAAATAAGATTTTGTCAAGGCCTTGTGCCAAGACACTAGTTTGTCTCATGAGACCTACCGATGCATCGAGGAGCTATAGCGGGCTCCACCCGTCACTTATTAAGTCCAATGCATTCCCATATGAAAAGGTTTAAACATAACATAAACATTCGTATTAAAACTAGCATACGAAATGTCAATAATTTCACCATAAACTATGAATGGTATAAAAATAGCACATCCACAGTCAAACATATCACAAAACCTTCAATAAAATATAGAAGTTTTGTATCATAATAAATCAACTTCAAATAATCTTAAAATCCATCAAAGGATGTTGACATAGATGAAATCAAAATTCTTTTAAAAGAAATATCTCCTTTTATTTTGAAATCATTTAAGATCCATATAAAATAAAACATTTTCTTTGAAAATATTCTTATAAGCTTGTATGGGAAGCTTCGACGATTTTATAACGGCGGAAAATAACCGCACCCGCCGTATAAGTTAAAAAAAACATTCTTACCTCAATTCTGTCGAAAGGGTTAAAAAGGACCTTGTTTTGAAAACGACGGAAAGATTCCTTTATAAACCTCTTATAAAAAGTCAAACAAGGGTATAAATGACTTTAACCCATATTCTTGTAAATAGTAAAAATGTTTTGAAATACATTTCGAAGAAACATGGATGTGGATGATAAAGAGATCCCAGTAGATTATTACGTATAATACAACCTCGGATAATGAAGAGATTGTGAAATAACCCTTACCTTGTACTTTTCCTTTGTTGGGGTAGGTTAACCTCCTGTATAATGGTGAAATAATTGTTATTAAATTATACAAGAATCATATACATTAATATGATATCATATATGATCTTTTAATATTGATTTGATAATAATATCTTAGTATTATCGTTGTTTCGGGTGTTAACTTACTTGTTTTCTTTCATATGTTTTGTTACGTAAGACATGTTTGTAAAGGATAGGTTGTATATTATTCATATCCAGAATGATATCAAGTCCTTAAACATCATTTTTAAATCATAAAATGATAATTATACTTTAATGGTTACGATGGAGAATGAATCTCATCGCGTTCGTGGAGACGGTAGTCCGTACGTACGCACGAGCGACAATATCATTCTTTTGATATTAAAATAATATATAAATGGATGGTATATCATATATACAGAATCATTAATATGTTATATTTATTATTTACATGAGTTACACATCATTATTATACCCATCCAAATAATAATATATTGAATAACAATTACACCACGACGTGGAGACGGTAAGCCGTACGTACGCACGTATGGTGACATGTTATTCAAAGGGTGGATAGAATACTGAATATGGTTGTACCATATTTATAATAACATCACAGTATATAAATGATACTGGAGTCATTATTTTAGAATGGTAACAACAAAGGAAGAAGAAGTGGAAGAAGAAATGAACTTGGAAAAGGGGTGGTGAAAACAGTACCTCTTCTTCGGGTTCTTCCTTTTGATTTGATCAAAAGGTCTCCTTAGGTTGGCTTTCTGATCAAACTAAGGCCCCTAGGTTGTAGTGAGGGATGTTGGGAGAGTATTTGGGCAGAGTTTGGCCGAACCAAAAGGCTTTAGAGGTGTGAAGAAATGAGAAGGAGGAGTGCCCTTTTATAAGAGGGGTGAGGGGCACCTTTGGAATAGCTAGAAATATTAATTTATAATAAATTCATATTCGGTTTCTAATGGCTCCAAAGTTTACTATTCAAAGGTTAAGGTGGGGATAGGTCGAAAACCACTCAACCAATAGAATTTAGATAGGTTTGGGTACTTATATTAACCTTATCTTTAAGTATTAACTCTAAGTTAATTAGTTTCACTTTTACAATGTCTCTTTGTATTTTTATATTATATGGTTAATAGACTTACCATAAACATACAAGCGACCCCCAAGTGGTCCATTAATGATTAACCTATCATAATATAAGTCTCTTGGCCGAACCTTAGATTTTTAGGAATTTAATATCAATTAATAATATAATATTTGTTTTAAGAACTCTTTTATGTCAATTTTGACACTATTCAATAGTTGATTTTTGTGAAACTCATAACAGATTTATTACTTCGAACAAAGTCCATTAAATCAATCCTAATATATCATATTAGCCTAGAAAATTAGTTTAATTCATTAAAAGTTTCATATTATTTTTATTTGGGTATTTATAATATCAATTATTTTAATTTTTCACTATTTTAGTAATTACTGCATCATCATTGTGTCATAAATAAAATAACTTATTTAATGTCTAAAAATTATAAATAAAATATCATTATGTAGGAAATCTTTTTATCTTTCTAATGAATATTTATAATCGAAAATACAACATGTATAACCCTATGTAAAAATTGTTCTTTTAAAAGATGTAAGCTTATGCCATTTTTGTATTCATTTTAACTTAATTAAAATAAAGTGTCATTATCACTCACAAGTGGATCCATGGGGTCCCAAAATAGACCCAAAGATGCCCATGGTCGACCATGTATCAACCAATAGGGTTAAGACACGTTTTAGGGTAATTTAGTATTATTATAATATTATTTTTTTTACCCTTATTTACCGGATTTACCCTTAACCATGGTAAATAAAATATTTACCGCAGTAATTATTCAAAATGTCTAAAAATAAAAGTTACCTATTTACACAATTTGAACATCCTGATTCCAAATATGGAATCCATTTTTCTAAATTCAAAACACAGAAGTGGCAGAAATTAATTTAAAATTAATTCCCGCTGTCAAAACAAAAAGCGTGTTTTTAAGAGATAATAACTATCAAAAGATTGATACTTGTTTATGTTCGGTTTAATTGTAAAATTATGTCCAATGACCAACATTATATTAAGTGGTAAAAATATATTCTAAATATACTTTAAAACCACTAAAATTAATAATTTATCACTATTAATTATTTTGATTAAAAAAGTTGTTTTTAATTAAAATTTAGTAATTTTCACTATTCATCAAAATATTAAAGTTATCCGAAAAGTACCAAAATTTCACCTTAGGCTAAATTTGATATTCCGAATCCAAAAATGAAGTCCATTTTTAAAAATAAAATATATATAATTTCAAAAATTAGGTATTACTATTCATAACGGCAAGTTTGATCGGTTGTGGCACGTGTTAAAACACGAAGTTGCGTACAACACACGCTACTATTTTATTCAAAGGAAAGCGTACCGTGGAAGCTTGGGATGTTTCATTTTAAATTTTTTTGATGTCCCCATTTAGTCAAAAAGTTTAAAATATTGTATTTAAAAAGGTTTCACTATTAAATGTTGATAAAAGTGCAATACTGAAAATGAATCTGTTCTTGCATTATGACTAAGAAACTCATAATGTGGATTCTAAAATTATAAGGATTATATAAAGTTTAAAATTTAGTTAATACTATTCATCACCTCTTTTAATGGCCTTTTTTTGTAAGTCAAGGTGTGATTGAACTCGGTGTTGCGTGTAGTACAAGTTATTGAATTATTTTGAAGAAATAACACATTATGAATTCTTGGGGTGTTACATTCTCCCCTCCTTCAATAAATTGCGTCCTCGCAATTTGAAATTGTTTTTAGAAAATAAAAGGTTGAAAATAGAAAATATATTTGTGGGAAAACCCACATCGGAAATTGGGTTACTAAAATTTAGTCTTAATATGAGGAAAAGAGAAATGAAAGGGTCACCACCAAATTATGCTCTCGATTAGGAGAACATTGGTGGAAATTAGAGACATATAATTGGAGGAAAAACGTAAATATTTATAGGTAGTGATTGAGGTCATCAATCACAAACAAGTATAAAATTTAGGTCCCTAAATTCATCAATCTATGATGATTTGAAATACCATCGGTTCAACAAAACATAGGGTATTAGGATAACACATTTTTGACGTTTCAAAATATCTTAGTTGAAATCCCACATCGAAAAATGAATTAATGAGGCCTCTATTTAAAATAAAGAGTCGAAAGTATGAAGATTACCAAAAATAACACATACTAGGGTTCCATGTATAAAAATATGGATATGGAAGAAAAATCTAACCATCAATTATCTGATGGAGAGTGGTAGAGAACATGGCTATGAAAAGGCCAACAATCCCAAAGCCATAAATTAGTGATGATTTAAGGTACCATCTAGGAAAACATTTTTGTTCTAATTTGCTTTTCTTAATATTGAGGAATTTTTTTATGAGATTGGATAAGATCATATGGAGATATACTTACTTTATAATTAGAGTTTTATCCATTAATAAATTTCTAACACAAACTCATCTTTCACTCTAAAAGATAATATAATGTAAAAAAAATTCTATTTACACTATTCGTATAGGGTTCCAAAATAAACGAATTTATAATTCATCTAAAAGATCTTTTAATAAAAACTACATTATTTAATCCAGGACATCTCGTGGGCCAGTGGTAGGTGATACACCCTTGTCGCCCTTCGGTTGCGGGTTCAAGTCTCGCAGCCTTGCCGGACACGACGGGTTGCCGCCCGACCTCCGGGTTGTCCTTTTATGGTAATCCAAAATAATCCAAACTAGAACTATCCAAAATACTTCTGTCCAAACTCACAGTCCAACATTTATAAGGAAGGTAAACATAATATAGATCCTTTTTACCCCGTAAAATCATATGAATACCTTCATCATGTATTCTTTTAAAACACTGAAACATCCTAAATTACCATAATACTTATTGGTTACATTAATGCTCCCTTATTCCATATAGAATGCTGGATATACTTCATCAATCCAAAAATGTTTTAAACCCCAATAATGATGGAATATGCAAATCATTAATCAGTTTCAAGGTAGTCAAGAATATCCAATATAATTTATCCAAAACAATCACATATTATTCCAAAATCACTACCTCAGTATCAGAACTATATTATGATTTATCATTCCCTCAACCATATATTTTCCAAAAATTTATCCTGCTATTGAGTCACTTTTCTTTGTTCCACACAATCTCAAGTCCTTAATGAAATAGTACTGCAGTACAATCCTTATATACTCCATGATTATTGTAACAAGTACATTGTTGATACAACACTCAATTGACATAATCAACATAAGAACTCTAATCATTCCTCTTCATATGTGGTAGTATCATAACTTGATTATTATCCAATAGCATCATTTGCGGCATAGTCTGATGACTGGGACATAGGTTCGCGTAGTGTCCAAACTCCTTGCAAATGAATCATTGTACATTTGAAACCATTTTCTTACCCTTGCAGTCACGTACTTTGTGCCCTTTTCCTCCACACTTATAACAAACTCCCATTCCTTTCAGGAAAGTTCCAAGGTGTTTCTTTCCACAGTTACCACATATGGGAAAATTCTTCTTTTCCCTCTTCCCTTTATCCATCTTTCTCTCTTCCATCCTTTTCTTCTCTTGCTTCCCTTCAAAGCCATAGGACTCAGTAAAATCTTAACTTATCTTATCAACACATGATATTATTTCTTCATATGATGATAATACATGGGAGACTATTTCTCTTATAAATTCTAGCTTAAGACCATGAGAGATATGATCCTTCCTTCTCTTTGAATCATGTGCATTTCTGGAGTTATCATTCCTTCTACTGGGCGCCATTTCTAAACAATGGCATAAACTAGATTAGTTTATGAGTCAAAATACATAATCCCATACTTATAAAACACTTAACATAAATTGAACTATTTATGGATATAATCCATAATCATAAAAATGTTTTCTTTGAGGAAGTATATACTCATAAACCCTTCATAATGATTTGTAAAGAAAATGAGAGTTATCCTAAGCATATCCCCCGGGAGTGTCGTAACCAAGAGTGCAGCAAGGCCCGTTGTCGTGCACCAGTTCCCGTTCGAGTCTAGCTCAAAGCGGTGTTTTCGGGTTTTACCCCTAGGTACATCTGTGCCAGAGCCGCCTCTACCTGCTCGTATCCAGACAGGGATGTATTGCTCGAAAAACTCACAAAATCTCTACAATACCAAAATTCTAGGAAGTTCTTCTATACTAATCCTCAAAGTTCATCTTAGGTCTATGTGCTCTAATCAGAGTTTATCTAAATCTAGCTTCCAAGGTTTGTACTAAACTTCCTCTGATACCAACTGTAACGCCCCGACCCCAGTTACCCAGAGTCGGTGCATTACTTCGTAACATTGGCATGATCACAAGAAAGATCAAATCTCGAAAGACCGATTGGTTTAGTAGCCTTGGAAACACTAGATATATTCATAAGTTTTACATTACATCATAAAATGAAAAACTACTACAACAACATAATGTTTCCACAATCCACACTATTAACCCCTCATAAAATCCCTGCAGGTCATTCATAACTTACTTCTTCACATCCTGGGAAAAATAAAACATAGAAAAGGGGTGAGCTCAAATGCCCAGTAAGGATAACAATATAGTGGAAACTTTCATAAATAAGAATAAACATTTAAGGCAATGTATAACTAAAACAAAAGCCTTTTAAATATGAACTTTCAACATGGTATGGCATAAATAAAATGAAATAATTCCATTTACTTATTCACATGGATATTCTACTAATCGAATAATCACATGCAAAAATCAATAACCACTTTCATAATGTTGGAATGCATAATGCCAGACTAGCATAACCACATAGCCAAGGCCTCGTGCCAAGACTACAAATAAGATTTTGTCAAGGCCTTGTGCCAAGACACTAGTTTGTCTCATGAGACCTACCGATGCATCGAGGAGCTATAGCGGGCTCCACCCGTCACTTATTAAGTCCAATGCATTCCCATATGAAAAGGTTTAAACATAACATAAACATTCGTATTAAAACTAGCATACGAAATGTCAATAATTTCACCATAAACTATGAATGGTATAAAAATAGCACATCCACAGTCAAACATATCACAAAACCTTCAATACAATATAGAAGTTTTGTATCATAATAAATCAACTTCAAATAATCTTAAAATCCATCAAAGGATGTTGACATAGATGAAATCAAAATTCTTTTAAAAGAAATATCTCCTTTTATTTTGAAATCATTTAAGATCCATATAAAATAAAACATTTTCTTTGAAAATATTCTTATAAGCTTGTATGGGAAGCTTCGACGATTTTATAATGGCGGAAAATAACCGCACCCGCCGTATAAGTTAAAAAAAACATTCTTACCTCAATTCTGTCGAAAGGGTTAAAAAGGACCTTGTTTTGAAAACGACGGAAAGATTCCTTTATAAACCTCTTATAAAAAGTAAAACAAGGGTATAAATGACTTTAACCCATATTCTTGTAAATAGTAAAAATGTTTTGAAATACATTTCGAAGAAACATGGATGTGGATGATAAAGAGATCCCAGTAGATTATTACGTATAATACAACCTCGGATAATGAAGAGATTGTGAAATAACCCTTACCTTGTACTTTTCCTTTGTTGGGGTAGGTTAACCTCCTGTATAATGGTGAAATAATTGTTATTAAATTATACAAGAATCATATACATTAATATGATATCATATATGATCTTTTAATATTGATTTGATAATAATATCTTAGTATTATCGTTGTTTCGGGTGTTAACTTACTTGTTTTCTTTCATATGTTTTGTTACGTAAGACATGTTTGTAAAGGATAGGTTGTATATTATTCATATCCAGAATGATATCAAGTCCTTAAACATCATTTTTAAATCATAAAATGATAATTATACTTTAATGGTTACGATGGAGAATGAATCTCATCGCGTTCGTGGAGACGGTAGTCCGTACGTACGCACGAGCGACAATATCATTCTTTTGATATTAAAATAATATATAAATGGATGGTATATCATATATACAGAATCATTAATATGTTATATTTATTATTTACATGAGTTACACATCATTATTATACCCATCCAAATAATAATATATTGAATAACAATTACACCACGACGTGGAGACGGTAAGCCGTACGTACGCACGTATGGTGACATGTTATTCAAAGGGTGGATAGAATACTGAATATGGTTGTACCATATTTATAATAACATCACAGTATATAAATGATACTGGAGTCATTATTTTAGAATGGTAACAACAAAGGAAGAAGAAGTGGAAGAAGAAATGAACTTGGAAAAGGGGTGGTGAAAACATTACCTCTTCTTCGGGTTATTCCTTTTGATTTGATCAAAAGGGCTCCTTAGGTTGGCTTTCTGATCAAACTAAGGCCCCTAGGTTGTATTGAGGGATGTTGGGAGAGTATTTGGGCAGAGTTTGGCCGAACCAAAAGGCTTTAGAGGTGTGATGAAATGAGAAGGAGGAGTGCCCTTTTATAAGAGGGGTGAGGGGCACCTTTGGAAAAGCTAGAAATATTAATTTATAATAAATTCATATTCGGTTTCTAATGGCTCCAAAGTTGACTATTCAAAGGTTAAGGTGGGGATAGGTCGAAAACCACTCAACCAATAGAATTTAGACAGGTTTGGGTACTTATATTAACCTTATCTTTAAGTATTAACTCTAAGTTAATTAGTTTCACTTTTACAATGTCTCTTTGTATTTTTATATTATATGGTTAATAGACTTACCATATACATACAAGCGACCCCCAAGTGGTCCATTAATGATTAACCTATCATAATATAAGTCTCTTGGCCGAACCTTAGATTTTTAGGAATTTAATATCAATTAATAATATAATATTTGTTTTAAGAACTCTTTTATGTCAATTTTGACACTATTCAATAGTTGATTTTTGTGAAACTCATAACAGATTGATTACTTCGAAAAAAGTCCATTAAATCAATCCTAATATATCATATTAGCCTAGAAAATTAGTTTAATTCATTAAAAGTTTCATATTATATTTATTTGGGTATTATAATATCAATTATTTTAATTTTTCACTATTTTAGTAATTACTGCATCATCATTGTGTCATAAATAAAATAACTTATTTAATGTCTAAAAATTATAAATAAAATATCATTATGTAGGAAATCTGTTTAGCTTTCTAATGAATATTTATAATCGAAAATACAACATGTATAACCCTATGTAAAAATTGTTCTTTTAAAAGATGTAAGCTTATGCCATTTTTGTATTCATTTTAACTTAATTAAAATAAAGTGTCATTATCACTCACAAGTGGATCCATGGGGTCCCAAAATAGACCCAAAGATGCCCATGGTCGACCATGTATCAACCAATAGGGTTAAGACACGTTTTAGGGTAATTTAGTATTATTATAATATTATTTGTTTTACCCTTATTTACCGGATTTACCCTTAACCATGGTAAATAAAATATTTACCGCAGTAATTATTCAAAATGTCTAAAAATAAAAGTTACCTATTTACACAATTTGAACATCCTGATTCCAAATATGGAATCCATTTTTCTAAATTCAAAACACAGAAGTGGCAGAAATTAATTTAAAATTAATTCCCGCTGTCAAAACAAAAAGCGTGTTTTTAAGAGATAATAACTATCAAAAGATTGATACTTGTTTATGTTCGGTTTAATTGTAAAATTATGTCCAATGACCAACATTATATTAAGTGGTAAAAATATATTATAAATATACTTTAAAACCACTAAAATTAATAATTTATCACTATTAATTATTTTGATTAAAAAAGTTGTTTTTAATTAAAATTTAGTAATTTTCACTATTCATCAAAATATTAAAGTTATCCGAAAAGTACCAAAATTTCACCTTAGGCTAAATTTGATATTCCGAATCCAAAAATGAAGTCCATTTTTAAAAATAAAATATATATAATTTCAAAAATTAGGTATTACTATTCATAACGGCAAGTTTGATCGGTTGTGGCACGTGTTAAAACACGAAGTTGCGTACAACACACGCTACTATTTTATTCAAAGGAAAGCGTACCGTGGAAGCTTGGGATGTTTCATTTTAAATTTTTTTGATGTCCCCATTTATTTAAAAAGTTTAAAATATTGTATTTAAAAAGGTTTCACTATTAAATGTTGATAAAAGTGCAATACTGAAAATGAATCTGTTCTTGCATTATGACTAAGAAACTCATAATGTGGATTCTAAAATTATAAGGATTATATAAAGTTTAAAATTTAGTTAATACTATTCATCACCTCTTTTAATGGCCTTTTTTTGTAAGTCAAGGTGTGATTGAACTCGGTGTTGCGTGTAGTACAAGTTATTGAATTATTTTGAAGAAATAACACATTATGAATTCTTGGGGTGTTACACCTATAGGGGTTTCCATAATTTGAATCTACCGACCAATGGGATTGGGACGAAACTACTTCCGATGAAGAGGACAAAAAGTCTATTCGTCGTCGATCATGGAAAAAGATCAAGAGATTTATCATGGAGACCCCTAAAGCACAATGGATAGATAATATGGGGATGTTTTGTTCCTATTTTCATGAACTATATACTGGGGGTAAATTCCAACACCCTCACACGTTTATTCGGGATGACCTTGATGAGAAGGTGTGGGAGGATGCGCGTAGTCTCGGTGTTGGTTGGCCTTAGATAAAGGCCATCAATATTCAAACACTCCACAAGGTGGAATATGAGATTCAGTAGTTGAGGGCACAAGATAATGAGTGGTCTACATTCCTCTATGCACAATTAGGGATCATATCAAAACTGAAGGCCCTACTGGCAGTGGACAAAGAATAGATGAGGTGAGCCTCTGAAGATATTTCCCTCATCCGATCTAAAGAGGATCGAGCCCATATCGAGGCTGATGAAATTTTCCCTATTTTAATCGAGGAATAGTAGGATATTAGTTGGAAACAAAATATTCTAGATTCCACGAGTCAATGAGTGGAGGATCTAAAATGATACATTGAAGAGTTCAACCCATCTATGAGAGGGGTCGACCCCTGGGCGTTGTAATATATATGAACCCATGAACTTATTTTTCTTATTTTATTTTTCAAATTGATCGCATGAGATTGTTCCATTATTTGATTTAATTTTTTAATTTACATCACATCCATGAAATATCCAGCGATCAAACCCTAAGATCATGTGGTTTATTCCTGATGTGAGAAACAATTAATGGTCATATCATTATGTCATTTTAATGTGGGAGTTCCATCCAATATTCAGGCATATGAGGTGTAAATAACCAATATGGGCTTCCAGGAAGAAAGAGGGAGGCCTGACTAGAGAATTATGTTCTCAGAACAGTTGAATTTTTATTTTCCCAGTGTTCTCTAGTGCACCAGGAGAGTAATTCCAGGGGCGTTGGAATCAATCTGAACATATGGGAGTAGAAAGTGTGATTCACAATACACAAAATTCATAACACTGTAGGTATGGCATGAAAATGAAGGATAATTATTGGTCGTGTTTGAATCACAATATCCCTATTATGTTAGCCTGAATGTGGGATAACAAATGAGGGTCGACCGCTAACCATGTTCAAAACCCAGGGTCTAACTCAAGATTTCATCCATTAGCCTTCTAGTACATTTTCCTAGGAAAGTCGGTGAACCATATGATGTGCATCTGTACTGTTAGGGGTTTCCTTCAGTTATGAAATAGGATGAGGATACAAATAAAGGTCACAAAAAGCATGGAGGGTGGATTTATGGTTTGATCGAATAGAGTCCTACACTTAAAATTACGCCTCCATGATGGAAAAACATTAGGGAATCACATTGGTATGCTCAAGTATTATAACTAACTCTAGACATGACCTCTATGGTGAGGACCTAGAATGCATTGTAGTTTTATATAATACCAATGAGGAAAATAGACACATAGTCTAACATCTTACAATGAGGACGGTGCACATAGTTTTAAGGTCATACTTCCTAGACAAAGGATAAAAATTTAAATTCATATTGAAAGGACTCTATGCTTATAGTTTATGTTCATAGAGTTTGGACCATTAAGAGGGGACCTAGTTTAATGGAATGTGTGTAGGGTGGAAATGTAGCAAAACCCGATGCATAGGTCACATAGGGAGATCATAGTTTAGGGTTGTAGAACATGCACCAGGTTGGGAAGAAACAAGGGAGACACATGGTGTGGTTGTTTCCAAACCTAAGATGAATGAGAACACAAGAGGTAATTTCCACACCACATGATCCCAAAAGATTTTAGGACAAGGGGATGAAAAAGGGGGTGTATTTTGGATTCCTTGGGATGGACCCACAAATAGAATGTCTGGGCGTTTTGAAATATCCCATGAGTATGGGAATTAATCCATAAATTGTTCTAGAGGTGGCATGGTAGGGTACCTCTTCCAGGGATATTATTTTCGTGCGATTCTAGACCACGAACAAAAATATGCAGCATTTGATAAATCTTGTTTTTTCTTTAGGATGGATGTGTGTTTTTCTTGTGAAAAACCAAACCTAGAATAGGGAATCTAGGCGTCAGTATAAAAATCATGCCATATGAAGGCCTTGAAAATGGCATGGTGGATGATCAATACCAAACATCACATCCCCTCAAGTGAGAACATCACAACGCGGTGTTATTTTTCATCGTGTGGCCAGGACGATAATGTCATATTTTAGGGTTATAAGATAAGACCAACCCATGAATTTTAACATGATGTAGTAAAGACACAACAGTTTAATGTCATGTGGGACTAGGAATAAATGTTTAAAGTCACATGTCTTGGACACATATAGATGAAACGAGGTTTTAGAGGGGAATTTGAATGGCTTGACAAAGTATACCCAGTGTGAATGGGGACATAATCCCACAAATGTGCAATTATGGGGAAGAAACCATGGGACAAGGGGGGAAAAGTCAAATAATATGGGCATGAACATGATGAAAACACATCTAGCTATTCCTAAATATCCCAGGATAAAAGGAATCATGCCATACGTAGATCTGAGAGTGCGGTTTAATGTTATGTGGTAAGGATGCAGGAGAGACTAGATCTTAAAAGGGGAGTATGTTGTGTGGTTATTTCACACCCAAAATGATGAGGACATAATCCCACACACACCACACCACTCAACCCAATGAAAGTCAGGTCCAAAAGGCCTAATAGAAGATATTTTTAGTGGAACCCAAGCTGGGCCTGAATATGAGATGCCCAGGCATTCCTACATATCCCATAAGGATGGGAATAAATCCATACATGGTTCTTAAATATTTCATGTAGTTTAAGATCTTTCATAATAGACATAGAGGGATCCTAGTTAGAGTTCTTAGAGCTCAAACCATGATAATTTAGACTCTTATAAATAGTCTCATATACTGATGAAATCCCTAAGCCCACATGAGCTACACTTGATACAAGAAACAAGGTTGGATAAGGTATTTGCAACATGTGGAATAAATGAAAAGGGGAAAATGGCGACTAGCCACAAATGACGCCTCAATATGGCCTTGTCCTCCTAATGTCAAAACGTGCACTGATGGATAGCACATAAAGTGTCGAAATTACACTTGGATATGATGGAGTGGAAAATATGTGAATCATGAACAAAATATTTAGGGCTTAATAGGGGTGGCATGATGAGGTAGGGTAGTTTTTTACCTTGTTCAAAACATAGCATCCATAACGTGTGACCTGAATCGTCAACAACAACTGAGTATCGAACGCAGAATATATTCTCAATGTGGGACTTGTATCAATTTCTCGTTCAAAATTCTTTGGGATGTTGGACTAATGTGGTCTGAGAGAAATAGGGCCTAACATCCATATAGTTTGGGGGTCCTTTCAAATGTGGAAGATGATGAAATCCAAAATTAAGGGAAACATGAAGGATTTAAATGTGTGATAACATGTCTACATAAAATCCAACACTCTAGGTCCTGAACCAGAGTGCTCTTGGGCACATTAGTGAACTTCCAAATAGGGTCAAGGTCCCAATTCAAGAGCAGCCGACTCAAAATGATAAGTGGAGAACAAGGGGGAGAAGATCTCCCAAGAGGGAGAGGTACGTGACATGGATGTTACAAACTCAATGTGAATGAGGACTGAATCCCATAACACACCACATACCCTCCCTTCAAGAGGACTCAACCCAAGGGTCTAAAGAGGAGACGATGATTCTAAGAGACATGGATAGACCATAAGAAAAGATGTATGGGTGTTCATACGTATCCCATGTGAATGGTAATCAATCCACACAGAGTTCTTGAGATTTTGTGTAGGTTTACATCATACGGAAAGGATGATAATTGGAGGGGTGTCTCTAGGGGATGTATGCGGTGTGGAAAAAATATCCGGATGTGAATTAGGACATAGAGTTCACCATGCTACACAATTCTAGGTGAGAACTTGGGTCAGGGGCCGAAAAGGTCGAGGGACCTAAGGCCAAGCCATAGATGAAAAGTCACAACCATTTTACAATTTATCATCATTAAAGACGAGTGTTTAGTGGGTTCAAATCTTTCATCATGGATGGGTGATGCAATTTAACATCATGTAATGAGGACAGAACAGTTTAAAGTCATGTGGGACTTGAATTACGTGTCCTTTAATGCAGGTATTACCTTAACAAGTCTCCTAAGCCCACTTGAGGAATTCTTGGTGTGAGAAACAAGGAATGATATTAGTTTATCCTCGACATAAAAGGGAATTAAAATGAAGTAAATAGATTGGGCGGTCTGATCCCAACCAGACCAACATCACTGCATAAGGCACACAAACATTTGAAAGGATAACAGGACAAAAAATGAATCACTACACCCAAAATTTGGTATGCATGGGGGTGATGACAATGATGATGGATAGCTGTTGACCATATTCAAAACATAAAATTCATATCATGTAGCCTGAAATGGGAGAAACAAATAAGTGTCGACCGCTGAAAATATTCACAACCTGGTACATATATCAAATTTTTTTCCAAAATCCTCAGGGACGTTGTCCTGAAATGGTAGGAGAGCCCTGGGGCCTAGAATCCTTGCCATTCGGGGGTTCCATTCATACATGAATGATGATGGAAATCCTAACAATGGGATATGTGAAGCGTGAATATGCATGTATATTTTAACATAATGTAGGACAGATAGAAGGGGTGGACATCCCCAAATAGGGGAACCCCTGGTGTGGTCCTGATAAACTCGACATGAACGAGGACATGAGCCCATACCACACCACACATCTTGAGAAGCATCCAGGCCAAGGGGACGGACCAAAGTGGATATCTTGAAGTTTAGTTCTAGGCCTACGGATGAAATTTCTTGGCGTTCCTATATATCCCATGAGAATGGGAATAAAGACAGATGCAGTTATGAAAGGGACATGCATTTTAACATCGTGTAGTGAGGATGTAGGAGAATAGAAAAATGGGAGGGAAACATGGAGTGATCATTGAAATCCTAGCTCAAATGGGGCCAATGAAGTCTACAATACACTATGTGTAGTCATATGAGAGAACTACACCTAGGGGCCAGTCAAGGAGTGGTATTTGAGGGATATACTCTAAGATGAAGTGTCTAATAAATCCATTGTATCCCATGAGGATGCGAATCAATCCATAAGTAGTTATTGAGATGTTGTGCAGTTTATCATCATGAAGAATTTAGATATAGGAAGATATTAGTGTAAGGTCATAGAGCTTAGACCATTTCTTAGTTTATCATCATTCAGGATGAGTGATGGGTAGTTTTATGTTGTTTATCCTAGAAAGATCACACATTTTAATGTCATGTGATGAATACGGAATAGTTTAAGGTCATGAAGAACTATATACATTTTAATGTCATATGGGATGTCATATAGTTTAATTTCATGTGGGATAGGTTCTGAGTAGTTTTATGATTTTCATCTTGGAAGAATCTCACATTTAAAGGTCATGTGATGAAGACAGAACATTTTATGGTCATCCAGGACCAAATGTAGTTTAATGTCATGAGGGACAACTTACATTTTAATGTCACGTATGATAGGTGTCGTGTTGTTTAATATCCATCAGCTTAGACAAATCATGCATTTGAACATCATGCGATAATGATGTCAGAATTTATGATCATGTAGGACCAGTTTACTCAGGAAAAATATGTATTAAGGACTTTGGAATTGGTGGGAGGAGTTATATGCTCACCATCTATGATAACTAGGGAGTATGTGCCATTGGGGAAAACCTTGTAAAGGATGTAAGGTCCTGTCCATTTTGGATCCATTTTGGGTGGTTTCATACCCGGTATCATCGGTGTTCTGAAATCCAACACCATGTCACCTTACAAGAAAGAGAAGAGGTGAACTTTCTTGTTGAAATCTCTAGTCATCTTGTTCTGATGCCTCTCCAGATTGTGTAAGGAACAAAACCTCTTCTCATCAAGTGCTTCTAGCTCATCCGGAAGGATTCTATCTACCTTACCTGGTGTCTTTTGTTCATAAACAACAATGTGTAATGAAGGCATCTAAATTACGATGGTCAGGATTGCCTATGTTCTATAAACCATGAAATATGGGGTCACCTGAGTGGAATTGTGTGTCATCGTACAATAAGCCTAGGGGTTATTGGAAAGTTTATCCATCCAACACTTGTTATTCTAACCAAAGATCTTCTGCAAAATTTTAGAGAGGGTTTTATTGAATGCCTCGGTCTATTGATTCTCTTGTGCATGATGGAGGGAGGTATGGTTTGAATGGATGTTGTACTTGGCATACATGTTCTTCAACTAGGTTTCCCAGAAGTTGGTGTCATTATCAATGAGGAAAACATAAGGGACTCTAAATCTATAGATGATATTAGAGCTCAAAATTCAATGATAGAATGGGCCTTTACCTATTTGAGTGGAACTACCTCTACCCACTTAGAAATGAAATCTGTAGCAGTCAGGATAAACCTGCACTAGCGAGCTGTCACTGATGGATATGGTCCCACGACATCAAGTCCACATATTGAAATGGGCTAAAAGTATTTGGTAGGTTGTAGAGGATTTGGAGACTGATGAATAAAGATATCATGGATTTTTCATGCATGAAACCTCTTGGAAAACTCGATACAGTCACGGATCATAGTGGGTAAAAAATACCTCAACTTTTGGATCTTGTGATATTGTTTCTGCCTATCCTGATGAGCCCTATAGGAACCCACATGAACCTCCAACATCACCTAATAAATCTCAAATCATTGGATGAAATGGAGGGTAAAATCATCAAACCCGTGTCTTTAGTGGATTAGCTTAAGACCAAGACCACTCTAGATGGTAAACTATAATGTGCGGTGTCATATTCGATCACACTCAACTCGATCTACCGTGAGATTTATGTGTTTGAGATATACAACAAAGTGGTCCTCTAGTCGAGAGTCACCTCCAAAGATATGCCAGGTGGACTTGGGGCTCCTAATATGGAGGCCCCCATGGTCATATTGCTTACCTATGGGCTATCATCGTTGTCTAGAGTGACAGGAGTGGTGAATCTCTAGTGTTCCATATGAATAATCAAGTCATCCTTGTCAGGTTTTGTAAGATATAAAGCTATGTTTGCTAAGGCGTTGGCCTAACAATTTTGTGAACGAGGGACATGAGAAATTTCTGGAAAAGATGGGAACGGGGCTATCAACTGGCAGGTATGTTCCAACAATGGTACAAGCTCTATATTCCTAACATTTTAGTCAGTATTGATCTATTTGATGACATGTTCAGAATCCCCTTTTACATGAAAGTGGGGAACGTCAATATCTAGGTACAACTCGAAACTAGTGTTGAAAGCCAATTACACATCCTTGTTGTTGGTACAACCTTCTGACAACATGAATGAATAATGAATAACAGCTAGTGTTAGCATGATGAAGACGATACATATGCACACTCTGTTGAGTATGTGATCATTGAGTCTTCTGCCGGTAGGACTTTGGGAAGAACCATCAATGTGAATTTTCCAATACAGGGTGTATTGGTCTACCGAGAGGATTGCTTCATCAGAAAAATCAAGATCTAGAGACTGGTTTGTGGGAGTTAAATGGGAATCAACGAAGTCATTCAATTCTTGTCCCTCGATGGCCTTCTAGGGGACAAACCTGATATTAAACTACTAGAGGATCACTGCCCACTGAGCTAGATGACCTGTCAACATGGAGAGGTTCAGAATGTACTTTAGTGGATCCACTCGGGACACTAGCTGTATCTCATGGTGCTGCAAGTAGTGTCACAATTTGTGTACTGTGAATACCAGCACAAGGAATCTTTTCACAATAGAGGAATATATGATCTTTTTATCGAGGAGCATGTGGATGAGATAGTATAAAATGTTCTCTATTCCCTCATTGTTCTTCTGGGTGAGAAGGGCATTGTGAGATCGTTATAGGTCAATCATATAAAGGACCTATGGATTTCCGTAAATGGGTAGAATCAAGACTAGAGGTTGTAATAGATACTTCTTGATTTCCTCAAAAGCAGTTTGACATATCACATCCCACTAATAATCGGCACCATTATTCATGATCCACGAAAAGGCCTTACATTTTCCAGCAAGATTCATGATGAATCGGAGTATATCGGCTATGTGGCCTTGAAATCCTCAAATATCCTGAATGTTTCTCAGATGTGACATATGGATGACAGCCTTGATCTTCTATGGATTGATCTCAATGCCTTTATATTTTAAGAAAAAGCTGAGAAATTATCTAGTGGTTACCCCAAAGGCACATTTCAAGGGGGTCATCTACATATTCCAATATCGAAAGAGTATGATCACTTTCTCAAGATATTTGAGATTTTCCTAGTGCTAGAAATATTGGACCACCAGATCTTCTATGTAGCATTCCATGAATTCTCTGAGGATTGGCTTAAATAGATGATGCGTTGATCGAAAATAGGTGGCACCTGTATTCTTTAGACCTAAGGGCATTACCTGGTAGAAAAAATTACCTTTCAGGGCCCTGAAGGCTGTAGACTTCTCATCCTCATGGGCCATTCTAATTTGGTTATACCTGGAATACCCATCCATGAAGGTGTGGTCTTGGAACCCAGTGGTGGAATCAACCAATAGTTCTATCGTAGGAAGGGGAAAATCGTCCTTCTTACATTGACAGTTGAGATCCTAGAAGTCGATACAAACTCTAATTTATCTTTTCTTCTTCTTGACGTGTATGATGTTGTCTAACAATATAGGGTATTGGACCTCTTTGAAGAAGTTTTCTCTGATCAGCTTATCAACCTCATCCTAAACCATTGCACCATGAGAAGGGTGCATCTTTTTGGGAGGTTGTTTGAACCCACGATGATTTGCTGGATGACCGAGGTGATGGATAGAGACCTGAGGATCTAGTCCTGACATCTCATCATAACTCTAGGTAAATACTTCATGGTGTTGCTTTAGGAAGTCCATATATCATTTTTTCTCTTAGACAGTCATAGCAACACTATTCAATGTGTGTTTTGAATCCTTCTAACTACTGATGTTTACCTATACCAATTCATCAACTGTGGTGGAAACACCATATTCAAATGTGGTAGGTGTATCTTTTTAGCCATCTTCTTAATTCATATAGGAGAGATCCTAGTTGGTAGGTGATTATTTTGAGTCGAAAGATCCTGAAAGGACACTGGTTCCAACCTGAGCAATGATAGACACTACATCGGGGTCCTACTGTGCTGCTGAAACCATAGTGATGATAGATTTATACCTGATCCCATTCGTTCTTTGACCCAAGGTTCCATGCTTGATGATATAAAATAAAAAGTGGTGAGTCATCTTGATCTAGTTTATCCCATCCTGAAGAAATAAGAAAGTATGTTGTATTTTCGTTTCCATGTGGAGGACATACCGATACCTTATAGGAGTATGGAGATCTAGGAACACTCAAGACTTATTTTTATAGGAATACGAGGTGATCTTCTAATTTCCCTTAGACATAGGAATGTGTTATCCCATTGTTCCTAAAACTACAAAGAATTTCCCTAGATCCAGATTCGTGGCCTCCAATTGGTGCATCCGGAAGATATAGGCATCATCCAGGCATGTCCACAGGTTGGTTGTATCTGTAGCGGGTTCAACCTCGCTAGCCTGGATCTTCTTGTCTTTGCTCTTGTAATAGATGTCATCCAGGTAGAAAGTTTCACAAGAAAAAATGGGAGACACATCACCTTAGAGTATGAATACTTTACCATTAAGGGAGTACTTAAGGAATTGGTGATATGAAGAGGGGACCAACACGTGAAGGTGGAGCCACGGCCTACCCATCAACACGTTGTAGGTGGTATCCTAGGATATAACCATGAACTCGGGGCTTTCTTCTAGGCCACTGAACTGCATCTTCAAAAGGATCTTGATAACCGTATATATTCTTTACTATCATAACCTTGTATTTTTTGGTCAGAGGAGCTCAGATCATCTTTAGAAAACCCCATCTTTCAAAGCATATAGGTTAGTATAGGGTTTATCCCAGAGCCTATGTCGACAAGATAATGATGAAACTCCATTCCATTGAAGTGTCCAGTGATGTATAATGTGTATATGTGCCCCTGTATGGGAGAACCTTCATCTTCTACAAATAACGAAATAATGGCTTGACATTTAACATTCTCAACTACCTCAGCATGGAAGGGTTCTACGGCAACTACCTCCATCTCAAACTAGAGGGGGCTTCTTAAAGCCTTAGCGAGGGATTCACGCATATCCACTAAAAGAAAAAGATACAATATAATATAGATATTTTCAATAATACTAGAAATATTATGGAGTATAACGTACTTACGTACCAAGTGTGAACTTCTTCTTACAAGAGTAAGTTCTATGGAAGGAGGCATGATAGGCCTTTCTGGCTGAACTAGTGACCAAATGGTGCTAGGAATTTCCCACTGCTTGCTAGTCAAAATTTGGGGAGCAACCACCAACTTAGGGATAAATGACTGAGTCTGATACATGAAGGAATTCATCCACTAGTATCACGACCGTGGTGGCTCCTCCTTATCATGTATCATAAACTACGGTGAAGGCATATCCGGTGAATCAAGATGAAAAGGCTATGCATGCTGAGCTTTTCTTTGGGTCGGTTGTGAGGTTTCGGTGGTATGCACAACCAAGCTGGAAGCACCGATCGATGCATTCTGAATAGTCACATGACCATGGCTCCATAGATGCTGTAAATAGTTGTGGATGTTGGGAGGATCTTCCTGGAGCTCCTCATCATCAGGGATCATGTAGGGTTTTACCTTCTCCATGGTGTTAAAAGAATCATACCCTTGATCATCACTTGAATAATCCACCACCACTATATGGATACTCGTATAATTATCCAACTCTGGGGTCATGAAATTTCCAAGAGTACGGGATAAAGATGGCATCATTGGGGGACTTTTTTCCCCTTGCGCAACCAACACTGGCCCTTCTAGGAGGAGGAAGGTTGGGATGCCAACACAGAAGTAGTAGTTGTAGATGATGTAGTGGATTATGAATGCTCAGGTCGATTCAAACATTCATAGATAATTCCTTTGGGATGGGAGACTACCTTACGAGCCATCCAGTCATTGTATTTTTGATACCCACATTCAGGAACCTGTTGCCACTCACCTCTATTGTTGATGTCACTGTCAGGTTGTATGATTACATAGGTCACCGGTGCTGGGGGAGTAATAACCTGACTATGTTGTTGTCAACCTGGTCTTTGAGATAGTCTTTAAACACATAGCACTACTTAAGGGTGTTCCTTAGGAACCAATGATAGGGGTAGTAATTAGTGTGGTCAATGAGATCCACCTCTTCCGGCTTCCAGCATTCTGACAACTATAGAATTACCTATTCCAGGGAAATTTAGAAATAATTGGGGACCTGATCCTCATTGAATGATTAGCTATAGTTTCTTCTATTTGGGAAGGGGGATTTGTGATCCTAGACCTTCTGAGTGGCAGGAGGAGCCTGCTAAGGAGTTGAAACCTGATTATCTCACCTAGATGGTGGGGGCATGTTACAGGGGGGTGTATGCCGATTTTGAGGCGGGAACTGCTAGACCGGAAGTTGCACCTGAAGTGAAGGTCCTATGTGAGGCTATGGAGGTGGATCCACTGGTAATAACTGCATCTTCTTGGGGGCCTCTATATGTGCTATTGTGGCATTCTCAATCTAAGTGGATCTTATCGTGGGAACTACATGAGGTAATATATGGGCCTATGTGGCATGCTTCAAGGCATCCTCTAGATACTGGGCCTTATCAAAGAAATATTATAATCACCTAGGTTAATTATGGGTGATTAGATATGGGAATAGTTCAGTTTTTTCATTCCCCACACACATTATTACAAGTTCCTGATTCAGCGGCATATCAAGGGAGTAGGTGATTCATTTTTACTAGGAGACAAAGTCCGCGATGTGCTCTTCAGGAATCTTTTTTCACTAGAAGAGGCCTTCAATACCCATCTTCAAGGTGGTAGAGATGAACTAGTAATGAAACTACCTATGAAGATATTGCCAACCGGCTACTGAACCAATGGTTAGCTGGTTGTACCAGACAAACACAAACCCTTCCCATATTTGTACGAAACACCGGACTTTGGCATCCTCTTGTTGCACTAGAGTTCTCATCATGGGTCCAAACCTTGAGATGAAGTTGGTCAGATGATGGATTGGGTCACCCATACTAATAAATGGGGAGAAGGTGGGTTTTCCAAAACTCTAAGTTGATAGAATATCATCCACCCATGAAAGATATGGCTTACCCTCAGGAATAATTTCCACCCATTGAGTTTCCAAAGCCTTGAGATGGTCAATGAGAGTCATCATTAGATCATATGGGTGGGGGTTCCTATCTTAATGAGGATCCCTAACCAGCACTGCGTTCGCAGGTTCTTCCACGTGATAAGTAGGCCCAATGGCTCATGGAGCGGCTGGTGGGAAAACTTGTGGGGAGGATGGGGGAACTTGAGATGGGTCCCAAAGATTATTTCACCACTCAGGTGGATTTGGTGATACATACTACATCCACTTTCCATAAGATTTGGTTTCTACCCTGTCTAAGTGGAAAGGATGGTTAGGGTCACTCAAAGGAAACTCGTCGGGGGGGGGGGGAGTTGTACCTTCCCCTACTGCCCTGGTCAAGGGTCAACGTAGTCTATTCGCCGCTCTGCAACATGTTCACCAAGGTGTTCATTGACCATATTATTATTCTATATGATTTTTCGATTCAATTCAGCCTTTTGGGGTCATCCTCCATATTCTACACTAATCCAGACAGGTCTGAGGGTTTGACGACCCCAAGATGCTCTTTTCCCTTATTGGGATTATGGCTAGGGACTAATGACTCATTGGGAATGGGAATACCCATTATATTTCTCTACTAGATAGTATCTGTTCCCAATGGATCCAATATGTGTGGAACTCCCCTATAGGTAAGGTATGGTCAAGGATTTTTATCTTGTAATATTCCTCTGATAGGTCGGCCATGTTAACCGCGACTCTACCTGTAGGCATATCCTCAATATCGCCTGGAATATCCGGATGACACCAGATAGAACTGAAATAAAGGGTTTCATAATTCCCCCAACCATAGACATTAATGTGGGGGAATCCTCTTTGATAATTTTTTGGAGCACTTTAATGCTCTAGACGCATCATTGCTGGCGAGTCTGATAGTGACTGGGCATCTCAGGGTGCTGGGCAACAGGGAGCGCAACCATGTCGATAATGCATCATTTCTGGCCAATATCATTAATTTTTTCTTTACTCTTGGGGTAAACCACTCACATATAATAGAGATGGAAGTGTATCCCCCATAGGGTTTGATGAAAACATGTGACTTCCTCCTAGGTAATAGATTTTGGTGAACATATGTTTTTGGTTAAAATTAGCTAGAATATCTCTAGGAAATGGTCTACTGCAGAGATTTCCCACAAACTCCTTAGCTGAGACTCATGATTTTTCCCTTGGTTAACCCATTAATTGACTGGGGGTGGGTACAGGACCAGTAGTAGCACTAAAGCAGACTGCTGAGACAGTATACTGGCCGACGGAGAATACAGTGAATGATCTGATAAGCCATCGCATCTTGGGTTTTCCTTTAAGGGATGAAATGAATTAGCCACCACATCCTAGTACGATGAACTGGTGACTATAGTTTATGGTGCATTGATTGGAGTTACTATTGGTGGGCCATGTTGTTTTTCATCCTCTATCAGTCCCCAAAAGAACACTCCTTGATATCTGGTTGAGGTAGAGAATGACCATGTTGATGATAGGGAGGATTGCATGGCCATACCCTGGAGAGAGGCCAAATCGTCATCCACCTGTATTTATCCTCGGAGGGAGATGGGGATCCAGTGGACCTCATATTCTAGGAGGATGATACTTTTATGCCTCATCCCACCCCAACCCTTAACACATAGGATCGGGGTGAGGGTTCCATTGATTAATCACATTCCTCCCTGGAATCTGAGAAGTAGACATACTTAATCGTGGACTAAAATATCTGAGTATTTTTTCCTTCAATGGAAGTGACCCACCCTTCTACCCTAGGATATTTATTCAGGACTAGGTATGTTTTTTTCTTAAGAAGGACCTTGGCCAAACTAATGCTAGGGCAGAGAGGAATTCCACCTGGATGAGCCAGGGTGCGAGGGGCACCTTGACTTATGTCGAAAGGAACATGGAGAGGGCCTATGTGCCCACTAGCTAACGCATAGATATAATCTCCACGGGAAGTTCTGGAGTGGGTAGGAACTCCGTTGAAGAAGTGGGAGCATGGGTAGTACCTCATTGTTATTTTCCATTAAGGTTGTAGGTATAAGGGGTACCCTTATACTGTTCAACTTGAACCTAATGAAAAACATTGTGTTAGTTTTCGATGAAGTAGGTCACATCTCCTCTTCTCTGATTTCCATGACAAGTTGGACCTTGTTCCGTTGTAGTGAGAACATGGGTAAGACCCCCACGTAGATGTTTGACTGGATGAGTAGCATCTTCACATCAGAAACCTATGACAGGAGGAATGGCACCATAACTGAGGTCACGAGTGTGGAAGAGGCATTCATATTGGGTAGAAGTGTGGTGGGGAGGACCTTTTCTAAGACTGATGATGTTATGGGTTAGACCTCTGTATTAGATGTCACTGCGGCGAGTCGGCCGGCAATGGGAACCACCTGTGTCTGTGACTAGGAGAGTAGACCCGACCTTCCCATGGGTGGTTCGGTCCTTGATCCGGGAAGGCGTATGACTACCCCTGTTTGATATAAATGAGGCATTACTGGTATAAATTGATGGCGGTACAGGCCACGGTAGCTGTTGATGATGACACCCCTAATGGGTGTCCCCCTCAACTTGCGCCCGATGCTAGTGTCGGGTTAAACGGATGGAGGCCAGTGTCATAGGTGTATAACTCACCTGATCCATAGCCTGTGTGGCCGGGTGGTGGAACTGACATAGCCTAGTGGGAGCCCTCCTTAGCATCCCCCTGGGATGGGATTATAGTTGGGATAGCCCAGACTTCCCTCACCTCATTGGCATAGGGGTGGGAGTTGTCAAATCACTACGGGGAGAGGCTCCTGAAATGATTTTAGGTCAGACTGGGGAGTAGTGGCTCCCAACACATCCCTTAGGGGTGGAGACGATGAGGCATAGATTCCTCTAGGTCCTTATGGGTCATATCTCAGGTTGGGATAATCCCCTACTCCTCATATCGTCAAATGAAGTCATTAATCACCCTTCTCGTAACAAGTTCAGATGGAAATATGGGGTGTTGGTTCCTAGTAGCTTTGGATGTAGAGGTCTCCATATAATAGATGAGGTCTCACAGGATTTCCGCATTGAATTTTCCCCAACCTATGCATCGTTGGGTGGGTGGTGATCAGTTTCCTATCATTGCTTGGGTCCTGCAAAGTCGGGACAGTCAACCATTAGTTATAAATTAAGGAAAGAGATGACCAGTGCCTTAGTCTCATTCTGTCTTCCATTGTTGGAAATAAGGATCCACGTTGACAATGTCACAGATTGGGATGTCTATCATTCAACTGCCATAATTTCTGGTGAGTTTTACACTAGGCCAACTATTTACTTGGTAGGACCAGGTACCGAATACATGGATCCAGTGACACTCTAATCCAATGTTGTATCGAATTCCACTAATATCCACATTGAGGATAATAAATTCATGTTAGGTTCACCATTTTTTAACTCTTTCCCCAGGGTGTGCATCCATCTGTGGAGGACACCCTAATCTGTTTCCCAACATTCCCACTTTCCAAAGCTGGGTGACGTCTGTCGATTATTAAGGGACATTTTATTATTTATTGAAATGGGATGATGGTATTTCGGTTCCCCCATCCATGGATTCCTCCTAAGAACTCATTTCCTAGTCTGGGTCTCCCTTAATGATTAATATGTTGTTCATGAAACTCTTCCTAGTGACATGTCTTCATGGATGTCGGTTTATTACGATTCTTTTTTCTATACATTACAAGGGGTTAATTTAGATAATAAACCTTAGATCATGTGATTAGTCACATTGGAAATTGCTAGCGGGTCTAGAAACTAGAACACTTATACATCTGGGTTTCTTCCCTTTATTATTGGGATTCTCAAAGGCACAAAAGCAAAAGGCATCCCACATTGAGTGTGAGTAATTATATGCTACATGAATGTCTCTTAGGTTTTCCTCAGCTTCCCATGCTTAAAATCAGGTATGCCGTGATTTTAACATCTTTTGGAGATTGATAAGACTATTCAAAACACTGATAAGAGTGGATCAGATGGGTGAAGCCCTAGGAGGGAGCAACTGAGATTCATGTTAGATAGGCTGATCACAACGTCTAATGAAGATAGACATGAGCGTGCTTGGGTCCCTATAAAGAAGACAACATGGTTTACCATTGATTGGGATTGATCATAAGAGAGTATTCCTACATACAATGTATCAAGAGGTAGGGATCAAAACCTACATAGTTCAAAAGGGTGATAAATCAGTTTGTGCTCAGAGGGCAGCAACCCATAGATGATGTTGGAGCTTAGAAGAAGATTATGGCCCATTACAGGAGGGAAGCTCTGGGTTGGATGACTATGGAAGATGGGGGGATTATGTGTGGCTCGTTTCCTGATTGTTTCAAGGAGAAATGAGAAAGTGGGTGTCATGATCTCACCGAGATGTGGTGGCCCGGGTAAAAATCAGGATAGATATGGATGGTTGAGAGAAGTGGATAGAGAATGACATGGAACCAACATGAGGACTAGGGTGATGTTGTACTTGATCCTTTAAGAGAATTCCTATGTATCCCTATGGTAGGGAATCCATGTCCATGTAGTTTGGTGGGATGATGGGACACCTCAGGAGGTGGCCTGTGAGAATGGATGCATGGATGAGACCTAAAGAAAGTAGAACCTTCAGGTTGGGAAATCACATTCTCAGAACATAGAGTCTTAAGGGAGAGAACAGTATGGGAGATGAATGGTGGTCTTGAAACATAGAGAGGCTTCCTACGTATCCCTCTGACAGGTAATCAAAGTCCACATAGTTTGGGATGGGGGCATAGAATCAGGTGTGCAAAGAGTATAGAGACCTGAAGACATGTTGGGGCTTACCCATGGTTAGTATCCAATGAGTTGGTCTGATTTTAGAGGGGAGGACCAGGGATGTGGGTCCCCAAAATGGGGACTAAAAAGGCTTACCGCTTGTAGGGGTTTCAACAGCTTACCGCTGGTTGGGGTTCCAATGGCTTACCACTGGTTGGGGTTACAATGGTTTACAGCTGGTAGGGGTTGAACCTTAGATAGGATTGAAATGTACCCTTTCCATGACACAAGGATCAAACCCACATAGTTTGAAAGTATATAGTTTAATTTCATTCTGTAAAAAAAGGGGGATACAATTTAACGTCATGTAAGGTGGATGTGGACTGATGTGAAGTGGTTGAGATCGATGGGCGTTGGGCTTGAACCTCAGGGAGGCTTCCAACGTACCTTTCTTGGATATGGGAATGGGTCAAAGTCCGCATTGTTTGGGATGGTGAATATAGCTTAAATCCATAGAGGAAGAAGGTGAAACGACGTTAAGGGTTTGGGACAAGTAGGTGTTGGGCTTGAAATTCTGGGAGGCTTCCTACGTACCTTGTTCGGATATGGGAAAGGATCAAAGTCCACATAGTTTGGGTACTGAGTACAATTTAATGTCATATAGGATTAAAGTGAACTAATGTGAAGGGTTTGGTACAAGTAGGTGACGGGCTTGAACCATAGGTAAGCTTCCTACATACCTTTCTCAGATAGGGGCAAGGATCAAAGTCCACATAGTTCGGATAAAGTCATGGGACATATGCTAGGGAGGCCCAAGAAGGATGCCATGGTCAATGCTTTCTCTAAGCCCACACGATTCATGCTCAATGTGAGAAACAATAGGCATTAACGACCTAACAATCACATCGCTAAAGGTGCATATGCATGGAATGAAGCAGGTCTTACACTTGGTTAGCAACCCAAGGAGGAAACATGGGATTACGTGTGGTTAGAGGCCCAAAGAGGAAATAGGGCCTTACGCAAGGACAGTATCCCAAAGTGGGAAAAGGGGATTATGTGTGGTTAGTGATGTAAAGAAGAAATAGGGTTGTACACATGGTTAGAATCCCAAAGAGGAAACAGGGGAATACGCATGGTTAACAGCCCAAAGAGGAAACACGGGCTTACACATGGTTACCAGTCCATGGAGATGGAGATTAGGACATAATCTAGAATGGAGGCCTGATATGGGGAATCCTATTTATATTTCATGGGGCTAGGCTATAGATTATTTTCATGTGTTGAGGATGATGGTGCATGGTAGTTTAACATCCTGCATCTCATATGAGGTAGTTTCACTCCACACCCCAAGGACTTACATAACTGATACCCACCCACCATTGGGGAGGGTAAGGCATTAGCAATTCCATGGTGAGGTGGTTCTATGGAGTGATCCATTAAAGGGCTCATGTTAGCATGTCTATGTGTAAGAGAAATAACTGTTAGTGTGCTTATGTAAAGAAGCATGAGGTTAAGCAATGCAACATGAAGCACCACCCAAGGGACCTTTATATCACTTCACATGAGCCTAAAGGGTTGTACGAGAAATGTATGTGTAAAGAATTTAGTCTTAGAAAGAGGTGCTTCATGAAGAGGATGGGATTTACAAAGGTTGGGATCTTTGTGAAGAGGATGGACCACACAAAGGTAAAGGACTATCCAAAGAGGAGGGGTTTCGTGAAGGAAAGGGGATTCGTAGAGAGGGGGTCTTTGAGAAAGGACAAGTCTTCAAGAATAGAAAACTTTAAGAGATCAGGGATTCACCTTATAGGATAACTCTTGGTTTGGAGATAGTTTTACGAAGTTTCTAGGCTTCACAAAACCTAGAGAACCCTGAAAGGTCCCCTTCCTCTATGAAGGGAATATTCCTTTGCTAAGGGCATCTATGCCATAGGCATAGGCTGAAATGAATGAAAATGGGTATGTCTCGTAGAGGCCAAGTAACTTTGGTGATCCATTTGATGGTTTCGCAAAGGTCTTTGTGAAATAGGAGTTGGGAAGTTGAAAGGGCAGACTCACAACAGTTTGGAAGATGGGGGATTCTATTTATTGGAAACCATAGTCAGTGGGGTTTCCGAACCCACCGCAAAGAAGGGTGAAACCGTGGAGAGGACCAACTCCATCAGCATGCATCATCCTCATAGAGGGGGCATGAGACTGCGTAGAGGATCGTGGATACAACTGCCCTGGATCCAGTCATGAAGGGAAAATGATGCCACTAAGGGGCTTCGTTCGGAATCAGACTCATGCCAGGCTATGATGCTATGGATCCCCTCTCATAGGTGTCAGTGCTAAGATGCACCCTCAGCATGGAGCGTTTAACACAGGGCCTTTTTGAGATGGTTTGGAGAGTTTTTCAACACTTTTGGTTGGAGGCATTCTCTAATTGCATCTTTGAGTCCGTGGAATGAGCAGGATGCATTTTCGATGCCAGCATTGTATTCATCCCCATTATGGGATAACCATATTAACATATATATTTTTCACTTAGTATTGGTTAATTTATCATTTATATATACATAATGAGTTTTAGTTTATAGATTAATATCTGTCACCTGCATAGTTATTTTGGTAATAGATAAGGATTTACATTGGAAAATTTATGCCTATACTAACCCCCATGGTGCGGCTGTACAGATATTTTGGAGTTAAACAAGGACCACCTAGTACATGGTGGTAATATATCATGTAATTGATATAGAAAAAACATGTGTTGTTAGTCATTGTCTTTGAACTTGGTATAAGATAGGATCTGAAGTGATTTTCTAACCACGGTAATTTCTGTAAAAAAAGTAGTAATGGGATTAGGGAATGTATGTGTAATTAATTGTGAATTTATACATAATTTCCTTATTATTTCTTTTTAATATCTTACCCTCTCACTAAAACTTCTTTGGATGATTTATCCTTCAATTCTTTGTGGGATATTAATCAGTTGATAGGTTTGGATTCATAGTAGTAAGAGATTAAAAATACCTAACATTTAAGGTGAAGGCATTATGGTATAGTTTATTCTATGTTATAATATTCTTTCATTACTATAGTCCATAAAAATTGTGAATTACTATTTTTAGAGGAGGTATTAAAGGTTCATTATTGGTGTCTTTTGTTCACTAAGTATGATGTATATGATCTCTCCCATTCTTTTTCATTAAACTCCATTTTTATATATTTATTTTGAATCGTTATTATGTTAGAATGTTGTATATGAGATTAATGTGATGAAAACTGATCTTTACCTAAATAGAATTATTTTTTAGGAATTATTATTTGTTGAAAACATATTATACATGTAATTCATGTCTAGAAATGTGAACTACCATTTTTAAATTTTAAAATAAATGATATAATTAGTAAATAAATTTATTATTTTGATTTTATAAATTTTTAAGGAATAAATATTTTTTAATGAAACATTTTTTTCTATCACAATGCTTGAATTTTTAATAATATATTAGTTTTATGTTTTTTAATATTCATGTATTAGATTTATACTTATTTAGAAAATGTTTATTTTAGCATTTATATATTATTATTTGAAGTCAAAATATATGATAAATGATCAATTAGACACTCATTATACATTTAAAATCATTAGGTTTACTTCATGATAAAAATATATGTACTTAATGAAAGAAAAATATGTATAATTTAAATGTTGAATGTATTTTATTAAAATGAATTATTAATATTATATATTTAATTTTTTTTTAATTATTATATATTTTATAAATTAATATCTATATAAAATTTATGTAATTATATTTATATTTATTATTATAATAATTTTACAAACAAATTTATCAAGAAATTAAACAACGATATAGTTTTTCATTTGGAAAATAAATATATATGATTTGAAAAGTTATGTTACTTTAATATATAATGTGTTTTTAATTTTGAGAGCCAATAATTAATATTTTTAGATTCATTTTAATAAAATCAATAACATATTTTGAATCATGGTGTCAAAATTAGGTTGATGGTATTTTGTTAAAAAAGTTATAAATAATTAAATATTTTACTAAATAGTAAATTTAATTGAAATTAATAGTTTTTAAAAAAAATTATAGTAAAAAATTATAAATTATATTTTCCATTTTATTTGTGATATTTTAAGATTGGAAAGACTATTTCTGAAAGTTAAAAATATATTTTTATTTTTTTATAATTTGAGTAATACATTTGATTTCAAATTCCCTTTAAAATAAGAATATGTGTTTAAACTATATTCAACTTCTTATAAACATGTTTTTGTTTAAAATGATGTATAAAATCATAAAAAAATATAAAACGTTTATTACATGATAATATAGTAGAAATATTATATAAATATTATATATATATAATAAAATCATTTTTATGCCAAGATAAATATGAAACCATTTATATATGTAAACATTTTATTTTAACAGTAGTGAAAAAGAAAAAATTAATGTGTTGAAGATAATATTTATGAAGGGATAAGTATTTTCAGAACATTGAATTACAAATATAAAAATTATTCTATTAGTTTTGTTTTTATTTTTGAATTCTAAATTTATAAAACATGTTAATTATCCAAATGTTTACCCAGTGGTTACATAATGTAAGAAAAGTAAAAATTCATTTCTTAAAAAGGTTATTATTTTATTAAAAGGAAAAAATATACTATGAATGGTTTCAGATGATAATAAGGATTAATAATAAATTATATATATATTATTAATTAATTTTAAAATTGAATAATATGATAATTTTCTAAAATGATTATGTTACTCGACACAATTCTTGTGCAAGGAAAGAAAATTAAAAATTAGAGTTTTTTAATTATCTAATTTTATAAAGTTTAGATGAATTAGAATATTGTTTAGTATCGGAGAAAAAATATCATATTTATGTAATTATTTAAATTTTAGGAGTTTATTTCCATTATTATCTATATATTCTTAAAGTCAAATTACTATATCAACCATAAAAATTAATTTAAATTGTACTAAATGTTATAGAATGAATTAAAAATTAATAAAAATAATAAAAATACATAGTGAGTGAATTATGGAGGTTGAATGGTAAAACATATCTATTTTTTTCTATTTTTGAGGAACTTTCTCCTTCAAAATTTCATTATTAATCATTAATTAAATATTATTTTTGAAAATGTCATTGAATCTTACATATAAAAATGGATTCATAGAACACATTTTAGAACACAAATAATGTTATGTTTTATCCAAATATTCTACCCAAATCCATATCTAAAATTCCATTTCTACATTTATAAGTCTCTAATATCGCCATAATTTCCTTCTTTGAAGGCTTTAGACTCAATTCCAAGGAGAAAACTCAACGTGCAAGGTAAGGGTTACCAACTCAATCTTTCCGTTTTTTATTTATGATTGTTTTACCTTATCAATATTTTAAAAATACTCTTATTTTTTTATGACTCTATAACTGTGTTATTAAAACCCTTTCCATCCTTTAATTATAAGAGATCAACTATTTCCCTCTCATCAAACCCTTTTCATAAGTTGTTAATACGTTGAAGTATACATTTCAAATTCCACATATTGTTCATTATATCATCATATTTTACATTAGATAATATTTTTTACCATTAATTTTTTAAAAAAAATTAGTATAATTATGCTAAATTATTTTTACGAACGTAAAATATTTATTAGTTATTTTCTATATTAAACTCTTTTAGAGAACCCAGTTCACCCACAATGGTAATATACTACTTAAGCGAGGGATAATGTTGATACATATTACTAAATATAAATTGAATGATTATATATAATATCAATAAGAAAATAATTTATTTTTATTTATTTAGAATAATATGATATTAACTATAATAATGACATTAAAAGGGAATTTTATCAGTTGATTTTATACATCTAAAACAAGTTTACCAAAGAATATTTTCTAGATTATAACTATTTATCATGCTATTAAACTCATTATATTATGGAATGGCATGAAAAATAAAATCTAACACTTATGGAGCTTATAGATCCATTGTAAAATGTTATTTTATTGTTACCTGTATATCGAAACAATTATAAAACAATGGACCAAACAACATCCAAAACTAATGTAAGAAATATAATTCCAATAAGTTTATTCCACCTGATAATAAATTTCTTAAATGGAATATTATTATTAATGATTAACATGAAAAATGTTTTAAATAAAGTCAATATATAATATAATTTTATTATTTTAGGAATTCTGAGGACATACGAAGGGAGATGGGACTTCGGGGAAGAGGATTCTCATATCAATTTTATAAATTTGAGACCATTTACATACTATTAACTTATTTTCATCATCTTTTTTCAGACTATATAATTATTTTCTTTTATTATGTTTTATATTAAAATTTTTTTAATTATAATTACATTTCATGTTCCCTCTTAAATTGCTTCTGACATGTAAATTTCAATGGTTACAAATGATTTTATTTTAAACCATTACTTTAAATTTTTTTAATGTTTTTCTCCAAACTCACTCTTTGATTTTTCCTATTAATTTTTATTCTCATCATCTTACTGGTTTTTATTAATACTCTATAATTATATTTCATTTTCATCTTTAATAGGTAATTTGTTAACTATTTATTTAAATTCATTTTCTTTTTATGGTATAACATTAATGATTATTCTTAAAGGATAAAACCCAAAATACTATGTGTTTTATTCAGGTTATGGTTATTATTCATTATATATTTTGAAGGTTGGTCATTGGATATATCCCTCCAATGCATTGGGTAACAATTTATTATTTGGAAAAATGATGTTGGAATTAACTAATTTATGTCATTCCATTATTTTATATTTTTAGGGTGATATTAATATTATGTTTAAATAAGCTTTCATGATTTTTCTACTTCCATTACGCTTTCTAATGACTTTATTTTATGAAATTATTTGAAAAATTAATTTTATTTTGGGAGTTAATAGGATTATTTGGGTTTAATGCTTATTACTTAATGTATTCATTTATTTTCACATATTCCAATGTCCTAAAATATTTTCATTCTACTTATACCCATTACTGATATTAATATGCTCATCCCATATTTTGTAATTATTTTTAATTGGGTTTGATGATTATTAGGAAGTATATTTAGGTCAAAATTAACTTTGTAGTGATGAGTATTAAACAAATAAAGTAGGAAGAACATGTCGTCTGGAAGATATACATTCTTAACATGGGTGATTTATTATGAAATATTAAGTGATATGTTTTTTAATTATCTAAAAATCAAAAACTAAAGGTCTTGGGATTTTATGTGTTGTAATTTTTTTTGAAACATGTTATAATGGGTTGGTTATGTTTGGAATATTTTATTTGATATCATGGAATGGTATAGATAATCCTAGATGGTAGGATGTTATTGGTTGTGGATAATTTAAGAGTTTTAGATAAAAATATGGGTTAAAATGTTTAAGGGTTATCATAATTGTAAAGTATTAGATAACCTATATGGTTAGTATGTGAATTCATGTAAAGGTATTTATAGTTATTTGGGTAAATAGTTAATTGATTTTTAGAATAAAAAATGAAATATATAGATAACATTACGGGTTAGAACGTGATTTAGTGGTATGGTGATTATGGTTATTTTAAGAAACTTTTATCAAATTTTGGGAGAATAGATGATTAAGGTCTATATAAAATTATAAAATGGTATATGATTTTATGTCGAGGTTATTAATTTTATTTTGTGATAAAGGTTGAGTTGAGTTGTTAGAATCATATATGATCAATTCTTATCTTGATTTTGGTATTTGGAATTTAGTATGGTAACATTTATAGTATTTTTAGGATTTAAATATATTTGGGGATTAAATAAAGAGAAATATTTAAAATAATAATAATATAGACTATAATTAACCAATATTATCATTGTTTTAATAAAGAGATTCAATTTTTTGGATATCATGAGATTAATTATTCATATGAAATTTTATTCAAATTAAAATTGGTATTTCCATTCCTCATTCTAATCACATAATATTTAGTTGATGGTTGGTAATTGAAAAAACAAAGAAACCATAGTCCATAAAATTATAGAGAACATCTTGGTTTAAATGTTTTGGTTGAAAACATTTAGGATTAATTAATCATGTAATAATTTTGTACCAGATAATTCATTTAATGTTATATGTAAGGAGCTGACCCCAGTTGCATTGAGTCAGTAACTTTTTTTATTACATTGGAATATAAATAAGGAATATGCATCCCAAAGTACCAAGTAGTTTAGAAGATTTTATAAATAAGATACATAAATAAGTTCAAAATTACATCATGATAGGAAAAAAACACAAATTTATTTCTTTAGAAACATACATGCCTCCTAGATTATGATTTCAAGTTATTCATAATTTAATTCATCATACATTGGGAAAATGAAACATAAGAATGGGGTGAGATAAAATGCTTAGTAAGAGTAAGAAATATAGTGGAAGATAAAATAAACATTAGATATGGTGAATAATTGAAAACCCATGACTTTAAAAATAAACTTTAACATAATATAGCGGTAATATGTGCTGAGTAAATATTTCCATAATATAACATAATCATTGATGTCATACTAGTATAATAACCACATGAACTATTAATTACTAGCCTAAAAATTAGGTATGTTAATATTTTGTACATTCTGAAACATATTTCCAAGGCATCAGCCAATATGTCTAAAAATGATTAAGGCCTCAGCCAAAACCATATCTCAATTTAGGCCAGGCCTTGGCCAAGTCCACGTCTATTTATCTCATGAGACATACCAATGCATCTAGGGGCTATAGTGAGCCCCAAAAATAACATAATAAGTCCAATAAATCCTCATATGAGTAGGGATAAACAAAAAAACATATAAATCCATATTAAAACTATCATATGAAATGTAACTAATATTCCCCAATCATTAAACATAAACACAAACCATTCAGAGTAAATTTTTTGAATGGTTTTAGGAAAATAAATCCACAATGAAACTATTCATAAACCATCCAATAAAATATTGTATACGAATTAAGGAATTATTAAACCCAATAATACAAAAGAATCAAAATGAGTGTCTTAATTGACTAAAATACTCTTATAAAATCATTAAGTAGTTCTTGAGATAAATACACATTTATTCTGAAAAGAAGAGTTATTTTGGAAGAGTATTTCTACATAACTATAACTGAAGTAAGATATTGTTTTCACAATAAAATGAGTGATTTTAGAAAAATATTTTTAAAATAATTATTATTTAGTTCTCTTGAAAATAGGTAAGAATTTAAGAAATTATCTTGAACCGGGCTTGTATTTCAGAAATAATTTTCAAAGTTCCTCTTAAAATGTTTAACTACCCATAAAATAAGGATGGATTTTGGATGGGACACATATATAGATAATTCAAATAGATATTATGATGTGTATATATGAATGAATAATAATTTAATAGAGGTAAGTAGATAATAAAAATAACCTGTATGAAAATGGAGGCTCAAGTGAAAAACCCTTTCCTTAAGTCTGAATGTGTTCCGCTCTTGAACATAAGGTCCTAGAATATGAAATTTGACATAATAATAACGAATTTAATAAAATATTAGACATTTATTAAGATTATCATAATTTTTTTAGTTAATATATGGATTTATTGATAAGTTATTATATTGAATTCTGTCGTTCCGGATTGTTTGTTTTCTAGATTTTCATAATCGTTTCACTTGTTTTTAAGTGACGGAGTTCATGTGGAATGAATGTAAATCTAAAAAATAAAAATTACTTATTATTTATTAACATAAATAATTTTTAATGGTAATTTTTGTAATTTGGTTACCTATAAAGAGGATGAATCATTAGATGAAATATTAATGACATTCACATAGATTATTTTATCGGTATTTTTATTATTATGAACTAGTTTGGTCGTATGATTTAATAATATGTATTTTTACTGGTTAATGAATATTAATTTGATTATAATACATATATTATAGTCTATTTTAACCATAAAAATGGTTTCATGTCCAGTAATGAAGGATAAATTGAAGAATTAAACTTCTTCGTCCGCGAAGGTTATAAATTGGAACTTCATGGACATTGATTTTGTTTATAAAATAAAAGGTATAGAGTAAGAAACTTGATGTTGGTTCATCCATTCACATGATATAATTAAATTATATAGATGATAATGGTGTTATCATGGTCTTTTGGAAATAGGAGGTGGGGAGAGGATAACAAAAGAAGATAAATTGAATTGAAACTAAATGAAAAAGAAGGGCGCTTTACCTCTTGAAATAACCTCCTTGAGGGCCTCCTTAAGGGAAGGGGTTTTGGTCTTTTGGAAATACCAATAGCTTCTTTGACGTTTGGAGTGACAAGGTAATGGTATTTGTGAAGAACATTTAGGAGTTTCAAGGTTTATATGAGTGAAGAGAAGTGGGAGTGGGGGGGGGGGGGTTAAAGTGGTGGAGAGGAGTAAATTTTGAATATTTTATTAATTATTTTATTATTTCCCCCAAGAAAACCAATAACATTGTTTCATGTTACCCATAATAGTAATAAGTGCATGTCAGTTCAAACCATGTGGACTTAAATAAATTATGATTTCATAAATAGTGTATCAAATTAATTATTGTATATATGGTATTTTACTAAATTTGACTATTCATCAAAAAGTTCAAGGATTTCAGAAAAATCCCAAAAATTCACCCTTATAATTTTTCAATATATAGAATTAAAAAATGTCCTCCATTTTTCAAAAATTATTTTCTAAATATTATTAATTTAATTTTATAAATAAAATCCTAGTTAATTTGAAAAATAACAATTTTAAAGGTATAATTCGTTTTATATTGCACTGAAAAATTAATTAAGATCTCATTATCTAATTACTATAAGAAAATAAAATAATATCATTATTTATTATTAAAAATGGTCATATGAGTATTAATATTTCTATTAATAAGAGTATATTACTATTAAATAAATATATGTTTGGTTCTATCAGACTCCAAATGACTTACTGATCACAACTGTAGATAACCTTTTTTTTCAAAATTCAAAACATAGTAGAGGAAAAATTGTGATAATGGAAAGATTATAAAATGTGTTGTTTCATAGGGACTAAATGTTTCATGCATTCAATATTTATTTTCAAAACATTGGGGTGTTACATTCTAATTATATATTTTTAATAGATTAAAGATAATTTATCAATATAGAAGGAATAAAAACTCACAAAAGTTTTATATCGCTCCCAAATGATTTAATTTCAATCATTTTGAAAAACAATAGTTCAACTGACCCTATAAATTTTATTGAATTTCAAATAAATTGAAAACTACTTTACATCAGATCATATTATCATCATATTCACTTATAATATGATAGTTCATTCAATTCATTCATATATATTTTGAAATTACAATGTTTCAATGTTACTCCATTTAGGAATTGCCATAAGTGATTTTATCATGATTTTACAAAGTCACAAATATGAATGGTGTAACACCCTGACGATAGTTACCCAGTGTCGGTGCATTATTTTAATACATAGGCATGATTACAAGGAACCAAGTCTTCAAGGACCAATCTTTTTAGAAATCTTGGAAAATATAATATATACATGAATGTTACATTATACTTTATAACATACAAAACAACATCAGTAATACTTTATTAATGCCATTATTCCCTTGTCTTAACCCTGCATATCAATCACAATAAACTTCTTGGAATCTTGGAAAAAATAAAACATAGAAAGGGGTGAGCTCAAATGCTCATTTAGGGTACCAATATAGTGGAATATTTCATAAAAATGCATAAAAATTAAGGCAATGTATAAGACTAAAAGAAAATCTTTTTAAACTTCAACTTCAGCATAATTTGGAAAAGATAAAATCAAATAATTCCATTTAATTACTCACATGCATATTCTACTAGTCTAATAATCACGTACAATATCAATATCCACTTTCATAATTATGGAATGCATAATGCCATACTATCATAACCACATAGTCAAGGACTTGTGCGAAGACTACAAATAAAATTTTTTAAAGTCCTTGTGCCAAGACACTAGTTTGTATCATCAGACCTATCGATGCATCGAAGATATTTAGCAGGCTCCACCTGTCACTTACTAATTCCATTGCATTACTCATATGAAAATGTTTAAACATAACATAAACATTCATACTAAAACTAGCATATGAATTGCCAATAATTTATCCCTAAACCAAGAAAGGTATAAAAATAACACAACCACAGTCAACCAAATCACAAAACCTTCAATATAATATGGATTTTTTTTATCATAATAAATCATCTTCAAAAAAGTTTAAAATCCATCAAAGGATGTTGACATAGATGAAAATGATTTGCAAGACACTTTGAGAGAAATATCCCTTTTACATGAAAACATATAAAAGTCACACAATTTAGAAAGGAACACATTTAAATAAATTTTTGAATCAAAGTGTCCCATACCACTTTGAATCTTTTGAAAATAATTAACATTTTAAAAACATTTATGTCCATATAAATAAATCCATAAAAAACCATTTTGAAAACGTGGACATTAATGAGAATGATTTAGAAGAATAAATATTTAAAACATTTGAAATAATGTTTTAGTAAAAAATTACCTAAAAATAATCCCTTTTAAAACTCTTTAATGAAACATGGACATGTATAATAAATATGTCCCATTAGATACTTACGTAAAAACAACCTCAGATAGTAAAGATATTGTGAAATTAACCCTTACCATGCACTTTCCTTTAGTCGAGGGTATGTTTAACCTCTTGTATGAAGTCCGTAGTATGTTATTAAATTATTAAAGAACCATATTAATATTTATGATATCATACATTATTCATTTATGACATTATACTATCCATTTAATAATAATTTCCATGTTAAATTAACATTTCGGGTAATAATCGCTTTCTTTATCGTACGTGTTTTAACTTGTTACTCTTGATTGTATCACTTAGATCATGATTTAAATACTTCTAAAATATAAAACATTATATATATATCATATATATTTAGAATATAAATATGTATAATAGACATATATATGAAATGGAAAACACTGTTTATGGAGAGGGTAGTCTATACGTACGCATAAACGTTGTTTCCCTTTTCATATCATATTGAACGGAAAAAAGTGATTAAGATATATTTAACTACATATATATATATCTAGTAGAATTATTATGTCATATATTTCATACTTATTAGTAATATATTTTTGTAATCTTCAATGAATGGTGGACTTGGAAATGAATCTCATCGCGTCGTGGAGACGGAAATTCGTACGTACGCACGAGTGACAATATCATTTCCTTGAAGGTGTGGAAATGGATGTTATATCATATATATATAATCATTATCATGTTATATTTATTAGTTAAATAAATTAAACATCATTATATCCATCCAAATAACATAGTGTTGAATAACAAATTACACCACGGTGTGGAGACGGTAAGTCGTACGTACGCACGCATGGTGACATTATCATTCATAAGATGCATCGAATAATGAATATAGGTATTCCATATTTATAATAACATCACAGTATAAATAATATACTAGATTTATTTTTTTATAATGGAAACAACAAAGAAATAGTAAGTGGAAGAATAAGAGAACTTGAAAGAGGGTGGTGAAATCATTACCTCTTCTTCAGGTTCTTCTTTTTGATATGATCAAAAGGGCTCCTTATGATGGATTTATGACTAAATTGAGGCCTCTATAATGAAGGTATGATAGTTGAGAGGATATGTGGGTAGTTTTGTAGGATCCAATTGGATTTGGAGATGCGAATTTGAGATAAGGGGAAGTGCCCTTTTATAAGAGGGGTGAGGGGAACCTTTGGAAAAACGTAAAATATTATTTTATAAAAAACTCATATTCTATATATAATGGCTCCAAAGTGACTTATTTCGAGGATAGGGTGGGTATGGGTCGAAATACTCTCAACTAATAGGTTTTAAAAAAGTTTAGGTTACCATTGTAACCTTATCATTTAGATTTAACTCTAAGTTAAATAATTTAACTTTTACCGTGTCTTCTTGTATTCTTACACTATATGGTTAATAAACATACTATATACTTCTAATAGAACCAAAATTGGTTCATTAATGTCATATATATTATTATATAAGTCTTTGGGCCGAAGCGTATATTTTTAGGACCATTATACAATTAAAAATATAATATTATTTTTAAAAACTATATTATGTCTATTTAGACACTATTTGGTATTTTTTTTGTTAAAATAATAACAACACGATTACTTCAAAAAAAATTGAATAAATACTAACACGTCATATTCACCTTGAAAATTTTTTTATGTCAAAAAAACATTGAAATTATATTTATTTTAATATTTATAATACAATTTATTTGATTCTTTCATTAATAAAGTAATTACTGCATCATCATTGTGTCATTAATAAATTTAATTATTTAATCTCTAAAAATTATAAATAAAATAATATTATGTATTAAATATTTTTATCTTTCTAATTATTATTTATTGTCGAATTTATCTTATGTGTAACCCTATATTAAAAATTATTTAGTTATTAAACTTTGAATTTAACACTTTTAACTCTTCTTTGAAATAAATAATAATAAATGTCCTAATCTAATCCAAGTGGACCAAAGAGGTTAATATTTTATTCATAATGTTGTTTTGGGTCAAATTAAACTTAACCAATAGAATTAGGACAAGTTTTAGTGTAAGAATAATATCATTTTTACCCTTAATTACCCTATTTACTTTTAACCGTGGTAAATAAATGTAAAACATTACTATTCAACAAATATTATTTTCAACTTATTGAACCAAATTTTTCGTACTGATATCAATTGTGACTCTTGTATTTTTGAAATTTCACTCATATAAGAGGTAAAATTAATTTTTATGCAAATTTGCAAATTCTCCTAGGATGTGGGTAAAAGACGATGAAAAGGTCATTAAACTTTTTATATATCTAAAATTATTTTAAACTAACTCTAATGAATTAAATTGAACTTATATAGGTATTATATATCTATTTTTACATAAAATAAATTTAAATAAAATAAATAGTTATTTTAATAAAAATTCGGTTTTAAACTATAACTTAGTGGTTTTTTACTATTCATCAAAAATTGAAAGTTTTCAGAAAAATACCAAAAATTTACCCTAATCTAATTTTGATATTTTGAATTCAAAAACTAATTCTATTTTAACAAATTCAAATCATAGAATTTGCATTTATTAATTTAAAATTAATTCCCGTTGTGAAAACCAAAAGGCATATTTTTAACAAACAATAACTATCAAAAGATTGACACTTGTTTATGTCCTATCTCAAAGTGAAATTACTTAAAATGACAATCATTGGACTAAATGGTAAAAATATATTCTATTTATACTTCCAAACCATTTGAATCTATAATTTAACACTATAAATTATTTTGAATAAAAAAGATGTTTTCAATTGAAATATAGTATTTTTCACTAATCGCCCAAATATGAATGTTATCATAAAAACAGAAAAAATTTATTGAAACTAAATTATTATGTACCTATTATATAGAAGAAGTTTATTTTGTAAAATTGAATATATATAAGTTTCAAATATTTTATTTAAAAAGGGTTCACCGTTAAAAGGTTGTAAATTTCATTTTTCGAAAAATAATTCTTTCATATGAAAAAAATGAATTTTTTCTTACATTATTTCTAAGAAACTCATAATATGGATTCTAAAATTATAAGGATTATATAATGTTCAAAATTAATTTAATACTATTAAAAACCTCTTTTGAATGACTAGTTTGGTAAGTCCTGATGCGCTTGAACCCAGTGTTGCATGTAGTGCAAGTTATTGCACTACTTTGAAGAAATAACATACTATGAAATCTTGGGGTGTTACATTCTTCCCTCCTTTAGAAAATTTCATACTCCGAATTTGAAATTTTTATTCTAAAATAAAATATTGAAAATAGAAAATTCCTTTTTGGGAAAACCCACATTCGAAATTGGGTTAATAAAATTTAGTCTTAATAAGAGGAAAAGGGGAATGGAAAAGTCACCACTAAATTATGATCTTGATTAGGAGAAAATTTATGGCAATTAGAAACATATAATTGTAGGAAAAATGTAAATATTTATAGGGAGTGATTAAGGTCATAAATCACAAACAATTTTAGAATTGTGGTCCTCAAAGCAACCTATCTATGATGATTTAAAATACCATCAGTTCAACAAAATGTAAGGTATTAGGATAACACATTTTTGGTTTTAAGATCCCTTCTGTAAAGTTTAATAATTAATTTATCCATAAAATAATATGGAATATATATATATATATACTTGACAAGTAGAGTTTCATCCTTCAACTAATTCTTACCACAAACTCATCTTTCACTCTAAAGATTTCAAAAAAATATATTCTATTAATCCTAATCATATAGGGTGCATAAAATAATGAATTTATAATTCACATATTAGACCATTTAAAAAAATAAATTATTCAATACAGGACATCACATGTGTCACTGATAGGTGATACAACCTTGCCTCCCTTTGGTTGCTGGTTCAAGTCTCACAGCCTTACCGAACATGACGGGTTGCCGCCCGATCTCCAGATTGTCCTTTTTATGGAAATCCAAAAATAACCTTAACAATAGTATCCAATTTCAAACTTAATCCATTCCATCAATTAGAATTATCCAAAATAATTATATCCAAACTCTCAGTCCAAAGTTTATAAGGAAGTTAAACATAATGAGGATCCTTTTTGCAAGGTAATAACATGTGAACACCTTTATCGTGTATTCTATTACAACACCGCAACATCCGAATTACTGAAATCAACCATCTCTTATTCCAAAATCACCACTGCATTATCAGGACCATATTAAGTATTACCTTTCCTTTAACCATTTATTTTCCAAAAAGTGTAGATTACTATTCAGTAACATTTCTTAGAACCATATAATCTAAAATCCTCAATAAAATAGTACTTCAGTACAATCCTTATTTATCTCCATAATTCATGTAACCAATATACTGTTTAAACAACACTCAAATGAAATAATTCTATAAAATCAACATAATAACACTAGTCATTCTTCTTCATCTGAGATAGTATCATAACTTGATTATTATCCAATAACATCATTTGCGGTATACTCTTATGAATGGGACATTGATTCACGTAGTGTCTCAACCCCTTGCAGATGAAGCATTTTACATTCGAAAATTTTTCATACCCTTGTAATCACATACTTGGTGTCCTTTTTCTCTATACTTATAACATACTCTCATTCCCTTCAAGCAGTAACCAAGGTGATTCATTCCACATTTAACACATATTAGAAAATCCTTCTTTCCCTTATTCCCTTTATCCATCTTTCTTTCTACCATCCTTTTCTTCTCTAGCTTCCCTTCAAAGCCATAGGATTCGTAGAATTCTTTACTGATCTTATTAACACATGATACTATTTCTTCATATGATGATAATACGTGGGAAACTATTTCCTTTCTAAATGTTGGCTTAATACCATGAATGATATGACCCTTCTTACTCTTTGGATCATACGTATTGCTGGAGTTCTCATTCCTTCTAATGGGCGCTATTTCTATACTAGATTAGTTTATGACTCACAATACATAAATTCAAACTTATAAAATACCTAATGTAAATTGAATAGTTTATGGATATAATCCATAATCAAAAAAAAATATTTGAGGAAGTATGTACTCATAAACCCTTCATAATGGTTTGTAATGAAAATTAGAATTATCCTAAGCATATCCCCCAGGAGTGTCGTAACCAAGAGTGCAGCAACGCCTGTTGTCATGAACCAGTTCCTGTTCGAGTCTAGCTCAAAGCGGTGTTTTCAGGTTTTACCCCTAGGTACAACAGTGCCAGAGCCACCTCTACCTGTTCGTATCCAGACAGGGATGTATTTCTTGTAAAACTCACAAAATCTCCATAGTACTAACATTTTAAGAATTTCTTCTATATTAATCCTCAAAGTTTATCTTAGGGTAATGTTCTTTAATCAGAGTTTATATTAATCTAGTTTACAAGGTTATTTCTAAAATTCCTCTAATACCAATTATAATGCCTTGACCCCAGTTACCCAGATTCAGTTCATTATTTTAATACAATGGCATGATTACAAGGAACCAAGTCCAGAAGGACCGATCTGTTTAGAAGTCTTGGAAAATAGATTACATACATTATTGTTACATTACACTTTATTACGTGAAAAACAACATCAGTAATATTTTATTAATTATATTATTCCCTTATCTTGACCCTGCATATCGATCACAATACACTTCTTGGAATCCTAGGAAAAAACATAGAAAGGGGTGAGCTCAAATGCTCAGTAAGGGTAACAATATAGCGGAATCTTTCATAAATAAGCATAAACATTTAAGGCAATGTATAAGACTAAAACAAAATCCTTTTAAAATTAAACTTCAACATAATATGGAAAAGATAAAATAAAATAATTCCATTTACTTATTCACATGGATATTCTACAAGTCGAATAATCACATTTAATATCAATAGCCACTTTCATAATGACGGAATGCATAATGCCAGACTATCATAACCACATAGTCAAGGCTTTGTCCCAAGACTACAAATAAGATTTTTTCAAGTCCTTGTGCCAAGACACTAGTTTGTCTCATGATACCTACCGATGCATCTAGGAGTTATAGCGAGCTCCACCCGTCACTTACTAAGTCCAATGCATTCCTCATATGAAAAGGTTTAAATATAACATAAACATTCGTATTAAAACTAGAATATGAAATGTAAATACTTTATCCCTAAACCATTAATGGTATAAAAATAACACATCCACAGTCAAACATATCACAAAACCTTCAATATAATATGGGAGATTTGTATCATAATAAATCATCTTCAAACTAGTATAAAATCCCCCAAATTTTGTTGACATAGATGAAAATGATTTGTAAAACTCTTTGAGAGAAATATCCCTTTTTCATGAAAACATAAAAAGTCACAAAATTTAGAAAGGAAAGAATTAAAATACATTTTTGAATCAAAGTGTCCCATACCACTTTGAAACTTTTGAAAAGAATTTACATTTTAAAAACATTTATGTCCATATAAATAAATCCTTAAAAACCATTTTGAAAACATGGACATTAATCAAAATGATTTAGAAAGAATAAATATTTAAAACATTTGAAATTATTTTTTAGTAAAAAAGTTCTTTAAATTAATCCCTTTAAAAACTCTTTAATGAAACATGGACATGGATAATAAATATTTCCCAGTAGATACTTACGTAAAAACAACCTCAGACAATAAAGAGATTGTGAAATTAACCATTACCATGCACTTTCCTTTAGTCGATGGTACGTTTAACCTCCTGTATGAAGACCTTAGTTTGTTATTAAATTATTCCAGAACCGTATTATTATTTATGATATCATACATTATTCATTTATGACTTTATACTACCCATTTAATAATAATTTCCATGTTAAATTAACATTTCGGGTAAAAATCGCATTCTTTATTGTACGTGTTTTAACTTGTTACTCTTGATTGTATAACTTAGATCAGGTTTTAAATACTTCCAGAATATAAAACATGATTTATATATCATATGTATTTAGAATATAGATATGTATAATAGACATATATATGAAATGGAAAACACCGTTTATGGAGATGGTAGTCTGTATGTACGCATAAACGTTGTTTCCCTTTTCATATCTTATTGAACGGAAGTAAGTGAATAAGATATATATAAGTACATAAATAAATCAATATATATTTTTATTTATATATATCTACAGTATCATTATTATTTCATATATTTCATACTTATTAGTAATATATTTTTATAATCATCGATGAATGGTGGACTTGGAAATGAATCTCATCGCGTCGTGGAGACGGTAATCCGTACGTACGCACGAGCGAAAATATCATTTCCTTAAAGGTGTGGAATTGGATGTTATATCATATATATAGAATAATTATCATGTTATATTAATTATTTACATCAATTAAACATCATTATTTCCATCCAAATAAAATAGTGTTGAATAACAAATTACACCACGGCGTGGAGACGGTAAGTCATACGTGCACAAGCATGATGACATTATCTTTAATAAGATAGATAGAATAATGAATATAGTTGTTCAATATTTATAATAACATCATAATATATATAAGATACTGGTGTTATTATTTTCGAATGGAAACAACAAATAAAGAGTAAGTGGAAGAATAAGAGAACTTGAAAGAGGGTGGTGAAATCATTCCCTCTTCTTCAGGTTCTTCCTTTTGATTTGATCAAAAGGGCTCCCTAGGATGGCTTTCTGACTAAATTATGGCCTCTAGGAGGAAGTTATGATAGTTGAGAGGATATTTGGGCATGGTTTGGCCTATCCAAATGGCTTTGGAGGTGTTAATTGTAAAGAAGGGGAAGTTCCCTTTTATAATAGGGGTGAGGGGCACCTTTTGAAAAACGTAAAATATTATTTTATAAAAAATATATATTAGGTTTATAATGGCTCAAAAGTGACTTATTTCGAGGCTAGGATAGGGATGGATCGAAATCCACTCAACTAGTAGGTTTTATACAAGTTTAGGTTACCATTTTAACCTTGTCATTTAAATTGAACTATAAATTAAATAATTTAACTTTTACCGTGTCTTCTTGTATTCTTACACTATATGGTTAATAAACTTACTATATACTGCCAATAGAACCCCCATTGGTTCATTAATGTAATATATATTATTATATAAGTCTTTTGGTGAACCTTATATTTTTAGGACCATTATATCAATTAATAATATAATATTTGTTTTAAAAACAATTTTATGTCAATTTTGACACTAATTGGTAATTTTTTTGTTAAAATAATAATAGCATGATTACTTCAAAACAATTACATAGAATCAATCCTAAAAAGTCATATTCACCTAGAAAATTCGTGTATGTCATATAAAATTTGAGATTATATTTATTTTAATTTTTATAATACAATTTATATGATTCTTTCATTAATAAGGTAATTACTACATCATCATTGTGTCATTAGTAAATTTAATTATTTAATCTATAAATATTATAAATAAACAAAAATTATGGAGGAAATATTTTTAAATTTCTAATGAATATTTTTAGTCAAATTTCTCTTATGTGTAACCCGATATTAAAAAATTTTAGTTATTAAACATTGAATTTAACACTTTTAACACTTCTTGGAATTAAATAATTATAAATGTCCTAATCTAAACCAAGTGGACCAAAGAGGTTCATATTTTATTCCTATGGTTTTTTGGGTCGAATTACCCTTAACCAATAGAATTAGGACATGTATTAGGGTAAGAATAATATCATTTTTACCCTTAATTACCCTATTTACTTTTAACCGTGGTAAATAAATGTAAAAAGTTACGATTCACCAAAAATTATTTTCACCTTATTGAACTACATTTTTCTTAATGATATCAATCGTGTCTCTTGGATATTTTAAATTCCACTCATAGAAGCGGTTCAATTATGTTTAATGCGAATTTGAAAATTCTCCTCAGAGGTGCGTAAAAGACGGTGAAAAGGTCAATAAAATTTTTATATATCTAAAATTATTATAAACTGACTCCAACGAATTACATTGAACTTATATAGGTATTATATATATATTTTTTCCTAAAATAAATTTAAATAAAATAAATAATCATTTTAATAAAAAAATCAGTTTTAAACTATAACTCAGTGTTTTCACTATTCATCAAAAATTGAAAGTTTTCATAAAAATACCAAAAAATTAACCTAAGATAATTTTGATAATACAAATTTAAAAGTGAAGTCTATTTTACCAAATTAAAAACATAGAAGTTTCATTTGTTAATTTAAAATTAATTCCCATTTTCAAAACCAAAAGGCGTATTTTTAAGAAACAATAACTATCAAAAGATTGACACTTATTTTTGTCAAATCTTAAAGTGAAATTGCTTACAATGACCATAATTGGATTAAATGGTAAAAATATAATATATTTATACTAACAAACCATTGAAATGTATAATTTAACACTATAAATTATTTTTATTGAAAAAGTTGTTCTCATTTAAAATATAGTATTTTTCACTAATCACCCAAATATGAAAGTTATCATAAAAACACCAAAAATTTATTGAAACTAAATTATTCTCTCCCGATTCTAAAGAAAAAGTTTATCTTTTCAAATTAAATATATAAAAGTATCAGATATTGGATTTAAAAAGGGTTATCTATTAAAAGGTGGTAAAATTTCATTTTTCGAAAAATAATTCTTGTATCTGAAAGAAATGAATTTGTTCTTACATTATGTCTGAGAAACTCATAATATGGATTCTAAAATTATAAGGATTATATAATGTTCAAAATTCCTTTAATACTATTAATAACAACTTTTGAACAACTAGTTTGGTAAGTCAGGATGTGCTTGTACTCAGTGTTGCGTGTAGTGGAAGTTATTGAGTTACTGTGACGAAATAACGTACTATGAATTCTTGGGGTGTTACAAAAGGGACTTGGTATCATTAATATAGATATAGAGGAGAGTAACTTCCAAGTAGAATATATATATATTATTATAAAAAATTAGGGTTTTTTACATATTTTTTTAATCAAATATGTTTTCTAGAACTCTAGTCACATTATACACAATGGTTTTATATAAAACAAGTTAAAAATGATATTTTAAAATTTTATGGTCAAATTCAAATATATATATATATAAATAACAATGTTTTCATTAATTTTAATCAATTTTTCACTTTATTCATGGGAACATGAATTTAGATAATTTATAAATATTTTTAGGGATTGTGTTAACCAGTGGACTCCATTTGATGCACAACTAGGCACCAAAAAGTTACAAAGGAATATGTGTACCTAGTTGTAGGACCCCAGAACACCTTGTGAGGGGAGGGGTTAATTAGGGTGTCAATTTTTTATTTAAACATAGAAGATCTTGTTCCCATGTGGGTAGTTTATTTTTAATCCTATATTATGGAATCGTACAGAATTAAAACATTCACATGCAGTGAGAAAATATTGAAATTTTACTATGTTCACCACTAAGGAATAGTCCAATGAGCATACTCCGATAGTGTATCGGTCTTACCTAAATCCACCAATATTCACTAGTTGTGGAATATAGAAGTTCATACATAGTCACTTTGTTTAAGACACACTACCTATATAGGATTTTAGCAATAACACACTTCCTCCCTCAGAACACTCTCATCGAATCCCCTAGCCCACTACTTTTGGTGAAGTTTCACTCAGTTTAATGATGTGATGCTTACTTCAGTAGATTTTCATTTATGTATTTTTCCCTGTCTATAAAAACACTCTTCTCGCATCAATGTCCTAAGTTGATTCACTTGAAAGAATTATTCACTTAAAATAGATTTTAAAAAACTACTATTTACAAAAATCCTTCATAAAGATATTTCGTGAAGCTCACAACCTTCACTAACCAAACTTCATTCATGTAACACTAAGTCATATTGGTATAGCCTTTCAATTTTTAACTCATTTTTCTATGATACCTAAGCATTATTCAAGACATAGATAGTCTTTTCGTGATGATCATGTTTATAATGAATACTCAATTTGTGAATCTCTTAGGCTTTGGAATTCAATGATATTCATCCTTTTCTATAATTATTTTTTTGACTAATGAAGTAGAGGTAGCCTCATATTTATAGGCTCATCATTTCATGATGATCCCAGACCTCCAATGGATTTTTTGTAAACCTCCAAATTCTTGTTTATGAATGTCATTTACTCATTAATCTAATGTGAAATGTAACCCACTCATAGAGCTTATCATAGTCACGAAGATTACCGTCATCCCTTCATACATTCATGATAATCCACATATCATGTTCATGAATATTACAATCAACCCATTGTTTGGTTCACAATTCTTGTTTGTGATGCTCCATAAATTTGTTAATCTCATCCTTTCTGAAAGACTATCTTCACAAAACCCATGAAATTACTATATTTATAATTATTCAATACCAAAAACCCACATTTCCTGATACTTATCTCTTATTCCTAATTTTGAGACCATAAATTTGTAAAAAACTAGTAAATTTCACAACATTACATTGGAAATTATTTTATTCTATTCTTTTCTTGGATTTAGATCATTTGGTTCAGGTTTAGGTTGAGTCTCAGTTTTAATGTTGGAGTTTTTATTGAAAATGGTGTTATTGGGATTGGAATTAAGTGAAAAATGGTTAGCACATAGTTAGGGTAAACCATGAAGATTCACCCAAGTACCTATGTGTCATGAGTTGTGAGGCCTCAAACATGGCACACGACTTGCACTCGGTAAGGTAAACCATGCGAAAAGAATTCTATTTGGTTATGGAGTTGGTTAGTGGAATTTTCCCTAGTTGGAAAACGATTTTGAAAACATTGTGTCCATACCATGCAGGAATCGCAATTTTTTCTAGTACATGGAACAAGGTTGGCCCACAATTTGGAAAACCTTTCGTCCAAATCATACTACTTACTCACTTCATTAATATGTGAAATTTCACTTTTTCTCATCTACTATTTTAACCCAATTCTGGATTTACTCCCCTTGTTGACCTAGGTGCATTAGGGGGCTCTTCATGCTTCTCATTCATTTATTTCCTTCCATTTTTGAAGCCCCTTAAATGATCCTAAGGTGAGCTCTTGTTATTTTTATTAAATTTCCTCTTCATCTCTTATACCTCTTTGGATATATTTCTTTTTCTAAGTGGGTTTTTTCTTTTAACCAAACCATAAGAATGAGGGTTGATGTGTAGGTTTTTTATTGGATGTTAGGATTTACATATAGTCTCATTGGGTGTATGTTTTCTTCTTATAAAGATTGGTTACATTCACACTTCATTGAAGATGGTTTTTCAATCCATTTCCTTTTCCAATGCATTCCATTTGATTCATAAGCCTTCCTATTTTTTTATAAATGTGATTTTCTTTCATGTGATATCTTTTCATGAATTTATTCTGTGTTTTTATGATGAAAAAATTGTGTGAAATGGTTTCTAAAAGGATTAATTTAATTATTCCTATGTTAACTTCTTATAAGGTGTTTGATAAAATGAAAATTCTGTTTTGGATGTGAAATTGGGTATTTTTAGTGTTTTTTACCATTGTTTATGTTTTAATAATATTGTTGAATTTTTTATTTGTTTTTTGAATGTGGAGTTGGGAGACTTTGTGGTGTGACACATATGTGTGGTTTTTTGTATTGGTTATTAAAATCAAGTGATTTTTTTGAAAATAGTTTTTAAAAAATGATATTAAGTGTTCATGGGTTGGAAAATGGTTTCATAAAAATAAATTTATTTAGTTTAATGTGTACCCATTTTTAATGATTTATAAATTTTTTCAAATAAATGTGTGAAAGGTGTGAGTTATGTTTCAAAAACGTATTGAGGTATGAATGTTATGAAAGTGGTTTTCCTACAAAAGGGTTTTTGTTTCACATGATATTTAATGTTCTATTTCTTATTTGTGTTCTATAAAGTGTGTAAGTGGTGTGAGGCAAGTTTCAAAATGGATTTTGTGTTAGTGTACATTTTAAAGTGAATTTTCCCATGTAAAAGGCTTGGATTTTTTTTGTACTTTCCTTCTTGTGTTTCCAAATGGGTTTTATGATTTTTTTGGTGGTTTAAAATATGTTTTCTAATGGAATTGATATTTTGAGAAAGCTAAAAGGTGGTTAAAATGTGTTCTTGAATGCTTGGCCTGTTTGGAATTTTGTGATGTGTCTTGGTTTCTAATATGCGATAAATTCCAGATTGGCATTTTATGATGTCTTTGAAAACTTGGTTTGATGTGAAGTGTTGTGAAATCCTGATTGGCACTATGTTATGTTTGGAATGTTTTTTTGGAAATTATGTGATATATAGACCTAAGGGACAAATTGGAATGTTTTGTAAAAAATTATTGAATGATAGGGTAGTGTGATGTCCCAATTGGTATTTTCCAATGTTATTGGAAGGTGGTTAAAAAACTAAAATAAATTAACAGCTAGGTTGGTACTTGTGTATAGTTTGGCATGTGTGATGGGAACCTCTACGTAGGATCAACCATGAAAGAGTGGGGATCGTGGAGGGGGAATCATTGTTTGGGTTTAGAAAACATGGTGGTATGGACCACCCATGTTAGGACCTTCCCATTCACTAAGAATTATTATTATTATTATTATATTTATTATTATTATTATTATTATCACTATCATGGGATTTCTGGATTTCATTTAGAGGGTTGAGTGATGGTTTCTTATCGACCCCAATTAGATGGGTTTTATCCCCCTAGATTTGATGAGCTTCCAAGAGGGACATGCCACTAGATTTGCTAGTATAGAGTGGATAGTTGGTTATTATATGTGGAGTTACACTATATGTTGTCAGGTGAGTCCAAACTGACTATGTCTAGGTATTGGCTCAAGATATGTTTAGTAAATTCTCATGATTATCTATTTGTATGATCTATTTATTATTGTTGCTTATTAGTTTCTATCATTACTAGTATGTTCACTCTTGGTTGGTTTTATTTACTTCCTACACAACCCACTTTTTGTATGTATAGTAAGATATTGTAATTTGGTTTCAGATTTGAAATGGTTTAGGGAAAGTGAAACCATTTTTTAAAAGTACAGTTCGGTCTATTGTTTATAAAAGGGGGAACTTCTCAAAGTGGTGTTTGGTTGTTTAATTTCTAATTTTTTTAAAGATTCAATTTATAAATTTATTTAAAACTAGTTTTGGGGTGCTATATTGGGATATAAAATGTATAGAATCTGTGGTGATTACCAAATGATTTATTTAGGATCACACTCTACCTGTACCATTCATTGTTAGTAGACCCAAGAAAATTTACATGTTCAGGTTTCTATTTTATGTTCTCAATTTTGGATAAGGGTGGTCTTGTGGTTGGTGGTGACCAAGAGGACATGGGGAGATCATGTAGTGACATTTAGTCATAGTTTGTATTTTTTTCTTATTTTTTCAGTAGTTATTCTATATGGATATATTTTTTTATTTATTGTCTTCTAGCTATTATTGATTTTTTCAGGTGTTTTAGTTTTACTATTTTGATCCTGGTTATTTTTTGGGCTAAATTGGTCCCATTGCATTATTTTGGATGCCTAAAATTAATTTCTAGGCCTTGGTAACTAGGAACACCCTTTGGGCTAGGTCTCAGACCAGGTCAGGTGTTGGTTCAGATGTTATCTGGGATTGGTTCATGACAAAATGGATTTAAAGAAATCCCTTTTTATTTTTGGGGTCAGGTAGTTGGAGATTAGAACTATCGTGGGTCATAAGGTAGGTAAAATAAGGATATAATGAACCCCAACTCATTTTGGTCCTCATGCTTCCTATAGTAGTCCAGGATTTGATTCTTTTTTATTTATTTTGGATTCAGAAATAAAAATGGAGGCGAACTGATGTTATGTTGTGACCTCACATGGAATAGTAACCCATGTGGAGTCTGAGTACATGGTTCAAGGTCCTTGTAGTTGTTAATGACTACTTGTTGCATGGACCATTAACAATGTCACTAGGTTATGACTGGCCACTAGTTTCTCATTATGGTAGTTTGGTGTGCATTGTGCCTTGTTTTGGTTATAGTTGAGTGAGTTATTTTTTTATTTGGTTTTGGTTGGTATGAGTGGGGTTTTGAAAGGAAAATGGTTTTTTAAAAGGAAATTAATTATTTTAAGTGGTTTATCATTGATAAAAATGGGTTTTAATAGAATAAGGTTATTTGGATTCAAAATTTAGTGAACTCGTGGGTTTGATAATGAAATGAGATGTGCTACCCTCAGTATTCCTTATGGACATTTTCATATGTGTGTGTATGTATGTGAAGTTCATGTTGGAAATTGTACATGGATGATATAATTGGAAGTGGGATGGATGAATATATAAATATTCATAGGATTCCATGGGTGTGTATTTGAAATCAAATATGTTTTGTGGTTGGATTTTCATTGAAAATTAGGTTCTTGTTTTGTCAAAAATGGATTTCTATATTTGGAATGTGGCCTTAGAAGAAGGAAGTTGTTAAAAAATACAATGAACTAGTAGTTTTTGAAAAGACAATTTCTTTTATTCTAATTTTTGGGTTGTAAACTAGTTATTTTGGAATGAGATAGTCTTTTGGTTGTAATTTTGATAGATGTTTATTTTGGTACTGTGTTTTGGCCTTTATTTAGAATATGTCTCCAAGAAAGATCGCAAACATTTCTATAGTGTCTTGCCTAGTTTCTGGTTATTCTCGGTTGTTGTTGACATTTCAAGGAGATTGAGGTATGTTAGAGGTATTGAAATAGATTAAGGAAGTTGAGGGTGTATTCATATCATTAAGAAATCCCGAAGCTGTGAGTGTGCATAATATTTTGGGTTTGTTTGAGGGCCCATCATTGGATCCATGGAAGGTGATCGTTATTTAATTGATGGAAGTTGGGATAAAATGGGAGGTGTTCAAGACCACTTTAATTCGATGGTTTGTGCCTTAGGAGGTTAAGATGAAGAAAGTGGTAGAGCTCTTGAGTGTTCAGCAAGGCCATCAGTTGGTGAAGGATTATGTTGATCAAATGAAGGAACTATTTTCTTTTCATTAAAATATTGTATCACATGATCTATTGAATTTGACTCCTTTCATTTCTATACTATTTACATAGTAAAAAGAGATATTTCACTTCTTTGGTGAAGTTCAGTTCAAAAAGATGGTAGATGAAGAATTTTTGGATTAGTTAGTTCCAGAGGTGAAGTCAGTGGTAGAAGATGAAATGGTTTCTTATAGTGCTCATAATGGTTCCCCACCTAGTGAGAGGTGTGTGCTAGATGATCCAATTCTCGAGAAGTCTCCCTTATTGGTCTCGACATCTTGTTTATTGGACTATTTTCTCATGTGTTTATGGTTGGGTCAGTTCAGGTATTCGATGCCATCTTGTCGCAATCCTTTGAAGGCTTATGACCATTATGGTAAATTGAGTCACCTTGAGAAGTATTGTAAGAAGAATGTTTTTACAAAGAAGTCATGATCGAATATTGAAAGCTCCTCACCAAGGGATAATAGATGCTTTATACACTAGGTCTCTAGCTATAGGCCTCATAGTGATGGTTTTCATGTTCTTAGGAATCACCAGGGGAGTAGGGGAAACCGTGGCATAGTTTTATCTCCAGTGTTGGAATAGAGATGGCTTAAGTTTCTATGTTTTAGTTTTGTTGTTATTGTATAACCCTCTTTTTGTTATAAAATAATGATGGTTTGGTTATTTTTAAATTCTAGTGGTTTTGTTTATCTGAATGTTATTATTTGGGTCATTTTTTCTTTCCTTGGGTGTACTTGGCCCTTTCATGAGTTGATCTCAGTTTAGTTGTGATTTTTTGGAGATGCTTCAGTGTTGTAGAATTTATGGGTCATGTTTTAGATCATTGTTTGGTTTGAGTTATTCCCATTATTTTTTCCCTTGAACTAGGTTTTTTTGGTTCAGTCTAGGAGTTTCTTGGTTTATTATTATTATGATGGGAGTTCCCAGTTCTGGTGGTAGGGTTGTTAAGCTTGTGTGGATAAGTTTATATTAGTTTGGTTCTTATGGCGGGGAAAACCCTCTCATGTTCTCCCAGTGTTCTTTATGATGTAGATTCCTCTAGATATGGTTGGGTGTGACTTGTGTAGTATAATATCACCCTAACATTCATGGTTTTGTTTAGTTAATTTTTGATTTGGTACTAAGTTTCTTTTATCCATCTAGGTGAATTTCAAGGAAAATAAAATGTTTGTAGTGGGGAGAATTTTCATGCCCCGACCATGGAAATTCATTAATTCTATTCTTCTCTTGACCTTGGACACTTTGGTTGAGGTTAGGGTCGAGCCTCAGTTTGATTTTTTGAGTTTTCATTGACAATTAGAGATGTTGGTCCTTGTAGAAAGTTGTTCAAGGTTTTATCATGGTTTGGGGAAACTATGAAGCTTCTCCAAGGTAACTATGTGGCATGAGTTTTAGGTCCTGGGACTAGGTGCACGTCCTACACACAGTTAGAGAAATCATACAGAAATTGTGTAGTTTGGTTTTGGATTTGGGTAATGGATTTTTGCACAATTGGTGCCCAGTTTGGGAAACCATTCATCCAACCCATGCGGGGTGCCCCATTTGTCCAGTATAGGTCACATAATTAGCACACTATTTGTAAAATCATGCAGCTGAACAGTTCGGATTACCCAAATCATTAAAAATGTAAAATTCAAGGTTTCCCATCCATTATTTTAACCCCAATTCAACATTTACTCCCTTGTTCAACCTAGGCACACCCTGGGGATCTCTAATCTTCTCCTAGATTTACCTACTTTCCTTTATAAATCACCTTGATGTTTATAAGGTGTGTTCTTGGGTTTTTAGTCAATTTTCTTCTCTTCCCTTCCCTCACTATTGAGTTCTTGGATTCTCATAATGGGGTTTCTCTTTTAGACAAACCCTAAGGATTAGGGTTAATGTGTGGTTTGTTTTATTGGTTTTTAGGGTGTGGGGAGTTTCACTAAGTGTGTATTATTTCTTCCCATGATGTTTTGTTATGTTTGAACATCATTGATGTTGGTGTTTCCATCCATTTCCTTTAAATAAAATTCTATTTGATGCTTAATCTGTCTGAAATTTTTTATAAATGTAATTTTCTTGCTTGTAATGTCTTAGAAGGAATTTATTTGGAGTTATTATATTGTAAAATGTGTGATAAAGGGTTTTTTGATGGGTTTATTTGATTATTTCTATGTTAAATTCATATAAGGTGTTCTAAAAAATGAAAATTGAGTTTTTAATGTGAAATTTCTTGTTTTAAGTGGTGTTTACCATTTGTTATGTTTTGGTAATGTTGTTAGATTTTGATTTTGGTGTAATATGTGTAATTGGGTGAATTTTATGGTGTGACACATATATGAGGTTTTTTTATGGGTTATAAAAATAAAATGATGTTTCTTTTGAAATAATCTTTTTTAAATTATCTAGAGTGTGATCGTGATGGAAAATGGTTTCTTTAGAAGAAATAAATTTTGTTTCAAGTGTTACCCTTTTATATATTTTATAAATATTTTCAACATATGTTTTTAAAGGTGTGAGTTTTGTTTTAAAAAATTTTTGAGGTATGAATGTGATGAATGTTTTTTTCTCTAATGAAAAGAGGTTTTATTACACATGATCATTCATGTTGTGTTTCATAATTGTGTGTTATAAATTGTGAAAGTGGTATGAGGAATTTTTATAAATGGATTTGGTGTGATTGTAAATTTGAAAGGGGTTTTCCCATGGAAAAGGATTGTCTTTCTTGTGTGCTTTCTTTATATTGTTTCAAAATATGTTTTGTGAATTATAAAGGTCGTGTGAAATGTGTTTTCAAATGGCCTTGGAGTTTTGAAAAGGTTTAATGTTGTCCAAATTTTCTATTGAAATCTTGGCCAATTATTCATTTTGTGACATGGTTTGGTTTCAAATATGATATAAATTCTTAGTTGGCACTTTATGTTTTCTTTGACGACTTTATTTTGAGGTGAAGTGTTTTGAAATCCTGATTGGAACCTTGTGATGTTTGGAAATTAGTTTTGGAACTTATATGACATATAAACCTGAGGGGTAACTTGGCATGTTTTCAAAAAATGGATTTAAACCTTGGGTAGTATGAAGACACAGTTGGCATTCTCAAATGTTTTCGGAAATTTTAAAAAAAAATAAATTAAATTAACATCCAATTTGGAACTTGTGTATGGATTGGAATATGTGGTAGATAGATCTATGGAGGATCCTCTATGAAAGATAGGGGATTGCGTAGGTGGGGTCGATGTCTGGATTTGGAAATCATGGTGGTATGGACCACACATATAAGGACCTTACCATTCACTAAGAATCATTATTATTATTATCACTCTTAGGATATTCCTAAATGTCATTTAGAGGGTTGAGAGACAATTGCATTTCCACTTTGATTAAGCGGGTTTTATCCCCCTGTATTTGTTGAGAGGATAAGAGGGATGTGCCACTAGATTTTCTAGTTTAGAGTGACTAATTGGATATTATCTATTCAGATGAACCATATACTAGAAGGTGAGCCTGAACTAAATAAATCCAATTATTCCCTCTATGGATTTTTAGGAAATTCCCATGATTATATATTTATATGTTATGTTTATTATTACTTTTTATTGGTTATTATAATTTCCAGTTTTTTACTACTTGTTTGGTTTCATTTAATTCATGTACGATCCTCTTTTTGGTAATTTATTTAGAAATCACACTCTGGTTTTTGATTTTTAATGGTTTGTGGAAAGATAAACTGTTTTTGAAAAGGATAGCTTCATGTGTTATTTTTATAAGGGGGGGCTTATGAAATATGTGTTTGGTAGTTTACTTACTGAAAATGTTTTAAAAGAATAAATCTATTAATGTAATTTTTACTAGTTTTTGTGGGATGTATCAGAAAAAAATGCATGGAATATTTTGTGATTACCTACTTTTTTTATGCTCATACCATACTCATACCATTCAATGTCTATAAAATCAGGCTATATTTAGTTTTAGGATTCAGTTTCTAGTATCTATTTCATGTTCTCACCTTTGGAGTAGGTTGTTCTTGTGTTTAGAGGTGACCAAGAGGTCATGTGGATATCATGTAGCATGGTTTAATCTCAGTTTGTATTTTATTTTCATTTGTATCGTGTTTTTTAAATATACATCAGTTTTGTATTTATTGATATTTAGTTATTTTTTATTATGATTCATGTACAGTTCTTGTATTTTTATCCTAGTAATTTTATTGGGATAAATAATTCTATTTGGATTATTTTGGATTTCCATAACTATTTTTCAGCCTGTGGGGATCAGGAACACACTTTGGTCCATGTCTTGGACTAGTTTGTGTGTCAGATCATATGGCATCCTGGCATGGTTCATGATAGGAAATGATGACACCTTTAACATTTTTTTCATGTTTTATTTTAATAACACATCCATTGAAAAATCCCTAATCAAACCAGTGTGGATTTAAAAAAACACATACTACACTCCACTTCCAACTAATAAAATCATTGGTTCCAACAATCTCACCCTTTGGTTTTGTTTAAAATCTATAGAAAAATTAAATAAAGAACTAGCCATTATCAAAACCTTATATGTGAGAAAAAATCATCAAACAATCCAAGTCTACATGAGAAAATATTGGTGTAGAAATAAATAGGGGAAGAATTAATTGGGTTATTGTGTTTTGGCGTTCTTTAATATGACCTAGCTAAGATTGGAAGCCATGAACTGGTTCCTTAGAACACCTAATTCTGAACATGTCATAGAATCATGATTTTTCAAAAACTTACAACCAAAATACCCATAAATCATTGAATTTATCCTATTCTCCCCCTTTGTAAATAAATATAAAGAACAAATATTAGTACTTGTAGAGATAAAAAACATTACATGGATCGTATCTCCCTAAAAATGTGCATCACATCCAAAAACAAATTAAATAAAAGTTAAAAAAATGGGGAGAGGGGAGCTGCTATAAAATCCTCATGCACTGTGAGGTGGATGAACACTAAGGTTCAACCAAAGTTTCTCGAACACATATACTTCTAATGAATTAGTCATAATGTTATCCAATTGGTCATTAGTTCAAACATTCTTCATTTTAATTACACCTTTTTCAACTTTTTCATTGATAAATTGATCTATGATGTCAATATGTTTTGTTCGAGAGTTCTAAAATGGATTCCTCATAAGATAAATTTTGATATTTATGTCATAGTAAATCACTATCGGCTGTTTCACCTCATCACCATTATTAGTTAGTTGTTTCTTCATCAAAAATATCTAAGTGTAAGCCTTTTCAGCAGATATATATTTCACTTCATCCATACTAAGAGAAGATATTCCCTATTTCTTACTCAACAAACCCACATGTTTGTTTCCTATGAGAAATATACACCATTTATGAACTTTTTATAGGCATAAAAAATGTTGATAATTCATTATCTCTTCCAACAAGAAGTATAATAAAAAAATTAGAGTACTTTGAATATATCTCATGATTCATTTAACTATTCCCAAATTCTCTTCCATTATATTACTTTGAATGTCAGATGCTAAGTATATTGAAAATATGATATCTTTACCTGTTAAAATAAAGTATATTAAGATTACAATGATTCTCAAGTACATGGTAGGATCCACATAAGTCTCATACTCATGCTTTCCATGTTTTTTTGCAACTGCAATTAGATTCAACATTGGTTTGGAGTCATGTATGTTGAATTTTTTCCAAATATCCATTACATATTTTTTCTGATAAATGATGGTGTAATCTTTATTTTGAATCACCTATATTACCAAGATGTATTTGAGTTCCCAAATCCTAGAAATTTCAAATTTTAATTTCACGCGATTAGAAAATTCTTCCACTGATCCCAAATTTCTTCCACAAAATATAATATCATCCACTTATAAAATCACCATACAATGATATTACATTGATATTTTAAAATAGATATTATTATCATCACTAAAACTTTTGAGTTAAATATTCTTCATATAAGAATCCAATCAAGAATACCATGCTCGCAGTGCCCGCTTTAGACTATAGAGACCCTTATTTAATATACAGACCTATTCTTCCTCATTTTGAATCATAAATTCTACTTCTCATTCAATGTGAAATTCTCCTTCAATAAATCAATTCACCAAATTCATTTTTACATCCATTTTATAAAGTTAAAATTCTATTTTAATTTTCAAATCAAGGAAAATCCTAATTGACTCTAGAATAGCCACTAGAGAAAATGTTTCTTCAACATCAACACCTTCAATATGTGTATTGCTTTTACACACTAAGTGTTCCTTATTTGTGATCACATTTCCATTCATATCATGTATATTTTTAAAGATAAAAATTATTCCAATCACATTCTGATTTTCAGGTATATTAACAAGATCTCATGTCAGGTTCTTGTCAATCTAATAAAGTTCTTCATTGATGGACTTAACTCGTGATTCATCCTTTACTACTTATTCAGATGAGGTTGGTTCCAAAACTAATAGGAAGTAATAATGTGCTTCATTCCTAATTCATATTGTCTATCTGGGCATTTTCAAATCCATAATGATGTTGTATTAACCAATTTATTCTCTTCTATTTATCTTATGAGTTTATGATGAAGTTTCTTTAGCCATGGTTCCCTATTCTGATTCTTCTTCTTAATCATCATCATTTTGTGAGCCATAAATGTTTTGCAATCCTTCTACTATTTCTTTATTTGAATCTATACAATGTACAATTTCTTATTAATTTTCTATCATATTAGAATATTATCTCTTCAAGGTTTTTATGTTTTTATCTTCAATGATCTATACATCACTACTTCGACAATTCTTCAAATATTATTATTGTAATATTTCTTTGATTTACTCTTCATTTAATATCCAAGGAATATTACCTCATCTATATCATCACTATACTTTCCATGATTTCCTTCTTTTTTCAGATGAAACATTTACATCAAAAAACATGAAAATAATTCACAGAGGGATTCCTTCCATACCATAAATCATATGGTGTCTTGGTTTCTCCCATATAAATCATTGTTTTATTTTTATTTTACACTACTTCTTGAATAACCTATTTTGATTAATTAAGGGAGATATGACTCTCAATTATCATTTTTCTAGTCATATTGTTCACCTAGCGATTTTGGAATTCAACAACTTCATTTTTTATGGGGTTCTCACCATAGCTATCTCATTCATTATTGAATGTTTCTAGGTAATTTTCAAATTCAATGGATGTGTATTCTCATATATTTTCATATTGTAGAAAATATATTGTGTGTCCAATATCATTTTCATCTATTCAACAATAATTTTTCATGTATTCCATCACTTTCTATTTGTTATATATAATCAATATAGAAGAAATTCCACTATAATCATCAATAAATTTTCCTTACATTCAAGCATCACAAATATTTTCTTATTCCTGCTCTATATTGGGAATATCAATTAATATCTTCATATTTCTTATCTTTTCCATGAACTTTTGGTTATTGTGACTCAACCTCTAGTGCCACATGTTTATTTTCTTCTTCAACTATCAAGTAACAAATGCATCATTTACAATCAACATGGTGTAAATTGTTATCTGGTCTACATCCCTTCCTGAGAGAATTAAATTTTTTTATTTGATAATTCAACCCTTTTTATTTAATTTCTATATCTATCCCAATTCAAATTTTTTAATCACACACAAAATATTGTGACAGAATCCATCCACATAGAGAACTTCATTTTTCTAATATCACTATTTTCGAGTTCTATAATTCCACTTCCATGGATCTTTAAAGCACCATCATTGATGAACCTCAATATTCCATCAACTATTTTCCAAAAGTTATTTAATAAATCTGAATTTCCCATCATATGAGATTATAATCCTCTCTCAAGAATCCAAGCGATACTGTTCTTTATAGCTTTGAGAGCTATTTTTGTAAAGGTGGATTTCTTGATTTTCTTTCATTTCCTTCCATGAGATATTTGATTGAGTTGAGGATAAAGATATCCTTTCCAATATTTTTTACATATTTATGGGTTCATCATACTCATATTTTTCTTCTATAGGATAATACATATTTTTAAGAGAACCACCTAATTAGAAGATATGGACATTTTTATGATTTCTATAGGTAATTTTCCCACCTTTCCTCTAGCTGCAACGAATAGATTTATGGACATAGTTATAATAATGAATGAAACATTAATAGAAATTATTTATTCTATAGGATGATGGATATGATATCACTATCCTTTATTTACTTCCAAGAACATACACATTTATATAGCCACTTACCTCCTCACAGTATGATGTGATATTGCCCCAAAACCCATATAATTGAAATTTCATAAGAGGAAATGACTTATCACTTCCATTCCTCATAATGTAGACTTATTATTTAAAGGTATTTCACTAGAGATTATCTCTTTATACTTGAGAATAATTTTCATCTCTCTTTTCTATTTTAATTGATGCTTTCTTTGTTGAAACATCAGGAGCCTTTGTGATATTTCTAACTTTTTATTCTATTTATTTTGGATCATATTGTTTCTGGATTTTTATGTTTTAGTATCACATAAAAATACACTTTTTACCATACATGTGGATCTTTGATCATTCAAATCCTTATCTACTCCTTCAAATCTACGTTTAGCTATTTCTATCATCTCTATATCTGAGAATATTCCAAATTGTAATTTCTTCTTTTTTCCCATGAATTTGATTTAGTTTTCAGTTTACTCTTTAGAGAAACAACTTCATCTTCTAGTCCCTCAAAAATCATGGTATTCAACACCAGTATGGATGTATAGTTATTGTTGAATTTCTCCAACTCTTCAATATTAATCTTAAATTCCACATCTTCTTATGATATTTTAAGATTTGTTAACTATTCTTCTTCCCTTAATTTATATCGATCAATTTCCTCTTCAAGATTATAAACTTACTATGATGACACTTCTATAATATCTCTTAACATTCTATTTCCTTTTCTTTAATATTCATGCTTATCATGCGCACCGTCAAGATCCACCTTGATATCAAAAGCACTAATAAACTGGTTGTATTTATCTTTTAAAGGATATTCCTTTTCAGTTATATCCATTATGGATGCTTGCATATCATATTTAAACTACTGTTCTTCATCCTAGAAAAATTCATTACATATTTATCTTATTTGTAGAAGAAATTATTTCACTATAATTTATTTCCAAATTTGAAGTCTGTCTTTTGGGGAAACCTTACCAAAGGATTGTGAATACTTCCAACTTCACTTTATTCATCATCTAACTTCCTTGAGCACTGAGAGGCAATGTACCTAACTCTACCACACTGAAAATAGGATAGAGGAACCTTTCCTTAAAATCTCCATTTTCCTCTCTTTAATTTCTTGGAATAAAGAGAAAGAAGTTTTTTTAAATCACTATCTTCATCAACATTATATTTTAAAACCTTATGTTTTTTCATGGATTTGAATGTAATTTCCTTTCTTACTCAAGTTTTTTGATCTTCTGGTTTGACCCTCATTTCATAATCCACTAGATTACTTACTATATGATTAAGATAATGTTTAAATATATCCCTTTTCCCTAAGGGATTAAACTTTTTTATTGTACAATAGTGTTATCCTTATCAATATTTTCATCACAATTTCTATATCATGGATATATTCACCAAGTCCTCAAATTTCTCTAAAAAACTATATTGATTTGATTAAAAAATTATCTACATTTTCATTAGGATTCATTTTTAGATCATCAAATGTATTATGAAAATCATGGGGTTTTAACTCGTTCATTTTTTTGCCTTCATATATATTTTATATTTTTCCCACATAGACATAGATAATGTGAAACTCTTAACTGTAGATTTGATTGCATGGGGATATAGTAATGGAATTATGTGATTTGTCATCTGCATTAGGTGTTTTCATATTTTTTTAGTCGTAGACAGTCATGTTGCATCGGTGAACTGAATTCCATGTGAAGTGGAAAATTGAATTTCCTTTCTAAGTGATCTTAGATGAGATCTCATCATGTTTTTAAAAATCTATAAGTTTCATCCATAAATTAGGGGGACTCCCCTAGAATTTACTAAATTCTCCATGACCAAAATAGAGGATATATTTAACTCCCACATCATTTATCCTCTGATACCACTTATAGGACCCCAGAACACTATAAGAGGGGAGGGGTAAATTGGGGTTTCAAATTATTCTTTTAAGAGATGAATATTGTTACCACATATTTAGGAAATTTTTAGACCTGACTTATATAATCATAAACAAATATAACATTCACATGCATAGAGACAACACAAAAATATTACTTCGTTCGCCACTAAGAGATAGCCCATAGAGCATACAACAACAATGTTTCAGTCATACCCTAGTTTTGAAATATATATATGTTTAGATATAGTCACATTGTTCTAGGAACACAACCTTTATAGTATTTTAGGGATAAAACACTATCTCCATTTGAACACTTCCTTCATCCTCCATAGATTACTACTTTTTGAGACGTCTCCATGAGTTTAATGTTGTTATAGTTGCTTTAGTATATTATCATTTTAATCTTTCTCTCTGACTAGAATGATACTCTTCTTGCAATTATTTCTTGAAATGATGCACTTAAAAGTAATATTCACTTAAAAAGATATCCAAAAACTATTCTTCATTAAGATCCTTTGTGAATCTCTTTCATAGTGCTCACAACCATCATGAAGCAAACAACCTTCGTGAAACACTAAGTCCTACCGGTATAAGTAGTCATCACAAAACTCATTTCTCTGAGATACCTAATCATTGGTCAAGACTAAGATAGTCTTTTTCAATGATCAATCTCAAAATAAATAACTGATTCATTAATCTATTAGCCTTCATGAATTTAGGTAAATTAATCTTTTTAACCAGTTCTTTTTGTGTATAATGATGAGGGTCTACCCTCATATTTATAGGCCCATCCTTTCGTGATAATCCCACAACTCCAAAAAAATTGTGAATATCCAAATTTATGTTTGCTAAGATGATTCACTCACAAACCACAAGTGAAATGTAACCTACTCATGAAGCTTCTTGTAGTCATGGAGATTACCATTAACCCTTTCTTCATTCTTGATGCTCTACTTCTCATAGTCATGGAGATTACCATAAACCCATCATGTTATTCGTGATTCTTGTTCCCAATGCTCTAAAAATTCATGAATATTAGCCATTGAAAAACCTAGTCATCATGAAACACATTCCTTTACCATATTTGTAAAGTTTCGATTGTTGAAAACCACCTTTAATGATGCTTGCCTCTTCCTCTTGATTTTGAGCCCAATTTTTTTTTAAAAAAACTAGGAAATGAGGCAAACCTTAAATACTGAATTCAACTAGTCTTGTAAGAACAATTTCCTTTCAAGCAACCTAATTAAATTAGTATGGATTGAAAATGAACACAAAATAGACTCCATTTCTAGCTAAGAAAATCCTTGGTTTCAACAATAGTCCCCATTAGGTTGGTTGGAAATATAAATACCCAAGCATGATGCCCATGGATATCACATTTACTTTATGAAATACTTAATACATGACACAAAAATATGCCAAAATATCGTATTATTTTAGTGTTTTTGGAATCTTGGAACAAAATCCTCTAACTTGGTGAAAGATATTCAACATCTCTAATAAAGGTCTTCCACTTTAGTTTTCCTACCTAAAACCTTTCTTTATATCATGGGGAAATAAAAACAAAAAATTGGTGAGCTCAAATACTTAGTAAGTGTAAATATGGGGAATATCAAACAAAACATAAAAATAAGAATGTGAAAAATGAACATAAATTTTGAATATCAAAATCATGGGTCATGAAATAAATATTGACAGTACATAAGGAATATATCATAAAGGAACATTAACCATTACAAAATACCATTAGAATAAAACATGGAATTGAGGTAAAAAAAATAAGAATATAATATGATTTTCATAGTAGCCAAGGCATTTCTTCCAATACCACTATAGTGGAAAAATCCCATTACTGGACTGAATTTACTGGTCATTCCATCCATGCATTACTAAACCATATTTACTTGTCAATCCATCCCTATATTAATGAATCATATTTACTTGTAGTTCCAACACTATATTACTGAACTTGATTTACTTTACATTCCAATCATGTAAATCTAATGATATATAAATCTTTATTAAATGCATTGGAGGGAGACATAAGTCACACCCATATCATGATGAAATTATTCTTACATGTTCCATGAAAACATAAAACATTCATCATAGAATAACCCATGAAATAAAATGGGTTTATTAAACATCATTCCATCATAATAAATATAGAATAAATGTATTCAATAAAATTAATACCATAACAAAAAATAAATTCAAAATAATAATAGGGATATAATCATAACCTTATGTCATATTAGATGGAAAGTAATTTTGATAAAACTCTGGAACTTAATTCTTGAGATAAATGTCCTTTCTTCTTGAAAAACATTTTATTTTCTAAAAATGACATGAAATTTTAAAAGAAAAGTATTTATTTCAAAATAAACTTTGAATCATGTAGAGTAAACTTCTTGAAAATAAAGAATTATGAATATGTAAAAATCATTTCATGGTGTATAAGTTAAAAAAATATTCCCCTAGTACTTTTATCGGAAAATTCAAAAAGAACTTCATATGGTAAGAAAAATAAAGATTCATTCCATACCATGTTGTAAAAGTAAAAAATGGGTAAAAATTACTTTAAACATACATAGAATAATAGTAAAAATTTTATGAAAACATTTTTCGAAAACATGGACTTGGTTGATAAATATATATCCCTAGTACATACTTACGTATAAACAATCTCAGATAAAAATGAGATTGGAAAATTATTCCACATTATAGGTATGATATGCTTTGTATGTATCCAAAAATCTTGTATAGTGGGTTTAAAAATATTATTAACTTGTTACAGAAAAATAATATTATTTATGATATCATATATGTTTCAATTATGACTTTATATTACCCATTCATTTATCAATTCCATATTAAATTAATGTTTTGGGTAATACTCTTTTTATTTATCGTACGTGTTTTGTCTTTTTATTATTGATTTTATTACATATTACTTACATTTTGTAAAAATGATTTATATATATCATAAAAATTCAGTACATAAATATATATAATATATAGATAAATTAAATGGAATACACTATTCATGGAGACAGTAGGTCATATGTACGCATGAACGCTATTTTTGTTTCATTATTGAATTGAATAGAAGAAAGTAATTAACACACATATATATATACATAAATCCAGAAGAATTATTATTTAACATATTTCAATACTATTTATTTTATAAACATTATAAACATTCTTTAATTGTTAAAGTGGAGAATGAATCTCATCGCATTGTGGAGATGTTAGGTCGTACGTACGCGCGAGTGACAATATCAATCACTTAATAGTTAAATGGTATGGAATTTTATGGTATATTAATTATATAGAATAATAGTCAGCTTATTTTTATTATTTAAATACATTATGCTCATCATTATACCCATCCAAATTAAGTATTGCTGAATAACAAATTACAACACAGCGTGGAGACAGTATTTTGTACATACCCAAGTATGGTGAAATTGTAATTTTTACGATGGATAAAAGGAGGTATAAGGTTGTACCATAATTTTAATAGCATATAATCATGTAGAAGATACTAGATTTATTAATTTATTATGGATATAATATAAGAACAGGAAGTAAAAGAAGAAATTAATTTTGAAAGATGTGATAAAACAATTACCTCATTTTCGAGTATCTCCTTTTGATTTGCACAAAAGGTCTATCTAAGATGGATTTATGCCAAATGTAAGGATTCTAGGAGGAATTGAATGATTCTAGTAAGATTATTTGATATATAATTTCCTAACTAAAAGTATTTTTATGTGTTTGATAAATAGATGAAGAAGTTCCCTTTTATAGAAGAGGTGAGAGGCACTTTAGGAATGACTTGAAATATTAATTTATTATAATATTAATTTTGAGTAAAAATGGTCCAAAACTAATTTAATTCCTATATAAGATTATATTTATTTGAATACCAATCATAAAAAAAATTATAAAAGTTTCTATTATTTTATATCCTTATCTTTTTTAACCCTGATTTTACCCTTTTAATCTTATAGTGATATCATGTTATTTACACGTTATGGGTTAAAGAAATTACCATATCATGTCAAGAGACCAAAAAAAATAGTTTATAAAATATTTGTACATATCTTAACAATTTGGAAGAATCCTATATTTTTAGGAAATTAATATCATTTAATAAACTATTTTATATTTTAAGTTATGAATTATGTCAATTTTGGTCACTATTCATACTTGATTTTTTTTAAATTATTAACAACCTGATTCCACCGAAAAAAACATTGAATCAATCCTAAAATGTCATATTCACCAATAAAATTAGTGTATGACATAAATTTTATCACATAATATTCATTTTAATATTTATAAAATTTGTTATTTGAATCTTTTATTAATGAAGCAATCACTGCATCAACATTGTGTCATAATTAAATTTATTCATATAATGTCCAAAAAGTATAAATAAAATATCATTTTGTAGGAAATATTTTAATAATTCTAATTACTACTTATAGTAAAAGATATCACTTATAAAACCCTATAAAAATTGTTTTAGTAAGAAGATACATGTTTATGTTATTTTCTCTTTACAATAAATTGCTTATTATAACATGTCATTATAACTCCCAAGATAATCTATAAGGTCCTAAAATCAAACCAAGGATTCCCATGGTAGGAAATATTTCATAAAATAGAATTATGACACGTGTTAGGGTAGTTTTATATTATTATAATAATATTTTTTACACTTGTTTACCTGATTTTCCCTTTAACTATGGTAAATAAAAATAATTACTGAAGATACTAATCGTAATTTCAAAAAAAAAAGATACCTATTTACAAAATTTGGACTTTATAATTCCAAATATGGAATCCATTTTTCCAAATTCAAATTAAAAAAGTATTAGAAACTAATTTAAAATTAATTCCCATTGTCAAATCCAAAAAGTAGGTTTTTAAGAAGTAAAAACTAACAAAATATTGACATGTGTTTATGTAAAATTTAAATGTGAGATTAAATAAAATGACAAAAATTAATTAAATGTTAAAACCATAATCCAATTACACTTTAAAACAAATTCAAGATATAATATAAGTATATAATGATGTTAGATGAATGACAGTTTTGAATTAAAATGAAGTATTTTTCACTATTCATTAAAATATTAATTTCTTCATAAAAATACCGAAATTTCATCCAAGGTAAATTATGTTTTCCCACTAAAAAATAAGTAGTTTATTATGTAATATATAACTTATAACATTGTCAAAAACTATATTTAAAACATTCTCCATCAAAATGTGGTAAAACTGTATTGTTTTGAAAAAATACAACTTTTATCTGAAAAATTGAATTTGTTCTTTTATCATGTCCAGAAAATACATAAGATGAATTTTAATGTTATATAAAATTAGAATTTTTATTAATACTATTAATAATGGTTAGTTTATATCCCATTAAATAATTTTATTTTAATAATATACCATTGATTAGTGAAATTCGGTGTTGTGTACAACGCAAGCTATTGTGGAAGGCCACTATTTCTTGTAACTCAAGACAACAATAGTGTTGAGTATACTGAAAACTAATAAAGTGTTGTATATAGTGCAAGATAATATTGGTGTAGCGTACATACTAATACATATAATAAATTAAAATGAATATATCTTATAAAATCTCGGGGTGTTACATTATACCCCACTTAAAATGAATTTCTCCCTTGAAAGTCGTTGGGGTTATAAAAGAATTACTTAGTGAAAGTTTCTTTAATAGAATCCCACATAATAAAAAGAAATACTAAAACTTAATTTTAGAAAGGAATGTTAAAAACATAATGGTTACCCAGTGTTACACATCTTTGGGTTTCCACATTAGAGAACATAAGTGGGAAGTGAAAACATGGATATGGAAGGGAAATCTAACCATCAAGTTTTGATGGTTAGTGATAGAGAACAGGGTTGGAGAAAGTTAACAACATGAAAGCTATAAATCTATGATGATTTAAGGGACCATCTAATTAATCAGATAAGAAGGTACTATGATAAATTTTTTGGTTTTCAGGATCCTTTCTTAATGTTTAAGAGTTTTACAAGAGAATAAATACTTGCTTGATTTTGGTACAATCTCACAGTTGTTTGTGCCTTGAACTATTTCCAATTAATATATTATTTAATGAAACTAAGTTGAATTTATCATTCTTGAAGTGTTAGTAGATCATGCAATGGAATGATATTTCATTCCATCTATCTACATAAAAATGTTAGAATAGGTAATCAAATATGTATAAGTCCACATATAGTGTGATAATACATTAATCTAACAAAGTTAAAACGGAAAAGTAACTTATAATATCCATAAATGGATAACAATACTATCATTCTAAAAAACTATAAATGTATAATTTTAGAAATTGGTGAACTAAATTTACATAAAATTTATCTCTGATATCTCATAATGTTGTTCTTTTTCTTTACATTCCAAATATGTAAATACCTTAATAATGTATTCTCTTGAAACATGTTAATGACTTAAATTACTGAAGAACCTTAGTGAAAACATTCATTATATAAAAATTAACTCTTTCCACACACAAAAAAATATAAAAAATTATATATACTCAAACCATGATATCAGTTTGTCCTTATATCATTCCTAAGGTCATTAATACTATCAAACAACTCATTATCTCATTATCCCATCATTATTAACATATCACGTGTCTTCTAAAAATATATGAATTACTTTTCATGGTTATAAGTACCATTCAACATATAATTTCAAATACATAATGAAAAAAATAGTGTAACAATCCTTAGATGTTTCTTTATTCCATGGTACTGTAAAATTACTTATACAACCTTATTATTGATAAAAATGAAATCATTACACTATCTTCTTAAAACTATTTACTGAGCTTCATTGTTTTATTTCTCAACACTTATTCCATGTCATATAAAATTTGTAGTCTCTTCTTCATCATCAACATACATACTACCCATATGACCATGCTGATTCTCTTCATGAGATTTTCTCGTAGGGAATTGATTTTCATAATGCTCAGATATTCCACATTTAAAATATTTATCCATTGTTGATGTCTTATCAATACCATTATCCTTGTACATCATGATAACTAGTTATTTTCTACTACAATTACTGGATTTATTTCCTTCTTTTACACACCCAAAACATCTTCCATTTCCATTTAAAAATTCTCCTTGATTCCTCTTCCCACAATATTTACATGAGGAAAATTGACTTTTATTTCCTCTATGGTCATCATGAAACTCCAACTCTCTATTATTAGATCGGTCAGAAAACTGACCAAAGTTGATATCATTGATCATATTAAGAGATTTCTTGTTAACAATAATAACGATGCTTCACCTTCCAACTCTTATTTCATATGGTTTCTCATTAATATCATTCTCTTGTCCATCATATTCTCCATTATCCTAAATCCTCTTGTTTCCAGCCATTTTCTAAAACCCAAAATGAATAGTGTGAGAAAGAAATCATACTATGAAAACAACATAATCAAGGTGGAGTACTTTCAATAACTAACATCTTAAGATTAATCCTAGGGTATTCATAATTGTGACTATAATTCTAGGAATGTAAACTATAGTTATAATTACCCTTAGGGACATCCCTAAACATACCTTAGAAATTTCTCTAGGGATCTCACTAAATTTTTTTCACCCTAGTTTCCAAAGGTTGACTAAACCTTTGCTCTGATACCAATTCTAATGATGCAATCTTGATGTACATTGAAATTACATTTATTTTGTGGAATACTTAATACAGGACTCAAAAAGACTCACAAATGTCGTATCAGTTTAGTGTCTTTGGAAACTTGGAACACAATCTTATAACTTTGTGAATATTCTTCAACATCTCCCATAAAGATCATCCCTTTTATTTTTCCTACCTAAAACCTTTTTTTATATCCTAAGGAAAATAATACATAAAAAGGGAGACATCAAATGGTCAGTAAGGGTAAACATGGAGAACATAAAACCAAAAATAAATATAATAATGTTAAAATATGAACAAAAATTTTGAATATCAAAATAACGAGTCATGAAATAAATCTTCGTAGTATGTAAGGCATAGATCATAATGGAAAATTAACCATGATAAAATAGCATTGACATAAAACATGGAATTATGAAAAAAAATAACATAATATGATTTCCATATTATCCAAGTCATTACTACCAAGATCATCATACTAAAAAAATTCCATTACCAAACCTTGTTTACTTTCCCCTCTATCCATGTATTACTGAACCATATTTACTTGTCGTTCTTGCCCTATATTACTAAAGTAGATTTACTTGTCGTTCTAGCCCTGTATTACTGAACTGGATTTACCGGTTCTTCTATTCATGTCTATATCTTGAGATATATATCATTACCTAATGTATTGGAGGGATATATAGGTTCCACTGATCATATGATGAAACCATTCTTACATGTTCCACAAAACAAAAATCATTCAACATCGCATTGCCCATGAAATAAAATGGGTTTATTAAACATCATTACATCATAATCCATATAAAATAGATGGATTTCATAAAAATAATTCCATTATAAGCAAAATAAAATTAAAGTAATAATAGGTATAGAAACATAACTTTATGTTATCTTAGATGAAAAATAAATTTGATAAAACACTTTAATTTAATTCTTGAGGAAAATATCCTTTCTTCTTCAAAAACGTTTTATTTTCTCAAAATGTCACACAATTGTAAAAGAGAAGTATTTAGTTGAAAATAAACATGAAATAATGTAGGGTAAGTTTAATGGAAATAAGGAATTATGAAGATGTAAAAATTTATTCATGTCGTATAAGTTAAAAAAAATTCTCCTCATACTTTTACTGGAAAAGTCAAAAAGTACTTTGTTTGGTAAACAAAATAAAGATTTCATCCATACCATGTAGTAAAAGTAAAAAATGGGTAAAATGACATTAAAATTACATATAAAGATAGAATGAATTTTATGAAGACATTTTTAGATAACATGGATGTGGATGATAAATATATCCCCAGTAAATACGTATATATAAACAATCACAGATAAAAATGTGATTGAAAAATTTTCTTTTACCATATGTCTGATATGCTTCATATGTACAAGAAACCCATGTATAGTGGGTTTTAACATATTATTATCTTTTAATATAACAATAATAAAATTTATTATATCATATATGATTCACTATTGATTTTATATTACCCATTCATTTATCAATTCCGTGTTAAAGCAACATTTTGGGTAATAATCGTTTTATTTATTGTACGTGTTTTGACTTATTATTCTTGATCTTATTTAATAAAACATGATTTACATACTTACATATTGTAAATCATGATTTATATATATCATAAATATTAATTATAGAAATATATATAATGTATAGATAAATGAAATGGAATATAGTGTTCATTGAGACGGTAGGTCGTACGTGCGCATAAACATTTTTTCTATTTCCTTATTTAATTGAATGGAATAAAGTAAATGAAATATATATATATACATAAGTAAAGTATCATTATTATTTCATATATTTCATGATTATTTAATATGTATACTTTATAACAATTCTGTAATGGTTAATGTGGAGAATGAATCTCATCGCGTCTTGAGGACGGTAGGTCGTACGTACATGCTAGCGACGAAATCATTCTCTTAATGGCTAAATTATATGGAATTGGATGGTATATAAATTATAAATAATAATTATCATGTTATATTCATTATTTATATCCATTATACTCATCATTATTCCAGTCTAAATTTAGTATTGTTGAATAACAAATTATACCACGGTGTTGATACGGTAAGTCATAGGTACACATGCATGGTGATATTATTATTCATAGGATGCATAAAAGGATGTATAATTCTGTATCTTAATTATAATTACATATTATAATGTAGAATATAATATATTTATTACCTTAGTATGGAGGAAAAATAAGAAGATTAAGTAGAAGAAGAAAATAATTTTGAAAGAGATGATAAAATAATTACATCTTTTTTGAGTATCTCTTTTTGATTTGCACAAAATATCTCCCTAGGATGGATTTCTGCCAAAATAAAGGTTTCTAGAAAGAATTTAGGGATTCTAGGAAGAGTATTAGAGAGATTTTTTCCAATCTAAAAGGCTTTTCAAGTGTGACATAAAGATAATAACAATTTCTCTTTTGTAGAAGAGGTGAGTGGCACTTTAGGAATGTCTTGAAATATTAATTTATTATAAATTCAATTTGGATTAAAAATAGTCAAAAACTAAGTTAATTAAAATATATAATGACTTTGGTTATAATTCCTAAAATAAATTAATTTTTAAACACGTTTTGTTTATTTTTTTATCCTTATCTTTTTGTTTTAAGCATTAATTTACCCTTTTTATCTTATAGTGATATCATGTTATTTACACATTGTGGGTTAATGTAATTAAAATATCATGTCAAAAGACCCAAAAAAATACCATTTATGACATATTTGAACTTATATTAACCATTTATACGAATCACATATATTTTTGGGAATTTAATATCATTTAATAAACTATTTTATTTTTTATGTTATGAATTATGTCAATTATGGTCACTATTTATACATGAATTTTTTAAAAATTCATAACAACCTGATTCCTTCGAAAAAAAACATTTAATCAATAATAACATGTCATATTCACCTATAAAATTTGTATATAAAGTCAATTATATCATATAATATTTATTTTAATATTTATAATATCATTTATTTGAATACATTATTAATGAAGAAATCATTGCATCATCATTGTGTCATAATTAAATTTATATATTTAATGTCTAAACATTATATATTAAATATCATGTTATAGGAAATATTTTTAGTTTTATAATGACTATTTATATTCAAATAGTTAAATTATATAACCTCATATAAAAATTGTTTTAGTAAGAAGTTACATGTTTATGTTATTTTTCTCTTTACATTAAATTACTTATTATAACATGTCATTATCACTCTTGAGTGGATCCATGGATTACTGAAATAAACCCAATGATACCCATGGTCAGCCATATGTTATAAAATAGTATTATAATATGTGTTAGGTTATATTTATATTATTAAAATATTATTTTTTACCCTTATTTACCTTATTTACCCTTCAACCATGGTAAATAAAAATAATTACTGAAGTTACTATTCATAATTTCCAAAAAATAAAGGTACCTATATTCACATTTTTTCCTTATGATTAAAAATATGGAATCCATTTTTCCAAATTCAAAATACATAATTAGAATAAATTAATCTAAAATTAATTCAAAGTGTTAAAACCAAAAAAAGGTTTGTAAGAAAAACAACTATCAAAAGATTGACATGTTTTTTGTCCAGTTTAAATGTGAAATTACATCTAATGATGAAAATTGTATTAAATGATAAAGATATCATCCAATTACACTTAAAATGAAATTAAAAATATAATCTAACTATATAAATAAATTATATGAAAAGGAAGTTTTGAATTAAAATACAGTATTTTTCACTATTTATTGAAATAGGAATTTCTTCAGAAAAATACCAAAATTTAATCCAAGGTAAATTTTTATATCTCTTTTATAAATAAAAAGTTTATTATTTCATATAGAACTAATATCATTTTTCAAAAATAGATTTAAAAAGGGTTCTCAATCAAAAGGTAGTAAAACTGTTTTTGTTTGAAAAAAAATTCTTTTATCTGAAAAAATAAATTTGTTCATATATCATGTCTAGTAAATACATAAGATTAATTTTAGTGTTATATAAAAAAATTTAGGTTAATAATATTCATAAATACTATTTTATATCCCATTAAATAATAATACTTTAACAATATATCTTTGTTTAGTGAAACTTAGTATTGCATACAATACAAGCTATCGAGGAAGGTTGATGTTGCATGTAACGCAAGCCAAAAATTGTGTTGCATATACTGAAAGATAATATAGTGTTGTGTATATAGAACGATAATATTGGTGTGTCATACAACACAAGACATTAAATAAATTAAAAATTATACAACTCATAAAATCTCAGGTTGTTAAATTATACTGACCTTAAAATAAATTTGACCCTTGAAATTCCTCAGGGTTATAAATGGTTTACTACATGGAAGTTTTTTCTAGAGAAACCCACTTCGTAAAAAGGAATACTAAAATATCATTTTAAAAAGAAAATTTAGAAACATAATGGTTACACAAAGTAACTCATCACTGGGTTTCCACATCAGAGAACATAGGTGGGATGTGATAACATGGATATGAAAGAGAAATATAACCATCAAGTTCTAATGATTATTGATAGAGAACAAGGTTAGAGAATGTTAACAACAAAAAATACATAAATCTATGATTATTTAAGGTACCTTCTAATTCCTCATATTAAAAGCTGCTAGGATAACATTTTTGGTTTTCAAGATCCCTTCCCTAAAGTTGAAGAGTTTTACAAGAGAATAAATACATACATGATTTGGGTACAATCACACTGTTGTTCATGCCTTGAACAATTTAAACTTTGTATCTTATTTAAATAAATAAAGTTGAATTTTTCATTCTTTAAGTGTTATCATATCATGCAATAGAATAATAGGTCATTCCATCTGTCTCAGCAAAAAGGTTAGTAGAGGTAATATAATATGCATAAGTCTACCTATAGTGAGATAATACATTTATCTAACAAACATAAAATGAAAAAATAAGTTATAATATCCATAAATTGATAACATTAAGATCCTTCCAAAAACTAAAAATATAAAACTTTAGAAATAGGTGAAATAAATCAATATAACATTGATCCCCCATATCTCATAAGGTAGTTATTTGTTGTCACATTCCAAACATGTGAATACCTTAATCAATTATTCTCTTAAAACATGGTAAAAACTTGAATTACTATAGAAACATAGTGAAAATAGGAATTCTGTCAAAATTATCTTTTTCCACACACCAAAAATACCCAAAATTCTATATACTCAAACCAAGATATCACTTTTTCCTAAAATCAGTCTTGAGGTCATTAATATTATTGAATAACTCATTATCTCCTTATCCTATAATTATTCACATATCATGTGTTTTCCAAAAAAATATCTGAATAACTTTTCATGGTTTTCGGTACCATTCAATATATACTTTCAAATACATAAGTAATAAAATAGCTTAACGATCCATAGATGTCTCTTTATTCCATAATACCATAAAATTTCTTATATAACATTATTCTTGATAAATATATTATAATTTCATTATATTCTTAAACCATTGATCGAGCTTCATCGTTTTATTCCTCAACACTTATTTCATATCATATATCATTTGTCGTCTCCTCATAGTCATCAATATAATTTCTCCCAATATGACCATGTTGATTCTCTTCATGAGATTTTTCCTAAGGAAATCTATTTTCATAATGCTCGTACATTTCACATTTGAAACTTTTAACCTCTTTGGATGTCTTAGCAATACCATTATCCTTGTACATTGTGTTAACCGAACCTTTTCCTTCGAAATTACTATCTTTGAGTCCTTTTTTCCCCACCCAAAGCATCATCCAGTTCCTTTGAAATATTCTCCTTGATTCCTCTTCCCTCATGATTTACAGGATGAAATTTGAACTTTCTTTCCTGTATGATCACCATGAAACATTATCTTTCTCTTATTATATGGGTCAGGATACTCACCAAAGTTTAGATTATTGATCATATTATGATATTCCTTATTAGGAATAATAACTATGTTTCACCTTCCAACTCCCATTTCATTTGTTTTCCCTAAAGAATATCTTTCCATTATCCATCATTTTCTCCATTAACATGAATCCCCCTATCTAAAACCATTTTATAAATCCCAAAAATAATAGTGTGAGAGGAAAATATCATACTAGGAAAATAACACAATCAAGGGGGATTACTTTCAATCGCTAACATCTTATAATTAATCTTAAGTTATTCATGATCATCATTATAATTCTAGGACTATAACCTATAGTTATAATTACCCTTAGGTACATCACTAAACATAATTTAAAAATATCTCTAGGGATCTCACTAATGTTTTCACACCCTAGTTTCTATAGTATTTCTAACCCTTCACTCTGATACCAACTCTAATGACCCAATCATGACGTACATGGATATTACATGTCTTTTTCGTAATATAAAATACATGACATAAAAATATAAACAAAGACTTTATTATTTTAGTGTCTTTGGAAATGTGGAACACAATCTTCTAACTTAGTAGAAGATCTTGAATATCTCCCATAAAGATCTTACCCTTTAGTTTTCCAACCTAAAACCATTATTTATATCCCGAGGAAAAGAAAACATAAATAGGGTGAGATCAAATGCTCTATAAGGGTAAACATGGAGAACATCAAACATAACATAATCATAAGAATGTGAAAACCTAATCATTAATTTTTATTATCAAAATCATGAGTCATGAATTAAATCTTGGCGGTACATAAGGCATAAATTATAAAGGAACATTAACCATGATAAAATCATAGTGGAATAAAACATAGAATTGTGGAAAATAATAATAACATAATATGGTTTCCATAGTAGCCAAGGAATTGATTCAAGTCCATAATATTGGAAAATGTTCATTACTTTGCCAAGTTTTCTTGTCATTCTAAACATGTATTACTGAACCAGATTTACTTGTTATTCCATCCCTGTATTATTGAACCAGATATGCTTTTCATTACATCCCATTATTAGGGAAACAGATTTACTTGTCATTCCACTCATTTATATCTCATTAGATATAAATATTTACCCAATACATTAAAAGGAGATATAGTTCCCACCCATCTCATGATGAAATCATTCTTACATGTACCAAGTAAACATAAATCATTCATCATTGAATAACCTATGAAATAAAATGGGTTTATTAAACACCATTCCATCAAAATCCATATAAAAAAATGGATTTCATAAAAATAATTCCATCATAAAAAAATCAAATTAATAATAGGTATAGAAACCTAACCCCATGTCATCTTAGATGGAAAATAATTTTGATAAAACACTTGAACTTAATTCTTGAGGAAAATATCCTTTCTTCTTAAAAAAGTTTTCTTTTCTCAAAATTTCATGAAATTTTAAATGAAAAGTATTTATCATAAAATAAATGTGAAATAATGTATAGAAATATTCATGTAAATAAGGGATTATGAAGATGTAAAAATCCATTCATGCAGTATAAGTTAAAAAAAATTATCCTCGTACCTTTTCCATAAAAGTAAAAAAGGACTCCATATGGTAAAAAAAGAAAGATTCCCCCCATACCATGTAGTAAAAGTCAATAATGGGTAATAAAAATTTAAAAAATACATAAAATCATTTTAAACATTTTATTAAATCATTTATAGAAAACATGGAAATGGATGATAAATATATCCCCAGTAAATACATACATATAAAAAATGTCAAATAAAAAATGATATTTCAAAATTATCCCATACCTTTGTTCTGAAATGCTTCGAATATATCTGGAACTCCTGTATAGTGGGATTAAAAATATTTTTAACTTGTAGAATAACCATAATAATATTTATTATATCATATATTACTCACTTAAGACTTTATATTACCCATTCATTTATTAATTCCATGTTAAAGAAACATTTTGGGTAATAATAGTTTTATTTATCATACGTGTTTTGACTTGTTATTCATGATCTTATTACTTAGATCATGATTTAATTACTTCCCGAATGAAAAACATGATTTATATATATCTTTAATATTCATTATAGAAATATATATAGTAGATATATAAATGAAATGGAATACACCATTCATGGAGATGGTAGATCGTACATACGCATGAACGTTGTTTTCGTTTACATATTGAATTGAATTGAAGAAAGTAAATGATATATATATACATAAATACAGTAAAATTATTATTTCATATATTTCATTATTTTTTATTTTATATACTTTATAATCATTTTTGAATGGTTAATGCAGAGAATGAATCTCATCGCATCATTGAGACGGTAGGTCGTATGTACGCACGAGCGATGATATCATTCACTTAATAGTCAAATGGTATGGAATTGGATAGTTTATTAATTTTAAAGAATAATAATAATGTTATATTAAATTATTTATATCCATTATACTCGTCATTATAATCATCCAAATTAAGTAATATTGAATAAAAATTACACCACGGCGTGGATACCGTAAGTCTTATGTATGCACACATGGTAATATTGTTGTTTGTAAGATGAATAAAAGGAGGTATGAGGTTTTCTGATAATTATAATAACATATCATAATATATAATATTCTATATTGACTAATTTAATATGTATACAACATAAGAAGAGGAAGTAGAAGAAGAAAAGAATTTGGAAAGATGTGATAAAACAATTACCTCTTTTTTGAGTATCTCATTTTGATTTTCTCAAAATTTATCCCTAAAATGGATTTATGACCAAAGTAAGGCTTCTAGGAGGATGGGAGGTATTATAGGAATCGTTTTGGACATATATTTTACAAACTAAAAGGATTTGAAAGTGTGATATAATGAGAAGAATATGTTCCCTTTTATAAAAGAGTTGGGGCACTTTAGGAAAGTCTAGAAATATTAATTTATTATTAATTAAAATTCAATTTAAAATGGTCCCAAACTCCTTTATTTAGAATATAATATTATTTTAGTTATAATAACCATAATATAATAATTTTTAGACAAATTTTGATTATTTTTTATCCTTATTTTATTATTTTAACAATTATTTTACCCTTTTAATCTTATAGTTATATCATGTTATTTACACATTGTGGGTTAATTTAATTATCATATCATGTAAAACAACTATAAAAATGCTATTTATGACATATTTGGACTTATATTAACCATTTGGTTGAATATTATATTTTTTTTAATTTAATATCATTTTATAAACTGTTTTATATTTTCAGTTAGGAATTATGTCAATTTTGATCACTATTTGTACTTGACTTTTTTACAAATTCCAAACAACCTAATTCCGTCAAAAAAACATTTAATATATAATAAAATGTCATAATAACCTTGAAAAGTTTTTTATGTCATAAATTATGTCAAATATTATCTATTTTAATATTTATAATATCATTTATTTGAATCTGTTATTAATGAAGCAATCATTACATCATCGTTATGTCCTAATAAAATCTATTTATTTAATTTTTAAAAATTATAAATAAAATATCTTGATTTATGAAATGTTTTTATATTTATAATTAATATTTATAGTCTAATATATAACTTATATTACCCCATATAAAATAATTAGTAAGAAAATACATGTTTATGTTATTTTCCCCTTTAGTGTAAATTACTTATTATAACAAGTCATTATCACTCACAGGTGGATCCATCGGGTCCTAAAATAGAATCATGGATGGAAATGGTCAGTCATATGTCATCCAATAGGTTTATTACATGAGTTAGGGTTGTTTTATATTGTTATAATATTATATTTTATCCTTATTTACCTGATTTACCCTGTAACCATGGTAAATAAAAAAATTACTAAAGATACTACTCATAATTTCAAAAACTTAAAGGTACCTATTTACAAAATTTGGATATTCTGATTATGAATATGGAATTTATTGTTCCAAATTCAAAATACAAAATTATCAGAAATTAATTTAAAATTAATTCCCATTGTAAAAACCAAAAATCATATTTTTAATAAGTAAAAACTATCAAAAGATTGACATGTGTTTATATCCAATTTAAATTTGAAATTACATCCAATGAACAAAATTGGATTAAATTATAAAAAATAATCCAATTAATATTTAACCAATTAAAAATATAACTAAATTTTTGAAATTAATTATATGAAATGTAGTTTTGAATTAAAATGCAGTATTTTTTCACTATTCATTAAAATGTGAATTTCATCAAAAAAATACCAAAATTTCATAAAAGGTAAATTTTTTATGTCCATATTCCAAATAAAACGTTTATTATGTCATATATAACTTATAACATTTTCAAAAACTATATTTAAAATTATTTCTCCAAAAAAAGGATATAAAACTGTATTTTATTGAAAAAAAACTTATTTTATCAGAAAATTTGAATTTCTTCTTATATCATGTATAGAAAAAACATAAGAAAAATTTTTATGTTATGTAATATTCAAAATGTGGTTAATAATATACATAACTAATAGTTTATATCCCATTAAATTATAATATTTTAATAATATATCATTGTTTAATGAAACTTGGTATTGCATACAACGCAAGCTATCAAGGAAGGTCGTTGTTGTGTGTAACGCAAGGCAACAATATTATTGGGTATAAAAAAAGATAATACATTGTTGCATATAGCACAATATAATATTGGTGTATCATACAATACAATGCCTAATACAAATTAAAAACAATCTATCTTATAAAATATCAGGGTGTTATAGGAAATATATAGTAAAATTCAATAAAGAACTAGTATCTATAAAATCTAGATATGAAATAAACAAATCATCTAGAAATTTGAGTTTATGTGAGATAATTGTGATATAGAAAAAAAAAATATGGGAAGAATGAATTGGGTTCTAATTTTTTGGAACGATTATATATTAAAAATCTATGTTATGGGATCCATGAACCAATTTGTCACAAAACCTAATTCTAATCATGTCACAAAAGCATGGTTTTCCAAAAACCAGCCACCAAAAAACCCTTAAAACATTGAATTTATACTATTTACCCCTTTAAAAATAAACCCAAAGTACCTATATTTTTACTTTTAAAGATAAAAAAATCTCACTATAGATCATATCTACTCTATAAACCTACAGAAAATTCCACAAATAGATTAAAATAGTAAATACAATTAGGGAGAGGGGAGTAGCCTTAAAATCCTCATGCACTAGGAGGTGGTTGAACATCGAGGTTCAAACAAAGCTTCTTGAACACATGTTCTTCTACTGGATTAGTCAAAATTTACACCACTTTGTCATCACTTCTAACATGCTACATTTTAATCACACATTTTTAAACCTTTTTATTAATGAAGTGATAACTGATCTCAATTTGTTTTGTTTGAGAGTGTTGAACTATATTCTTTGTAAGATCGATCATTCTGTTATTATCATAGGGAATTACCATCATTTGTTTCATCTCATCACCATTATCATTTATTTATTTCTTCATCCATAGTAATTGAGTGTACCCTTTTCTAGAATATACACACTCTTCTTCAATCATGCTAAGAAAAGTGATTTTTTACTCAACCTCCCCACACATTTTTTTCCTATGAGAAATCTCCACTAGTTTTGTAATTACTATCCACCACATCAACTACCTATTTAGAATCATAAAATGTTGATAATTCATTATCTCATCCAGCTAAAAAGTATAATCCAAAATTTGATAGTACCTTGAATATATATCATGATTCTTTTAATTACTTTTGAATTCTATTCCTTCAAATTACTTTGAATGTTGTCCTCTAAGTATGTTTCAAAGACAATATCTAGCTATGTTGGAGTAAAGTATAATAAACTTCAAATGATTCTTCTATACAGGGTGGGATCTACAAAAGTCTTATCCCCATGATTTCAAATTTTTGTCCCAACCACAATTAGAGTTGGAATTGATTTGGATTCATGTATGTTAAATTTCTTCAGAAGCTCCCTTGTATATTTTTCTTGAGAAATAAAGGTGAAATCATTTTTTTAATCAACTACATTCCCAAGAAGTATGTTAGTTCACCAATCATATACATTTCAATTTTTTATCTCATGTGGTTAGAAAATTGTTACAGTGATCTCTGTCTACTACCACCAAATATAATATCATCCATATAAACAAGCACCATAAATATATCTTTTGTGAATTATTCCTATAGAGATTATGATCAAAACCACCTCTATTGAACTAATGATTCATCATTTAATCATCCAATATATAATTGCATGCTTTTAGTACATGTTTTAGACCATAGATATCCTTCTTTAGTCAATAGAACCTTTCTTATCATTTCCAATCCTAAATCCCATTTCATTTTCAATGTATACTTCATTTTCAAGAACTCCATTTGAGAAATATATTTTAAAATCCATTTAAAAAACTTTTTATCCTCTTGGAGTTTCCATATCAAGGAAAATCGAGATCGACTCCAAACTAGAATCTTGATAAAATGTTTCTTCAACATCAATTCCTTAAATGTGTTCATAGCCTTTACACACTAATCATTCCTTTTTTTATGATCCCATTTCCATACTCTAAAAATATGTTTTTAAATATCCACTTTGTTCAAATCAGATTTTGATTTTCAGGTCTCTAAATAAGATCCTATGTATGGTTCTTGTCAGTCTTTTCATGTTCTTCATTCATGGCCTTAAACCAAGATTCAACCTTTACGGTTTCTTCAAAGGAGGTTGGTTCCACAACTGATATCAAGGAATAATGTGATTTATTCCTCATTATCATTGTCTATGTGGGTGTTTTCTAAACCCCAATGATGTTAGATTCATCAAATATTTATCTTATATTTATCCTATGAGATTCTGATGATGCTTCTTTTGAAATGGTTTCCACTTTTGATTCTTCTTCTGAATCAGTATCATTTTGTTAGACTTGAATTTTTTTCAATCCTTCAAATATTTCTACATTTGATTATGCCCCATGTTCTATTTATTCTTCATCTTCTATCATATCATTATATAATCTCCTCATGTTATTTATGGTTTTGTCTTCAAGGGTATTAACATCACTACATTCCAAAATTCATCAAATACAATTATTGAAACATTTTTCAGATATAGTCATCATTTAATATCCATGGAATATTCCCTTATCTATGTCATCACCATAATTTCCTTTATTGAATTCTTTTTTTCTAGATGAAACATTTACTTCCAAAAACAAGAAAATAATTTAGAGAGGGATTCCTTCCACACCATAACTCATATTGTGTCTTGGTTAATATCATATAAATTTATGTTCTATTTTGAGTGTACTCTGCTTCTTGAACAACCACTTTCTAGTAATTATGAGAGATATTGCTATCAATAAGAATATTTCTATCCATACTATTCACCTATTAATTTCTTTATTCAAAAACTGTATTTTTAAGGGGTTCTCACCGCAGCATCCTAATATTTATTCTATGTTTTCCTATGTAATTTTAAAATTCAATGGATGTGTATTATCCTCTATTTTTATAAATTAAAACTTCAATTATGGGTCCAGTATCATTCTCAGTTATATGATAATAACTATTAATGTAATCAATCACTTGTCGTTTCCAAGGTATAACCATTACACAGTACATTATACTATAATAATCAATAAAAATAATGATGTACATCTCTACATATATTTTAGCCAGATTTATTGGACCTCATACATATGTGTTGACGTTATAAATAAGATTTGATTCCCTTTTATTCTTTGGTTGATTTAAATTCCCAACCATCTATCCCCACATGAAATAATCACAAGTATTTTCTCATTCACAATTCAGATTGGGAATATCGATGACTATCTTCAGGTTATATATCTTTTCCTTTATCTTTTAGATAATGCGACCCAACCTCTAGTGCCACAAGTTTTTTTCTTCTTCAACAATCATGTAACAAATGTTCTATTAACTTTCAACCTGTAATAAATTATCAATCTATTTTTCATTGCTTCATAAGAGTATTACTTTTCTTTTCTGTAGGTTCCAGGTGCAGTGGATGCAAAGTTGGAATGACAACCAACTTTAATTTTACTATGATGAATGATCATTCTAGGATCAATACAATGATTAATGCCAGTCATCATTGTATGGAATCAAAGATTCAGATAAAGATAGAAGAGGCCTGATACCTTTAAAGAGGATCTTGCACATCATGTATATAATTAATTTAATTAATTTCATAAAGAAAAGAATACCTAGATCTTCGGTATTTTCTTCTTTGATTATGTTGATCATTCGGAATGACCCTTACGGATTATCTCATTGTGCTTGTGAGGATCAAAACTAAAATCCCTCTAGCAGTGATCCACACATGATCTAATGGCCTTTGATCGACACCACTCATTCTTTAGGTGCTAGAATGGAGAAGCGAGTGTCATGTGTTGGTCATTCTTAATCACTTTTTATTCAGCCTTGATGAATGTCTCTCATTCTTGAGAGGGGCAGGAAGAGGATTCGAGAGAGAAATTTTCATTCTCAAATATTCTGAATTCACCAAGCATGTGGTGCATTCCCTATGGCACAATAGATGTACTTTTCTATATATATGCATGGAACCTTAGTTACAATATTTAATTTCATAATATAAATTAAATACATTCAAGAACATAAAGAAAACCCATTCTCATAAAAAATAATACTGCATCATTATTTATGGTGCACTAACTTTCACAAAAACAGAATTATGAATAAAATTTCATGTCACAAAATAATAGTAGAGTCATTATTATTTTAACTTATGCCAACTAATAATTATTTACCTTCTTGTAAATAATTATTTTACTACCAGACCGAACTTGGTCTGTTCGAACTCCACATTCATTTATTGAACACCCGAATAAATAAATAAATAATTTATTCTCATAAATAAATATTTTATTTAAAAACCTGTAAATAAATATTTATTAAATGTTAAATTATATAAAAAAAATAAATTTTATTTAATTTACACAATCATCTTAACTTGAATAAAATTATTCCATGGTCTTGAGAATAATTTTTATTACATTAACAAAATTCAAATAAATTTTAATTGAGACCACAAAAAACACTTAGTGTAGGACCCTCTATGATTCTTTCGCATTGGCATTAGATGATATTACCTAAATTCCAAGAGTAATCTCTATTTACAGGTCAAGGAACCCAATATAAGGAATGTAAAGTCAGATCAACGATATCCACATATAAACACTTAGGGTGTAATATAATCCCTTTATCTAAATATCTCATTAAGAATGTATCATGATAGTGTCATCAACCTTTATACTTCATAAGTCATTCTTTTACTACCTGAAATAAAATCATCATTACACCATGGCCATGGAATATCACATGAAATTTCTATTTCAATCTAAGGTCAGAGATATCAACTTCCATAAATGGAAGAGACAAATCCTTCCTCGGTTTATCGATTAATATCATGTCACTCATGACGCACCCAACGTACCCCAGTTCCCGCCAACTATCTACATGATAGTTTTCATCAGTAAATTAAAGTGCACGAGTCATGAAACTTATAATTATAATCTTAAATTCTAAGAATCAGTACACACACTCATAGATATAAATATCTGATGACCCCAAAACATTTAGAATTTCTACTGGTGTGTTTTTTCTCCCAATCTCATGTATTGGAGATTACCAAGGGAGAAATTCATGAGAGAGGTCTCATCTACTTATGAGTAATCCCACCTGATGGTCTTCATGCTATGTGTCCCTTCATAGTATTTCATCCAACTATAGAACTATATTTAAGAATATTGTTATAGCATTTCAAGTGTCTCATCATTGCGGGGAACTACCATGACCTTATCAAAGCAACAAATACTTTATGAAATTATTACATCATAGTCATGAAGAACAATTAACAATATGTAATAATATGTTTAATATTTAAATACATTAAATATATATGTAATTAATGTACAACAAGTTGGTTCTACGATACTAAATCTTACAAACTTCTAATTAGACTAGAGAAAACTACCTACGACTTTCAGTCTGCAAGACCTCACATGGTGATCATGTTTCTGCTGAGTCAATGATTTAGTAAATGGGTCCACCACATTATCTTCCATGGAAATACTGCACACAGCAAATTCACCTCTCTGAGAAAAATCCCACAAGATATGATACTTTTGAAGTATGTGCATTGTCCGTTGATGTGACCTTGGATCTTTTGTGAGAGCCACTACTACAGTATTATCACAATACAGTGTGATGGGATCCTTACTGTTAGGTATCACATCCAGCTCTTGGATGAAGCTTCACATCCAAACTGATTCTTTAGCTTCCTCAAAAGCTAATATATACTCAGACTCTACTTTAGAATCTATGATCACACTCTACATTGAGATCTTCTAGATCCCTGCACCTCCATTCAGAGTGAAGATGTATCCCATTTGCAACTTCATGCCACCTTGATCAGTATGGAAACTAGAATCTGTATATCTTCTGATAAATGGTTTTTCATCGCCTCTATAATCCAGGAACATATCTTTATTATGCCTTAGAAACATTAGGATAGTCTTGACTTCTATCTAATGGAGGTCCCCTAGGTCAGATTGATATCTTTCTACCCCACTTAATGCAAAGGTAACATCCAACCTAGTACATAGTGTGGAATACATTACTAAACCAATCACTGATGCATATGGAGTCCTTTCTATATCATTTGTTCCTCATGTGTCTGAGGAAACTTTTTTTTGGAAAGATGAATGCCATGTGACGCTGGTAACAATCCCCTCTTAGATTGTTCCATACTTAATATCTTTAATATCTTTTCAATGTATGTACCTTTACTTAGGCACAACAATCTCTTAGATCTATCACGATGAATATTAATCCCAATAATATATGTCCCCTCGCCCAAGTCCTTCATAGAGAATCATTGATTCAACCATGCCTTAATAGAATATAATACTGGAATCTTGTTTCTAATAAGTAATATGTCATCAATATATGCTATTTGAAAGACGAATTCACTCCCATTAAACTTTTCGTAGACACAGGTCATGCATTAATTCTTGATAAAACCAAATTCTCTTATGGCTTCATCAAAACTAATGTTCCATGACCTGGATTCTTACTTTAATCCATAAATGGATTTCTGTAACTTTCATATCTTATTGGAATCCTTTTGAGTCACAAACCCTTCACATTGTTCCATGTATAAATCTTCCTGATGGTTCTTGTAAAGGATGTGTATTTTTGACATCCATTTTCAAAATCTCATTGTCATGGTAAGCTGTAATGTCTAGTAGAATTCTGATGGATGTTAACATTTCCACTGGTGAAAAGGTTTCATCGTAGTCAATTCCTTGATGTTGTTTAAACCCGTTTGCAAATAGTTGTGCTTTATAGGTACTTAATTATCCTTCCATGTTAAATTTATTCTTGAATACCCATTTGGAAACAACATGATTTACATGAATTGGAGGATCTACCAAAATAAAGACTTGGTTTTGATACATGGAATCCATTTCATAATTCTTATCTTCTTTCCACTTGGCAATGTTTGTTCCACTTACGGATTTATTGTAGGTTAGATGATCATTATTATCAACTAATAATGAGTCTCAATCCTTGGTAAATAGAAATCTGTACCGTTTCAATTCTCTAACCTCTCCTATAATCTTGTTCTTTACTCATGTCTTTGGAATAGATTCTTCTTCCACAGGGCTTTGTGGAATCTGTTCCTGTACCAACTCTTGTATACCATGAGCCTCGACTTCATGAATTTCTTTATATCTCCTATTATCTCTTTTGCAGATGTGCTCCCTCTCAAATAATATGGAATGTATTTCCACTATAACATTTTTGTCTTATGGGTTTTATAGGTAATATCCACATTTTCTCCCTAGAGTATCCTATAAAGGTACACTTTGTGCCTCTAGATGTTAGTTTGTTACCGGAATAGGCCTTAACAAGTTCTTCGCTACCCCAGACATGTAAATTAGATTACATGGATTTTCATCCAATTTAGAACTCGTATGGAATACCATCTATCAATTTAGTGGGTACTTGATTTAGTATGTATGCCGCTGTTTGCAACGCATATCCCCAAAAGGATAACAGAAGACTCCCATGACCCATCCTTGATCTCACCATGTCTAACAGGGTTTGGTTTCTCCTTTTACTCAAACCATTCCACTAGGGCGTGTTTGAAGGAGTTAGTTGGGATAGGATACCAAACTCTCTTAAGTAATAAATGAAGTCTTGATTACGATATTCTCCACCTCAGTCTGAGCAGAGTTTTTTAATCTTCTTACCAAGTTGGTTCTAAACTTCATTCTTGTATTCTTTGAACTTATCAAAAGAATCCAACTTATACCTCGTTAAGTAAATATATCCATATCGACTAAAATCATCAGTAAAAGTTATGAAGTTTGAGTACCCTCCCTTTTCTTCAACTGGAAATTTTCCACACACATCAGTATGAACCAATTTAAGGAGTCATTTAGCTTTTTCACCTTTCCCACAAAATGGGGCTTCAGTCATTTTTCCCTGTAAACATGCATGACATACACCATGTGGTTTTAGTTTGAAAATTTTTAATTATCCATCTTGATGTAAATTTGTCAAGAATTTCTCATTTATATGACCTATTCGGTGATACAAAAGTTGGCTGTGGTATGAGTCATGTGAATTATCTTTATCATTTATAGCCATTACCTGGTTTGTGTAATCCAACATGTTAAGACAGTTGTATAAATGTTCCCTTCCAAAACAAATGATACCTTTGTAAAAGAATCAACATCCATTTCCAAACATGAAAACAAATCCATATTTATCTAATCCGGAGACATAAATAATGTTTTTAGTAATAAAAGGCACATAATTACAACCCTTTAACACCAGGATTATACCAATTGGTAATGTGATGTGGTAGTCCCTGACAGCTACAACGGAAAGTCTATTTCTGTTGGTTGCTCGTAGATCTACCTCCCCATGTTCAATCTTCTTGAATCTACTTGGTTCCTATATTTCGATACATATGTGAGCACCAAAAGTTGTATCAAATACCCAATTTTTTAAAAAAAGATAGATTTCATTCAATAAAAAATGCACCTAAAATATTTCCGTTACTTCATAGGTAGGGTTCAGTTCTTCTTCCAGTGGCCCTTCTTACCATATGCGAAACAAACAACTTCTTGTTCCTTTGCCTCCCCTTCAATATTCCTTTTCTTGGAAGGCCATGAAGAAGATTTGGGCTTAAATTTTTTCGCCTTCCCTTTCCTATTATTCACCATAAGGATTGAAGGATTTTCACTCTTCATATATTTTTCAACTAGGTGAATGAGGATAAAAAGATCAGATGGAGACTTCTCAATGGTGTTCATATTGAAATCAACAACAAATTTATAGAAGATCATACAGAGTGATGTGAGAATGGGATTGGTGCCTAGTTATTTGGGGAGTTTTAACCCTATAAATTTTAGGTGCTCAATGTCTCCAATGAGCATGACTACATGAGGCCAAGCTGGGGAACCATCTCCATGCTTACTCTAAAAGAGTGCCTTAGAGATCTCAAACATTTCCTATCTTTCTCTCTCTTAGTAAATACCACATAGGTTCTCAAGCATGATATATGCATTAATGTTTTCATTAGACTTCATGAGCTCACTAGACATTGATAATAGAATAAAAAATTGAACATCAACCACGTCATTCATATGTTTCTCATAGACCAGGAAATCTTCATCACTCACCTCTTTGGATAGTGAATCAGGTAATGTTAACTCCAACATGTAAGACTTCTGTTTGTGGCATAGGATAACCTGAAAGAAAATAAACCATTCTTGGAAGTTACTTCCAGTGAGGATGTTGTCTTTATCCAGAATTGATCATAGGGATAGTGTGGTTGAAGAGTTTTTAATTTTCATTCTATAATTAAATGAGAAAATCATTAGTACTTTCTTGATTACATTTTATGAGAAATAATAAATTTTTATTAAGTCTCTCACTATTTTTATCATGTCCCAATGGCCCTCACCATTGAACTCAGAATGTCATATTGCCATAACATTCTTGTGGAAAGGATCCATATTCCCCTTCATATAACCCCAAAATAGTTGGTCAGGCTATTAAGAAGGTATTTATGTAGGTAGGTCTTTTCCAATTGCGGTCTTTCATCTCCTTAATCTGTTGAGTGGACTCCCAAATCCTGAAATCATGACTTTTGGATTTCCTCAACTCTTGCCTCCAATATTACACCAATCCTAGAAAGGGATACTACTCTTGAATTAATATGGTTATGTTAACCTGAAACCTTTCATAAGGGATTCTTGTATAAAATTAAGTGTCCCAAAAAGGGTTGTTCAAACACATAGTTTAGTTGATTTTTGCCCTTAATCAAGTAACTGAGGCTTCATTAGACTTAATATTTTATTTGAGGGATTTTTATCTCTTATGTGTGAATTGCTTATTATCATTATAATATGCTTGTTAATATTAAGTGGAACTTAATTATGTGATTAACCATGTCTTTGTAATATTTATGCATAAGTCTAGTTTATTTTAGTTATAACTTACATTCTTGTTTAATTAATTAATTATGTGATCGTGAAACCCCATCTATAATGATAAACCATGTAACTGAAAGAAATAAAATAAAGGGAATGATCATGATATTTTATAATGATTAGTTTATCTAGTAGTTGATAAACTATCCCTGAACTAAGGGAGAAACATCTTGATCCTTTTGAGTTAGTGTTTAAAGCGTTCCACCTGTCCACCTCTGTATCTCCTAGGATTAGTTTCGCATCGACTCCGGCTTGAACCACCTCCACTAGCTTGGGAGTTCCATCCATTGCATATGCCTTTTTTTAAACTCACATGTAGGTAAGGGGTAAAAAAGTGGTTTTACATTAGAGACACCTTGGGCACGCAGGCCCTATATATTAATGATCAGAAGGCTCACAGGCCAAAAAATATACTTTAAATAAATTAATTAAAAGAATCCATCCACATACAATGGTATTCGTCTAGATCATGTTCATCCATACATGCACCAATATTTATGATTAAATAAAACTAGTTTTCAAATCTTTAATCTTTTTTGTATATGATAAGTCACACTAGAATCAATAAATTATCATCTTTAAATAATCAATCCTTTTATCTATAACCCTTTTTTGGAATTTCCTTTAAATTCACATACATCAGAATTTTAAACAAATAAATTCATTTAAAATTATCTATGTACGTAAATTGTACCTTGGAGGCAACCCAGTGAATTCCCACTCATAACTACCCAATGAGTAGAAATGAACATTATGCAAATGTTAAATTAAACACACATATATAAAACACCTATCATGTGTTGTGCCTCAATTTTACGCCCGCACTATGGTACACGTCTCAAGAGTTTGTATAATATAATAATAAATTTTAATAAATCTGCATAATTTGGATGATTACATAGCATGTAGTTCTAATTACACGACGTGTACTATCGTTCACCGTCCATCTGAAGTACACGCCCGGGGACATGGCGTGTATATGTACTTTAGAAATCTTTGTAGTACACAGCGTGTTTAGTGGTCCACACATAGTGTAGTATCTGTGTTACACGATTTCAAGCCAAGAAAGTCATGTATGGGGTACATGGTCCAACCTTAACCCAAAGGGACTACACACCATGTCTAGTGGACTACACGACATGGAATCTAGAAACCACGTACCACCTATTCCTTGTCAACACATGGAGTCATTTAAAACATTGAAAGACTCTAACACACATCATGGTTTTGTGAAAAAGTCTAATGCATTGAATCTTGACTACACGATGTGTACTACAGAATACACACCGTTTGTTCGGGTGTTGTATGGCCAGGAAGTTTTGGAACCTCCGAATGAGATGTTATATTTTATTTTAATAAAAATTAAAAGAAAATATATTTTTTTAAGGATAATGAGAAAAGAAATAAGAGGAATAGATCTTGAGATTCATATTTTCACAATGATTAACTTGAATTGAAACAACTAAATTATTAAATGCATAAATAATCAATGAAATATTTAAATAATTATAAGCTATGAGGTAATCGTTATGGTACCACTTGTAGGTTCTGGGTGCAGTGTAAGCACGGTTGTGACGAAACCCAACATTAATTTTTACCATGATCAATGATTATTCTAGGATTAATACGATGATAAATGATAGTCTCCGCAGAATAGAGTCAATTATTTAGATAAAGAAGGAAGTGGCCCGACACCTTTAGAGATGATCTTACGCATCATGTTTATAATTAATTTAATTATCTTCCTAAATAAAAGTATAACTGGATCTTGGGTATTTTCTTCATTGATGATATTGATTATTCGGAATGACCCTTACGGATTATCTCGGTGTGCTTGAGAAAATCCAAACTAAAATCCATCTAGTGGTGATCCGCATGTGCTGTCATGGCCTCTGATCAATACCACTCTTTCTTCGGGTGCTAGCGCGAAGAATCAGGTGTCATGTGCCATTCGTTCTTGATCAGTTGTTCTTCATCCTTGTAGAATGTCTCTCATTCTTGAGAGGGGTGGGAAAAGGATTTGAGTGAAAAATTGTTTGGCAAAACAAATATCAATTCACCAAGCATGTGGTGTGTTCCCTATGGCACAATAGAAGTACTTATCTATTTATATGGACGGAAATTATGCTAAAATAATTAATTTCATAACAGTAATAAAATAAATTCATGAACATAGAGAAAACCCATTCTCATAATAATAATGCTGCTTCATTATTTATGGTGCACCAACTTGCTCAAAACAGAATTATGAATAAAATTTTGTGTCACAAAATAATAGCAACGTCATTATTATTTAACTTGTGCCAAATAATAATTATTTACCATCTTGAAAATAATTATTTTACTACCAAACCATCCTTTGTCTGCTTGAACTCCACTTCCATTTATTGAACACCTGAATAAATAAATAAATAAATAAATCTATTAAATAAATATTTTATATAAAAACTAGTAAATAAATAATTATTAATTGTTCAATATAATAAATTAATTAATTTAATTTAATTTATATGATCATCTTTACATGAATAAAATTATTCACGAACATGAGAATAATTTTTATTTCATTAATTAAATTCAAATAGAATTTACCCAAAACCACCAAAAACACTTAGTGTGTGACCCTCTAGGATACTTTCTCATTATCATTAGGTGAGCTTCCCTAAATTCTAAGAGTATTTTATAAAAATGGGTCAAGGAACCCAAGAGAAAGAATGTAAAGTCACAACAACAATATCCACATACAAATGATCATTATGTTATATAATCCATTTGTCTCAATATCTCATCAAGAAGGTTTCATGATAGTGTCATAAACCATTATACTTGATACGTGGTTCTTTGATTACATGAAATAAACTCTTTATTACACCATGTCCATGAAATTTAATGTGACAGTTCTATTTCAATCAAAGGGTTGAGATATCAACTTCCATAAATGGAAGGGATAAATGCTTCCTTGAATTTTCCATTAATATCATGTCACTTGTGATGCACCCAATGTACTACACTTCCCGCCAACTATCTGTGTGATGGTTTTCGTCAGTAAATCAAAGTGTGTGAGTCATGACATGTATTAATGATAATCTTAAATTCTATGGATCGTTACACATGCTCATAGATAGAAATATCTGATGACACCCAAACATTCATAAATCCTACGGGAAGGTCTGTTCTCATAATCTCTTATTTTGAAGATTACCAAGTGAAAACTTCATGAGAGGAAGTCACATCTTCTTATGAGTACTCACACCTGGTGGTCTGCATGCTATGTTCCCCTTCATAGTATGTCATCCAACTATAGAACTATATTTAAGAATATTGTTATATAATTTCAAGTTTCTCATCATAGCGGGGAACAACCATGACCTTATCAATGAAACAAATACTCTAGGACATTATTACATCATAGTCATGCAGAATAATGAATAAAATTTAATAAGATGTTTAATATTTAAATACATTAAATAGGAATGTAATCAAAGTACAACCAGTTGGTTATAGGATACCAACTCTTACATTTCCTTTGATAGTGCATCCCTTTTGATTAAATGTCACTATCAGTCTCGAGTCATAGAGTCGACTCAGACTCAAGATATTGTGATTCAATCTTTCCACATATATAACATCAGTTTTCCTAAGGTCATCATTTTCTGGTTCTATACTTCCACTTCCTTTGATATTTAAAGCACCATCATTGTTGAACCTCTCTATTTCATCAACATTTTTTTAATAGTCTTCAATAAAACTTCAGTTCTCTCTATATGGGATTATCATCTGATGTCAAGAATCTAGGTACTGTTATTCTTTTTATCTTGGGGAGATATTTTTTCAAAGATGGATTAAACAATTTTTTTCTTTTTTTACTGTAGATAATTTATTATGTGGAGGGTAAATACAACCTTTCAAATATATTTTCTATATGCATGGGTTCATCATAATCATATTTTTATTCTATAGTAGAATACATATTTGTGAGGAAACTCCACCTTTTTGGTGGGTATTTGATTTTCTATGAGTTATGTGGATAATTTTTACACCCCTCCTCTACCTACACTGAATAGCTTTATGGCCACAGTTATAATAGTGAAAACAATATCCTTGTCAAATATTTATTCTATATGATGAAATATATGGTCTCATTTTTATTTTTTAAATTCCAAGTACTTCCCCATTTAGGTAACTCCTTTCCTCTTCATAGTATGACTTGGTAAGGCCCAAAAATACATATAATTGACATTTCATAAGATTAAATTTCTTCCCACTTATATTCTTCTTCATTTACCCTTATTTGGTAAAATTATTTTACTAGAGATCATATCTACATACTTGGGGATAATTTTAGACTACTTATTCTATATGATTTGAATATTTTTTTATGATATCAGGTTCCTTTATGATGGGTCCAAAATTCTTCTTCCCATTATTTTGAATAATATTTTTTCTAGATTTTTGTGTTTTAATATAACAGCCAATTCCAATTTTACCGTAAATGTAGATTTCTGATCATTCAAAGCCTTCTCTACTCCTTCATAACCATGTTTAGATATTTCTAACAAATTATTCATCTGAGAATCTTCCAAATTATAGTATTTATAATTTTCGATTGAATTTGATTCAGTTTTTAGTTTACTCCTTATAGTATCAATTTCTACTTCATGTCCCTCAACAGTCTTGGTCTTATCCTCCAATATGGATGTAAAGTTCATTGATGACTTTTTCCATCTCTTCAATCCAGAGCATAAATTCTACAAATTATTTTGATATTTCATGAATGGTTAACTATTCTTATGCCCCAACATCTAATCGGTGTTTTTTTACTTCAATCACATCAACTTACTATAATTAATCTTCCAGAATGTATCTCAACTTTATACTTATTTTTTATGTTATCTTCAATAATATAAAGAAAACCCTCAAGTTCTACATTGAGATAAAAACACCAATCAAATAATTATATTTATATTTTGATGGCTTTGAATTTTCAACTATAGATATCATGGATTCTTGGGTTTCATATTTAAACTCTGGTCCTTCACCTTGAAAAAATCATTACCATATTTATCGTCTTTATAAAATAAAATCATTCTCTGTATTTTATTTCCTGATTTGAAGTCTCCCTTTTGGGGAAAACTTTTCTGAGGATTCTGCATACTTCCAACATCACTTTATTCATTATTGAACTTCCTTGAGCATCGAGATGAAATGTTCCCTTCTCTACCACACTGGAAATAGGATATAGTAATATATCCTTCAAATATACCTTTTCATCTCTTAAATTTCTTGTATAAAAGAGAAAGAAAATAATCTTCCTCATTATATTCATTAACACTGTCTTTGAGAACCTCATGTTTTTCATGTATTTTAATGTCATTTCATTGTTTACTTGGGTTGTTTCATCCTCTCGTTTGACTCCAATTTGATAAGCCACTAGAATCCTCATGGGATCATTAAGAGAAAGTATAGACAGCTCCCTTTCCTCGAGGGCTAAAACTTTTTTATTGTATAATGGTGGAAACCTTATCAATATTTTCTTCACAATTTAAACATATTTTATTTCTTCACTATGTCCTCGAATTTATATAAAAACATCAGTAATTTGATTAAAAAAATTATCCTCATTTTCATCTGGATGCATTTTCATATCAAAAAAACTATTGTGAAAACTAAGAGTTTCACCTAATTCACATTGTTATTGCATTCATTTATATTTCCCTGTTTTTTTCATATGGACTTGCATGAAGTGAAACTCCTCACCTTTAGATAGGTTTTATCATATATAGTTGCTATAACGGAATTATGTTCTTTAGAATCTGTATCAATAATTTTCTTATCAGTTTCAATCTTAGGCAGTCATATTGAACTAGTGACCTGAATTACCTATGTAGTGAAAAAAATAACTTCCCTTAAACAGGGTCTTAGATAATATCTTATCATTTTATTCAAAATTTGGAGGTTTCTTTCATAAAAAGGGGGAATCCCCTAACATTTACCAAATTATCCATGATAAAAATAGAGGATGGATTTAACTCTAACAACCTATACACTCTGAAACAATTTGTTGGACCCTATAACACAATGAGAGGGGAGAGATGAATCAAGGTGTCAACTTTTTCTTTTAATGAAATTAATCTTTTTAAAACATTGGTTGGAAAATTTTAATCATATTTTATGGAATCATGATGAAATCAAATATTCATATACAGAGTAATAGTACAACAATTTTACTTGGTTCACCGCTAAGGTATAGTCCTTGGAACATACACCATAGTGTGTTGGTCGTACCTAAATCCACTAATATTCACTAGTTATAGTATATAGAAGTTCATACACAAGAAATTAGTACCAGGAACACTTCCTTTATATAATTTTAGGGATAGAACACTGCCTATCTTGGATCACTATTGTCGACTCCCCTAGATCACTACTTTGGGTGAAGTGTCACTAAGTTTTATGATGTGAAGGTCATTTTAGTAGATTTAAATTTAAGTCTTTGTACCCGACTACCTTGGGACTCTTCTTCCATCGATTTCCTGAGATAACGCACTTGAAAGAACTATTCACTTAAATCTGATGTTCAAGAAATGTTGTTCAAGAAGATCCTTCATTAAACTCACAACATTCATAATGAAAACTACCTTCGTGGAATACTAAGTTGTAGTGGTATAACCAGTCATTGCAAAACTCATTTTTCTGAGATACTTAAGCATTGGTCAAAACTAATACAGTCATTTATCTACACTGGATCTCACAATAAATACTTGATTCATGAAGCTATTAAGCTTCATTAATTCAAAGAGATTCAACATTTTCTCCCACTTATTCGTGTCTAAAAAAGTTGGTCTAGACTCATATTTATAGGATCTACCTTTTGCGATGATACCATGCCTCCAGTAGATTTTTCATAAACTTATAAATTTATGTTTGCTAAGCTACTTCACTCATGAAGCTTCAGTGAAATTTAACATGCTCTCAATGCTTCTCATAGTCATGGAGATTACAGTAAACCATTTTTTTATTCATGATGCTTCACTTCTCGTAGTTGCAGATATTACTCTCACCCATCACGTCGTTCTCAATTCATGTTCACGATGCTCCAATTCTTCATAAATCTAAACTTTTGAAAAACTAACTATTTACAAAACCCATTACTATATTTATGAAGATTCAATCCCAAAAAGTTACTTTTCATGATTCTTTCCTCTTCCTCCTAATTTTGAGCCCAAATTTTTTAAAAACACTTGGAAATGATGCCACCTTCAACACTATAGTCATCTTGTACTTTAAGCACACTTTCCTTGCAAACTCCCGGATCAACCCAGTGTGGATTGAAAACAATCTCAAATTAGATTCAATTTCTAACTATTAAAATCCTCAGTTCCAATATTAGTGAAATCAATTTTAAATTGTATGTTCAAAAAGGTTAATTTCTTTTTCTAGAAAGATAAAAAATGAAAAGATGAAATTTCATTATAGAGGGTAAATTTCACAACTCATGTATTTTTAACATTATATTAGTTTTATACTTTAGGAATATTGATGAAATGACTTTATATTTATTCCTGAAATATTTAATTGAAAATGAATATACATTTTTTTCATTTCACAATAGATGATAAATGATCAATTAGATACTCATTATATATTTATAATTACTTTTTTTTACTTTAGGAAAGATATTTTTTAACTATTAAATGTATTTTCTTAAAGTGATTTCTTTTTTTATCCATTTAAAGAATTATTTAATAATTTGATATTTTATAAAAGAATATTTATGTTATTTATATTTAATTATATTTATATTCATTATTATAATAATAATATAAATTATTTTATCAATGTACAAAATAAGAATTTGGATTTTAATTTCAAAAAGAAATATGTGCGGTCTAAAAAAATATTATTTTAATTTATAATGAGTTTTTATTTGAAAATATAATCATAATAAATATATATTTACATTAATAAAACGAATAATATATTTTTAGTATTCATTAATTGGAAGGAATTTTATTAAAATAGATATAGATAATTACATAAGATATTAAATAATAAATTTGATGTATATTCATTATTTTTGATAAAAATTATTAGAAAATATTATTAATTATAATTTAATTTTAATTTATGTATTTTCAATTTTAAATGATTTATTTAGAAATTAAATATTTTAATGTTGTAACAATATAAGTTGAGTAATAAATTTGAATTCAAATTCATTTAAAAAATTTGAGTTTAAATAGAAGTCAACATCTTATTATTATATTTATACATAAATGATGTTGAAATTTATAGAAACTACTAGAACATGTATTACATGATAATATACTCAAAATGTTAAATAATTAATATCTAATTAATAATTTTTTTTATTTTATGATAAATATTAACACATTTTTTGGCACTAACATGGTGCTAACATGACATTTAAAAAGTCAAAATTAGTGTCTTGGAGATAAGATTTTAAAATAGAGAATTTTTTTATAGACTTTTAGATATTAATAATATTTTTTTCATTTATTTTGATTTACATTTAGAGATTTTAAAATTATATAAGAAGTTGATTATCCAATTTTTTACCCAATAACAATACAATGTAAGGAAAATCAAAATTATTTCTCAAAAATGTTATCATGATATAAATGAGAAAAAAATATTATAAATGTATTTTTATGATAAAAATTATGAGTAATAAATTATATTTATGCTAGTAATTTATTTTCAAAATTTAATAAAAGGATAATTGTCAAAAATTAATTTGTATTATCAACTCAACCCTTGTGAATGCAAATAAAAGTCAAACTTTTTTGTTTTAGAAGCTTTAAAGTGATAGAGTTTAGATAAATAAATCATTGGTAAATTTTAAGGGATAAATATGATGTTTATTTAAATATTTAAATATTTAAAGTTGAATTCCCTTGTTATCTAGATATTTTTCAATTAAAATTACATTATTAATCCTAAAAATGATTTTAAATGCTCTTTATTGTTAGAGAATAATTTAAAAATTATATTGATTTAATTAGTGATTAGTAATGATCTAAAATATCAACTATATCTAGTTTCTGATCTAATTTTCATATTAAAATTTCAATATTAACCATCAAATAATGAATATTTCTGAAAATGTCATTGAATCTTGTTTATAAAAGGGAACTGATTATACCTCATTTAAGAAAACATATAAAGATTAGTTTTATCAGAATAATATACCCAAATACGTCTCTAAACATCCCTTTCCACATTTATAAGTCTCTAATCTAACAAAGAGACCATCTTTTAAAGGATTTAGTCTCAATCCAATGGAGATGACTCAAAGTTCAAGGTAAGGGTTTCAAACTCAATATTTACTTTATTATTTGAAAACTTTTCCCATAAAACTATTCTAAAACATCTATTATTTTTCATCAATGACATTATCTTTATTTTATTAAATCCATTTTGATCCATTATTGTTGAGAAATCACTCATTTCTTTCTCATAAAACACTATATATAAATCATTATAATGTGGAAGTAGGGGTTTCAAATTCGAAGTTATTTATTTTATATTATATTCTTACCCTATACATAATATGGGTAAAATTTAAAAAATATAAAAAAATTTATAGTTATTATTTTTTTTAAAACATTAGTATTTATTAGTATTCTCTTATTAACACTTTTAGAAAACATCACTCACCTGTGGTGGTTTTTTGCTACAAATTTGAGAGAAAATGTTCATATATATTCTAAGAAATGGATTTCATGATTGAATATAATAAAAAACATGTTTCTATTTATGAAATGATGAAATAATCATTATAATAACAAGATTAAACAAAAATATTCAGGGTTACTTTTGAGTGTCTAAAGTAAGGTGTCCAAGGATGATTTCTAAAATTATAAATATATATTAAGGTATTATACTTGTTTTATTATAAGATGGCATAAAATTTGTACCCTAACATTTGTAGATCTTATAAAAAAATTTAAAAAGGATCCTTCATCGTGACCATTATAAAAAACCTATATTGGTATTATGGAGTAGACTACCTCAAAAATGACTGATGTAAGAAAAATTAATCCATTAAAAGAATAATAAATGATACTAAATGAATTAAAAGTATTAGAAATACTAAAATAAACCTTTAAAATATTTTTAATAGATTAATTGATATAATTATATTATTTATGAATTTGGAGTACATACAATGCAATTTAGAACTCATGGTTAGGGGATTCCCATCTCAAACTCCTATCTTTTATAAATTTTCCATACGCTTCATTTATTTTTATTTTAAATTATGTTTTTAATATCCATTTAAGGTATTTTATTATATTTTATAATCATTTCATATTAATAAAAATTACATTTTAATTCCTCTCTTTCATTGGTTTTAACTCAGATGTAACCAAGGATGTATAAATTTTTCTTTTTAGAATTTACATTAAATATTTCAATTTTTTATCTCAAATATCTCACTAATGTTTCTAAGAATTTTACTTCTCATGATATTATTCATATTTATAAATATTATATTCTTCCCATTCATTTTCTTCTCAATGGGGAATTGGTTAACACATTCTATTAAATTCATTTTTTATTAATGGAATATCTTTAATGATTATGTTTCTGTGTTGAAATGAAATATCCATTGTATTTTATTTTGGTTATGGTTCTTAGTTATTATAGAAGATAATTAGTGGACTACATATATATCCCACCAATTAATTATATATTGATTTATTCTCCATATTAATGATGTTGTAATTAATTGGTTTATGTTATACTATTACTGGTGATTAAAAGGTGTGGAGTGACTCCTTGACACATCATTGATGTTTAATAAATACTTCAACCCTTGATTTTATCCTCACATTGATTTAAATAGTTTTATATTTATTATTTTATTACATAAATATTATTTTGGGATTTTTGTTTTGAAATATTATTTTATTTCTCTCACATTCATTTTTCATGTGTTTTCAATTTTATTAGAGTTTCCAGTTTTATTAGCTCAATATATTTTGATTACCACATGATCTATACAAATTATAATTTCATATATATTGTTTTTTTTATTGATTTTAATTTATATATATTTTATTCAACTATAAATAAGGATGAATTAGTCATTTGGATGTTTGAAATTTGTTCTAAAGTCACTGTGATATTTATTTAATATTTCTGTAGTTTTCAAAAAAAACAATTTATTTTTGTGATATCTTGAGATAAAAAGTTTATTTTTAGGATATTTTTAGTGAGTTATAAATTTAGTAATCCTATCTAAAAATAATTCATCGGGTCTAAAATCGGAATATGTTTTCTATATGGTCTAAAAATGTATCAAATCATGTAATATCAATATGAAGAATAACTTCATGTTAGTGAAATTACCTAATTGTTGAACCTTGTGTTCATATACGATGAACCTTATAATGTTCAATTTTTTAGTTTTAAAAAAATATAGTTTTCACCTTATGGAGTTATTGTATCTGAGTATTTCAAAAAAATCATATTCCTTACAGTGGGAAGAGAACATTTCAAATTTACAATAATAAAACCATACAAAGCTAGATTAAGTGAACCTTATAAAGCTGGATGAATATGAACCATGAAATTTGAATCCTTAACAATTAAAAATTCAAGACTTATGAATATATATAGTAAGAAATTATAAATATAAACCTTACAAATAGAAGAAAACTTTAAAAGATAATGAACCATATAAATATGAGTAAACTTATGTAGATGGAACTTAAAAATATAAGGAACCTTACAAAAATAATGAACACTATGAAAATGTACATTATAAATATAAATCATATAAATATGTACCTTATGAATATAATAAACTTCACATATCTAAGTAACTATATCAACATAAGTAATCTTATAAATATGAACCTTAATAACGTAAAGAACCTTTCCAAGATGAAGCATATAATGATAATAAATCTTACAAAGAAAATAAACCTTATAAAATAAGGAACCTTATAAAGATTATTAACCATATAATGACGAACATTATCAAGTATTAAAATATCAACCTTATGAAATGAAACTAGATAGATACTCTACATAAAGTTTGAAAAGGACTCTTTATAATGAGATAGAACTTAAAGCATGATTTATGTGAAGATATTTTATAAAAGAAATATATCAGTAGATTGACTAATATTAACACCCAAATTTTAGTATATCTAAAGCTACACATATCTTTTTAGAAGAAAAATATTTCTAGGATATAAGGGTTTATTCATATTTTAATATTTTAATTTTAATTTGGATTTTTTTTGCATTATTTGATGTATTTTTTCAACATATTAAAATAATATTTTCATAAAGATATATTTATATATTTAAAATAATATGTGTTTATTGTATGTGCTTAATTTTTGTAGGTATTTATCAATTTTATTGACTGAATATATTTTGAATTATTTAAGATGTAAGTTAAAATGGTAAGATTTATTTTTTTGTTAAATATATACATGTTTCATTAAATAAACTAACGATTGAAAAAACACTCATTGAATAAAATATTATATGAAAGAAATAGAATAAAGTTACTGTAAAAATTATATTATTCTCAATATATAGTCTATCCTTCATTTTTATGTCTAGAATAAATAAATTTATGAAAGGGGAAAGGATATAGAATCCTATTCTACATTGAATATCTCTTACTATTATTTTTTTATATCACTAAAGATCTTTTGTAGTGAAGACTTATTCAAAACTACACATTGAAGGACTACTTAGTTTTTAGATGAATATTATCGACTTCCAGTTATGGGAGACTATGACTATCTTCCAAAGATGATTTTAACATTCCATAACTCACAAATTCTTCTATGTGGTAACTAGTTGTAATATTTTTGGGAAAGGTGTTAACAACCTATTAATATTTGATAAGGTCCCCGATAAATAGACTTGGAGGGTTAGTTGAATCCTTTTACCAAGTAACAACAACTTACATGTAGCCATTGAGATTCCTAATAAAATAATCTAAATATTATAACAAAAATCACATCATGTATTACTGTATTGGACTATGAAGTTTTCTTATAACCCGAAAACACTATTTAAACATTTCATTCCCTACTCATTATTTATTTATATTTACACTATATTATTTAATTAAAGATATAATAATATATTATTTTATTTTAATCATTATGTTTTAATGTAGAAAAAATTTGTTAATGGACTCCATTCACCCCTCCCCCTAAAGTACTTTTCTTATAATATTTTGGACAACAAGTGGTATGAGTGTCTTCTCTTCAATGTTTCATCCTTTCTTCCTTGAAAATATATAGATAAATATGAAAATAGAGACTAATTTCAATTGTTTATGATGAATAAGGTATCACAATGATAAGAGATCCTTATTTTATTGGTGATAATTATAGTTTCTGAAAAGATTATATGATTGTTAATTTAAATAATTTTGGTCAAAACATTTATCTGAAAGTTGTAAAAACATTAAAATTCCCTATTCTTGAACTTGAGACTTGGAATTATACTCAATAATTTGATTATAAATTGAATTCTAAGTCTATGAAGATTATTTTATGTGATTTTGGACTTAATGAAATTAATAGAGTTTCTTAGTGTGTTATTGGTAATGATATGTGGGAAACAATTTTATTTTCTAATAAAAAAACCTTTAATTTAAAAAAAATATGAAAAATACTACTAAACTCATGTTTAATACTTTTAGGATGTTTGATGGAGAAACTATTACTCAAATGAGTAGAATATTCATTGAAATAAAGACTGATATTGGTGATTTGGGAAGCTCTGTTCTAGAAAATGACCAAGATTTGGATGTTCTTTGAGTTTTAACAATTAAATAGAGTGAAATTTCTATTATTATTAAATATTTCACAACATATATATATATTTAAATATGGATTATTTTATTATAACCATAATGATGTGTGGAGCTAAGATGCAATCAGAAGTTAAAGATCACAAGTTTGTCAAAAATGAAAATGATACTCTTAAGGTTTTATATTATTATTTTTAAAATGAATATTATAGTACTTCAAATTTGGGTGATGAACATTCCAAAAATTTCCAGAAGATTCAGAAAACATTGTGAGAGGAGAAAATAAAAATTAGGAATTATGATGAGAAATAAGTTAGATTCTCTAAATATAATAAAAGAGTATATTTGAGATCTGATTACATTAAACATAAATATAATGGAAAATAAATAAAGAAAAACTATAATAGGAAATGAAAAAAACTATAAAAGTTACTTATATTGCATGTAATGTTTCATGTAGTGAATTAAATTCTAACTCTGAATATAAGGATTCAAATCCAATTGTAAATGTTTATCTAATGGAATAAACAGAAGAGTTTCCCTTTTTATACTCTTCTAAATGTAAATCTTAAATTATTTCTTTTGATGAGTTGAATCCACATTGTTTTAAAATTGAAAATATATTTTATGATTAAAGTAAATAGAATAAATATCTAATGAAATTTTATGATTATATTCTTTTTGAAAATGGTTATTTTTTAATCACCTTTTTGATTTAAAATCTAAATTTAAAAAATATAAAACTACTTGTGCCTTTCATGATAGTAGAATTAAATAGTTATTACCTCATGTTTATTCTTTAAATATTCCTTCTAGTGTTTTTATTAAGGCTAAATACTATTTGAATAAAAAATTAGCACTGTAAAAGTATATAAAGTTAAATTTTGTATTGAAAGTAATAGAAAAAATTCTAAACTTTATAGAAATTATTGAGTAACAAGTAAAAATAGTAAAAAACATATATAGTTGAATTTTTATTATTATAAAATATCTAGAAATAATTCCAATGACTGATATTTTATAAATCCTCAATTTTTTGGTGTTAAAAAAGTCGACTTTTAAAATATTTATTTGATTATAATTATGAAATTTTTTGCTGGAAATAAAAAATGGATACCTAAATATCTTGTTTTTAATGTAGCTGGACACAAAATCATATGGTTTCAAAAAAAATTAATTAATATCTTTCATAGAATATTTCATATGAACTACAAGATAAATCCTATGGTGGATACTCAATAAATGGGTATTTCATAAAATTTTATTTATTATCAAATTTTGTTGAAATTCATGAAAATATTATAGAAGGATTTTCTATCTTTGAATTAGTTTCGTATTTTAAAGAAATGATCATTGAAGTTAGAATAATTGAAAATTCTAGGTTGTATTTCATTCATTTATTTTTTAATTTTTTTAATTGGTTGATGTTCTATAATTTTTTATTCATGGGGAGAATACCTGGTAAATATTTTCAATGTCCCAAAGGCCTTCGTTTCTATTGATTTTTGATAATCCACCTTTTAAGGGGTGAGTTGGAACCATTACAATGCATGTAGGTGTAGGTATTACATGGCCCTATTAGCCTTAGAGGAATTCATTTCCTGTAGGATTCAAACATTACATAAAACCTAGACTAACTACTTGGAACTGCTCCTCCCAGAATCTTCATCATGAAATCATCTCTCCACCTTGGCATGGCAGTTCGGCTAGACTATCCAATGCATGTACAGGCTTATCCTAATAGCAGGTTCCATACCGTCTCATTCTTGCAATCCGTGTAGCTTCTTCTATGGTGAAAGCTCCTTTCTTATCCCTCTAGAGAGCTTTTTCCTTTTAGGTTGTCTCGTTTGCATCTACGCTAAAGGTGGCCGAAAGGCCTTAAGGTGGTCCGAAGGCCTTGCTGGCCTGATGTCTTGGGTGAACTGAAGCCCTTAAAGGACTTAGGGACCAAATCGGTGGCCTGAAGGCCCAAACAAAGGGAAAATTCCCGTCTACTACAGTGCCAAATAGTGTCTTCTATAGTTCCAGCTACAATACTGCTACAGTACCCTGGAAATTGTGCTGCCACCTGGATTTAATCCCAGGTCACCTGGATACACTTAAGAGTCCTCACCAACTGAGCTGAGGCTCATGTTCCTTTTTAAATATTTCATCTCTTATTTTTATACCTTCATTATTTTTTAGTCAATGCATATACATAACTATTTAATTCTTTAATAGATTTATTTTTTGTATTATGTAGTGAAATTTTTACTTATGGATAGCATGGAACCAGTTTATATTTTTATATAATAGTATGTAGGTATGTGCTAATTTGTAAGATTTTATTATGATAGTGAGCGAGTGTGGAATGATTTATCATTTTAGTTTATTCACGTGCATTATCATTAATTTATCATTTTCTACATTAGAATAAGGTGTTGTATAATACTTTGGTTTCATATCATGAGTTATTGTTCATTTATAATGTACATGAAATATGGGAAAATATTTTATATGATTACCTAAATATCATAAATATATTTTTATTTAGTTTAAGGTAATGTTATCTAGGATATAATTAAATATTTTATTATCATATGTTAAACTTTTTTATACTTAATTAATTAATTACTTTTAAAGTATTTTGTGACTCTTTTGAGTTAAATTTTTTATACAGGGAGAGCTAGATTTGATGAATACTCATGGACCTATATTTACAATAGATTAGGCTTCAACCTTTTTTGTATTTATATGTAGAGAATAATATTTTAAGGGGGAGAGGTTATTGTTTTATTGTTTATAGTTTCTATATCATTTTATATTCATGATCTCAGGGTGAGTTAATTTTTTAATTGTTTATATTTTAATTGAGATCACTATAGTAACTGATATTTTGAACTCTGATACTTATTTTGAAATTAATTTTCTCAGTTTTAAGAATTTGAATATATTTTTTATTGGAAGCATGAATTTTAGTATCATAAGGGAAGAATTTAATTCTGTTATAGAATAAATTTTTACTTATAGATTATTATCAAAACATATCTTTTCTTTATTATTAAATGGGTAGATTGTAACCCTATTGGTTATGTTCTAATTCATTTAGTGAGGGATAATGGGTTTTTTATTCTATTATTTAATTATATATATTGTTCATTATATTAATGTTTTTTATATCTATAAAAATGGGTGATATTTTTGATGTGATTGGGTTTTGTAATTCTCAAAAAGGTGTATATTTTCCATTCTTCTTTATTTTGATATTTACTTCAACCCTTATTTTTATCCTTAATTTTATTTACATGGTTTGAAATTTTTTATTTTATTATTGAAATATTATTTTAACAGATTGTATTTTTTAAATAATTTATAATTTCTCTCACTTTTAATTTTTAGGATTTTCTTATTTTATTATAGTTTTTATTTTTATTAGTATAATAAATTTTCTTCATAAAATGAGTTAAAGGCCGCAAAACTTCACACCTATTATATCATTAGATACATTAAAAATTATCCACAATTTCTGTAACAAAAATAAATTCATAATTTTTTGTTTCGATGTAAAAAATGTGGTTTGAACTCACTACCTTATTTCTATCATATTTCTATTATTTTTATATAAATTTTTATTCTATTTTTATAAATATCATGAGATAAAAAAGTAAAATTCAAAAGATATTTGATGATTTGGAAATATGTGGAAATAATATAAATATAATTCATTAGGAATAAAAGTTGAAAATTTTATTTAGAGGAACTAAAAATTTACCAATCTGTTGATATTGAGCTGAAAGATAATTTTAGGTTTGATGAAATTTCTAAATAGTTGAACCCTATATTGATACAGGATAAAACTTTCAAAGATAAATTTATAACATAGAATTATATGGTTTGTACATCATAAATTCAGTGTTATTAAGTTTCTCACAATATATAGAACCTAATAGTTGTAAGATACCATTGCATATATGGACAATGAGAACCTTATAAAGTTAGAAGAAGTGAAACTTATTAATTTGGATGAAATTAACCTTAAAATGTAAATCCTTAAAACTTACGAACATGCACAATGAAACCTTATGAAAATGAAACTTATCAATATATTGAACCATGTAAAGATAAGTAACCTTATGAATATTAGGAACCCTATAAAGATAAATATTGTGAAATATAAGAAACCATATGAAGATAAGTAAACTTACAAAGATAATGAACCTTTTAAAAGTTTAACCTTATAAATATGAGTCCTAAAAAGTTAAAGAACCTTACAATATTATGGAAGCTTATAAATTAGAGGAACCTTATGCAGATGAATCTAAAAAATATTAACCTTATAATAATGAACAAAAAAATATAATGAATTTTACAACAAAACATTACCAAGATAAGGAACCTTGAAAAGATGAGTAACCTTATGAAGATGAACTTTATGGAGTATGGGATGATCAACCTTACGAAATTAAACTATAGAGATACTCATCATGATGTATACAAATGAAACTACATGTAGAGATAAAACATTCAAAAAGATTGATATGAAGATATTTTATGTCACAAAAAAACACAGCACCAAATATAAATTTTTATTGAAAAAATCCATTTTGAGGAGAAGTGGGAAACATCAATCAACATAACTGTAGAACTAAGTTCTGAAATATCTCACAAATTCATTAAAAAAGATTAATATTGTTTGACTTTGAAAATTCAGATAAATCTTAATGAAGTAGACAAACCTAAATATCTAAATTGTTGTTGAGAAGCTCTTTAAAATGATTAGCCATTTTATCTATTATCTATATCAATTCCTTTGTGTTGATTTTCCCTTTATTGAATCCCTATTACATTATTTGGTCTTTCATGATTATCCATTATTCTTTCTCCTCATTGGTATGAACTCGCACCTTTCTTTCATAAATTTTTCTAACATCCTCTTTGGAGGAATTGACCCTAACAACACTTTCAAGCATCTCTTACTGAGAGTGAAAGATGATCTCAAAAGGTTCTCTTTCATCTTCTTCCACATTCCATATTTCCTTAATTTGTTCTCCACTTTTTGGCTTTCATTTGGTGGTTTCTAATTGAGTTTCTTATATTTCTTCTTGTCCTTTCTTACCTAAAGATCTGGTAATAATTATTTTGGGGATTTGTGACCTAGTCTTTGACATGGCCCGAAGGGCATTACCAATCCCCATGGGAAATAAACTAGTGTCAAGAATTAAAACATACAAGTGGGAACAATTTAATCCCAAATAAACAACCAGGATCAAAAAAATAAAAAATACAAGAAGGCATTGATAACTGATCATAAATAAATAAACATATGATCTAGATACAAAATACAACTGAAGAAGATGAAACTAAAAACAAATCTGAAAACAAAACCACACTGCCATGATCTCCATGTGACCGCATGGTCACCACTATCCTCTACTAACCTACTCCCTTAATGAGCACAAGAACCAAGGACCTGAACAAGAGGAAGAACCTATAAAATAGTTTGGGTCTACTAACACTGAATAGTACAAGTAGGTTGTGAGCTAATAACTTAGTAGGCAACCACAAAAGATTCCAAGTGTTTTCTTTCCCAAAACAAACCATTAACACTTGTTTGAATTATAATTACAAAAATAAGTTTTAACATTTTATTAAACAAACATATATTTTTAGTTTTAAAATCCAACACACACCACCTTCCATTTTCAAATCACATTAGCATTTTATAAACAAAACCCAAACTGAATGATATGAGGGTTGTGCTAAAAATAAATAAGAATAAAGATAAAAACAAGAAGACACAGAAGTGAACATGGGATTTACTAAAAAACCCGAAAATACCCTAGGACGCACTTAGTTCAAACCCATCCACTAGCATATGTTGATACCCTTAGTCTATAACCAACTATCCACCATCATCAGACCAATACAGTGGCTCAAACCCCTAACCTAACCAAAAATATAAGAGGTTACTAACCCGTCTAATCGGGTTTGTAAAGAAACATCATTAAATCCTATAAAATATTCATAAGAACCCATGGTGGTAATAATACTATATAAGTAGGATGCCAATGCACGCGTGACTCATCTTACCTGTCATCACTACACTTTCCTACACCAAACATGGACACCACAATACGATGACCCATAATAGAAAATCCATTTTATAGAGGTGAACCATGTATATATATATACCACACATCATTAAGGTTCCAACTGGGTTATCACATCACATAGATATCAAAACATTTTACAAAACACTTTGAATTTCCAATCAAGAACTCAAATTTACCAAAACACATTCCTTTCAAAAAATTAATATCGACATCAATTTTGAGTTTGAAGTTCCAAATGGGCCCTGAAGATCAACATAACTGAAGGCATTTATCAAAAACATCATCAAAATACCAATTTTATTTGTACAATTACAAATGGGCAATTAAGATCCAAACACACATACCCAAACACTTCACAACTACAAAACAGGGGGTTATCCTTTTTAAAGTCACAATGAAATACATTTCAAGGCCCAATAGTCCAAATATGAGGAACATGTTTAAAACTATGTTTTAAAAAACACTTTAAATAATACTTTACCATTTAAAAAGGAAATGATACCATTTGAAGAAAAATGGAAGGAAGAAGAAATGAGAATCCTTAATGGATAAGGATTTAGGGTGCCATATTCATTTGAATGCACATCCATGTGTGTACCTACTTCACCAATGGATGTGCCAACATCCAATGGGACACTCTAATGTATAAGATAACATGTAATCCACTTATTTTTAAAATTAAGGTTTCTTTCAAACCAATACCACAACATACATTCTTTAAAGAACACAGACAACCCCTTTAGAAACAATAAAATCAATTCCTAGACATGTCAACATAATAATCAAGATATCATATTACTGAATCAGACACACCAAACCAAATTGAAGATACAAATGAATACCATCACCAAATAGTTAATTCTAAATAATTATTAAAAACCACCAATTTCACATTATAAGAACAATGACATTTCAAAAAATACCCTAGGTGCCATAAAACATAGAATTACGTACAAATCTCTTTGAAAACATATTTATAGTAAATTATACCAACATAAAATCATCATTTAAATCTAGAAATAGTTATTATAGAGGTGATATTCACATCTTTAAGATAATTGAAAGCATACAATTGTCCATGGATTGTGTTGGAAAGGAAAAAGTCTGAAACACCTACCTTCCCAAAGTGTGAATGGAATATAAATTCAAGGGAAGTGAGAAATGAGCCCCACAGATTACATACACACCATAGACATCAATAAAATAGAACCAAACATAAAACCTATCCATTAGGGTTCATCCATGGAGCAAAACCCCAAATAAAACCAAGAAATAGAGATATGGAAGAGAGGAGAAGATGAAAGGGGATGATTTGAGGAAGAATCAATAACCTTTGGTGATAAATTGTCCAATAAGTTTCCCAAAACTATGGATAATAAAGGGGGTGTCCATCTAGTCAATAGAAAATGGATATCAAATCAAATGGGAGGTAAAATCACCCAAATTGGACTTTTAGGTTAATATTTTTTAGGCCTTTACTGGGTTGCACAGTTTTTTGTTGCATGATTTTGTAAACCGTGAGAAAATCATGCGAATGCTACTAGAAAAATCTGCAACTTTGAAGGCTTAAGTTGAACGGTTTGGGAATATTGGCCCAAAATATGTCACCCAAAAAATGGGTCAAAACCATAAAATGACACCCCAAACAATAGGGAAGACCCACCCAATGTTCCTTGAATGATTTAAAAACAATATAGGGACACCATGGGTGTCACAAACTGTCAACTATGAAGCTTTCCCTCAATACCATTCACTATAGCCATGAATATGGAAAGATGAAAACAAAAACCACTAAAAAACAATGAATTTTGTAAGACTATCAACTCAAAACTCAACAAAATGATATAACTTCATGAAATAAAATAAATGAAAATTGTTGTAAAGGTGCGGAAATTCTCCCCACAATAAACACTTTATACCCCATGAAAGTCACCAAGTCAAAAGAAATATAAAAATAGAGTTCATTCCTAATCACAACCAAAGAAAACACGAATCATGGGGTGACATTCCACTCCAAAAGTCACACTTGAATGATCAAGAAGAAACCACATCATAAGAATTGGGGGATAACACAATAGGATTATCCCCACCTCAAGACCTCAACTAGAACAGAAACATCAAAATCCAAATAACACCCTTACTACCTTCATGAACTAGGTAAATTCCAAAACGAACACATCAAACTTCCTTATCATGATAGAAAAAACACTAACACTAGATCTTGAAATTTACCCAATAGGCTGAACCCCCAACACTAATGGAAACTCGTTAAAAGAACTCAAACCAAAACTGAAAACATCACCCATTAATTCCACAGAACATAAACATATACGAATGATCACAAATAAAACCGAAACCAACCCACATAAGGGAGAAGAAGACATAAATAAAAACAAATGATTCTTGAATCCATGTTCAGATGTATAGAATTACTCAGATTATGAAAAAACTAGTACATCAAACCCTTACAATGAAATGATGAACTTACATCAATAAAAAACAATTATAGCAAGGAAACTTAAATGAATTCATCCCAACATGGGGAGCAACCTGGTACAATGTTTCACATACTCATTAAAATCTCGGACTATTCAGGAGCTTCACTCTGAGACTTATAGCTGGATCTCAAATGGATGAAGCATCTCCTACCTCATAGTCAAGTACTAGAATTCCCTGATCAAAAATCCTTCTTCAAGAAACAGTTCCTACATAACTTATCCATATGACCAAAATGATCACAATAATGGTACACCCCCATAAGAATGGAACAGGATGGATTTGAATTCCCGGACCAGGAACATTGATGGAACATAAGAGAATAGGTTGTTGAACTAGAATACATTTCCAAATAAATGAGATTCCTTAGGGATATGTACATCTGGTATGCGCTTCTCGCCAGATGGGGAACCTTTACAAACAACAAGTGGCATTGGATTTCCAATCACTGGTGCTCTAGAAACCAACTCGACTACGAATTCTTCATAAACTATCTTCTCAAAATGAGGGTCCTTAAAAGAGATGACTCTCTCCTTGATGTGGTCAACTTAGGCCATCACCATCCTCTAGCCTTGTATAATACACATGAGGTCTTTCCTTCTTTTCATATTCACCTCTTCAAGTATGAACCATCAGACAAATAGAGACTCAAAAACATCCCATGTCATCCCAACAATCATTTATGGTTGGGAAAACAACTATTGTTCATCCAAATATGGACCCTAGAACAACCGCAGAATGGTATGAACTCCAAAAACCTCAAGATTTATAAATGATCTGAAGACATGGTCTACCTCTTTAAGAAACATAACATCCTCTAACAGACCATGATCCTCAAAAAAAAGGAAATGATTGAGAATAATAAAAAAACTGGGTAGGACTCATTGAACATTTTTGGGACTGTTCTGGGTGGCACATTTTGAACAACTGAAAGGAACCCAATTCAAAACCAACATCAACCTGAAGCACAATAAAATGTAACAACTTGATCCAAAACTATTGGATCATGAACCAAACACATACAAACACAATTAAAAATCCCCATTCAAAAATTTTCATTTTTTTTTAAATTTAAAAATTTCTTTCTTCCAAGGCCACATTCCAAATAGAAAACCACACTTTTCAAAAAAAAACCCACATTAAAAAAACAAAATCCAATTTAGGAAATCATTTTCCTTCTTCGAAATCACTTAAGTAAAACAAGGCCATTCCTTTTATTTCAAACACACAACCATGGAATCCATTGAACCATCATATATGTGTCAATCCATTTCCATTCACAAGTTCCTAAATGCACTTTTAACACATATCCACACATATGTAAACTTTTATAAAAAGTACCAAGTGTCACACATTTTATCTCATCATTAAATCCAAGCATTCAGTAAATTTCAACTGAAAACATTCTATTTTAAAACACATTTTTTTAATCTGAAAACCCTTGAAAGATATGATTTTTATTATAAAAAACATTTTTTATTTTCAAAAACACACTTGCACTAACCAAACCAAGACGATAATCAACTTAAACTAACTACCGGAATGAGGAACTAGTATTCTTGGATAACCTAGAATCATGGTGGTGGGTTATTCCCTAAGAAAGCATCAAAAACAAAGAGGATCTTGAACCATATACTCAGACTCCACGTGGGTCACTACTCTATTTGGTATCATGATATAACACTAGCTCCCCTCTATTATCATCCATTAATCCAAAACAAAGAAAAAAAATAAACCCCGAAAAACCCCCTACTAAATCAAGTATTAGTAAAATAAAGGGTTCATGATGCCTTTCCCATAACTTCCTTCTCATTCCAAATGGTACTAATCTCCAATATTTCATAATCCCTAAATAATAAGGTCCTGATCTGATACCATTTTTTCGTGAACCAACCCAGGATTTCATCTGACCTGACACTAGACCTAGTCTAAGACACGACCCAAAGTATGTTCCCAATCCCCTCGGGCTATCAACCAGTGTCAGGCATCAAAAAAAACAAATTTGGAATGTTTTATGACCAAGATAAAAAACTACGATCAAAAAAATAAACTGGACAATATGATAATGAGAAATGATCATAAATAAATAAATAGGTGATCCACATACAAAATACAATTGAACAAGTGGAAACTAAAAAAAACTAAAAACAAAACCAAGATACCATGATCTCTATGTGATATCATGGTCACCACCATCCCCTATTAACATACTCCCTTAATGAGCACACAATCCAAGGACCATAAACAAGAGTAAGAACCTGAAAACAGTTTAGGTATACCAACACCAATTGGTACAAGTAGGGTGTGATCTAATAACTCAATAAAAAACCACTAAATGTTCCAAGTGTTTCCTTTATAAAACAAATAATTAAAACAAGTTTGATACATAATTAAAAATAATAATATTTTTACCTTTTATTAAACAAAACTAGATTTTCCGTTTAAAAATGCAACACACACCACCTTCTATTTTCAAATCACATTACCATTTTATAAACAATACCCATACCAAATGATATTTGGGCTATGATGAAAATAAATAAGGAAAAATATACAAAAACCCATATAGAGAAGAAACAGTGGGATTTAAAAAAAATTCCTAGAAGATTCTTGGACACACTCGATTCAGACAAACCCACCAACATATGGTGAAGAATCTAAGTCTATAACCAACTAGCCACCCTCAATTGACCAATCCAATGGAAAAGCCCCCCTGTCCAGACAAACAAATCATGGAGGGTACCAACCTGTCTAATCAGGGAAAGTAAAAAATGTCTCACAATCCACTAAAAGATTCCTAAGAACCTATAGTGGTTATAATACTTTGTAAGTAGGAGTCCAATTCCCACATGACTCATCTTACCTGTCATCACATCACCCACCTGCCCTAAACACGGACACCACTATACGATGACCCATAATGGGAAATCCCTTTTATAGATTTTCCCCATATATATATATATATATATATATCTCATGCACATCATTAAGGTTCTAACCGGGTCATCACATCACGTAGATATCAAACCATTTCACAAAACACTTTGAATCACCAATCAATTGCCCACATTTACCAAACCACATTCTTTTCCAAAAATTAACTCCAACATCAATTATATGTTTAAAGTGAAAAAAGATCCCTTATGCTCGATATAACTAAATGAATTTATCAAAAGCACTATAAAAATACCAATTTTATGATTAAAATGACAAACATGCCCTTAAGTTCAAAACACACACTCCCAAACTCATCACAACTACCGAACAGGCCTTTACCCTTCTTAAGGACACAACGAAATATGTTTTAAGGACAACTGGTCCAATCCTTGAGGAACATGTTTAAAACCATTTTTTATAAAATACCTGAAGCTTTAATTTGTGATTTGAAAGAAAATGAGATCTTTTTATGAAAAATGGAAGGAAGAAGAGATGATAAACCTTTAAGGATAACGATTCAGAGTGCTAACTTCATCTAAATGCACTTACATGGATGCACTTAGTGAACCCATTGATGTGCCAACATCCAATGGAACACTATAATTTCTAAGATAACACTTAAAACCATCATTATGAAATCACTATTTCTTTTAAACCAAGATCACAACATACATCCTTTAAAGAACACAAACAATCCCTTTAGAAACCACAAAACCCATTCTAAGACATTTTAACATAATAATAAAGCTATCATATTAAAAAATTAGACACACCAATACAAACACAAGATACAAATAAATACCATCACAACATATTTAAGGCTAAAAATTTCTTATAAACATTCAATTTCACTTTACAAGAATAAATACACTTCAATAAACACCCTATGTTCAATAAACCTAGGAATTTTACACAAATCTCTTCGAAAGCCTCTTTTTAGTAAATTCTAACAACATGAAATAACCATTTAAATCTAGAAATAGGTACTATATAGGTGAGAATTAAATTTTAAAATTAATTTAAAGCATAATATTTTCCACAGATTTTGCAGGAAATGAAAAAATTTGGACACCCCAACCTTTCCAATGTGCGAATGGAATAGAACTTCAAGGGAAGAATAACTGAGCCACACGGATGATCTAAACAAACTAGACTTCATGAAAATTGAACCAAACATAATCCCTAACCATTAGGGTGTGTCCTTGGAGATAAAACACAAATAAAACACTGAAATATGGAAGGGGATGAGAGAAGAAGGGGAAAGGAAAGGATTTTATGAAGAATCTCTAAGCATTGGTTTTAATTTAACTAAAAAGTGGCATAAAATGATAGAGAATAAAGGGGGATACATATGATCGATAAACAATGGATATGGCTTCAAATGAAAGATGGAATCATTGGAATCATAATTTTAGGTTAAAATTTATTAATCCCATTATGGGTTGCATGGTTTTCTTGTACGGTTTTGTAAACCAAGCACAAACTGTGCAAATACTACAGGAAAAATCTACAAATTTCCAGGCTTAAGTTGCACTATTTGTGAAAACCATGCTCAAGACGTGTGACCCCAAAAATTTTCCAAAACCCCTCAAATGAACACCCAAATAATAGGGAAGACCCACCCAATGATCCTTGAATGATTTAAGCATAATATAAGGATATTTTGGGTGTCACGAACTCTCTACCATGAAACTTTCTCCCAATAACACTCTATATAACCATGCATATGGCTAGAAGAAAACAAAAACCACTAAAACATAAGGACTTTCATTGGAAACTAAACTTGAACCTCAACCAAAATATCCATCATCTTGGAATAAATAAAAACAAATTAAAATTTTGTTCGGGGTGTTACATTTTATGATAGTAGTATATCATAATATTTTCTAAGATTGACAACATAATTTCAACATATCTGAACTTAAGGGTATATTTTTGTTAGATGATAATTATAGAAAATAATTATTTATTAAAATTTTTATTTTTGAACTTTTTTGGAAGATGTTGTGAGCGTTTAGGGATTGTTTTAATGGGTTTAAAGAAGGTTTAAATTAAGATTTAAATATGTTTATATATTTATATGAATGAGAGTTTAATTGATTTGACTAAATTGTGGTTAGATTCATGGATGACATTGAATGGATTTAATTTGAATTATCAATGATGAAAGTTTAAATATGATTATTTATTCTCTACCTTATATATGTGTATCTGTTTGTGTTTCTCCAGACATACCAGAGATTTACATAAACACTCACGGATGATAATATTTTAGGAATAAAAGAGAATATATTTAATTATATATTATATTTTTCTTATTCTACTATTCCTATTTTACTATTTTTATGAAAAGCTAGAAAATAAAGAAAGGAGAAAGATGAAGGGAGAGTAAAATACATTGAAGATATCTTTCTATAAATTTTGTGTTTCATTGAAGATCTTATACAACATAATATTATTTAAAACTATATAATAAAGGATTTATTTAATTTTTGTCAAAATACAATATACTTTCAATTTTTGTAGACTAAAATCATGTTCCAAATCTAATTTAAACATTCTATATCTCGTATATTACTTATATGTAACATATGATGGTACTTATCTGTGGAAAAGGTTTCAATTACCATAATTAGTAGATTTTATCCCCAGTAAAAGAACCTAGAGGCCTGGTTGAAATCCTTCTACCATGTAACAACTTCATGTACTTAGGTGTTGAAATCCCAAGTAAAATATTATGAATATAATTACCAAGTTCAAATTGAGAATTAGTGAAGTGGGTTAGGGGAGTTATTGTATAACTAAACAATTATAAAAATACAATGTGTCATGTTCTTTATTTATTTAAATTTCCACTATTTTACTCTATTAACGATAGATTGGAAAATTCACTTATTTTAAGAGGGATATTTTAAATCAAATCATATTTTTAAAGGGACTCAATTCACCCCCACTCTTGATACTTTTTATACATCTTCCATGTGATAGAATGTGGTATAATTTTCTTCTCTTAAAAGTTTCATATTTTTATCTATGGAGGACTAGAGAGAAATATCAATAGAAAAATTCATATTATAGTGTTTAATTCATGAGAAAGTATGTTAATGATTAGAGGTACTTATTTTAAGTATGATAATTATGGTTACTAGAAATCTCATATAATTATTTATTTCAAAAATATTGGTTAGAAAGTATGTTTAAAAGTGATAAAATAGTACAATGTCTGAGAAAGTAAATATTAGACATGGAATGCAACTCAATAAGATGATTATTATTTCAATTAAAATCCTATTAATCCTATTATTTATTGATTAGGACTTGATAAATTTAATATATTTTATTAGTGTGCTAACTTTTATAATATGTTTGAAAACATTGTAGTTTCCTTTGAAGGAATCAAAAATATTTAAAAAATTGAGGTATACAAGTATTAATGTCAATTTTGATACTTCTAGGATATTTTAAGGAGAAAATATTACTCAAATTAATATAAGAATCATTAAAATAGTGAATGGTTTTTCAGTATTGGGAATTTTTTAACTTATGCATAACCAACCTTTAAATATTCTTCGATTTCTATATACTAAATACAGTGTAATGTATATTTCTATTAGATAGTTCACATTAGTTAAATATTTGGAGATAAATGATTTTTTTGGAATCCCTATGATGTATAAATATTAGATACAGTTAGAGGTTGATGATCAAAATTTAGTGAAAATTAAAATTCTTCACTTAAGGTTACATATTTTTCTATAAATTTTTAAGTAAATAAAATTTGGGTGTTGTAATCATAGAAATTTCTCAAAAATTCAACAAAATATACAATAATAGAAAAAAGAAAACATCAGTAATAATGACGATAAAGAAAATAGAAGTTTTAAATATAATAAATGATGACATTTGAGACCTTAATTCCATAAAAGTAAATGTAAAATAGAGGCTAAAAATAATAAAGTGGAAGGGAAAAGAATCCATGAATGAAACATGGATTTCATCTGATGATTCATGTTATTAATAAAATTTAAACACTGAGGATGAGCATTCAAATAAAAAGGTAAATCTAATTCTTATAGCTCAAGAGGAAGATGTGTTCTCCTATTACTCTTCTAAATCAGATTTAAAAATATATATTTTTATGAGATGAATAAATATTTTCTAATAAATTACGATATATTTATCGATTTAATAATAATATATAAATTTATAAATAAATCATAGTATTATATTCTATTTGAAAATTACGATTTTTATAAATAAATTTATTATTTAAAATATAAATTTCAAAAGGATAAAAGTTTTAGTGCCTTGCTTGATAGTATAATTAAAGAATTATTAGCTGATGCTGATTATTTAAAACTAACTTCTAAACTTTTTACTAAAGGTGGATATTATTTGAATAAAATTCTACTTATTATTAATGGAAATAAAGAAAAACATGTTATTGAAAGTAATATAGAAATATATATACTTTATAGAAATGATTTTATGCATGGTAAAAATATTAAAATTACTTATATAATAAAATATTTTTATCAAATTTATGTACATTATGATAATGAATTCCATTTTAGAAATAAGTAATTATTTTTCTTATCATGTGTATATTATAAAATAATTATCTATTTATAATTCTAGAATTTATACTAGAAATAAACAGATTGTATTACTTAAATCTCTTGTAGCAAACTTAGTTAGACTAAAAACATATGGGTACAAAAATTAATTTTTATTTGATATTTTTTAGGGAATATACCATATAAACTAAAATGATATACCATATGGTTCCTACTTAATAAATAGAAACATATTAAATTTATATTTCTTATCAATTTTTAATGAAATTATTGATGATATTATAAAAGATTATAAAACTATGAAGTAGGTTGATAATTAAAAGAAAACAACATTGAAGTCAAAACACTTAAAAAAATACTTGGAGTATTTATATCATTCATATTTTAATTTGAATATTTGGTTGATGTGGATTAATTTTTTTTAATATTGGTATAAGACCTTATACATGCTTTATTTTGTATTTTTATACCTTTATTGTTATTTTTTCAATGCATGTTCTTAATTTTTTAACTATTTTAATGATTGTTTTGTTTTATTAAGTAATAAAATTTCAAATTATGTTCATCATGGAAGTATTTTATATGTTTACCTACTGGTATGTCATCATGTATTAATTTTTAAGTTGTTCTATTTTTATTAATAATATTTTTAATAATTAGTCCTTATATTTTATTCACATTTTTTAACATTGAATTGTTATTTTATATGCTAGAAAAAATACTTTGGTTAGGTATCGTGAGTTATTGTTCATTTTTTATATACATGAAATGTCCATAAATATTTTATTTAAATCCGTAAATATCTTAAATATATTAATTCTTAGATTAATTAATATTTTTCAAGTATATAATTTAATGTATGTTTATTATAAGATAAATGTTTTTTAAAAATAATTCATTAAATAATTTTAACCAGTTGCATGGTTCCCTATAATTAAAAGCTTCATACAGAGAGAGTTCACTTTGATGAATATTCACTACCAAATCTTTCCTAGAGATGAAGCTTTAACTATTTTATATATTCATGTGGAAAATCATATTTTTAGGGGTAGAGTTTATTATATTATTATTATTTTTTCTCAAAGTTGGTATATCTTTTTATATGAATGAGATTACGGGGAACTAATCCTTAGACTATTTATATTTCAATTTAGAATCTCCATTTTGTCAAATATTTCAAACTATGATATTTTTTTTAAAATTGATTTTTTCACATTTAATCATGTAAAATTAAATTTTTATTAGAATCATTTTTTAATTATCCTAAATGATGATTTTAATTTTGTAACATCATTCTTGATATACATATATTTATTATTAAAACATGAGTTTTCTTTATTAGTATATGTGAGGATTATGACCCAAACATTAATGTTATTATTATTTTAGGGTGGTTTTTTTCTTAAATTACTTAATCATATCTACGCTTCATTATCTTAACATTTTTTAACCTTACAACAAGGGGGGATTTTATTTGATATGATCAAGTTTAGTAATTATCAAAAATGGGGTGATTATTGAGTGGCTTCTTTCCACTTCATCTTTGTTTTGATAATTACATCATACAATATCTTCATCATTACTTTTATTTACATGTTTTTATATTTACTATTTTACTACTGTAATATTATTTTGATGGATTTATTAAAATATAATTTTTTTCTCACTTTTAAGTTTGAGGAGTTTTTATTTTTTTCAAAGTTTACAGTTTTATTATCTCATTGTATTTTAACTATACCATGAGATTAAAAACTATGATTTATATGAATTTTATTTAATTTGATAAATAAGAATATTATATACATTAGCTTTAACTAAAAGGAAGGTTGAATCTGGTGTTTTTATTTTTTCAATTTGGACAGAAGTCACTATAATATTTTTATCATATTTTTGTAGTTTATATATTATTTCTTCTACTATTTTTTAATGATTTCATGAGATATAGAAGTTAGATTAATTATATATTTAATTAATTGTAAATATTAAATATTATATTAATATAATTCATCTTGACCAGAATATTAATATGTGTTTTAGAGGCTCTAAAACTTTATTAAATCTACTGACATCAAACTGATACTGAATTTTAGGGTTAAAGAAATTGTCAAAATTTTGAACCCAACAATGATATTGGATGAAGAATATAAATTTAAAATAGTAACTCATGAATATATAGTTTGTACCTTATAAAGATGATATTTATGAGTTTTTTACAGAGTTTGGAACCCTGTGGTTGGTAGGCTACTCTATGAAGTAGGATGAAGAGAACATAATGGAGTAGGAAAAAGAGAACCTTTTTAAGTGAATCCTTAAACCTTATGAAGTCAAGAACCATACAATTATGTATAGTGAATCCTTTTAAAGATGAACCTTATTAATTAAAAACCTTATTAAGATAAGGAACCATAAAAATATAAGGATCCATATAAAGATGACAATTATAAAGAAAAATATCCTTATAAAGATAAGGACCCTTAGAAAGATGAGGAATTTAATGAAGATAAACCTAATGAAGATAAAGAAAATTACAAAGATAATAATAGTTACAAAGATAAGGAACCTTATGAGATGAACATTATGGAGATAAAAAACCATATGAATATGAACCTTATAATGATGAAAATTATCATGATAAAGAAATTTACAAATTTAAGCAACCTTACGAAGATGATGAACCTTATAAAGATAAATAACATCATGAAGATAAATATTATAAACTTCAGAAAGATAAAACATATGATAAGAAACTAGAGTGAGGCTTGATATGATGTATACAATGGTCAGAATATGTAGAGATATAACTTTTAGCATTCTTGACATGAATATATTTTAAGAAAATAATATATCAGAAGCTCTAATGAGATAGAAACCAAAATTTCATCATTCTAATTTAATGGGTATATTTTTGGATAATTATAATTATAGAAAATAAATTTTTATTCAAATTTGACCATGTTAATTTTTGTTTTGAATTTTTTCATGATTTAAATATTTTTTCATTAGGTTTATAGGAGGTTATATACATATTAAAATTTGTTTCTATATTCAATGAATATGTGTTCAATGGATGTTCTTAAATTATGGAAATATTTTAAGATGAGAATGAATAAATTTATTTTGAATTATCAAAGATAAAAGTTTCATTGAAATTATTTATTCTTTTTGTTATATATATATATATATCTTCCTTTATAAATATTATATATTTATATAAACATTAAATGATAAAAATATTTTATGAAAGGAAAAAATAGAGTAACTATTTAGTTTCTATTATTCTCATTACCCTACCACTGCTTCAATGTTATGATTAGAATAAATAAAGTTAATCAAGGAGAAATATTAAGGAAACATATACTTAATTAAATATATCTCAACACAATTGTTGTATTTAACTAAAGATCTTATAAAATGATTTATTAACTAGAACTAGATCTTAAAGGATTATTTAATTACTAAAGGAATACTATCTTTCAAATGTATTTTTAGATTGAAACTATTTTAAAAATCAGTTTTCAACATTATAAAACTCATTTATTTTTTTTTCTAATTGAAAACTATTCATCTTGGTTGTGGGGTGGTGTCAACTATTAGTACTTAGTTGTCGAGGACCCCAGTAAAAGGATTTCTAAGACTAGATAAAAACCATGTACCAAGTAACAACTAATTATACTAAACTATTGATAACCCTAGTAAAAGGATATAAATAAAATAGCAAAGCTCAAATCAAGAGTTGGTGTAGTAGAATAGTGGAAGTTCTTGTAGCCCAAAACCACTATAAAATTTATGTGTTTCCTACTCTTTATCTTCATCAACATTGATAAAACCTAAGGGTGATATGAATATGATGTTATAAGAAACCATCAATATTTTACTACTCCATTTATAATTACATATTTTTTAAAAAAATAGTAAAATAAATTGATTTCATGAGTTATAAGAGTATATAATCTCAGATATTATTATTTAAACGATGCACATGTTTTTTTTTGTATTTCAATGGCCAGATAGGTTATCATTATTTTTATTCCCATGACTAATCTTTATTTTCCCATTCCACATTTTGAATTATTTTTTTTGGTGTTTAAGGATGAGTAGGACTGAAATTGAAATAAAAAATCATGTTTTCATGACTAGTCTTAAATAAAGAAAGTTAGAAGAATGTGTCTTGTAAAAGTAATGAATTATTTTCTAGGGTGGGTATTAATGTATTATTATGGTTTATATGTTCTAATTCTCTAAAACAATAAACCAAATGGTCATGGGATAGTATTTGTTATAATATTTATTATGAAACATGAAACTATGGGGTTGTTATGTTCTATTTGTTTTAGTTTTGTTGTTATATAGTTAATATAAAGTGTAATTTATGGTGGTATAATTTAAAATTGATGTTAAATTACCATTTATAGGTTATATAGAGTTTAAAAATGAAAATATAAAGTTTAAGAGTGTTTTAAGGAATAGAATATTTATTTTGTTTTACTTGGAATTTTAAGTGAAATAGGGTAAGAACTCATAAAAATAGTTAGAATAAATGTTTTTTTGTATTATAGAAGGTTTTTAATATGTTATTATGAAAAATATTAATGTTAAATTAATGAAAATTATAATTCAATAAATATAAAAGGGAAAATCATGGGTAGGTGCTTTACTATTATTGATAAATAAAGAAAATGTGGAATTAAGGGTATGAAAAGGGAATTTTAAAAAGGTTTTTTATTATTGGAATTAAAATTTAATGATAACAAGTAGTGATAATTTTTTTTGTAAATACATGAGTATTTACAAATCAAATAGGATAATTATGTGGAATTAATAGGGATGATTAATGATTTGATGTGATACATTTAAAAATGTGTTTGTGATATTATAATGTAACTCATTTGTGTTAAAAAAAATTGAGTTTAGATAACTTATAGGGAACCTAGGGTTTGATTATGACTTCAGTTGATGATATATAATCCATGTTGTTGGTTATTCCTTTTTTAGGCCTGAGACAATATTATATTTCATATTTTTGGACGGGTTATACATTATTCTATGTCTTTTGAATAACTATGAACAAGTTGTGTGTTTAGAAACTATATTCTATGGTTTATGTTTGAATATTATTCTAGTATGGGACAAAGTAAGTATATAAGTTCTTAGATGACTTGGTCAGTACGTAATCCATTATTATTCATTCTATAAATTAAATTATTATTTAATTAATCATCTTTAAGACATTTTTTATGATTATATTAAACTCTAAGGGATTTTTGTTGTTGTGATGGTTCCTAATGAGATTTATTTCTCACTCTATGTATATACACACCCCATGTATGTGTGTGTTGATTATATGAATAGTGTTATAGTTAAAGTAAAATCTCCTATGTAGATAGGGGATGGTGATAGGTAACATCATAAAGATGATCTTATATGCTTATATATTCATGTGGAAGGATTTTCAAGAATTTATTTTTCTATTTATTTTAGTTGTATTGCCTTTATCATTTAGTTTGGATTTATACGTTTTACCTTTTTGGGATGCATGCATTATTTGGGCATTTATGGTATGTGGTTTTGGATTTTAGTGTGGATGTTATTATTTATTTTTTAACTTATATTTTATGATTTATTTACTCTATAGTTTTTATAAAGATAGATCATTTGATGGTAATCTACTCCCTAAAAAATGCATATACACCCTTAGAGATAGCCTCCAGTTCCTAGAAATCAGATAGAACACTTGATGTCATGTGCCATTTTTCCTAGGTGGTATAGTTGTTTTAGGGAAGGACGTTAAAACACTACATAATTAAAGATATTATATGTGTTTTGAGAGAAGTATCATATATTAATTGGAAAAATTCATATATGATTTTTGATATTGTCAATGTGGAATGAGATGAATAGTGTTTATTATTGTTGAATCAGTCATGATAAAAAATCTCGATATAATTATGGTGAAATAATTTTTATCGTGATAAAATTATGTATCCATTTATCCATAATGGATAATACCCTATTTTTATTTAAAAGAATAATATTTTTTATTCTTAATTTTTATAAAAACATTATAACTATAATTTCATGAGAGTGTATCAAGTGGCATTGTAACAAAGTCTAAGGTTATACCTATGCTCTAATTTTATTCTTATAATTATAAAAAATAAATATCGATTATTACAGGCTAAAATATACCGTACACTAAAATATCCTCTAAAATAAAATGTAAAACCATGTAAAAATATTTCTTTCATACTTTTTTAACCTTTATTTTATTTATGAGGTGTTGTAACTCATCGGTGATTAAAGTGAATCAAATCACAAAAACCAAAAAAATTAGAGAATATTTTTTCATTTTAATAAATGTTTTTAATGTAGGTTCATTGATTCATCCTCATAATAGTAGTAGAAAATTAATTTACCACAACATTCTTGTAATGTCAATTAATTAATAACAAGTATTATATAGTTAACATTGACTATTAAATAACTGATTTCAAAGGCCTAGCACGAATAGTTTGGGTGTTGGTTTTAAAAAAATGATTTTATAAACATATTTTATTAGTTTTGTTTTTAAATAAATTAACATGAAAATTGTAATTTATAGAATTATTTTTTTAAATAAACAACTTTAAAAGTCTTATGTTAAATGTTTTAAGACTTTAGTAAGTAATTTTCATTTTTTCACGTCATATGCTTGTGAATTTTGTCTCTCCACCTACAAATATATCTTGATGACATAGATAATACAACCAAGAATTATGGGGATAAGAGAAAAATCTCAAATGGATACTATGAGATAGAAATTTATAAATGATTACAGGAAAATTGAAAGGTTTGTTCAAAAATATATATATTCTAGGAGAATATAAAGTTTTTTAAAATGTATTGTCTGTCTATATTTTTGGATGAGTAAGAGAGGTTAATTTTTGAAATTAAGAATCTAAATTCATTGGTTGAAGATTATGTGGATAAAAATAAAGGCCCAGATAAAAGGTTGGAAATAAAAGTGAATTAAATCATTAAGATAAAATGTTAGTTTTAATGGAACAAGGGAAAAAGAATGTTATTTTTCACTATCATGACCTAACCCATCAGGGTCTAACCTTTGACTACCCCAATCCCACCTCCAATGGTATTTGGGCTAGTAACTAGAACCCATTAGGTATATCCCAAATATGGGAATCATTAGCCTAATGTACATGTACAGACACACAAACATATCCAAGCCCGCACAATAACGAAATGTAAAATATATGAAACAACTGGAAGCATACATCTATAATACCATAATAGAGTATGATGTTAAAGTACTGAAAGGGGTAGAGGATACAAATACAAGCCCAAAAAAATGGAAAAGAGTTCAAGCAACACCAAGGGAGAGAACTAATATAAAATTCATACTCCTAGAAAATACCTCAATATTTTAATCTTTAATAAAATCTCCACCTACTTCACATCCAACCAAGACACTATAAAATGGGTCATCATCTGCATAATAAATGACATGTGCGAATAGAGCCCATGCAGGGGTGAGTTTAACAATACCCAGAAGAAAACTCTAAAAAAAATAAGAAGAAAAAACTGTAGTAATTTCAATTCATGGATATAAAAATCAATGGATAACATGAGAAAAATCAATATATACATAGTAAGGACAATGAGCCACCTGGTTGTCACAACCAACTGCTATCCATGGGATTCTATTCAATTCAATGCTCATTCGTGTCCATCTCTCAGCATTGTTCCCTCAAATTCAGATGGAACTAAGACTGGTCCTTCCTAGGATTCTCTTCAAGCTTCGGATGATACTAGGCCTGGTCTACCCTGGAATTCCCATCAAGCTCTAGTTAACACTTTTCTAGCTCCCTCTATTCTGGAAGACCATATTTTTTCTCTCTTTCCCCTGAAATGTTTGTCTATAACTGGCAGGAGTTAGCGCATCCTGCATTGATGGCCTCATCCCTATTGGATCATTCTTTCTGAGGATATTTCTTTAACCTCATCTAGGTTAAATTGGGTGGGAGTCTTCTTTAAAGAGACTTGGGTTACATTTTTAGGCTCCCAGTGCCTCAGGAGGAGTCCCCCTGTGGACATCGGGTCTCCTAGTGCTCTTGGAAGGATGAAGAGTTCCAAGCCTATATTGTGTCTTCTTTCCTCAGATGTTATCAGAGGGCAGTATGTGTCTTGTGACTCCCAGCTAGCTGATCCAGTACCTCTAGCCCATGTGAGTCCATAACCTCATTCCAGCTCCCCCCTAGAACACTGAGTGGAAAAACCATCACAATGGATTTCACATCGGCTATGCATTCTCCTTTTCACCCTACTTCCAGTACTGGGGTTTTTACTCATTTGAAACTAAAGTAGATGATGGAGAAACTTCCAGACTAATTCAAAGAGACCAAAGGGAATGGGTCCAAAGCCAGGCCGTGTAATCTTTAAGGTTATCCTTTAATATATGTAATGCCCATGGTCTCAAATCCCAGGTGAAAACTGATTTCATTTATATGAAGATAAGTAAAAACCAAGTGGATTTTTTTACTGTTCTCGAGCCCAATTATAAGTCTTCTATGCTTCAAGAGTTTTTCTACAAGATCAAGCTACATAGTGCCACTCATTCGGATCTAGTGAATAGGCACATAAGGTTATTATGGTCAAAGGTAATTATGGTTGATCTCCTCTATTTGGGTGACTAGTTCATTATGGAGATGGTAAAAAAGGTCAGAGATAGTGTGTGGGTGTCTTTTTTGTATGGTAGCTGCGACGCCCAATGTCATGAACAGCTGCGGAAAGATCTATGTTCTTTTGACTCAAGGGATTCTCCTTGGCTTTTGGTTGAGGATTTCAACATCATTACTGATCCTAAGGAGATGAAGGGTAGATGAGATTTTCCTAGGTGGGATATCTAGGGCTTCTCTCATTTCATTGATAAGAATTGTTTGCTTGACATAGGATTCTCGAGAGACCCCTTCACGTGGTGTAATAATCAATGAGGCAGAAGGAGGTGCTAGAGCTGGATTTACCATTGCCTTGCAAACATCAATGACATCTCCAAGTTCCCCAAAACCCATATTAAGAACTTTATTTGAGGTATCTAATATCACTCTCCCCTGTTGATCTCCCTATCTCCCAGGTCGGAGACAATGGAGGGATTTAGGATCTATCACTACTGGACTCACATCCCAGAATACAAAAAAATCATTAATGATTTGTGGGGTGAGCCGACATAGGGGAACTCATGGGTTTTATTTCACACTAAACTACTGCGACTGAAGTTGGGGTTGAATTCATGGGCCAAGGACATCCCATCGCTTTATTAGAGCATGGAGGAGATGAATCAAAGAATCAAAAGTCTAGAGTCTATTTTGAAAGAGAACTAGAGTGAATCTATGTTTGAGGAGCTCTCGGACAGGAAGAACTCATGGAAGAAGATGATTCTTAAGTAGGAATGTGTGTCATGTGAAAGATCCAAGATAAAGTGGATGTAGAAGGGTGATCATAACATATCCTTCTTCCATGATTGCTTAAAGGAAAAAAAGGCTTCCCATGAAAGTGAAAATTTTTCATGATGATGGTTCATATACAGATTAAAAAGATGTGGGGGGGCATGTATAATACATTTTCAGGGAGCTCTTGGTTGACCCTAACCCAAGGATGTCCATGGGGTACCCCAGTGGTAATTCAACCTTTTGGTATGCAGTGGCCACCCATGTATCTAATAGGGAAAATGAATGTTTAGAAATGATTCTTAATGAGGTTGAAATCTACTTAGCCCTGACAAATATCAATCCAGAGAGCACCCCTATCCCTGACGGCTTCCCTGGTTCCTTTTATAGGGATTGCTTGGAGGTGGTTAAGGGTGATATCACTACTGTTTTATAGGACTTCTTTCGGGGTGGTAGACTTCTGAGGGTTTCCTGTGCTACAACCTTAGTGAGCATTCCGAAGGTTATGGACCCCTATTCTTTCTCGCACTATAGGTGGCTGAGTATGTGTAACCTCCCCTATAAGATCCTATCTAGTTTAATCAAATTGTGGATTTCCAAATTCCTTCCCCATTGGACTTCCTTTAAACAACATAGGTTTGTCAAAGGCCGATCTATCCAAGGGGATATTGGCAAGGATCAGGAGATTTTGAGAGATATTAACACAAAAACATATGGGTTTAACATGACTATCAAATTGGATATGAATAAGTCCTATTTTAGGATGTAGTGGGGATTCATTAATAGAGTGATTTCAGTGATGGAGTTATCTCATAAGGCCTTGGATCGCATCTTCATATGTTTCTGTTCATCTTGGCTGGTTGTATCCTTTATGGGAAAGACCTATGTCTTTTTCAAGGATACCAGAGGTCTTCAGTTGGGGGACCTAATCTCTCCCAGTATTTTCATTCATGCACAGGACACACTTACTCATATCATTAATAGGGGTCTATCTAATGGTGAATTACTTTCTTTTTCGCATGAAATTATCACTTCCTCCTACCTCCCATCTGATGTTTTCGGATGATACTTTGATCTTAATTAATGATTTTAAGATATCAGTTAATTCCATTAAGATAATTCTTATGGACTATTGCCTCTGGATTGGATATGTTATTAGTAATTCTAAAATAAGTCTATATATCTCTAATAATTGTCCTCCAAGAAGGGCCTATTCTATTTGGAATAGGCTTGACATGGAATGTGGGTCATTTCCCCTAGACCACCTAAGAGCTCAAATATCTTCAAGGAAGCTCAAGATCTGTGAAATCAATCACATTGTAAGAAATATCATAGGTAGGGTTCTCAACTAAAAGTACTTCTTCCTTTTTTGGGGGGAGAATTACACCGGTTAATAGTGTGTTTTCGGATATCCCCATCCATGCAATGGCATCCACTGATGTGCCTAAAGGATTCATTAGAAATGTTGATAGGATCTTGGCTTCTATTCTATGGGATTCTTTTTCTGTAGGGAAGCGTCACTGGGATGTGTGGGAAAGAATGGAAAATCCCTTACAGGAAGGGAGTGTTTATGTGAGGAGTTTAGACTCCACGCTTCATTGTTCTTACTCCAAGCTTGCATGGGAAGTGATTGAAGGGAAAACCCTTATAGGGGAAGTATTTTTCTCACAGTTGGGTGGTTCATGAAAAGAAAATTGGTGGTATTTCATCCCCTTTCTAGTCCAATATTTATCCTCTCATCAACACCCCTAAACAGAACTCACACTGAATTGTGGGGGAAGGAAACATTCTTTTATGGACAAATAATATATCTAGCTCTGTTATTGGCCTTCCAGAATGTAAATCCCCCTTGTTCTCCTTTGAGGAATCTAGTATTCACCCTTCACATATCAAGGAATTGTGGGATAAAGAAAAATAGAAGATCATTGAGTCTGATACTATTAACTCGAACTCTGACACTTGTGTCTTCATCGAGTCCTCCTTGGGGAGATTTTATACAAAGGATTATCGCAAGATCTTGGTTTCTTTAGGCCATCATGACTTCTAGAATACCACATTTTGGTGTAAAAAATACCATCAAAATATAATTTTCTAACATGGAGGATTATGAATAATGTTGTGGCCATTGATGAGTAGGTGAAGAAGGTGGATATCAATTTGGTCTCCTAATTCCACTGCTATTATAGTCCGAGGGATGAGAGCACAGTCCATATATTTTTTAAAAGAGAATGGGCCCAAGTTGTTTGGTCTTTCTTTGGAAACCCCGCACCATTATCCTCCAGTTTTTATGTGGATGCTTCTTTCATGTCTCCATGGGATCATTTATTGGATCTTATAGACATGGAGAGGGTGGCGCACTCTATGATCTTCAGTGCTGGGTGCTGGTGCATTTGGTAATCTAGGAACCAGGCTCTCTTCGATGGGGATCTGTCTATATAAAGGGATATCATTGTACAGTTGAAGAATATTCTAGAAGACCTAGTTATGCTTATCCCCATATAGAGGTAGGATCCTTCATTGAATATTCTATGTGTGAGTTCACTTCTAGTAAACACATCACGTAATAGGTCACATGGACAATGGATACGCTGGCAGCCTCCGTTCTCGGGTTTCAAGATCAACTCAGATGGTTCATATATGCTGGGAGAAATGAAAGGAGAGGGGGAATGGTTTGGGACATGCAGGTCAGTGTTGTGATGGATTTCACTGCATCTTATGGAAATGGTTCTTTACTCTAGGTAGAGGAAAAATCATTTCTTACGGGGCTCAACCTCTGTAAGAAGAGGAACATCACGATCACCCAAGCCGATACTGATTCTCTGATTCTTCATAACTCTTAGAATGGAAAGGGTCACATAACCTAGTAAATTTCATACACAGTTAGGAACTTCCTTTCCCTCTACTACAATATCAGTGTGACTCACACATGGCGTGAGGGGAACAATGTTGCAGATCATCTAGCATCTATTTCAAACTTGAGCCCCAACATCACTTGCCTTTCTATGATTAATCTCTTGAAACCTGAGGGAGTTAACTTAATTAGAGGAGATTAATTTGGTTTACATTACTTCTGACCCCCCCCCCCTAGACCTATGTCCCTTGTGTATGTTTCTTGTGTCTTGTTACTTGTTTTGTTTTCTCTTCTCCTTTTTTTGTACCTCTATTTTTATTCTTGAATAAAAAATTTAATGTTGGATGGATGGGTTCATGCCTAGAACTACTGGTAGACACCACAAACCCAATTTAGATCATCCTGCAATGTAGTGGATCATATAAAATTGATATTGTGAACCATGCTGATATGGGCTATTAGATAGAGGATAAGTGCAATTCTTGATGAGGTCACGCTGACTATACGAACCCCACCTAGGGTATATATATTATAGAAGATCACACTCTAGTATCATGAAGGGAACAAATAAACTCTATATAAGACTAATCCTCTAAATATTATCACAATCCATAACTAGGGAAACAATTCCACATTTTACCAATGAGGGAATGGAGCATGGTAAATACACTAAACATAGACAGGTCCATAATAAATAAATAAAGGGCTATAAACTCCATTAAAGGGGGTACCAAACATGTATTGATGGTACACAACATTTTAACCTATCCCCATGTATTCCCATGTGTCAACACCTCACACAACATGTAAAACTCAACATATAAAGTGTGTGAGTGCAACAAATGATGTGCAGAGGTTTCTCGGCACCTGCCTATGTCGTCTAGCCATGCTCGTGGATCTTCAACCATGTCTGTGTACGAGTAAATGATGGTCCAAAAACATGGCATGTCCAAAAACTTGTATTCCTATCCATGTCTTTGTTCTTATGAGGTACATGCAGAGCTTCTAGGGAATAGCCACACGGCATTTGACTGTTCACACGGTGTGTAATATTTAACTCCAGATGAAACCCTAGCACTACAACAAAGGGGTCCCACACTACATGTAATCCTGAAATACATGTCTTTTGGATAGAGATCTTCCAGATCCATTGGGATATTCCTCTTTGTCATCCTATGCATTGATGGAGGTTCCCATATCCCCATATAATCATAGATCAAGGTTCATCCTGCCCTTTCCATCATGGATTGTCAGGATCTAGGTTTGTATATTCTCGAAAAACATCACCATCCATCAATTAATTAGTGCCGCATGTCAAAACCAAGAATAGGAATTAAAAATCCATCTGATATACATCTGATCATCCACTAAAATCATCGCACCATGATCACACCATTTACTGTGCACTGCACCTGCAATATCAATCTATTGATCCAAATAATGTTTGTGCAATAATCAAATACCGGGAAATCTTCAAACCATGAGCCCAAACTGATTCATCTGATGAATGTGAAAAGAAAGGGGGGAAACTCAAAAATCCATCAAACATGAGGAATAGACATCGACTATTGTTTTTTAGACTCAATTTTATGTCATTGAAAATAAAAATTGAAGAGGAATAAAACAGAATGGAAAATTTTAGTTCCATCAAATTAAATCTATTGATGATATGAATATCAATTATATATATAGAATTGATCCACATTCATCCAGGATTAATGAAGTGGATGGAAAATGCAAAATCAAACATCCTACATGGAGTTTGGATTGATCATTGATAAAGAATGCTTTTGTGTTGACTTTTTTATCAGATCCACAAACTTCATTGGAACAACAATCCAAGATCCTACAATGATCCATCGACGTTCACCATGAAGACTCTTCACCAATGGATTCTTGGTCTCTAGGGTTTAGCATCCAACCCTGATACAAACTATATAGTTGTATATTTAAGGAGGAAACATGCCGCTTCATTGAATAAAATAAATAAAATAATATATTCATTTATTTTATTCATTTACGCTAACAATGACTTTTTTCACCAGTGTCATGAAATGATGAAAATTATGTCAATACTAGGGTAAAAAAAATTAAACTCAAAATTTACATTATATTTATCATTTAAGCCCCCATTTGGGAGTTATTACACTTTAAAAAACTATGTATGCTTGTTATTAATATTTTTAATATATTTCAAACACTTCTTCCAGGAACACTAGGCCTCAAAATCACATTTCATCTCAACACCTGGTCTCAAAAATAATCCATATAATATCCAAAAATAATAAATAAAAAATATAAGTCATTATATTATCTCCAACTTAGTAATTTTTTCCCAACAAGAGAAAAACCTACTCAAAAAGATGTTGGTACTGAGTTCATATTTGGGTCTCCATCTCCCAGATGGTCTACTGAATATTCTCATGATCCCACCAAATACGGATTAGGGGAATTGATCACCCAATAAGGATCCTCTACTTAAAATCCTTGATCTCCACTGAGTACCTAGCAAAGGTTGCTATATCATTTATTTCCATCTCACATCAGTTGATAACAGGTGATGGGTCATGTACATACCTCCTCAGCTAGAACACATGGATGACATCATATACCCAGTCCAACTATAGCAGTATTTCTAATAGGTAAGCTAACTCACTAACTCTATAATGTTTATATAATGGTCCAATGAATCTAATAGATAACTTGTCACCATGCCAAGTCACCAAAATCCACATCGAGGTGACACCCTTAGAAACACTTGGTCTCCCTCCTTAAACTCTAGAGGTATCCATATTTAGTCTGTATATGAATTATGACTTCCTTGTATAGTCCACATCCACTCCTAGAAGACCTACACTATCTCTATATTATCTCTCACCAAATCAAAGCCCATGAGTTTTAACTCGCATGGTCTAGTCTAAAAAAGTGTTGACCTACAGGTTTACTCATACAACGAATATAATGGAGCCGTACAAATAGTGGAATGATAGCCTTTGTTCTATAAAAACTACACCATTGGTAGATAATCCTCTTAACTATGGACAATGTCTAATATGAAAGCTTGTCACATGTCTTTTAAGACCCAAATTCTTTGCTCAGTTTGGCCATTATTCTAGAGGTGAAACGTGATGCTAAACTTAAACTAAGCCCCAAAGGCCTCCTTAAAACCACTCTATAATTATGAAGTGAAGCGGGTGTCATGGTATAAAACAATATTTGATATGAATCCATGTATTTGGACAATATCCTTTACATAGAGGCATCCCAATCACTCTGTGGAACTATTATCTCGAATAGCTATGAAGTGGGATGACATGGTAAGCCCATATATGATCACCTATATGGAATCATGTTCTTGTAAATATTTGGTAACCCTAACCTAAATTACATGGATATATAATTCCCCTTCCACTCTGGAACCTCAATGGGTTGAGAAAAACCCACTAGAACCTGGTGTCCATCCTTCACCTACAGAGAGGTGAGGCATCGAGAGAAAAACTTTGCAACACAACGCTTCATGTCTAGCCACCAAAAGTAATTTTGGAGGTCCTAATACATATTTTCCAGACCTAGATATAACTCTAAATTGTAAATATTAAACTCCCTCATCACATCATCCCACAACGTTAAAGGTACCTTTGTCCACCCTCAGCAAAGGATAGTGTGATCCACACCTTCATAATATCCATTAGGAGTAGTTCTAGCAGATATCTGAGTATGTAATGTCTTAAAGTTGGTATCTACATGATGAGTATCTCTGAAACAATGCAAAAGTACTATGTTAACAACCATAAAATGAAGATATGAATAATTATCCCTATCCACATAGGACAACTACAATAAGGATAATTTCTCTAACTCCTTGTCCAACAGCTGAGGACAATATCTCCTAAAGTTACCATTCCCATGAGTATAGAAAATCATAATGTCATAGTCTTAGAGGAACTCTATCCATCGCCTCTATCCCAAGTTATGATCATTATGAGAGAATATATACTTGGTACACTTATGTTCAAAGTAAATGATAAACTGCTCTACCATCAGGTATTGTCACCACATCTTCAGTTTAAAGACTATTGTTTCTAACTCAATATCATGGTTTAGGTAGTTCTACTAACATGGTTTGAACTAAATTGAACCATATGAAATCACATCCTACCTCTATATCAGAAAAAAACCAATCCCGGTCCTTGATGTATCGTAGAACACCACGTACTCAACACACGACTTCAAAAATATATAGATGGGAGTGATCATCTACCTTAGCTCCAGAAATACCAGATATAACATTTTATTCACAAAAAATATTTCCCATTATAGTTAAAAGTTATCAAGGGTACTACCACTCTATAAAAATTTGACGCAGATCAACGATAGTACCTTACTAACCCAAGGAAACTCTCTAACTCGGTAACACTCTTGGGTAGCTCCAAATAAGTCACTACCTCAACCTTTACAAGGTCTACTACTACTCCTACATCTAAGATGATGTGTCCAAGAATTTGGACCTATAGAATTCATAACTAACACTTCAATATATTACCTTATTCATGGTGATATCATATTGTATCAAGGACCATCCTCAAGTGTCTAAGGTTCTTCTCCTTAGACACCAAGAACACTAGGATATCATTGATTAAGATCACTATGAACCGGTCTAAGAAATGATAGAATATATGGTTCACGAGTCCCATTTAAACTAATGGGGTGTTTATCATGCCAAAAAACATCACCAAGTACTTATATTGACCACACTGACATTTGAGTTTCATCTTTAGTATATCCCCACCCCGTACTTGTAGTTAATGATAGCCTAGTTTGAGGTCGATATTATAGAACCATTATGCCCCTCTCAATTGATCAAATAGGTTTTTGATCCTCAATAGTGGAAACTTATTCTTCACAATCACCTAATTCCAACATTGGTAGTCCACATATTACCTCAATATCTCATTCTCATTCTTGGAGAACAATATAGATGATTCTAAGGGAGAAACACTGGGTCTCACGAATCCCATATCCTAAAAGTACTCCAACTGCACCCTTAATTCAAGAATCTCTACAGGATCCATCTGATATTATGAGGCAGATATCTAGGTTGTCCCATGATAAAAGCCAAAGCAGAAGTTGACATCTCGACAAGAATGTGATCCTAGAATGTTCTTAGGAAAGACGTCCTTATACTAAACCGTTATTGCAGGAAGCTATAAACTTGTAGAATTCACTACTCCAAGAGTCATACTAGATAACTAGTGAGTAATAAAATTCAATCTCATATTATTTAGCTCATCCTTCTCTTCCAAGTTTTCCTTTTCACCCACAATGGAAAACCTTATCCTATCACCATGAACACACCACATCCTCTATCTAAAACAGTTGATCTTGGCATGAAATGTGGATAGCCAGTCCATACATATGATTAAGTCATAATACCTCATAAATACTATAAATAGATGCCTTAAAAAACTCTCACCTTAAATCATTAGATCACACTATTGGAATAATGGTGAAATCACTGAGTCCCCACTAGTCAAATTCTCAAACCTAAAGGGTTAATCCAAATAGTCAACTGGAATCTTTTACTCTTGTACTAGAGAAGTAGAAAGGATGGAATGACTCACACCCATGTCTATCAATACTATAACTAAGGTAGAAAATACATAGATCATACCTCATATCATTCTTGGATCCTTGGGGTTTTAGGCCTCGATAGCTTGTAGATGGCCTCTTACCTATCCACCAGCTCGCTATGCCTGGCATAGACCACATGTGGGTGGTGTTGGTAACAAGTAAAACCTTCAACCACTTCCTATTTCTTTGTTGATTCCACTAACATGTTTTTATCCATATAGACCACCCTTCTCCTGCCTCTATCTCTACCTTGATGATCCCTCAACCATATCTTGATCAGTTATAGGACATGTTAGATAATCCCAAGCCATATGTCCCTAACCGTCATGTAAAAAACACTCCTCTCCTTCAAATGATTTGATCCATTTGGAGATCCCAACACAATTTATCCTTTTTCCTAGGATCGTCTCTTGAAGCATTAGTCATTCCTCAATCCCTATCACTACCATCGGCTACCTACTTCCAAGGTCTCAACTCCTAGGTTCCAACTACCATCACCCTTTATTGTAACCTTCTCTTCTAGTAAGTTCTCCACCACCAAGGCCCACTCAAGCACTCCAACATAAGTGGGAATGAAAATATATATCGCTAAAGCCCTTATATCCTAGTGAAAAACATAGTCAAAGGTATATTCTCTAAAAAAGGATCCCTCACCATATCCTACGAGTAACATGATAGATTATTAAACCTCACAAAATGTTCTACCATGGTCAAAATTCCATGGTATAGAGACAGAATTTCATATATGCACATTTATTGCAATTTTTATGGATACAACTCCTCCCTAAAGAGATTCTCAAAGTATAAATAAGGGATAGTTATCAATTTGTGTGACTGAGTCACTAAAATACACCTTCACACAGTAGATCCTAGAATAAGACTTTCTGGGAGGACCTCCATATGATCTATAGGTATCTTCAAAAGGAATAAAATGTGAGTGACAGCCTCTTATTTTTTCTCATCCACATGGGGTCAAGATATCCAGGAAAACTGGGAGGTTTCTGCCTCTGGAACTCATGTAGCACTCTCAGCATGTGTGCATCCTCTGGTGGCATTTTCGATGCTAGCTACTGATCAACTGGTGGTGGTATATATGGTAAACCACCTGGAGGCAATATCTCTGATACATGTCCATGTATGGAAGCCTTGTTACTCGTTGGATCTTCCTCATGATCACACAGTTTAATCCTTACTAAAAAATCTGCACAGAGGATTCTTAAATAAAACTAGATGCACCACGGTTATATAGTATATCTATGGAGATGACTCAAGAAGTACATGGTTAAACCCCATTAATATAAGATTCATTTACCAATTTTTTCCCTAAAACCAATTTATATATGTACCTTGTTGAAAGGAAGGTGATAAAAGTCAAGGTGTATGGATACGTCATCCTCTGTACCAACACTAGAGTCCCTGCGCTAAAATTCAAACTCAAAACACTAAACACTATTTCCCAAAACCAACCTCACCACATCTAGTCCCAAGGTAGAACTGACTATTTGGAGACCACTCTGTCATGACCTTACCTACCAGTGTTCGATTCCTGACTACCCCAAGCTCACCTCCAATAGGCTAAGGGCTAGCCACTAATTCTGAGTAGGCATATCCCACAAATGGGAGGAATTAGCCTTTTGTTCTTGTATACATGCATACATATCCAAGCTCACACAATGCTGAAATGAGAAACAATTTAAAAAAAATGCATGTATACATCTATAATACCACATTTTATTATGATAATAAATTACTAAAAGTGAAAAATGGTCTAAATACAAGCCCAACCAAAATAGTAATGAGTCCAAACTACTCTAAGGGAGAAGAATAAGATCAAATGAACAATCCCTAAAAACACCTCATTCAATAAATTTCAAGTTAAGATCCAACTACATTGTGTCCTACTAGGACACCATCAAAAGGGTTTTCATATGTATATGACATGACACATTCAGGTAGAGCCCATACAAGGGTGAGTAAAACAATACATAGTAGGACACCCCAAAAACACTAAAAATGAACCATTAAGAATAATCATATCAAAAAAATGATATAATAATAAATTCATAATAATAGAAACACCCAAATATACTCAAAATTAAAACCGCACCACCAAGAGATCATAACCAACTTCAATCCATTGGATTCTACTCAAAGAAATGCTCATTTCTAGATAATCTACTCCAAGATCCATAACATCACCAAGTATAGTCATCCAAGTGGTCAAGATCATTCATCCTAGCCCCAGAAAGCTCATTGGTCTTAGAAAACCTTGATACTCAGATAGGGGGTCATGTCCAAAACCATAAGGGGACACTACAAACCTAATTTGGATCAACCCACTTTGTAGAGGATCATATACCAATGAATCTAAGAACCCTACCAATATAGATGCTATATAGAGTATCAATTACTTACTCCGGGAGTTCACACTGATTCCAAAAATATCAACTAGGGTATATAGATGATAGAGGATCACACTCTAATCTCATAGAGGGACGCCAAAAACTCTATTTGAGACTTATGCTCCATAAGGGGTCATAATCCCTATCTAGGGATATAATTCCAAACATTAACATTGTGTAAATTGACCATGGGAAACACACTCAACTGATATTGTCCAGATTAAAGAAATGAAGGGCTACGAACAACCATGATAGGGTTACATGGAATGTACTGAGGGTTTGTGGCGTGTATAGTTATCCTATGGTCTACCCATGTGGTAACGCCTCACACGACATGTAAAAACCTATATAAACGACATGTGAATACAACACATGGAGTTTAGAGGATTCCCATCACTTGCTTGGGATATCTAGTTATTCCCATGTATCTCGGGTTGTGTCTGTGTATGAGTACACAACATCCCCAATATATGGAATTTATGAGCTCATGTACTTCTGTCCATATCTATGTACCTCAGAGGTACATGCCACACCACCAGAGAATAGTCACATAGTATGTGACCATGTCACATGATGTTTTATATTTAACTCCAACTGAAACCCTAGCACCACAGTGAGGGGGTCCCAAAAATTGTGTAATCCTGACATACAGGATGTGAATTTTATAATTTTCTAGATCCATCAAGATCATCCTCCACATCCTCATTGGTTTTATTGGATCCACCATTCTCACTAGATAATCCTTTATTAGGGGTCATCTGACCCTTTCCATTGTCGATCATCGAGCAGGTATGGATCTTCTTGGAAAATGACACTGTCAGTCTATTTTTCATTTCTTCACATCATAATTAGGAATAATGGGAACCACAAAACCATATGACTTACCTCCTATCACCTGTAGTCCTAAATACCCCTCAATCGCACCATCAATCAAGCACCAAACCCATGGTATCGATATGTTGTAACGAATAATGGTTGTTCAATGATTGAATACTAAGTATTGGTCGAACCATGGGCCAAAATAAACACGTATAATGAACATGAAAAGAATAGGGAAATAAATCCAAAAAACTAAAAAAAATTAGGAATGAGCCTTTTAATTTGTACATCGGGCCCCAAATCGTTATTGTAGTAAAAGATAATCAATGAGGAATAAAACACAGTGAACAAATGTAATTGCATAAAATTTAATTTACTAATGATGCATGTATGAATTCTATTTGTGGAATTGATACTTCTTTTTATGGGATTAAATATAGATATAGAAAACATATAATCGAACAACCTACCTTCATTTTGGATCAGTCGTTGATGGAGAATGATTTATCATTATTGTCATTGATGATATCCACAAACTCTACTAGATAAACAATCCAAGATCTTTCTCTAATCTATCATTGTTCTCCAAGAATGATATCCTCCAATGGTCTCTTGGTATCCATGGTATAGCCTCCAACCCAAAGAAAAAACTCCATAGTCATGTATTTAAAGAGGATGTAGGACACTTTGTTGAATAAAAAAACTAAAAATAATTTATTAATTTATTTTATTCATTTATGCCTGTGAATAATTTTTCACAAAAACCACATGATAAAAAGGATTATGTTTATCCTAGGGTAAAATCGAAATTTTAAACTCAATGTTACCCTTAAATTTATATTTTAGGCTCCCATTCTAGAGTTATTCCACTTTTTCATGAAAACTATGTGCGCATGTTATTAATATTTTTAACATACTTCAAACATTTATTCTTGCCACACCAGGCCTCTGAATCAAAAGCCATCTCAGTGCCTGGTCTCAATTATAATCCATATAATATCAAAAAATAATACACTACAAATATGAGCTATTACATTTAAAAAACTCAAAATCCAATGAATATGTTGTTGAGTTAAATTTATGTCCAATATAGAATTGATTTCTATAAAATTAAATTACCAAATTATTTAATCTAATTAAGATAGATCCATTAGGAATTTATAGACTTCCAAATTCATTAAATGGTAGTTATAAGCTTTGAGTTAATAGGATGAGTGGCTTAAATCTCAAAATCCTCATTCCCTGAAAAGATAAGGGTTTGACTTCATATAAGATCCTAATGTGAAGTAATGATGTCTGTTAAGTAAAATTCACTTTATAAAATGATGTGTTTTAAATATTTTTAACATCATTGGAAAAAAAATCCCAATATAGAGTGTGTTTAGAAGAATAAGAGTGGAAATAATGTAGCCTCACTAACAAAATAGGTTCACTAGTTATGGGGGATACTCATATAAGTTAGAAAAAAATTCCTAAACCATCCTCATGGATAGAAAATTAATTTTTATGATGATAATATGAAAAAAAGGTTCATCAAAGAGAAAACCCCATGAAAAATTTATTAATTTTTATTTTTTCACAGATTATATTAGTTTTTTATGAATTAATATGATCACATGAATTTATAAAATATTGTTTTATAATATTATTAATAGAAAATATATCCCATGAATTTTAACACATATATTAGAGATAACTAAATACCTTAAAATAAATAAAAATAATAACATATGTAATCTTTACAAAACATTTTTACTATGAGAAAAAAAATTTATAAGGCCATTTTTTGACGTTTTAGAACCTATGAACATACATAATATAATTTTTGGAATATATTGAACCTTAAATAAAATTTTCAAACTATTTAGTTATCCAAAGATAATGATTTTTAGTGTTGTGTTTATTAGTATTTCATGTATTACCAAAGACAATTACTATTACTGTAAACTATTTAATGTGGAAATGAATGATATTGAACATGTTTTAAAGTAATATATATATATATATATAAAGAGTTTTTAAGATATATCATGGAAGGTTCTATTTTTATGTCCATGGTTTTGTAAGATATAGAGAGAGATATTTTATTAACGAGGGATTTTATTTTTAATAATATAAAGTTAGAGATATGGAATTTAAGGAAGATAAATATGGTTTCCACAAAGGAAAATAGATTAAATGAAACACTACCTTTACTTTGATGTATACGATAAATTGAACCTTTTAGTGTGATTGTATTCAAGACAAATCATCCTATGGTCATTTTCCTCAAATTAGTGAGTAGAGAGATAACAATAGGGAGTTATCATTGGTCTTATTAGTAAACCAAACCAAAAAATTATTATCATAAATAGTGAATTAATGATTTTATGTATATCAGAACACCATCATGTGTATTCTCCTTAGATGTAACCCATTTGGTGAACCGAGTAAAATCCCAATGATTGTGGGAATTATATTTTCTTATTTGGTTATTGTGCTTATATGGTGTGCTTGATGGATTTATCATTCCTATTAACAATGGGAAAACATTAAATTGAATTATTTGGTGAAAAATAGTTTAAACCTTTTTTACTCCCCTAACATATTCATGACTTGGTCATAACAATTGTTATAAGATAAAAAATATTTATTACTTGTAAAATCATTCAATTGAAGTGACATATATCCTGAAATAGATAACATATTAAATTAAATCTAATTGTTAATATTTGATTGCATGAATTATAAAATATATATGAATGGGATGAGATTACAGTTATGTTCTCAAGACATGGATGTTCACTCTAAAATAAAATATATAATCCCAATCACTGATTCGATGGATATTTATCTAATTGAAATTAATAATAACTTTATTAATATAGATAAAACTGCTTAAACCACATTTTACAAAACTTTCTTGAATCAGATCTATAGAAATAAGATTGATGATATTGAATTCATGATGAATATATTATTAATATTTCCACCTTTATACAATGTATTGGTTTTGGGACTTTAAAAATGTAATATAAGTCACTTTTAATGACATGAAAAAAATTAGTATTTTATGATATGAGATTTAATTATAGGGGAATTCCATTTCATTCATTCAATGTTATTGTTATCAAAGAAATGAATATTTTGGAGATGAATTGGTAGAGAAAATATTTTCAATAATTTTACTTTTAATTTTAATATTTTTAATCCCACAAAAGATTTATTTTTAGGTAAATTGTCACATATTATGGTTTTATTGGTATTTTAAGATTAATTAGAAAGTGGAATATTTTGGATTTTAACTATATTAAATTATTTATGTATATCAATAGTTACATTTTATTTTCTAACCCAAATTTAAAAGTTTATCTTTTATCCATTTTTATGTTCTATGGGATTCATTTCATTATTTGTGACCCAAAGAAAAAATACACCATTTAGAAGAACAAACCCAAATCACAAGTTGTGCCTTGAAAACTATGCACAAATCTGGTGATTTTTTATGTTTGTACCATATATCATGAAAGTAAAGACAAAATAAGTTGGAATTCGGAGGGGAAATTCTAAAGATATATATAAACAAATTTCATGAAGGCGTATATGCATTAATAGGCCTTTTCGAGGTTATTAATGCATGGATTCTGGATAGGTTGAATATGAAGAGTCTACCTTGGCAGAATAAATTCTTAGAGTAAAACAAATATTACTCTCTCTACACATGGTGGATGAAGGTTAATTTGGGATGAAAATGTGTAAGTCTTTGATGAACAACTTTTATTAGGGCGTCTACATGTGAATAACCTACTTTTAAGGCCATTAATTCATGGAAAACTAGAGATGTGGAATTTGAAGAGTCTTTATAAGAAGAATAAATTCTATATGTTAAACGAAAATAACTATCTATACACATGGAGGATGAATTTCAAATTTGGAGGTGAAACTCACTGTCCATTTATAAACAAACTTTTATTAAGAAATATTTTCCCAATTTGGCCATTTAATGGGTTTACTATGCACAAAACTTCAAAAGAAAAATTATAGAACCAAAAAAAATCTACCTCACCTAGAAAAGGAGGTGAACCCCTCCTTTAAAAAGTAGATATCCAGGGTAATCACAAGAGTGAACTTGACAACTGAAGAAGATCCCACAGGAGGAGGAGGCTCTTGCACAGTTTCAATACAATTGTTTCTTTTATTTTCTTTCTTAGATTGAATTAAATTGTAATTTAAATTTTTTCTTAGTTTATTAAATAAATTTGTGCATGTTTTAATTATTTTGTTTTCCATGTTCCCCTTTATCAATTCATCTTATTTTATTTATTTATTTATTTATAATTATTATTATTATTGTTATTATTATTTTTAATTTAACATTATTCTATTTTCTTTATTTCTTTCTCTTATTTTATTTTTATTCTTTGATTTTATTCTCCCTTTCTCTCTCATCCAAAATTATATTTTTCTTTTATTATTTTTATTTTATTTCTCCCATACCCATTATTATTATTTTTATTCTTCTTAGTTATTTTATTTTATTCTCTTATTCTTCCATAAACTTCACCAAGTGATCTTTTACTCTCATAAATGAGTCGTTGTCCCTGTAGATTTTCTCGGGTGGAGGTCAAGGTTTTTTTTAATTTTCATTAAAGTTTATTTTATGTTTTTGATAGATTTGAGCATCATGAATGGTGAGACAAATATCCCTAATTCAGTGACTACCCATAAATCCCATGAAACTCAATATAATTAAATTTTTTTATTTAAATCCATTTCCCCTCCCTATAATGGTTAACTCTTCATTCAGAGGAGTTGAGATAATCAATGAATGAAATAGCATCAATAGAGAAGGGTCATGAAAAATGGGAGACCCTCGATTAATGTGTGTCATCAACCTTGATTTAGTTTTGACACACACTTATCATGGGATCTGGAAAAAGATATTAAATTCCCCTAAGGGTGTATAATGAATGGTAACCATGAATTCACCTCCAAAGATGAGTGTTTTAATCTTTTCGTTATTTGTATAGTAGTAAATAAATAAAAATAACAATATTAAAAATATTTAGAAAACAATTGAATTTGATGTTTGGTAAAATTAAAATGAGATTGGAGTTATTGAAATTAAAATGGGAGAGCAGTGTATTTAATTCAAGTTATAAAATTATTTAAACTGATAACCATTAGTTTAAAAAGAAATAATTATTTTTTATTGAATAATTTCAAAACTCAAAACATCACAAAATGGGATCCCCTATTACCTTTACCCAATAACAATGGATTCTACCCCTTCGAGCAAGAAGGGGTTCTGGAATATGAAAAATACGGAGACACTGGATAATAAAAATAAAGATAAAAAGAACAAGGAGTTAGAAGGCCTCCTATTTTTATTAGTCGGTAGTGGATTTATTCTTCACTAGATTAATCTTTGGTTCTTATTCTAGGATGATTTGGAAAGAAGGTGTTTACCTCCTTTAATAGGTGAGGGGATATTTTTTGGATTCAAAATTTCTCATCTATAATATTGTGAAAAGTATACCCATTAAATGGAAAAATTGGAAAAAAATCTGCATAAAATTTCTACATAAATGTATTGTTCGTCACTCCTAAAAATTTAATCTACATTCTTCTTGTATAGAGAGATTTATTTATATTTTAATCCAATAATTTATTCTTCCCAGGAAGACTCTTTATATTTTACATCTCTATTTCCCATGAATTAATGACCATAAAAACAATTGATTCATTTACAGAGTCCTTCAATAACATTGTTCTTAAATGTATTTCAAATATTGGACTCTAAATTTATGCTTAATAATATGTGTTTAGATATTTTTATGTTTATTTTACTATGATAAGTTATTCTACCAAGTTAGACTCTTTATATTCCACATCTCCAACTTCTCATGCATTAATGACCTTTAAAATGTTTGATTCACGCATATACACCTACTTAAAAGTTTTTTATAAATGCAATTAATGTTTTACCTCCAAATTGAAGCTTATCTGGTCATTCTATTTAGGATATATGGTATAAACATAAAAAATCTCTAGATTTGTGAACAATTTTTAAGGCCCAATTTTTGAGTGGGTTTGGGCTTTTAAAAACTAGATTTATCTTCATGTAAATATGAATAAAAGTAATAACATATAACATAAAAACTATTAAAGAATTTTTTTTCCAATTTTGATTAGTAAAGAAATTATTATTTTTGAAATAAAAAAATAAATTAAAATAGTTAAAATCTAAAATATGATATTTTCTCAATTAAATGAAAAATACTAGAAAAACAATAATATGTGACAATTTCCCTTAAAATAACATATTTTTGGGATTAAAAACATTTAAATTTAAAGTAAAATTATTTAAAAGATTTCCTCTATCAATTTCCCAACTTATAAAATATTCTTGTCCTCAAGCATAAAATCTTAACATTGATAATTAGTGGGCACCAATGTTACCAATATTAAAATTCAAAAGAAATAAAATCAAGTAATTTTCAATGTTAAACAAAATTTTAAAAAATCCGCATAAAATATCAATTTAGTTTCTAAATTTTCAATGAAACATTCAATTCAAGAAATTTAATTCTTCCCTTTGAAGAATGATGGAACTTCTCTTTATTTATTTATTTAATTTTCTCAATTCATTATTATAAAACATTCCAAATCATGATCTATCTCACAATGGGTTATTTTCTATCATCACTCATAATAAAATTCAAGTAGATTTATTCTCATATCAAGATATCATGATATTGTTTCATAGTATTGTAAAGGAACCACTTTCTCCACTTATTAAAGAAAAAAGGCACATAAAATCATGAGGACTTTCAATAAAGGTTCAAATGACTATAAGGAATAAGGTTTGTAGGATTTGATGCTTTTGAAAATTGAGTCTTAAGAAAAAGGATAATCTATTAAGTACAATGAATGATATCTAAAATTAATTTTCAATTTAATTCCCCCCTTCATAGTATCAACTCCCACTTCCCATAAACATTCAAAGAAAATTTCCTGAATAATATAAGCATAATGAATGATGTGCACCTTGTTGATTTTTACCTACTTATATATATATATATATATTCTTTTTCTAGGTTGTTTTTTTCAAAAGGTATGCTTATAATAATCCTAACATCCCCCACCTAACCAATTATAATAAACATCATCGGTCTAGTGGTGGTGATTTTTTATCCTTCTAACTCACAACCCATTCATTTTTTCAATTTTTTTTCAGAGGGAGAAAATTAAGTATATTGAATGAATCAAAAACCATTATTTATTCCCAAAATAGCCCCAGAAAATATCTTCCTTAAAACTTAAATCATCACTTCCACCATGACTCCCTTAATCCCAACACCTCAATTTTAAAATATCATTCAAATACCAATATTAGGGTAGGAATGGATAAAATTATCTTGAAACATGGATCATCCCAATAAAGGTCATATGTGGTCTCTATGGGCTAAATATGGATTGATGTAAAGGATTAATTTTAAAGATAATTGGTTTATAAAAAGATTCATCAATCATTTTAAATATTTTTTGTCACATTCATTTCTTTGACAAGTTTAAATTCATGTTTTGGTTAGTGACATGTCCCATGACCACTCATGAAATATGCACCAGAATAAATAGAAAGTACGTGGTCGAGAAATCATCTCAGTAGTGGAAAATATTATTTTATACAATCACTAAAGGCGTGATTAACAATAACAAATCAATTCACATAAACTCCAGAAATTCAAATCATGAAAAATGGTTGTGAAGTTTCACTTAAATGAATAAATAAACTCCCTTAAATCACGAGTCCTCATTTAAATATCCATTCTTCAATTTAATCATCTAATTTTCCATTTTAATAATTCAATTTCATTAAAAATGAAATCTAAAACATGATATCACATGAATCTTAATAAAATCATGTCTCCTAGACTAGTGAGGTAAACCATGAATTCAAATGTGGGAATGTAATTTTTCATTAAAATCTCAAAACATGTAGTTGGATAGAAAATGTCACAGTGTTTAAAAAAATAATTAAAAATTGAACTACCTTTCCCATGAAGCTTGGTCCTATTTATTCACTTATTGGTGCTTCCTTGTGTTTTCCTTCCATAATGGTTCTTAAAAATCCAAACAACTCATACCAGAGTAAGAACCATTCCATTAAATCCAAAATGGGTGATGTAAGGGGTAACTGGGTCTTACATCCTTATAAAATATTAAAATTTGGCTTACCTCCCATAAGATCCTTTGGTTAATGTCATTGGATAGACCTCACCTCATGAGAAGAAACCAGTAGATGGGTTGGAGGAGTTTTAAATCCTTTATCGGTTATTGAGGTAAAATTCCATGGAACTTTTTCATCCCTTTCCTATTTATATTTAATGGTTTTCCTCTTTCTTCATTATCAAAATGAATTGAACCAAAAGAATATGTATTAGTAACAAGAAAATATCTTTCCCACCTAGAACAAAGCTTACCCATAATTAACTTAATTCAAGAATTATAAAGCATAACTTGTTCTCCATATTGAAAGGTCTTTGGTTGAATAATTTTTTCATATGACACCCTGGATCTTTCTTTGTTAATTCTTGAGTTTTTAAAATATTCTGATCAGATTTATTCCAATTCCTATAATTTATTTTTTCTCTATCTTCCATCACTCTCAAAATCCTAATTATCATTTTTCAAAGAAAAGTATTCTTGGTACACTAATTCCACCAGTATATGATTACTTTTTACATAAATCAACTGATATGGACTCATACCTATAGGTGTATTGCATGATTTTTGGTATGATCATAGGGTGTCTACAGTAATTTGGATCCAATATTTTTTATTTTTCTAGACTTTTTTCTCCAAAATACTTTTAGTCATCTGATTGGACACTTTAGCTAGAATATTTTTTTAGGGATGGTAAAGTGTAAACATTTTGTGGTGAACCCTATACTTTTTCAGCATAACCTTCATTATTCTATTGAGAAAATATGTCCCTTGGTCACTGTTGATGGCTCTTGGAATTATAAACATTAAAAAAATTCCCTAAAAATCACACATAACATTGGCGTCATTGGTCTTTTGGTCCTTGGCTTCCACCCATTTAGAGGCATTATTAATAAAAAGTAAAATAGAATATTTCCTAAAAGACATGGTAAGGGTTCCATTAAATTAATGCACTAAAATTAATATATTTCAAAAAAAATTATGGGTTTTTCCTCTCTCTTGTCTCTTTGATACATTACCAAAAAATTGATACTTTTTACACTTTTTACAATATTCATGAGCATCTTTAAACAATTTTGGCCAATAGATTACAAATTTTAAATATTTTATAGCCATTATTTGAGTTCCAATGTGTCATCCACAAGTAAGTGTATGTCAAAATTGAAAAACGTAATATATTTCATTTTTTAGAGAACATGTTCTTATGACATGGTCATTGCAGATTTTCCAGACAAAGGGATCCTCCCAGATATAAAATCTAGATTCAAATTTGAGTTTATTGTTCTTATGGGAGTTAAGAGAATAAGTCAGTTGATATTTTTCTATGTAATTCACTATTTTAGTTTACCATGGTACTTCACCTTCTAGGATATATAGGTGTTCTCTAGGTATGTGATCATTTAGTGTGATCCACTCTAGAATTGTTGTTTTAACTATGTTGTGTAGCCAACCGTAGTGATATGCCACTTTGTTTTCATCTCCCTTTTTGTATTTAATATCTAGATAAAACTTCTGAAATAGTATTATCCATCTCACAAACCATGTTTTGGCATATTCCTTTTTTAATCAAGTACCTATGTGTTGCAAGATCAGAAAATACAAATACTTTAGTTACTAGTAAATATGACCTAATTTTATCTAATTCAAATAAAACATCTAGAAAAATATTTTCCATTTTTTTGAAATTCATATGAGTAGAATCTAGGTTACATAAATCATAGGTTATTTCTTGGGTATTTACTTCAATTATTTGGGAAAGAACTACTCCTACATCTTGGTTTGATGCATTACAAAGTAACTCAAATGGATGTTCCCTATTTAGGGGTTGTATTATCGATGGGGTAATCAACTTATTCTTTAGTTCATAAAATACCATCCTTTAGTTTTCATTAATAAAAATTATCCTGTTTTAAGATAAATCTATAATGTTGAAGAGATATCTTAATAAAATTCTTGATGAATCTTCTATAAATCCCCTCATGCCCTATAAATGATCTGATGTGTCTCACACAAGTGGGGTATGAAAAAGAATTAACTACTTCTATTGTTGATCTATCCACCACAATTTTATTTTTTTAAATGATATTCCCTAACACTTTTCCTTTTTTAACCATGAAGTGACACTTTTCGAAGTTTAAACCCAAATTTTTCTCTATGATTTTTTTAAAACATTCTTATAATTTCCCAAGTAATGATCAAATGAATTCCCAAAAATATTAAATTCATCAATAAATACTTCGAGGTGGTCTTCTATGTGATTATATAAAATTATTACCATATGTCACTGAAATGTATCAAGGGAATTTCACAATCTGAAAGGAATCCTCTTGTATGAAATGGTCTTGAAATGACAGGTGAAGGTTGTCTTATCTTGTTCTTATGAGAAAATTATGACCTAAAAATAACCATAAAAATAATCCAAAAAGTAGTAATGTATCCTTATTGTTAACCCATGTATCATTTGATCAATGAATCAGATCAGAAAATCATCTTTCTAGGTGACCTTTTTCATCTTTTTACAATCAATTCACACCCTCTGACTATTTTGGATTCTCATGTGTATCAATTAATTATTTTCATTTTCCACAATGGTCAAGCATTTTTTTTATTTGGAACCACATGGATGAGGATGGCCGATTGAGAGTCATAAATTGGGTAAATGATGTTCAATTCCAATAATTTTTCAATTTATTTATTTACAGCTTTCATGATGGTGGGGTTCAGTATCCTCAAGGGGTTCCTAACAAGATGAGTGTTCTCTTCTAAAAATATTTTTTGGGATCAAAACATTGTTTTTATTTTGGATGTATCACCGAGACTTCATCTTTTGGCTCAAGAATTTTTTAGAAGAAAAATTAGTGTTTCATATTGGGTCCTAGATAGATTATTGTCAATGATCACTGGCATCTTTTCACCCTCTAATAGAGACACATATTTTAAATCACATGTCAAGACTTAGGATTTGTTCTATGTGTGATAATGAATTCACATTTCCCATTTCAAAAGAATGAATTTCCTTGAAAAATAGTATCATATCGGTTTCTTCCAACAAATTATCAAAGAATTCAGAGGTGATTCTTATTAGAGGTAAAAACAGATTTTATAGATTTTTAAATTCTCTCTCCTTCCATGGTGTGATCTTATAAAGCTAATAATTCTAGAAGAAAACCTGAATCTTTTATGGAATCAATACCTTCCTCATGTAAAAGTGAAAAGATCTAATGATTGTTTGAAGGGTTTATTTTTTATTCAAGAACATTGATGTTTAACTTACTATCTCCCAGATCCATGGTCTAGGTTCCTTCATGTACTTTGATGATTTTTCGGATATTTTTAGGAATGGAATTCCAAAAAAATGGGTGAATGACTTGGTTCATTTTATTACTCCATGGTGAGTACGTAAAAGTATGTTGAAAAAATGAGTCATTCAACTCCTACTAGAATATCCTCCATAACACTGGCTGGAAAAATATTGGATCAGTTTTCTAGTCAGAAAACAACCCTTGTGGGATTTAGTTCACCTATTTTAAAAGATGAAAAGATATAGTTAGACATAACATTAATGGAATCACTAAGATCATACAAAGAATTATAAAATTTCAATGGACCCATAGTGCTGGGAACAGAAAATGTCCCTAGATCGTGACAATTTTTGGGGAAAGGTGTGGTGATCATGGTTGTGACACTCTTTATAGATATGATCCTTTCATCAAAATTACACTTCTGTCACATGGTTCATATTTCTTTGACATATTTCACATATTTTTGATGTATAAAACTACCTCTAACAAAGGAATAATGATATCAACATTCCAGAAGGTTTACTGGATTTCTCTTTGGTGTTTTTCTTATTCGACCTTTGATGATTGAGTCAATATAGAGGGTAATGGTACCTTGTTGTATTTTTTCTCCCTTTATTTTCATTAAACTTTTCTTCCTATATTAATCTTCTGGTGGATGATTTTTTTCCTTTGTTTTTTTTCTTGGAATCATCCAACATACTTGGCTTGGGTGGTAGGAGCGTCTTCCAGCTTCTGGTTGTGATTGTACTGATATTATTTTTTGTATTTAGAATTTTTTATGCAATTATTTTTCATTAATTCTTGGAGAAATCATCTATATGTCCTGAATATTGATCAATTAACTTATAAATTTAATCATAAATTCCCACAAATTGGTCCTTCATCTGTTTCTCTTCAGATTCCAGTTCACTTGTGGAAGGTTTCTCATAATTATTTCACTGGAAAGGCGGTGGTTGAAAAGCTTCTTATTGATAGAAGGACTACTTGTAAGATTGTAGGAATGGTGTTGGGATTTTATATTACCTATCAAAGGTGGTTGATTAAAAAAGGATTTCTAGTTTGTCTCTATTAACCTTTCAACACATTTTCTATTTTCCCTTCTCTCCATTGTTGATTTTGTTGTAATTATCTTTTCTGATATGTGGCATCACAACTCTCTATTCCATATATCTTATCACATTGATCAGTGTAATTTTTGGGTAAAGAACATAATCTTTATACATGATGTGGAGATGGTTTCTCACTTACTTACATTATGGCCATTTTTCATCCCAACCTCATAAATTCTTTCATTTTATTTTCAAGAAGAGGTGATGAGTCAGATGTCCTCTAGATGATTCATACAAAAGGTCCTTATAATTTTCTAGAAATACTTGGTAGATGAAGACCAAGAAGTGTTTCTCCTCTAATATTTGATGTTGGTAACTAAAACAATGTTTATTGTATCATTATAAGTACCCATAAAGAGTATCACTAGTAGATTGGATAATGGTGTAAATATCCTTCCTAATTTTTGTGATATATAAGGTTGGGAAGAACCATTGCATGAAACATTGTTGGAGATCATCCCTTTCATGGATCTCTATTTAGTTGTAAGGTATACAACCACTCCTTGGATTCCCCCTCAAGTGACTATGGGAATTATTTCTACATTACTTTCTCCTCAGCTACTCCTCTATATTTGAAACTTGAACACACATAACTGAATTTTTGGACGTTTCAACTGGGATATTCACCTACAAGGACATAAAATTTAAGTATCATAGTAATCATGTTAACAAAAAACTCAAAATAAGTTTATACGGGCTTGGTTAAATGATTTTGTTTGTTGGAAAATTGTGGGGCACAAAGGTCCCTCATGGTTTGTTGTGGAACAAGCTCCATGAAGGGTGGTTCTGTATAGACACTTGATTCGTCTAAATTAATTTATTCAAACTTGTTTTTTGGATTATGATTATTAATCTTATTAAATGAAGTTATCTCTATCTAAGGATTAAAATCAAGTAGTTCCTCATCAAAGGTCCTAGTCGTGTAAATTTAAAAGGGTTGTATTTATTATTTCTCTCCAGCAATGGCACCAATTTTGACTCACACATGTCAAGGGGTGTGAAAAAAACTCTTAAATTCACCTAAGGGTGTATTTTGAATGGTAACAAAAATAGTCGTCTCCAAAGAGTGGTATTTTAATATTTTTTTCAATTGTTTGGTAGTAATTAAATAAAAAATAAAAATAATAAAATATTTTGAAAACATAAGAATTTAAATTTTGGTAAGATTCAAATGAGAGAGGAGTAATTTGTTTTAGATTGGGGTTATCCCTTTTGTGATGTCATCATGGTTTCTGATAAAACTGAATCCTTTGATTTTAAATTAAAATGATAAAATTAATTAAGTAACAATTTTTTATTTAATTCACCTTTTATTTAATTTTTTTAATTTTTAGAAATTTCAATTGGATGACTATGAATTAGTCAGGAAATACCAAATATGGTATTCATTTTCCCAAAAATAATTAAATTAATCGATCTTAATTTCTTCATTCTTTTTAGTAATTACTAAATCACTCCCTTAAATTAATTTTTTAAAATATCAACCAGTTGGTATAATCAAAATAAATAATTCAAGTAAGAGTACAGTAAATATTTAAATCAAATCTATTTAATATGTTAAGAATAAATGAAACACAATTGTATTTAATTCAAATTCAGAAATTATTTAAATTGATAACCATTAATTTAAATAAAATATTTTTTATTGTATAATTTAAAAACTCATAATATCACATGATTGGATTTCACATTCTCTTCACCCAATCACAATGGATTCTCCCTTTTATGAAAAAAGGGGTTATGGAATATAAAAAAGAAAGAGATATGGGAGAATAAAAATAAAGATAAAGGTATCAAGGATGTAGAAGGTGACATCTTCATGGTAGAAAGAAATGGATTTATTCTTCACCAGATTGATCCTTGGTTTTTTTTTTGGGATGATTTGGAAAGGAGGGGTTCACCTCCTTTTATATTTGATGAGGGAGATATTTTGGCTTCTGAATTTTTCCTCTGTAAGTTTTCTTGTGGTATACCCATTAAATGGATTAATTACTAAAATGTTTCTTAATGAAATTTGTTGATAAATATTTTTTAGTTCCCCATAAAAGTATTAGATTAATCCTCAATATAAATAGAGATTTATTTTTATTTTACTCGGAGAAGTTATTATGCCTATGAAGACTCTTCATATTCTACATCTCTGGTTTCCCATTCCTTAATGACATTTAAAATAGCTGATCCATGCATAGAATCTTTCTTAAGGGTTTTTCAACAATGTATTTAAATTTTTCATGACATATTTCATCTTCATCTTCCAAGTGTAGAGAGATTTATGTCTGTTTTAATCGGAGAATTTATTCTTCCCAGGAAGACTCTTCATATTCCACATCTCTGGTTTCCCATGCATTACTGACCTTGAAAATGCTAGAGTAACATATAGATGCCTTCCAGAAAGTTATTCACAAACGTGTTTTGCATTTACTACTGAAATTTAAGATAATTTTATCAGTCTATTTATGAGAAATAGTTTAAATAAACAAATCTACAGATCTGTGCAATGTTTTCAAGGACCAACTTATGAGTTTGTTTTAGTCTTCTAAATGGTTGATTTATCTTTGGGTGTATAAGAATTAAATTAATCTCATAGAAAATAAAATAAATAAATGAATAATATTTCAATTTGGATCAGTAAAGAAAATTTTATTTTCAAAATAAAAAAATAATAATTTAAAATAGTGGAAATCCAAAATAGGACATTTTTTCAAATTAAGATAAAAATTCCATTAACCATAAAATGTGACAATTTCCCTTAATATAAAATTCCATAGGATTAAAAAATGAAATTAAAAGTAAAATTATTTAAAATATTTTCTTGATCATGATTCATGTAGATGATGATAAAAAAGTGGGTGTTTAATTTCAATCATTGGTTATAAGGAAACTCAAACTAAAAAAGGTATTATGTAACATAAACTACCATTAACAAGTTTTATGCATGATTTTTTTCACAGGATATAAATGTATTAAAAATAAAAAGAATACGAATAATAAGGCGGGATAATATATTCCGGAAGTTCCCCCAAAAAAGAATAATAAATATTGATTTTATAAGAAAAACATAAAAATATCAATAAAGAATATATAGGATAAGGTAAAAATATATAATTTTCATGTTAAATATAATATGCATTATTTAAATAATTATTGGAATAATTTATATTTGATATGGTGAACCAAATACCAAATGAAGCTAAAAAATCAATAAGAAGGTATTGTTGATATGAAAGTTATGTTATAATGTAATTTTGAAGAACATGATTTTGAAAGAATGAAAAGTATATTGGTAAATAGTTTATTGAAATAATTAATAAAATCTATTCATATAATTTGGTTGATTAATATTGAATATAAAGCTAATGAAATTGATTATATTAATATTTATATTGATTAAAATTGAAAGAATATTGATTATTTATAAAAATAATTGTAATCTTTATATAACTAATAAGGAGTTATTTCGAAATAAAAGACCCTTTATTTTAAATAAAAGTGTAATTCAATGTGAATTTGAATCAATTAAGGCCTAAATTTTAAATTATAATCTATAATGATCAATATAGAGAGGTAATAAAATTTCTAAAGAAAAATATATTAAAAATAATTGTAAATAATTCAAAAATATAGGTTATATTTGAATAAAATTGAAAAAGAATCTATCAAATGATTCAATTAATAAAATATTGATTTTTTGGACTCATGGTATAAAAAATGTCATATTTCAAAGTGGTAAGGATTTACCAACAAGTTTAAGTAGTCAGAATCAGGAAATGAAGAACAAAAATATATCCTAAAAAATAAAGGCTAAATTCCTTTAATGAGTATTTTTTTATATATCTAATTATGATCCTATGAAATTTGATTACAGGATGATAATGGATGGAACTCATCTATAAATTTTAATAGGAAAATTAGAATAGTGATAATTACAGTTATCTCCATAAATAAAAAATCATTAGCCCATGGAGGAGAATAATGTGGCATTGATCCTTTGATGTGGGACCCAAAATGTCTCAAATAATTTCGTGGAACCAAAATAAGATAGTAGATAACTAAAAATGGTTAAATAATCCTTAAACATAAGTATAACACATGGATTATAGATTGTGTATATTCATCTAAAATATTGGAGAATGTGATATTTCAAGAAAAATATAAAGAACCATAAATGTGGTCTTTATGGATAAAATTTTTCACAATACTCTAATTATTAGTTAACTATTTTAATATACTCTTGAAGTGTCATTCAATAGTAGGGGCTACATAATTAAATGGAAAAATATAGGTGCCATTATCCAAGTTAAAATGACTCCTGGTTATCTTTATAAACTCTATATTAAGGATTATTCTTTTTTTATTATTATAGAAAAATAGAATAACCCGTTGCATAGATGACTTGTCAATATTCACTAGGAAATATATAAATTTTGTTATCATCAAAGTAGAAAATAAAATTCATAGTTAGAATGGACATCAAGAGAATAATTTTGATGCTTACCTGGAATTAAGGATGGATAATGTAAAGCCCTGAGACATAGTGATGTTTTTTTTGAATAAATTTAATTTCTTTCAAAGCTTTTACAATACGAAACACCAAGTTCTAACATACCTCAATATACTATTTATAATACTATTTAACATGGTCATTATGAAATAGCCATTAAACATGGTGGTATGAATAGGAATAAAATAATTTTAAATATTATGTATAATGGTATATATAAATAAAACATATTCATAAGAATGTACTTAATTTTTGGTAATGCCTTTATATGTTTCGAAAATTATATTTTCTCAAAAATGATTTTATTTATTTTTTTGAACCAATAATAGAAGTAATTTTTAAAAATTTTATAAAAATTATTTTTAAAAATTAAATTATATTTTTTTAATCATCATATAAAAATTATCTGGCAATGTATTTTTTGGATTTTACTAAAAATATTATTTTTTTATGAATAGTGAAAATACTGTTTTTATTGAAAACTGCTTTTAGGTAAATTAATTTCAAAGGATGAATTTTTATTTTTAAATGGTTTTAAAAGTAATATTAGTTCAACTATATTATAATTAAACCTATATATTTAATTGGAATCAATTTTATATTTACTTTTTATATAAAATTATTTTAAACTTTTGAAAGATTTCTCTTGGGAAAACCGCTTTTTAGTCACATCTAGGGGTTTTATATTATATTAAATTATTAAACATATATGAATTGAATTTATAAAAATGGATTAAGTATTCTGAATTAGTTTAATTAATATTATATAATAATTTAAACATAATTTTTGATAATAAAAAATAGGAAAAATATTAAAAATTAATTATCACGCTTTAGGTTAAGACGAGTTTACTAGGAGGTTAAACTAAGATGATAAGGGATAAAATAACCTATAAAATTGTCAAAAAAACATTTTTTATCCATTTTTTGGAATTATCACCTATAACAATCTATAATGAGCCATTTTGGATCCTTTTTAATGTAGAAAATGTAGGTACACTTTATTATTTTCAAAAAATCCATGTGTGTCCTTTCCCTCTTAATAAAATTACATCACCTATCCTCTCATCTTCACACAAAAAAACCCATTGGTTTAGAAAATTCATACAAAAATAATATCCTTAATTCCATACCCTCATCCTATAATATGTTTTCTTATAATAAATCCATCCTAGAATGGTTTTTAGTTCAAACCTACAGAATTTTTCCAAATAAGATGTAAGGTCCTTAATCGATCGTTTTATTATATTTCTCCATCCATATACTTAAAATATTACTAAACCATGATGATATAATAACCCCATTATATTTCCTATAATTATATGTTTTTATGTTAATTAAGTTACCTACAACCATCTCATCCTCCCTTAAATGGGAAACTAAACTAATGATCATGTGTACGACAGACTCTCGCCCCACGAACCAGTGTAATTTGTCTTCCATTGCCACTTATTAAAGATAGATATAATGATGTATATAATGATTATATATTATAATTATTATATAATTATAATTATTGAAGTATAATTTCCCAAATAACTTCTTAAAATCTATTCTTTATGGAATACGATAATGTCTCTCGTGTATACGGTGGAATACCGCCTATCGAAGTGATATGATTTGTTTTTCACTTAAGGTTTTAATAGAAGAAAATAAGGATTAATTTTATGTTTATATATTATATTAATTAAATATTAATAAATATTTAAAATAAATATGTGTTATACATTCTTAAATTATGAACCATGGAATAAATGATAATGTCATTTGTGTGTATGAGGGACTACCACCTCATGAAGCGATGTGATAAGTTATCACTAACGCTTTCCATTGAATGAAATGAAGGATAAATTTAATTATTATATTTGATATATATGGTATCATAATGACTCTTTAAATTTTATATATTATTGACCATTATTTATTTTGATCCATCATAAAAATGAAAATAGCATTCATGAGCACATACATCTTACCATCTTCATCAACGGTATAACTCATTATATATATATAACATTAATGGATAATTATAAATATATATATATATATTGAATATATATGATATTTATATCGTGGTTAAATTTCTAGAGATGATTTAACCATGATCAAATTAAAAGGATCAAAAATACCAAACCAAATCATAAACGATAAATGAAGTAGTTATTACTTAAAACATGATTATTTCAAAAAAATCTTGATAAATGGGTAATAAAAATTTATAATTAAACCATATAAGGTATTATATATATGATTAAGTTTCTTTAGTATATTTATAATAAAATTATCTTCATTATATTGGAGTTTTGAAAATGTATTAATGTTTTTGGTAATTATGGTAATTGATTTTTATCTCAAATTGTCTTCTTTGGGACATAAGATAGGTTATACACCAATATTATTTTATTATGTGTATATATATCCCTTTGAAATGTTATATCACAAATAAAATTATATTCATGATATTAATTATTTAATTTTATTTTGATCTTTAATGGTTCTTACGATTCAAAATATACCAAAGTGGTTATGATTTTATGTTTCAATCTCATCGTTTATTGGGATTATTTATGATTATGTTTCCAGTGAAGAAACCTTATGATATATCTCTCAACAGTGTCTTTTATTTTATTATCCATTATTTATTTATTATTATACATGTTTTCCTTTTATTTTCCTCTTTATATGTACTTAAGGGATAAAAAATATGTTTTTATGAAAAATTAATTTTATTTCTCTCTTCAGTTGAAACTAATTTTTCTTCCACATACATGTTTTCAAAAAATGTTTTAAAGATGTTTTGTCAAATTTACTAAGATTTTTTAAAGTAATCTCTACTCCTGTTTCATTGTTTACAAAAAAAATTAAATGGGATATTTTTTTTATTTTTTGAATGAGCTGATTTTGAATCTTTCAAAAAATGTGAAAGGAATCTCTGTTTTAAAGTGTATGACATGAATAGAATTTTCCATTATTAAGAACCTTCAATTTTATAAATCTTTCATTATGATTTTTCAAGTTTATTTTCAAAAAAATATTTAAAGTTTTTTTTTAATATTTTAAAGGTGTGTTTTCAAAATATAAAGGATATTTTCCACAATAATGTTTTAATGATTTTCTATAGAATGTATATTCATCAATGACAAAAAAACATTGGGGTTTATTATGTTTTACTAGGGATATGATCATGTTATTACATAATTATTCTTTATATGTATGGTTTATGATTATGATGAAGATATTTTTATGGACCCCATTTGTTTTCCATGGGTTATGCTATAATTAAATTTAAATGAAACCCATTTATTTTCCATAGATTATACTATGATGTAATGCTTAGGAAACCCATTTATTTTTATAGTTTATGATATGATGACATTTTTATGATATTTTTGTACACATATATATGATTTTCATTATGTGATGTGTGGGACCAATATCCCCCTCTAGTGAATTTGGTAAAGATTTAAATCTCATGATATAAATTATACTAGATTTGGGAGTTAACCCAGTTTAATAAGGGAATTTTTCACTATGATAATATTGGAAGTGAACCTTGACTACTATTTCAGTTTGGGGATTGAACCCATTCCACTATGATAGACTTTAAAATGATCCTTCACTACTATATTAATTATTTTGTACACTTATGTATATGCCACAATTCCATGCCTTATTTTAATGTTATGCTCTCATGACTCATATTATTTTATTTACTTGTTATTATAATATTATGAATTGGAAATATATATATGTAATGACTCAATATTTTGATCTTTGATATGTAGTCAATGGTTTTGATATATTATTATCTTGTTCTCATACCCTTATTCTCATGATATGTTTATGTATTTACCATATTTAAAATTACTAAGCATCTAAGATCTCTATTTATTATGTTTATTTTTGATAAGTTGTGATGATCAGTATTACGTGTGATATTTCTAATAAGGGTGATAGTTATAATGAAATAAGTGGGAGATTATGTAGAATTGTTGTGAACCATTTTTTTATGTTTATGTGTTTCCAAAGGCATTGTGCCTTTATGATCCTCAGGTGTGTGTTTGTGTAATGTAATGAATGTTCATAAAAACTATGTAATATCTTTGTATAAAAATCCATATACCTTATAGTTGGTATTAGAGGATGTTTTTATTTAACCTATGGAAACTAGGTTGATAAAAAAATTTGATAACACTTAAAATAACCCTAAGTATAGGGATACATCCTAATTTTTTGGTAAGGAAGATATTATATGGTTTAACAAAAAATAATTCCCTATATATATAATACAAGTGAATATTGATATTTAATATATATTACAATGTCTAATAACTTTAAAAAAAGTCATGTCGGGCTTGAATCGAGAATTACCTAGTATATGAAAACGGGCCTTACTGTGTACCTAGTTTGACAAACTCAGGAGACATGCTTTGGTTAATTTAAATTTTCTTTATAAATCATCATGTTTGATTTGAATAGATGATGAAGATGATTAAACTTGGTTAAACCTTAGTTTTCATTTAATTAAATGAAGTCGTATTGATTTAGACATCTTATAAATGATTTTTTAGGACTTTTTTTCCCACTATGATTATTATTTCACAAACTATGTTTTTTTTGTTTTTGTTGATAGTTTTAACCCAAAGGAACCAAGTTAATGAAGAATTTAATGAAAAATTAAATGATTTTCCTCTTTAGAAGAAAATGTTATGGGATATGGAATTAAATATTTTATTTCATCGATCACACAACTTTCTCTAGATATGAATCATGTTGAACTTATAAATGAGAAAAGGAAAGAACAAAATTTTGTTTAATCATTAAAGAGGTAATTTCCACCATCATTAAATGGTTTAATTGATACACTTATTATTGATAAATGGATCAATACCACTGGAAATTTATTTTCTATTATTTAGTTCTCATAAAATGAAAATGTATTTTTTGCAGTCTATCATTTTGAAGGTAATACGGATCAATGGTGGAATTTCATCAATAACATAAGGAAAATATATAAAATTGTCTACATGGTGTAGGATGCGGTAAAGAGATTATTTTTCCATAATTACATCCCTCTCATTATTCATAATAAAATGGTAATGGAATTATTGAGACTAAAGTAGAACCATGATGAATACTTCAGCGCCTATGAGGAAAATTTTATAAGACTTGTGAGGTACTCTTCAAGAACTATTATCTAAAATTAAGGATTTTTGATTCTTTGGTGGATTAAAACTAAGTCTCCAAATGGTGTTATTTATATAGTACTTAGGTATATATGTAGAAATTATTTAATGATATATTAAATAGAAATATATGTTGGAGTTACCCATCAATCACATGATTTTGGCAAGAAAAGAATGATGAAGTTTAAGGCAAACACTAAACTCTAAGGAGAGAAGAAGATTAACATTCCTTAATTCTCTAAGTGTTGAAGGAAATAAAGAGGAAACTATCTTAAGGGGACTGGTAAATTTTTTAAGTGTATAAGGGAAGGTCATAAAAAATATAATTCTATAGTATGTGAAGAATTTGACTAATAATGTGAGTGGTTGGAAATATCTACAAAATACACCACCTATGAACCAATATTTAAAATGCAAGGATTATGGTCAGTAATATAGCTAGTGAATAAATCCAAAGTTTAATTACGATGATCAACATTAGTAACCTCTTATGTTAAGGGAAAATTAGAAATCACATATGATCATTATTTCTGATGAGGGGTTTGATAACAATGTTGTGAAATGAACACTTATCATCCAATATATTGCTACTAATGTCATATCTGACTATGTATATACCCATTATTTTATATATGAATAATTTTATAAGGGTATGAATATTCCACAAACATGGTTAGACATATAATTTTTAGTGAAAACTCCTAAACTTATAATGATTTCATCTCAAGTATATTATTCCTATCCAATTATTGTTTTTGGGAATGTGATTCCTCCAAATATTTTCATTCATCATTTGGTTTAATTTTATTTTATCCTAGGAATGGATTGGATTTCTCTAAAAAAATACCACATGAAATTTTGAGGAATGGAATATATGTTTGATATTCCAAACCAAACGATGACTGCCTTTCAATGAAATGATAAATATAAACTTTCTATGGAGATCACATCCATTTTATGGGTTTTGATTCCTATTCAAAAGGGTTATTTTTCTCAAATGGTTGGGGATAAACTCAAAATTGATGATATACTTATTATGTGGGATTTTTTTAATGTTTTTACATAATATTTTTCTAGTCTTCCAAAAAATCATGAACATTATTTTTTAGTATAACTCATACCTATTACCACAACTATTTCAAGGACTCTATATAGAATATCCACGATTGAGTTTTAGGAACTGAAGAAGATACTCCATAAGAATTTTTATTAGGGATTCATTCGGCCAAGTGTGTCACCTTGGGCTGTACCCTTTCACTTTTTCAAAAAGAAATATGGATAGATGTAACTTTTCATTGATTATCAGGAGTTTAACAAGGTCACAATAAAGAAAATATATCATCAACCATGTATTTAGGACTTGTTCAATCAATTACACAGAGCTCAATAATTTATTAAGATTGACCTTCATTATGGATATCATCAATCAATGGATGAGACGGAGGATATTCACAAGATATCATTCCATTGAATTTATGAAAGATGTGAGTATATATTTATTAAATTTGTTTTTACTAATCCTATACTATCATAATGGATTTAATTAATAGTATCCTTAGATATTACCTTGAACGATTTTTGGTTGTATTTATAAATGACATTCTGATGTACTAAAATAGAAAGGATGATAATGAAGATCACATGATAATTTAAATTAATACCCTGAGTAAGGATAAGTTTTATGAAAAATTTATAATGTTTGAATTTTGGATACAAAAAGTTTCATTTTTGGGATATATAATATCAAGTGAGGGTATATAAGCTGATCCATTAAAGATGAGGGCTATTTAATATTGGCCCATACAAACTATAGTGACTGAGATCTGATTTTTTTATCTCGTTGGATATTATTAATGGTTTATAGAGAATTTATCATGATTATATAATACAATAACCAAGTTAACATGAAAGGGACCCAAGTTTGTTTTTATATATGAATGTGATGAAAATTTCAAGGAACTAAAGACAATATTACTCAGGGTAACTATGATTGCATTAACCTATAGTGGAGAAGATTTTGTAATCAGTATTGGTTCATACAAGAATGGATTTTTATTCATTATTATGTTGAATGACGTGGTTATAACTTATGCCTCATTACAGTTGAAGGTTTATGAGAAAAATTACCCAAACAATGATTTGTAGTTATCTATGGTATTTTTTTCATTAAATATATGGAGGTATTATATTTATGTGGAAAAGGTTGATATATATACTGATCACAAAATTTTATAGTATATATCACAATTAAGGAGTTGAAAATGTGTGAGAGGATGTGGTTAGATTTGATTAAATATTATGACTTCTTAATACATTACCACCCAAGTGAAGTGAACAAGGTGTCTGATGCATTGAGTCAAAATGATCATGCTGGATTATCCTTGATGAGGATTATAAAATATCTAATATTTTTTGTATTTTCAATGGATGGATCATGAAACCTTGGAGGAAGGTAAATAATTATCTTTCTTTAATGAGTGTTCAACAATATATCCAAGTAAATATTAATGAGGAAAATAAGTATGATATAGAGCTATATAAAATGTTTATAAATGTTCCTAAGTTTAACCTTGATTATGATGGAATGATAATGTTCAAGAACCATGTATGTGTTCCCACCAAACCAAATTTGAAGAAATAGTTGTTAGAGGAGGCTCGTAGTTCTTCGTTCTCTATTTATCATGGAAGTAAAATGATGTTTATAGATTTGAAAGATTATTTCTAGTGGGGAGGAATGAAGAGATATGTCACATATCTTGAATCTTAATTCTTTATATTTTAGTAAGTTAAGGTTAAGAGACAAAAATATAAGGGGATGTTACATCCATTATCAATACCAGAATTTAAATTTGAAAACATCACTATGGATTTTGTCATCAGACTACCTAAAACATCTGAAGGGAACAATCCCATATGGTTTGTAGTCGATTTCCTTATAAAGTTAGCACAAGTCATCGCTATGAGGGAAAATTTATCATTGGAAAATAATTTTAGGATAGAAATCAAGGAAGTTTTAAGGATTTATAGATAACAAAATTCCATTTTTATGATTAGGATATATGGTTTAACTAAAATTTCTAGTTAATTATTTAGTATGATATTGATATAGGTTTGAGTTTTAGTATTGCATATCTTCCTCAGACAGATGGCCAGTCTGAGACAACAAGACAAAACCAATAGGATACTTTGAGATATTGTTATTTTGATTTTAAAGGATATCGGTATCAAAACCTTCCTCTAGTTTATATCTAATACAACAATAGCTTTCACGTAAGTATTTAGATGGATCCTAATTAATCCCTCTATATAAATAAGTGTAGAGCTCCAACGGGTAGGAATGAAGTTGGAAAAAAAAATATATTGGGATCTATGATAGTGGAAGAAATGGAAGCGATGGTTGGATCCCTTAAATAACACATTAGGGTGGCATAAAGGCCATAGAATTATCTTGGGGTTAATTTTTTTTATTTTTCTGAAAATGTTTTTTTGATGAATAGTGTAAAATATAAGTTTTTATTAAAAACTACATTTCAATTTAAAGAATTTATAAGTTTAAATTTGTTTTAAAATAGTTTTAAAAGTAAAATTAGTTCAATTTTATTACTATTAAAACAATATAGTGGATTTTATTCAATTTTATATTGAATTTTGATACAAAAACATTTAAAAATTTGAAAACTTTTCTCTTTGGAAAACTGGTTTTTCATCGCATATCTCGGTTTAATTTGAAATTAAATTCTATAAATTCAATGAATTAAATTTGGAAAAAATGATTCTTTATTTTTAATAATTATAATTAATATTATATAATATGGTCAAAAAAAAATTTTACCTTAATGAAATGTGAAAATGTTGAAAATTAATTACTGTATTAAATGATTCAATGGGTTTATCGGGAGGTTAAACTAAAACTATAAGGGGTAAAATTACATATAAACTTTTCAAAAACCCATTTTATCAAAATATTTTGAACTTATAACCTATATAGTTTTATAATTACCCATTTTTATCCATATTTAATGTGAAAAACGTGGAAACACTTTATTATTTTCAAAATTTATGTGTGTGTTCACTCCCCCACTTATTAATAGACACCACATCTCCTCCACAATTAAAAATTTAAAAACACATTATTTCATAAAATACCTAACCAAATAAATTAATTAATTATGTACCCTATTATTTTAATCCTTGGTTTTATCAAAAATCCAACCATGAAATTCTTTTGTTGAAAAATTAAAGAAGTTTTCTGAAGAAGAGGCAAATTCCTTAACCAAGAATTTTATATTATTTCTCCTTCCACATCATTAAAATATTATTAAACAATGAATATATAATAACATCATTAAATTATATATAATTTTATGTTTTAATTTTATGTTCATCACCTAAAACAATCTTCTCCTCCCTTAAATGGGAAATGAAACCATTTATCATGTGTACGGAGGACTAGTGTCTCGCGAACTGATGTAATTCATTTTCCACCCCCACTTATTAAGTGTAGATATATTGATATATATAATTATTATATATTATATTTATAAAATAATTATAATTATGAAATAATAATATCCCATATATCATCTTATTTTCCATTTTGTTGTGAATACAATAATGTTGCTCATGTGTACGACGAACAACCGCCTCACGAAGCAACGTGATTTGTTTTTCAATTATACATTACATGGATGGTGATAAGGATTAATTTTATATTTATATATGATATTAATAAAGTATTAATTATTAATAGAAATAAATAAATTATAAATTTTATTACATTATTATCCATTGAATAAATGATAATGTCCTTCATTTGTACGGAGGAATACCGCCTCATGAAGTGATATGGTTTATTTTTCACCAAAGATTTATGTGAAATGTAATAAAGGGTAAATTTAATTAATATATGTGATATATATGAAATAATAATGATTATATAAAGTTTATATATTATTTACCTTGATTTATTTTGACCCATTAAGAAAATGTAAACATCGTTAGTGTGTACATACAACTTACCGTCTCTATGAATTGTGAAACTCATTTTCTATATATATCTTGAATTGATTACTATAAATACATATATAATGAATAATTATGTGATATTAATATTATAGTTAAAAATTTTGATATTATGGAACCATTATCAAAGTAAAAGGATCCAATATACCACACCAAAACATACATAAAGAGAAGTTATTTCCAAAAGGGTTATTTTAACATTGAATTATGGATAAATGTGTAATTAAAAGACATAAGTAATTCATATGTGGAACGATAAATATTATAATTTTTTAAAAAAATATTTATAATAAACTTATTTTTATTTTACAAGATGTTTTTACATGTTTTAATGAAGTTGAGACTTAAGGTAAAGGATTTTTTTCATACTTCCTTCATCAGAACATGATATATGTTATGCACCTATATAATTTTATAAGGTGTATATAATAAATGTAGAAATTTTATATATTTAATATCTTTATTTAAATGATATTTAGAGTTTCATTTAATGATTATATTTAATGGTTATTACGATTTAAAAGATACCAATGTTGAAAAATATTTATGTTACAATCTCATCATATATCAAGAATATTTATAATTGTGTTTCCAATGATGAAATCTTATGAAATTTCTCTGAATAAACTCATGTATTTTATTTTCCTTTAATTATTTCATTAGAAAATAAAATAATTCCATTTTACTCTTTTTAATTACATAAGGGGTCAAAATATGTTTTTTAAGAAAAATCGGTTTTATTTCTCTCTTAAGTCAAAAATGATTTTTATTCCATATCTATATTTTCAAAAAAAATGTTTTTAAAATGTTTTTAAATGTATCCTAATATATTTTAAAGTAATTTATAACCTTTTTTAAATTTTCACAATTTTTTTTAATAGGATCCTTCTTGTCATTTTCTAAACAAGGTGCTCTTGACTTTTACTAAAAATGAAAAAATAATATTTATCTTAAAATATAAGGCATGAACGGAATTTTCCACCATGAGGACCACTAAATATTTTAAATATTACATTAAAATATTTCAATATTATTTTTAGAGAAAATTATTTCATTAATATTTTGTATGTTTTAATATTTTTAATAAGTTTTTTCAAAATAGAAAAAAAAATATGAAGAATGTTTTATTGATTTTTTGGAAATTTTAATTCATAAATGATTAAAACCAATGGTGTTAGTTATGTTCTCTGGGGGATAAAATCTAGTAATACTGTCCTTATTATTTCTCTAGATAGTTTATGATTATAATGAAGTTATTTTTATGAAACTAGTTTCTTTTAAATGAGTTGTTCTATGATGAAATTTATATGAAAACCTTTTCATTTCCATGGATTATGATATGATGTAATTCATATGACACCCATTAATTTTCATGGATTATGATATGATGAATGTTTTATGATCTTCTTGCACACATGTGTATGATTTTTATTATTTGATGGGTGTTACTTATATCTCCTCTAATGAATTGGGGAATGATTTAAATGTCATGGGATAGACAATATTAGAATGGTGATTGAACAAAGTTCAACAATGTACTTTGTCCACTATGATAGTCTTGGGAGTGAATTTTGACTACTATGATAATTAGGGGAGTGATCCCTTTTCACTATGATAGACAAATAATTGATCCTAGAATACTATGGAAATTATTTTATATTCTTATGTGTATTCCATAATTCCATGTCTTATGTCAATTTTATGCTCTCATGGATCATATTATTTGATTTCATAATGAATCGTGTATTATTAATTTCCAATCTATATTCCACGACTAATATTTTTTTCATTGATAGGGTATGGTTTTGGTAGGTTACTCTCACATTCTCATACCCTTATACTCAAGTTATATTTACATATTTATTTTATTTACCCTTACTAAGCATCTAATCTAGTAATTTCTAAGGTTTCCTTTCCCCAAGTTATGATGATAGGTTTTAAATTTGATATGTCTATGAAGGGTGATAGTTGTTAATAACTAAGGGGGAGATGATGTAAAACTCTTATGATCCAGTATTTTATATTTCAATATTTCTAAAGACACTATACATTTATGATCCTAAAGAGTTTTTTTGTTTAATGTAATTAATGTTCATAAAATAAGATATAATATACAAGTATGAAAAACTAGGTCATTATAGATCAAAATCCCCACAATCCAAATAAGAATATATTAAGAAAACTATGTAATCTACTTTACACTTATGTATGTGGAACCATGATATAAAAAATACTAAATTTGAAAGGTACTATAATGTTTTGTCAGTTATTGTAGAAATATGGAATGCATCATGGTCATGAATTCAAAGAAAAAGGTGATGGATTATATTATGAGTAATTATAAACGTTTTAGAAATCAACATGGAAGGATGGTCAAATATTTGTGATGATAAAATTTCATAGAATATAAAATAATTGTGTTTAATAATTACATAAAAAAATATATAATCAAACATCAGGATTCCTTTAAGATATGTTTATAAAAAATTATAGAGGTTAAAATAAGAAAAAAATGTTGAAAAATATAAAAAAAAATACAATACTCATTTAAAGTGATTGTTTTAAGAGATATTTGAGAGAAGTTGTGTTAGTTGAAATATATGTTCCTAATAGGTCCTTATATAGTCAGAATGATAAGGTAATTCCAGATTATATGAGGTATAGAATAAATCTAAAACTAAAATAATTTAGAGTATTTGGATGTAATTTTTTTGTAAATAATAATAAACTAATGGAAAACATTGAGATTCATAAAATAAAAGAAAATTTATTATTTATTTTACAAATAAAAATTTAAATATGTATTTCAATACTGAGCTTAATTAAATCATTGAAAATAATGATATAAGGGTGATTGAAGAAAATATGGAAATAGATCAAATAACTCGTAATTAGAATAATTTAATGAATATAGATAATATCATTAATATTTTTTTAAATAAGAAACATATACACCTCATAGTGAGGATTTTGTAATTAAATTAGAAGATGATGTTGTAGTTGAGGGGAATCACCCACCAAATCAAACCTAAAATCAAAGGAGAATATTCAATGATAATGAATCTAATATATTGACATAATAAATATAACCTACACAAACCTATATAATTAAGAACAACCATGGAAAATAATTTTTTTTCTAAATTGGATCCTGGATTAGTTAAAGAGGCTATGAAACATGAATAATTAGACAATGAAATGAATTAAGAACTTTATTAAATCAAGAAAATGAGATGGTGGATGTTATTAAGAGACCACAAAAATATAATTTCTTTTGAACAAAATGTATTTTAAAGAATAAATTTATTGATCATGAAAAAATTGTTAGAAAAAAGTCTTAGGTTGTATGTTCAGCATATTCCCAAATCAAGGGTATTGTTTTATATTATAATTTTATACTAGTGTAAATTCTTGAATCAATTCATCAATTCTTAGATATACAGATCTAAAAGATATTTAAAATTAATAAAATAGATTTGATGACAATATTATTGAATAGTTCACTCAAAGAATCAATACACATTATCATCTTTGGTAAAATAAAATTTAAATACTAATATCAATTTTTAATATTGAAATGATTGGAGCTTAATATATCAATAATTAGAGAACTAATTTATTTTCTTGCTTTGTAATTAAATCATAAAGGTAATAATTAATAATTGATTGAATATAGGGATGTGAATTATATTGGAGATATAGAGGTATTAAAATCCACTCATAATCAATCATTCTATATTGGAAACAAATGCATTGGTTTTTCAAGAAAGAAACAATATAGTACTTCTATAATCATTACTAAATTGTAATATATTTTGGATACAAAATAACAAACCCAATTTAGAGAAAGTATCTATTGGAGAGTCTCTGAGAATAAGTGAAGACACCCATAGTGATCATGTGTGACACAATAAGGGAAATTTATCTTAAAAAACTAGTTACACCACGCATGTACAAATAATATTAGGATCATGTATAATTTTATTACTAAAAAATAGAGTAAGTGGTTTTATTAGTGGAAGATATAGGAAAAAATGAGAAAGTCGATGATATTTTCACAAAACCACTAGCTACATTGGTATTTTAAAATCATAAATTTAATCTTGGAATTTAACCACCCCCCTCATCTTAATGAGGTTTTGAAGTATTACATATATATTATAAATTAAAATATATGGTTGTTTTTTTTCACAAATATTAACTTTGATTTTATTTTTATAAGTGATGTTTAAATAATGGAAATAAGGGGTTATATAATTCAGTGATAGTATATAAATTTATTATATGTCACATGTTAACAATTTAGACAATTCTTTGATTAAAGATTATTTTTATATTAAATTCATAGGAGGTATGATTTTGAATCCTTTTACACACTTGTGATTCTAACATTGAGTAGGGTTCAAGTAGGAATAAATTTTATAAAAAATATCTCCTTATTCATTTAGAGTTTCTATATGAAATTCCTATAAATATAAATGTCAACTATGGTCAAGTTATAAAATAATTTTCAGTAAACACAAAGGAGGAGAGTATTGTAACGTTATAGATAATGTTCAAATTGTGTGGATATACAAATTTAAATGATTTTTGATATGTGATTATTTGAAATTAATGTTTTTACATGGTGATATTATATTGGAAAAACTATTTATAAATGAAAGTAATAAATTTAGAAATGTTATGAATATATAAGATATATAAATACAAATATTAGTTAAAGCATTCCATATTGAAAGATTTTTCTTATATTCATTGATTTATGATAGATAAATAATGAATAAAAATGATTGTATTGTATGAAATAGATTTTTGTCAAAACATGGATAAAGAAATATTTTCATGGAATAGAGTAATATGTTATAGTTTTGATTGTTTTAATGAGGGGGTTTTATAAAATACTTGGATGTATACAATCTTGAGTCGAACAATTCCATTGCAAAAATCCATGGTGGAAGATAATGATGATGGATTAGTATATGAAACATGGTGTTAATAGGATTTACACCCTGGTTGGTAGATATTGTAAAGGTTAATTATAGTATAATATATATCGAACATAGGCATAATTGAAGAACCATGATGTGGTCATTAGTTATGTTAAAGATAAATAAACTATGATGAATCTTTCCTTGGGAACTTACTTGAAGTTGATGTTTCGATATGGGGATCTAGAAAACAATTCCATGATGAGAAAAACCACACATTGTTAATGTTTATTTTATATAACATTAAAATAAAAAAATAATCTAAAATTTGATAATTTGTACTTTTAATTACTGAATCTTTGATTCAATATTTGAAATAGTTCACTACATCGTAGTGATATAAGACTACTTTGTGGTTTGGTGAACGATAGTATACTTGGAATATTTACATACCACTCAATTTTGTAATAATTAGATATTATTTGGGGATATGTATTTTGATAATTTTGGATATTATTTACTACCCTTAAATATGTATAAAACATGGAATAAAATATAAATGATCATGGATGAAAAAAAGACCTTTTTTATTTATTCTGGGATATAAAGATGATAGATTACACAATTATGGATAATGAGTATAGGATAAGAAACATATATAGAAAGAAATGGGTATTTAACATTGGATGTTTTTATAAATGATGTTTAATTAATCATTTAGATACTAAAAAATATGAATAAGCTATTTTTTATAACACAATGTCAAAAAAACACCATGTATGGTTTTCTGTATTTTTTGAAATGATCCATTCATTATAATAGTATGTGTTTAAAATTTTCTTTTAGTCATTTTATCATATTAATTTTTAGAGAAATAAGAAGTTAAGGTGATCCTTGGTCTTGTTTATTAACCAAACCAAAAAAATAACAAAAATAGTGTGCTAGTAATTTTTAGTAAACTAACACAAAATCTTTTCTATTATCCTTGAATAAAACTCCTTGGGTGATCCAATTAAAATTACTATTTCCATGTATTTTATTTTTTATAGTAATTACATTATCATGGGGTTCTTGAATATATTTATTTTCCTCTTTATACGAGGAAAAACTAATGGAATTCAATAAAGAAGAATATAAACCCCATTTCACCCCCACCCTCTCAGTATAATATAGGACTATGGTTATAACTTGTACTCTAAAAAACATATAAAAAGTAGAATATACATGTCTCAAGGGTGATAAAATAAAAAAAGATTCAACAATTCATGTAATGAAAGTTGAATATTATTCATCTCATGGTAATGAGTTATGGGATCTATAATTATTTCAACTATGGAAACAATGATTCAATTGTGAACTCTTATATTCCATATTTGGTATCATTGTTATCTAACAATATTATAAAATAAATCAAAAGTGGTTATAAATTGGTATCATATGGAATAAAAAATCATTTAATTACCATAGGATAAAGAATGACTAAATTGGTTTATCCATATTACAAAACCACTATGGTGATTTGGTGTGGTCGATGATACCCTTCCCTTTAATTTATTTTTAGATTATGTTATTGATTCAGAAGATATGTTCATATAAATAAAATGTTTAAATTAATTGTTAAATTGATAATTTCACATTAATTTATCAAATGGGAAAATATATCCAAGGAAGATTTATATCTATTATATAAAAATATTCTTTTAAGTGTTTAATTATTTATTCATTAATATTTTAAATATTTAGGATTCTCATGGGTTGAAAATAAATTCAATGGGGAGAATAAATATCCCTTATTAGTATGATGTTGCATTTCTAACCAACACATTATAAATAAGGCCACAAGAAGAGTGATTATATATTAATATGAAGTATCATGAACGTAGAAAATGACAATTATAATAATATATTTCGTCTTTAAAGGAAAATATGAAAAATGGTGATGGATTAATAAAAATGAGCCTTATGATTTATCTTAATGGAGAGAAAATTTAGTAAAAAAAGAAGTGATAATAAATTACTATGATTTATAAATTCGTGAGAAGTTAAATATAGGACATTGAATAGAATTATTGGATGAAATGGGGAATGAGGATTTGTTATAAACTATATAAATTATTTTTCACTAAGTAATGGGGATTTCTAAAACACATTGGTATACTTGTTAACGTGGTAGAAAGAACCTATTTAAGGTAGTTTTATAAGAATTAACTCATGTGATGAACATTTCATAACACACTAAACTTTAACACAAGAAAATATAAATTATGTTTGTATTTAATAGGTAATCATGATAAGACATTAACATATACTAGTGGTTGAGAAACATTTCTCTCAATAGAGGTCTCACTTGAAAATGGTCATGAATAGATGATTTTCAATTGATTCATGAGGAATTTATTAGAGTTAAATATTGTAAATCCTTGACCCATTCTACCGAAATAGTAATAAGGATATAAATTTCATATGATCTAAAGAACACCTCCCCATATGGTTAAGGATACTAACTAGTGGTTAGGGATTAAAAAAATATGGGGAGACTATTCCATCAATTATAACATGTAAGGGAATTTTTAATCAACTAAATATTTGGAATGACCCATCCATTAAATGATCACACCCAAACCTATATATAAGAATAATGAGTCAAGAGGAAATCCAATAGTCTGGAATATAAAAGTAAATAGTCAACATTATGTAATACTATACAATTGATCTTCATTATAAATATCTACAACATTCCATATAAAAAATACATATATTTTCAATCCCTTGGTCGATACATGTGAGGAACCAATGAAAGCCAACCCCTAAACCAAGCATCAGATCTATCCCAAGCCCCAAATCCCCCTACACCAAAGAGAAGCATCATGGAATACAAATTAATATTTGGTAAAATTTCTCCCAATAAACTTTCTTAAATAAGAATTAGAATTATACCATAACATTTTAACAACCTGTCCACACATTGGATGTCCAATAATAAATATAATAATGAAAAACAATATAAGAAAAAACTAAACATAGAAAAATGGTAAAAAAAACTACAAAAATATATATATGAATGTTGTGGAAATATAAATATATCTAGAACAAATAATTTAACTTGTCTAAAATAATTGATATACAAACCAAAAACCAAAACATTTGACACAATCACCATGTGACCTCCTGGTTACCATCCCTTCATAAAACTAACACACTCTAAGAGTGGTCCAAAAAAAGAATATGAACCTATAGAATAGCCCAGGTATAAAAATTCTGAGTGGAATAATAGGGTGTGACCATCAAATAATTTAGTAGGTAAACATCATAGAATCCATGAATTTACTTTCTGAAAACAACCCACACATGCTAGTTTTAAAATACAAGTAGAAAATTGGTCATTCTCTTCCAAGTAGTAAAACTAAAAGTTTTTTCAAAACAATAAACCTCAAAACATGATTTATAGAAATGATTAAATTATTATATTTAATTTAAAGTTTACATTTAAAAATACACCTTTTTAGGACCATATTACAAGGATCATAGAATGAATTAATATGAGAATAATTATCAAATAAAATGAATCAAACTATAGAGGTAGCAATATAAATACAAAACAGGTAAATTCCAGAGTAATATTGAATCAATATGAAATACTATAAAGTAATAATTATAACCTAGGTGAAATAAATATATATAAGAAATTGTATAGTGTTGGTAATCATGGGGAATTACTAAACATATCATGAGGTGGCCCTATAAATACTCGGTTTGGAACCATTTTCTGACCTATCGATGTAATATTATTTCAATAGCTAACTAGATTTATCAATTAGCCTCACTTATGGAACTCCCCTTTGGCCTCCTATTATATAAATGATCTATTATATCTAATTTTATCTAAATAGAAACTACCCCCACATCTCTCACCAAGATTCTTAGGATCCCCACGATGATTATAGTAATTGGAAGGGAGGTAGACTTTGCATAAAACAAGACAATAATGATTTAACATAATCCAAAATTACATTACCAGCTTACCTCCCTACACCTACCTAAAAAAACCCCTTTTTACAAGAAAAAAATAACATATAAATTGCAACATAAAGGGATTGGGCCTCCGTGGATGTGCACATTTTCAATGAAACTATTTCAATATACTAACTAGGCCTTAACATTTAAAACAATAAATCATTTTTATATAGAAACACCCTTAGTTAAAATAGATTTCAAAAAATCAAAGTATTTTACAAACCATTCCCTTAACGTCCCAAATGGTACTCAAACTAAGTTTTTAGAAAACACATCATTAAAATCAAATTTTGTAAAAAAAATTAGAAACCAAAAAGAACTTTGAAGACCTCTATTTTAATACAGGCATCCTATGAGATTCTTTGTATAAATTCACACAAACATATGTGTGTGTGTGTGTTTTCTCATACATATATATTTGTGCATATATATATACACATATTTATATAGAAATTAATGGGGGAAACCAAAATAAATATAATGAAACAAAAATCAATCCACCCAACCAAACATATAGACTCTAGAAAACCCACCAAAACCTCACATTGGAATTAGAACAAATAAAAAATCATAATTCAATCCCAATAACTTACTCATATAAAAATAATAACAACTAGTTATTTTTTTAAACACCATAATTATTTTAGAAAATTGCTCTTAATAATTTTAGCAAAACACAACATATTAGAACTTGTTTCACAAAGGCATAAATATTGAAATAATTGATGAAAACTCATTAAAAAATAAAACTTCTAACTCAAAATGGTTTCAAAAACACATTAGTTAAAAATACCTTCATAGAGTTTAGACAACATTATTCCATGTCAATATATAAAAGGAAACGTGGAATATAGGAAGAATATTGGAGTAACAAGCCTTAAACATGGAAGAAACCACTAAAATACAAGATATATGTATAAAAAAATAAAGGAGGGTCAATGGGGAGGTGTCTTGGAATCCCATTAATCTATATCAGGTTAGTGAGAGGGATAAAAGTTCAAATGTGGTTTTATTTTTTGTAGGGTAGTTTAGAAAATTTTATTTTCAGGAAAACTAGGTTATTCCGTGGTTCATACACATGGTTTTCCAAACCATGCCCCAACCATACACCCTTAATTGAGGATCACCTGAATACTTCTTGGATGGAAAAAACTTTTAGAAAAACCATCCACTAACTTTTACAAATGGTTATCTTAAAAACTACATACATTCATCTCTTCCATGTGATTAGTACAAACTATGCACCATGCACTAAAGTTTTGAAACATCAAAATTTTGTCCTATTTGAAATGAAACATAAGAAATTGACCAAGGAACATGAAATAAATAAATTAATAAGAAAAATAAATATTGGTTTTTGATAATTCCCCCCCAAAATAACACTTTATTAACCTATAAATTCACTAAATTCAACAAGGATTCAAATATGAGTCTCAATTAGAAGGGTAAATCAATATTTCAGACATTATATAGTTCCACTAAATTAAATAGAACCCATAATGTATAAATCCATATCCAAAACCAAACTGATACTAAATATATCTAAATAACTAAATAAATGAATAATAATTTCCACAATATCCACAAACCTCAAACAAAACTCACACTTGGACAACTAAAAAGAATAACAAGAAAATGAAACCCAAGGTGGGTCTCACTATCATATAGCAACTAAAAAGAATAACAAGAAAATGAATCCCAAGGTGGGTCTCCCTATAATATGAACCATCAACTAAAGAGACTTAAAAAATAAAACCAAACACCAATCTACAACCTCCAAAAATAACCCCTTACTCTCTAAATGAGCATGAGACATCAGGAACTCCAAAAACATAAACTCTACACAAGTATTATGAATCTATTCAATAAAATCTTTATAATCATGGATAAAAATAAAGAGGAAAAAAACTCAAATGTTCTGCATCCAAATATAATGGGAATTATCCTTAGGTAAATGAATAAGGAAGGGTAACCTAGGAGCTCATTCTTATAATACTATTCATGATAACCAACTAGTATATAAACTCAAATTTTCAACATATATCCTAGCCACCCAAGAAACATGCCCCTAGTTTTCCCCAAGCTCAATGAGCCCAAAATAAAACTCAATAAAACCATATCTATACATGACCCTCTAAATACCCATTAATATAGACTAGACATAGAAAAACATCAATGAATTATAGCCCATAAATTAAAATATGAAGATAATTAATGATACATGCCCCAAAAGAATCACCCCAAGACCAAATCAATTAAAACCCACAATTAATGACCTTATAATAAATAACTATTCGAACATAAATCACATCCATCTAAAAAATAAAAATAATCTTAAGCATGGATTCAATAGAGTAAATTACTAGAACAATCCGAAGAACCATAGTAACCCCTTACCCTTTTGAAATAATATAAAAATCACACATTTATTAATTTAATATTCTTGTAATCTATCTTGGAAGCCATTGTAAAATTCTATATGTTTCTAAAAAATAAATCATTTACTCTCCTTTAAACATTAATCCCATTTTTAACCTTACATGGTCCTCTTTAAAAACATTTAAAATTTTCCAAATACTATTTAAATTTTAATTTATTTAGAATGATTCTTCAATAGTTATTAAACCATCTTATTTCACTTAAAACTAGTCACAATATAACTTAATAAATCAAGAACACAAATCACCATTTAAAATAACTCTTTTAAACCCATTTGAAATTCTCACATTTATATTTTAGATCCCATTCCTAATTTAGATCCACATTTAAAATTTTAAATACCCTTTTTAAACCAAAAACCCCAAAATTTCCTTTAAAAACCAAGTTTTCATCATTAAATACCTCTAATAATTTTTGAAACCTAAATTAATTTTACTTTTCCATTGAATATGAGGTTTTTATTACAAACATCCACTAAAAAATTAGTTAATAAAATCATGAAACACCCAAACTTCTTTAAGAGGGTCTAGTGGTTGTGCATGACATGGTCACATGGTTTAGGAGAAATAATTCCAATCATGAAACCTCTACTAATATTTATGTCAACCCATGCATTAAGATCTATATTGTTTTATTGGTTATGTGATATCACTGCATGACACCATTTCTATACCCATAATTATCCCTAAAAATATATAAACCTTTTAAAAAATATAGTCTGACATTAAAATGAACCAAAAATTATTAAAAAACAATATAGTAAACTAAATATTCAAGAATCACTCCCCAAAATCCTAAGGTAATATTGGGCTGAGAAAGAGAAAGGGTTTTCTAGAATATTATTGATTATACCTCTCAATTATTACCACTCCTATATCTTTCTTCTAGACATCCCAAATAACAATGGTTTGTCCAAGAACATTGGATCTATTAAGAATATAAGATCCAAAACTCTAATGTCGCAAACCAACCCAAGACAACCCATTAAATCAGCAGTCAATTCAGCCTGCGATATACTCAAGGGGTATCCAATATACCCCCAGGATAATGACAAGCATCATGGAATGGTAATGAATTATTGGATATGATTTTGCCTAATAAACATGATTTAATAAGTAGAATAATAATACAAGGATTATAGTATAACACTTCAATACATTGGACATCCAATAATCAACACAATAAGTGGAAACAAAATAAGACCAAAAAAATAGAGAAAAAATATTAAAAACTCGAGGTGAAATATACCACCACAGTTGAAATATTTAACTTCTTCAGTAAGGAGGATGACTTTGATAAAACAAATGTGATAAAAATCAAAAATCAAAACTTTTTATGAAATGAAAATTTCGCCTATTAGAAACCATCCATCCACAAATATTACTCACTACTAGAGAAATCTAGAACCAAAATATGAACTTGAAAAATAGTTTGGGTCTACTGAAACTAAGTGTCACAAATAGGGTGTGAGCATAAAATAGATCAATAGGTAAACACCATAGAATATAAAAGTTTTATTTTTTAGAATAACTGACACATGTTAGTTTGAGAATATATGTAGAAAATAGGGCTTTCTATTTCAATTAAAAAACAAAGCATAATACTTTTTTAGAAAATAGTATTTAAACCTCAGAACATGATTCAAAGAAAATTTTAAATCGTTCATTTAAATTTAACCCTCGGTTTTGAAAATCCTATTTTAAAATAACCCTTTTTATAAACTTATGAGGATGAAATAATGAATAACCAAACATAGAATAATCATCTAATTAAATGAATCAGACCAATTAAGTAATATTATAAATACATAATAAGTTAATTCCAGAGTAATACAAAAATAGTGGGACATACTATGAAATTTTATGAATAAACTAGGTCAAATATTTGTGTGTGTGTGTGTGTTTGTAAGAATAATTAAATAATAATAAATCATGGCAGATTCCTAAACATCTCATGAGTTAACCCTGGATATACTCAGTTTATACCATCTTTCAGCCTATCAATGTGTTCCAATATCAATAACCACCTAGAATCTATAATATATCCTCATGGATAGAAGTCCCCTATATCCACTAATACCATAGTGGATTTATTAAATATAATTGGGAATAGATAGTAGCAATGTATCATCTTAAACTAATATTACCAGGATCCTCATAATGATTGTAGTATTGGGAGGTGAGATAGCCTTTACATAAAGTAGATCAATCAAGATTTAACATATGATAAACTTATATTCTCATCCCACTTACCAAAACCTACCCATGAGAAACCACTATCTAAAAGAAAATAATATCATATCATTCATAATTGAAAATGAGACGGCTTCTATGTAGGTATACATTTTCAATTAATATATTTCAAAGTACCAAGCATGTCTTATCATTTAAAACTACTAATCATTTTTCTAAGAAAAAACCCTTTTTTAAATAAACATTAAAAGACAAATGTAAATTTCTATCCATTTCCTCAAGCTGAGAAAATGACATCAAACCCATTTTTTATAAAACACAAACTTAAAATCCTATTTTGGAAATGAATTTAGAAACCTAGAAGCAATCTAAAGACCCATGTTTTAATAGTATCGTACCATGAAATTCTTTTTATATATGAAAACACACACACACACACACACACATATATATATATATATATGTTTTTTATACATATATATATATGTGTGTGTGTGTGTGTGTCTATGTGTGTGTGTGTAAAAATACCTATATTCATATATACAGATACATAAATATTTAAACTGGGAGTTAAATAATGAAGCATAACTTAATCCACCAAGAAAAATATAAAGACTCATTAGCCAATCCACCAATAACATAAAGTTTAAATATCCCAAATAAAAAACATAATTCCATCCCATGAAACAAATAATATTAAAATATTAATTAAAATGTTTATTTAAAACACCGAAAATATTTAAAAAATCCCACTTTGGAAGTTTGTAAAACACACAACATATGTATAATTTCATAAAAAAGGTTCAAAAATTGAAGTCCTTGGATACATCTCTTTTAAAAATAAAACATATAGAATACGAAGATATCAAATACAATTCATAGATTTAATAATTAATAGAAATTAAATTAAAAATTAATCAAGAATCCCTTTACATTCTTGTGGTGTGTTTTGGAAGGGAAATAAATAGAAATACTTACCCTAGTCGAGTGTGGATGTGACGAAGCCCTTGAAAGTGAAAGGAAAAAATGGAAAATGAACTAACATTAAATCATAAAAACAATTGAAAAAACATTAGGATAAAATACCTTAAGTGTGGTCTATCAAAATGTATCTAAGTAAAAGGGGGAAGAGGAAACAAGGAGTATTTTAATGGAAGGGTATAAATAATAACAAAATTTAGAAGATACCCCAAAAATATAAGAGAGAAACCTCAATTGAGATGTGAGTAAAGGAGATGTGTATTTGAAACCTTTTCATGAATAAAAATTAATTGAGATGGAGGGTAGTTTTAATGAGTATTTATTTTTTGGATAGTGGATTATTAAATTCCAATTTTAGGAAAACTGGGTGATTTAAATGGTTGTTCTGCATAATTTTCCTAACTTTGCACCAAATTTTCACCCTTAACTATAGATAAAACAAATAATGCAATAATAGATAGAATGATTAAAAAAATATGTACTCCGATATTTAAAATGGAAATGTTAAAAACTATATACATTGTCACTATTGTTGCATGGTTAGTACTAAACATGCATGCCAATCATGCGCCCTACACCAAAATCCCAAAACATAAACATTTTGACTAGTTTGACCCAAAATAGAGGAAAGGACCAAGGAACTCAAAATAAATAAAATAATAATTAATTTAAAGGCTATATTGTAACTATATATATGTAATAAATACAATTTTCTCTTAACCAACTTACATAATCAAATCATATCAAATCCTTGACCTACATGTCACTGATTTTACTATATACATCCATTTTTAATCTAATTCTAGTACTTTCTATGAAAAATAATGCATACCCACTACATTAAAACCCATTATGTGGATGCACGTTGTGGCGATCCCAATGACCCTTTAGGATTCCCCCATTCACCATGACATAATGAGTGTTAAAGCTCAAGTCAATGCATGTTCATGATTGTCATTCATGAAAGTCTATGATGAGTGATACTCAACCCACATAGAAATATAACCCATGTATTCTCATACATGGTTATACCTATGTTTAATTATTCACATAATACATGTTCATCCTAAAAACCCAAACTATTACTAGTTAACTTGGGATAGGTCTCTTATTCCTATAATTGACGACCTGTATACCCTTATGTTTCAATAAGGTATACAAATAAATCAATATCTTCAAAAATAAACATAACCATAAAGATGCCTCGCCTGTATAAACAATTAATCGCTCATCTATTTCCCATTTTACCCATTTTTTATCTTACTACCTTTAAATAATGAAAACCTAAAATATCATGGAGAAAAATAATTGTATTAGAAAATATAATAACATGAAATTAATGAGGTACCAACCAAAATGAAAACGGAAACTAAAAATGGAATTAAAAGTGGTCAAAATCATAAATATCATCGAAATAGCTATCATAAGATTAAATAAATAGGAAAAAATAAATAGTAACCAACTCATGAAATTTGAATCCCATTACTCATTCCCCCACCTCATCTTCATAAATTGTTCCTCCCTAAATTTATCAGCAAGATTAACTATAGAGAACCTTCATATTAGAATCATGTATCATAAGTATTCATAGGGGTTAGATTCCACTACCTGGTAGTATAAAACTATAGTTATATATTTATCTATCAGGTTACATATCAACATCATCAATCAATATCAAATATATAATTTCTTTGGTCACATCATAGGTTGATACCTGAAGAATTGATCATATCTCAATGCATTGAAAAGCTATCCACATTTCCCAAGAACCATTAACCAACTGTCAAAAAGTTTCACAAACTATCACCTCATGTTTGGATACATATGGTTAAGATAACAACTAGATAATATATACACCCCAACAAGGAAAATCAGTCAGCATGAGAAAACTCTCTGGAAGAAAATCGCAAATCAATCACTAGATCATTACCATTGATGTTAGTCTAGACTTATCTTCCTCATGTGTTCTATATAGTTATCCGTGATGTATTCTTAAATGTGTCCTATATTTTTAATTTCTATTAATAAATAAAACCTTGCCCATTAGGGTACATACTCAACCTCTCTATCTTACATAGAAAAATTCAACTCTAGGAGGGAGGGGAACATACTCTACTCTTGTCCCATGATCCCAAACCCCACTAAACATCCTCACAACAAGAGAAAGACTTCCTATAACATATAATTATCCATTTATTAAAATGAAAATGAAATAATAACCTATATTTAATACTAAAATGAATCATATGTTCAGCCCAAAAATGAATTAGGGAGTCGAACAACTTGTCAATAGTAAAAATAACTATCTTAAGATTAATGGTGAACCCTGTCATTATATCTATAATACATACATAGTTCATCCCTAGACATGATCTCATGTTGAGGAAGATCACATATGATGTCTCATTAGGATCCTTTATCCTAACATAAATCAATATTAAACAAAATGTTTATGAGATCACATAACAATGCACACTTAGAAAATCGGCAATCCTCCTCATAAGGTCAATCGAAAAAACATTTCTCATAATTAGATCTCTTTTCTTAAATTTAATATTTAAATCAATAATCTTATTTTAAAAACATTTAAAATAATTACATGCTATATAAAACATATATAATCTTCTACCCAAAAATCCCATTGAAACATTCATCAAACCCCTTTTCTTATTTTGAAATACTATTCCAAAATAATCAATCTATCCCACCTTTTCCTTTTTAAAATCCCATTCAAAATCTAATCCACTTAAAACTTAAATTTTAAGGTAAATCCTTTTACCTTAATAAATAAACTTTAAATAAATAAACTCTTAAGAATAAAAATTAAATTAATAATTCATTTATTTTGAAAACAAATATATGCCACAAAATATTTTTAAGATGGTTCAACAGTACATGCTTGACCAAGCCACCATCAAGAAAACATTTTGAAAGTTATATGATCCTTTTGATACAATTATATCAATGTGATACCATCCTATTTATATATATTTTTTATAAAATATCATATAATCAGTTTTATAATAATAATAATAATAACGCATTATTATAAAATAATAACAATACAAGACATAGAGATCCAGATGATCAAATCCACAATTAATGAAGGATACCTACCATGAGTCATAATCTATTTATTTAATCCATAATAATGTTGACCATTTTTACACCAAATATAATATATCATTTCAATAAACACTAATATATTTATCTAAAATGAAATCTCATAATGGTATAATAGGGGAAAACTCAATGATATGCTTGGTGTGAAAATTGTTTTCCCATTATATTCATAAATCATAGAATAAGTAACTACATAAATATATATGATTTTAATAAGAATTAATGAAATATGAAACCAATTTATGGATATTTTAGTACAAGTAAATTTTATATGTTAATGGGAGGATGATTTCCAAATATGAAAATATTCATGGAAATGATAGGTGGAGTTGATGTGTTCATGGGTAGCAGGTGGTGGCCTTGATTGAGTAGTATCCTTCTATAAAGATCAGAAGATAGTGGACCTAATAAAAACAAATTATTTTTTCAAATATATTCCACAAGTAGATGGGATAGGGAGAACTTTATGAGATCAAGTTGTTTCTATGGTGATATGATTCTATTTTCTTGTGAATTGGAGTGGTTATAAGTTTTAGTTTAGTTTATCATAGGTAGTGAACCTATATTTAGGAAATTATAACTCAATGAGTGTTTTATTTTATTCCATATTATAGGTAATCAATATTATTTCCCATAGAGTGGAACATATTTAGAACCATAAAATTTCTATTGTTATATGATGAGTGTTTCTTCCAATTTTTCTTGGTTTTGTTTTGGAAGTGTGTCACGAGTTTCTCCTATAACAATTTAGTGCATGGATCAGATACAAGTCCTATTAGTCCAAATAAACTAATTATATAGTTCCATGATACTATATAAATTATAAACCATTTTTTTGTATTTAAGGTTATAAAAACAAAATCCATGTCTTAGGTTTATAACATAATAATTGGTATTAAATATACTAGGGTTCTAGTGGTGATCGTAGTTAATTACTTTCAAAAATCATTGGTTTCTTATCCTTACCTATTTTTTGTTTCATTAGAAATTTCATAATTAATATGAATAACATTAGAAGATTGAAACAAGAAAATGAAATAAATAACATAATTGATTTCAAATTATAGAAAATATTGGAGGAGGATTAAATATTCTAGACATGTTTTTATCTTACATTTTCAAGGGTCAAGCTATAAGAAATGATAAATTAATAATGAGAAGGGATTGAATATAAGATAGTAGTCGTGATGCTCATAATGTCTTCCCAAAATGTGGACTTTAATATCCATGAGGTAAAAAAATATTTCTTAATTGATATTTATACATTAGAATATGTTTGAAAAGACTTCAATAATGAACAAGGTGTTTCGGATGTGGTGGATTTTCTATATGAAGGTGTCAAAAATAATTTTGGTGGATGATAATGTTAATGAATTAAATATATTATAGAGTTTTATAGAGTCCATTAAGGTGAATTTAATAAAGTTATGTGTGGGAATTTATACTTATATCATCAATTTCAAAATCATGGGATTTGATGGTTACTTTTGTGAGAAAATAAATTAGTAAGAATGCATTAGATTTTGAGAAGATCGGAGATCTAATTCTAAATGTAGAGATCAAAAATAAGGAATTATTAAATACTATACGAACTATGTTTAGTGTATAATGTATTATAATTTCTACTTTAATGAGAATCAAAATTCAAAAGAAGGGTGAGTACATAGTATAATGAATTGGAGTGAAATTGGATTGCATGGATCATTCATTATATTTCACTATGGAAGCAATTGGAATTTATGAAAATATTTCTGGGAAATATGTGTAAATTATAGAAATTTTCCATCTATTATAACCATAAAATCCATAGATGAAGAAGATGAAATTTGTATCATAACTTTCATAAATTATTTAGAGTCAAATATTCTTAAATTGGGGCATTTTTTTATTCGACTTTCAAGAAGGGATGTATATTGAACTATGTATCTGAAAACTTCAATTAGTTTTATCTTGCATATGGAGAATTAATTTAAATATTTTTAAAGGGTGATGTGAATTTTAAGACATGTAATGGATTTATTCAAAACATGAATGAAATTTATCAGATCATGGTATTATAGAAGAACCTAACTATCATTGGTCATCATGATAATGTGGGTTTCAGTATTAAATTTGTTGACAGTGTGTGGAAAACAACACAATTTTCCATTGAGGTGTCCAAAGTTTTTAAGGATTAAACTTTGTACCTAAATAATAATTCATAATTTGAAATACAAACCATATAAATAACTTTTAGATCAATTAAGTTATTGTGTGAACACTTGGGATGCATTTTTGAGAAATTTTTGTGAAGCTTGACTATAAGAGGTTTCCAAAAACATGACATCATTCAGTATGGAACTAGTGAAGATTACATATTTGTAAAATTTTATAAGGTTCCATTTATATCATATCATAAGGCACTAAATAAGCAATATCTTGAGTTGGTTCAAATAGATTAATTTAGAACGACACCAGTTTTATATCATGGGGAAACTATAATATGTCAGCTTAATTTATGATTCCACATAGAAGGTGTGGGATTTTTCCCCATACAAAAGTCTATGGTTTTTAGGAACATTAATAAAATGTGTAATCACAGTAGATAATGATACTATAATTAAGCTGAAATTATTATGGTTACAAAATTGTGGTGAATGTGAAATTAAACAGTTCCAAAAGTTTTATCAGATGAATAGAATCCAAATAGAGAAAAATATTTTTGGGAAACTAGGGAATAATGTCATAGAAAAAGTAATGAATTGTAATTTTAATAAGAGATCATGGATCCTGAGGATTCAGTAAAATTTTCAAAAGGATTTTTAGTTAGAATCTATGAACTATGTGACATATATCAATAATTAGAGTCCTTTAAAACTGATGGGACAACAACATTTAGAAGAAATCTTGATCAAAACTAAGGTCAACATGTCTCACTTGAATGTTTTTGGAAATATTGTGTATGTACACATCGATTTCATAAAAAGGGATAAGTTGGAATCTAAGTCCCATACATGTTTACTTCATGGGTATAACATTCAAAATATTGGATTTTGACACCAATATATTAATCAATTAAAGGTTCTAAATGTCTGAAAATTTATCTTAAATGAGGAGATTATATAGAATGATTAAAACTATGATAAAGAAGAAATTGAGAGAAAATAATTGATGCATGTCAAGGTTTATTTGAATAAAGCCTCTTAGTTCTACACTGTTTATTGGGAGCATATGTTTTTAAGGTATAGGTATGTTACAAAATATAATACATTAATCAATTTTTGAAAGTAACAAATCCCAATATAACAAAATAATTTAGTACTACATAATCTCAGGATAGAGTTTAAAAAATATAGGGTCTATAATGAGATTATCGTTAGGAGTTGAGGTGGTATACTACTTATGGAACTTCCAACAAGGAATATAGAATTGGATAGAAAATGGTTTTTTCACGAACCGAATATGGTCTCCATCAAGCCGACACCAAACCCAGCTCATGGAAAAACCCAAAGGGCGTTCCCCATCCCCATGGGCTGGCACAAGTGCCCAGGTATCATAAAAATTCATTTGGGAACGATTCACCCGAGTTTGGGTTCATAAAATAACCAAAAACAAACAACAAACCAAATCTGAAAAATTATGCAAAACAAGAATTAATTAATATTCAGAACTAAATATATGGGTTTAAGAAAGACACAAGAGGTCCAAATGTACATAAAAGTAGAAAAAAAACAGCCCATGAGACTCCACACGACAAGGGGTCATCACCCACAATCCGTCTCCACAACATCGTACCATCGAGAGAAACTAGCAACACGAACCGCCATCTCCCAAGGCCTTGCCTTTGACTGTGTCAAACATGATCAAGTCTACTTACACACAAAGGTGTAAGTAGGGTGTGAGACTAAGCCCAATAGGATATCACTGAAGGATTCCAATTGATAGGCATTATAGAATAAAAGTCTTGAAAGAGTTATAAATAGATAATGGTAGCATTTATTTCTAAAAGTACAACTTTGAAGACAAAATAACATTCAATGGGGGTAAATTTAAAGAATGAGTGAGTTTGAATAAAACATTCAAGCTACTAGTTTTCGCATCCCAAAATACCATAAAGAAAGTATAAATTCCAAAAAGGCCACGAGCACCAAGCATAGGAACACCCCTAGGTACTAGTTTTTTGTGAGCCCCAAGTACCTCGTACCTCGGTGAAAGTAACCATAATGAAATTTGTTCTCATGAACGAGCCACTAGTAGAGAGAATACCCATAACCTAGTGGTATCCAATCATCTCCATTATAGTTTTTTTAGTGTTATCCATGTTAGACTTGCTAAGTGAACCATGGTCAAAACCCCTCTGTTCACTAGCGTACTGGTACACTTTAGCCCACCTAGTTACCCGGGTTTCCCGTATTGTGCTCAAATAGTCACCACATGCTACCAAAATCAATTTTCACATAAAAATATCAGTTCGGGTCACAAAAATTCAAAACAGTAGCTACACATTCTTTGCACCTTTCGTATAACTCAATAAACCACTTATAATTTCCATAAAACAAATTCAAGAAAAGTAATCAAATTTTTCACATTAAATTCATCTAAAATCCCACATTTAAAACCAAATGGAGACCAATATTATACCAAACCAGAAATTTCAGCATCAAAACATTTTTATAAATCCAATCTCTGAATTATAAAACAACACCAAGAGGCACAACATGGGTTGCACATGTAAAACACCCATTTTTACACAAAATTGGCACTTAAAAATCAACCGCTTTTAAAATTCTACCCAAATCAATTTTATCAATCAAAATACTGAATGAGAAACATAATGGAAACATAAATACAGCAATCCAACTCATTCTACAATACCTACATATGAAATCACCTACCAAAAGAGTCAAAACCCCCAAATCCTTGTGCGTCACTTCAACCGCACCTCTTCCGCACCACAAGGGAGTAATATTGAACCTAAAACCAAAGGATTGGACCAATAAACTAAACACTAAAACCCTAGGTATTAAGATCCATCTTTTTGACATTTTAGGATTCAATAAAAAAGAAGAAACCCTAAGAAGAACGGAGGAATAAGTAAGAGAACCAACTTACTTGAGAAATCTGGACGCTTTTTTGAGCTTCAAGGGTTCGGCCCTAACTCGAGATGAATATGAGCTCAAAAGAGGCGAAAATGAATATGGGGGTTCGTCTAGGTTCAGTGGGAACGTGTGATAGGTAGAATCACCGTAAAAGGATAAAAAATGAATATTTTATGAAATAATTAAAAAACAATTTTAAAACTCGAAATGGGCTTTCGGGTTGGCCCAATACCTAATTTTATCACCCAAATACAAGATGCTAATGAATTTTTAAGGGGACCAAAATTCATTTGTGGTTTTAATATTTAAATTAAGGTCATTTTGGAAGTTTAATGGGAGAAAAACGTTGAAAAACGAAGGAGTTATTAAAGAAACAAAATTTTCTTTCAAAACTGGAAATGGGCTCTCAGGTTGGCCCAAACTTTGGAAACCCACTATTTCCTGCAAAAATGCATGGAAAACCACCAAAACAAATAAAGGATGTAAATTAAATGAAAAAATACCTTTAAAATATGTCATGTATGTGACAATTCTCCCCACCATGAAGGACATTCCACCCCGTAAAGTCAACATGAGGCTTGATTGGAAAACAAGATCGGGTACTCTTCCTCAACCCATGACTTTTGCTCCCATGTCTCATGTGTATCATTCTCATGCTGCTATAGAACCCGGAATAATGGAATAGACTTCCCTCGAAGTATCTTCTATTGGGAGTCCACTATTTTCACTGGCCTCTCAACAATAGACAATTCAAGCTCTATCTCCAGTTCTTCCCAACTCAACACATGGGACAGATCTGGGTAGTATTTATTCAACTGAGAAACATGGAAGACATCATGGATGGATGTCAACTGAGAAGGTAAGGACAACCTGTATGCCACCTTTCCAATATGCTCGATAATCTCAAATGGCCCGACATACTGCGGCGTCAGCTTACCTTGCTTCCCCAATCGACGATGGCCCAGACGAGGGGCCACCTTCAAGAATACTATGTCACCGACAGAAAACTATAGGTCTCGAAACCTCCATTCAGAATATGATTTATGATGACTCTGAGCTTTCAATAAACGTTTCCTGATTAATTTTACCTTCTCAGATGTCTCCTTCACGATACTCAGCCCCATTAGTGAGGTTTCACCTAGATCAGCCCAACACAGGGGGACCGACAAGGCTGACCATCGAGAACCTCAAAAAAAGCCATTCAAATCAAGGATTGGTAACTGTTATTATAAGAAAACTAAACCAATCCCAAATGGGTATCCCAAGAACCTCCAAAGTCTAGGACACATGCATGAATCATGTCCTCCAAAATCTGATTCGTCCGCTCTGTCTGACCATCCGTCTACGGATGGTATATTGTGCTCATCTTAATCTGGGACCCCAAGGCCTTCTGAAGTCCTTCCCAGAACCGATATGTTAAATGAGGGTCTCTATCTGAGACAACTGCTGATGCCACACCATGGAGTCTCACCGACTCCTGAAGATACAAATGGCCCAACTCATCCACTTTAGATGTATCTCTGATCGGAATGAAGTGGGCTGATTTGGTTAGACGATCAATCACCACCCAAATGGAATTCTTACCTCGAGGTGTATGAGGTAATCCAACAATGAAGTCCATGGAAACCACGTCCCACTTCCAGGTAGGAATGGGTAGTGGTTGGAGCAAACCGGATGGCCTCTGGTGCTTTGCTATCACCTGCTGGCATGTGTAGCATCTCAACAAAAAGTCTTCTATGTCCCGTCTCATACCAGGCCACCAAAACTGCCGATGAACATCATAATAAATCTTAGTGGCACCCGGATGAATAGCCCACTGATACTGGTGGCTATCATGTATCACCACCTTCCATAGAGATAACGGAACTACTGAATGGCCCTTGAAGCACAAGATGCCCTTGGGAGACAACGACCAATCATGGGATGTCTCCCCACCATGAAGAAACTGCTTCAACCACTGACAAAGCTCATCACTGGGTTGTTCCCGCTGAATCAACTCCAACAGAGAAGGAGTCAACTGGACGCTCGCCAAGAAAGCCCCTCCACTGTGTTCCTTGGTCTCCACATGTATCTGCGAAAAGATCCCCATCAATGTCCACTCATCACTAGACTTCCTTAAAGCATGCACTGGAACCCTTCTGCTCAAGGCGTCGGCCACTACATTTCCCTTACATGGGGTATAGACAATGTCAAAGTCAAACCCCTATAAGTACTCAATCCAGTGACGCTGCCTCAAGTTGAGGTCCTTCTGTAAGAATATATAAGACAAGATTTTGTGATCAGAATAGACCACAAACTTCTCCCCAAAGAGGTAGGGATGCCACATCTTCAAAGCATGCATCACTACTGCCAACTCCAAGTCATGGTTTGCGTAGTTCGTTTCATGTGGATGGAGTTGACGAGATCCATACGCCACCACATGATTATCCTGCATAAGCACGCACCCAAGACCCATACCTGAAGCATCACAATAAACCACATATCCTTTTCCAGCCACTAGAAAAATCAGCACGAGGGCAGTATTCAATCGTCTCTTCAGCTCCTCGAATGATGCCTGACATTCTGGACCCCATACAAACTTCACCCCCGCTCTGGGTGAGGGCAGTCATCAGTGAAGCAAGCCGAGAGAAATCCTGAACGAATCGCCTATAATAACCAGCCAAGCCAAGGAAACTCCGGATCTTGAACACATTCTTCGGCTGCTCCCATTACATAACCGCACTAATCTTCTCAAGGTCCACTGAAACTCTATGCTATAAGATCACATTCCCGATAAATCTCACATACCTGATCCAAAAAGTGAACTTTGACAACTTTGCATAGAGGCGGTGATCCCGTAATATACCCAAAACGACCCCCAAGTGATGTTTGTGTTCCTCATCAGAGCTAGAGTATACCAGAATTTCATCCACGAATACCACAACAATGGAATCAAGATACTGATGGAACATCATATTCAAAAGTTCCATAAAGACTACTGGAGAATTGGTCAATCCAAAGGGCATGACCAAATACTCAAAGTGGTCGTACCTGCTTCGGAAGGTTGTCTTTGGGATATCTGACTCCATCACCCTGAGTTGATGATACCCTAAACGCAGGTCTATCTTTGAGAACCACTTTTCCCCCTTTAACTGCTCAAACAAATCATCTATTCTGGTCAAAGGGAATTTTTTTTTAATTGTTACCTTATTCAGATTTAGGTAGTCAATGCACAGCCGGAGTGATCCATCAGCCTTTTTCGAGAACAACATAAGAGAAGCCCAAGGAGAGAGGCTCGGGTGAATAAATCCTTTGAATTATAAGTCGTCTAGTTGTATATTTAATTCCCTCAGCTCGGTGGGGTCCATTTGATAAGAGGGAAGAGATATCGGTTGTGTTCTCGGCGCCAGATCAATCGAAAACTCTACATCCCGCTCCAGGGGAAAGCCTGAAAAATCATCTGGGAATACCTCCGGAAACTCATTCACTGCATCAGGTAGTGCACCTTCAGGGGAAAGACCATCCTCTAGAATGAGAGAAGATAACTGGAAGATAGCAATTTCCAACTCTGGGAGTGGAGGCCCTCTACGACCTGACCGAGGATCCCATTCTCCATGAAAAACCTGACAACTCCCATCAGGTGCTGTGAAACTCACACGTCGTCTGTAGAAATCGACGTGTTCCTGGAAGTGTACTAGCCAATCCATCCCAAGTATGACATCAAAATGGTCCATATCTAAGACCAAGAGGTCCCACTCCATCTCGACCCCTGACACAGAAAGCGCACATGATGGGCACCTGAGACCCTGCTCCTTCTTCTTTCTCAGCGGTGTCACCAACTCCATTGCAAATGACATCAAATCAGTTGGAAAATTCAGAATTTCCACAAAATGGGAAGAAATGAATGAAACAGAGGAACCAGTATCAAAAAGAACAGCATCTATAGAAGATGAAATCAAAACGGTACCTCGAACAGTCGATGGTCCCACCTCTGATCCTGCTAGTGCCTAATCCACCGCATGGAGATGTCCAGTCTCTACCTGAAGACGAACGCTAGTCTGTGGTTGTTCCCTAAACTGTCTCTACCCATAAGATGACCCAGCCCTACCACCACCGCTGCCAAATTGAGATCCCCTAGTCCTCGACGGCTCAGACTGTGCTGGCACTCCTCTGGGAGCCATGGATCCTGCCCCACTTCGAAGTGGACGCGCTATCCCGCAAAAGTGTTGCACGTGTCCCATACCTCCACACTGGAAACAGGTCTTCGGAGGATGAGGGCATGCCGGAAGGATGTGCTTGGGATTCCCACACTGGTGGCACACGACCGATCTCGCATCAGAAGTCGCTGATGAAAACTGCCTCCTCCTTTCTTCACATGATCCTCCCGCTTCCTTTTCTTCTATGAGGAGCTTCCACATCCCACTGCTGATACTGAACCATAGAAACCAGCCCTGCCTTTTCTATCAATCTCCACCATGCACGCCTGATCAACGACCTCAGCATAGGTCCTCATCTTAAACAAGAACACCTGGGAGTATATCTCTGGTCTCAAGCCTTTCTCAAACCTCTGGGCCTTCGCTTGCTCATTAGATACAATTTTTGAGCATACCGAACCAACTCAGCGAAACGGTTGGCATACACCATCACAGATATATTTCCTTGAACATGTTCCATGAACTCTCTAGACCTGGCATAAGCCAACACCTTAGGGCAGTACTGTTCATTGAAGACAGCCTTGAAATCTCCCCAGTGCATCTGCTCATTCTTCCCAGCCTGAAGCACTGACTCTCACCATTTATGGCTCGGACCCTCCAACATAAAGGAGTCGCACTTCACCCTGAGCTCCTCGGGTGTTTCCAGGAACTCACACATACGCTCGATCTTCTTGATCCATTCCTCTGCTTCTTGGGGTTCTGAGCTGCCTCGGAAGGTTGGAGGCTTATTTTTCAAGAACTCCTTGGGCTTGTCCTTTCTAGTACCAGTCTCATCCTCTCTAACAGGAGCTGGAACTGGATCTGGTCCATATCATACTGCTTGGACAACCTGTACCACGGCCTTGACTAGCCTCTGATCAATTGGTGTGGGAGAACTCTCTCCGGCTTCCTCCTGTGGGTGCATGATTGCTTTTCGGGGAGGCATGTTTCTACAAAATGCAACAGTCACAAAAAAATAATCAATACCACAATTATGAAAATTTTAATCAAATACATCAAATATAAATAATCTAAATACATTTCAGTAATAAAATAAACAACTACTCCACATCTTCCTGATGTCCACATGTGGTCTGCAGCCCACACATCTCACCTTGAAGTGAAGTCAATCTATAAATTCCAACATCCCCTAGTGACTCATGGTCTTCCATGAGAGGTGCTGGACAGACACCCTAATCACAACCAAAACCCCGAGCCCCGACAGTCCTAGCTCTTGTCTATCTCGACACATCCCAAAATAGAAATATAACCCAAAAACTTTAACCTCCTCTGATACCATTTTTTCACGAACCGAATATGTTCGCCATCAAACTGGAACCAAACCTAGCTCATTTCAAGGCCCGAAGGGCGTTCGCCATCCCCACGGGCTAGCACAAGTGCTTGGGTATAATAAAAATTCATTTGGGAACAATTTACTCGAGTTTGACTTCATAAAATAACCAAAAACAAACAACAAACCAAATCTGAAAAATTATGCCAAACAAGACTTAATAAATATTCAGAATTGAGTATATGGGTTTAAGAAAGACACAAGAGGTCCAAAGGTACATAAAAGTAGCAGAAAACATCCCATGAGACTCCACACGACAAGGGGTCATCAACCACAAGCCGTCTCCACAACACCGCACCATCGAAAGAAACTAGCAACCCGAACCAACATCGCCCAAGGCCTTGCCTTTACCTGTGTCAAACATGATCAAGTATACTTACACCCAAAGGTGTAAGTAAGGTGTGAGACTAAGCCCAATAGGATATCACCCAAGGATTCCATGTGATAGGCATTATAAAATAAAATTCTTGAAAGAGTTATAAATAGATAATGGTAGCATTTATTTCTAAAAGTACAACTTTGAAAACAAAATAACTTTCAATGGGGGTATCTTTAAAGAATGAGTGAATTTGAATAAAACATTCAAGCTACTGGTTTTCACATCCCAAAATACCATAAAGAAAGTATAAATGCCAAAAAGGCCATGAGCACCAAGCATAGGAACACCCCTAGGTACTAGTTTGTTGTGATCCCCAAGTACCTCGTACCTCGGTGAAAGTAACCACAATGAAATTCATTCTCGTGCACGAGCCACTAGTAGGGAGAATACCCATAACCTAGTGGTCTACAATCATCTCCATTATAGTTTTTTTAGTGTTATCCATGTCAGACTTTCTAAGTGAACCATGGTCAAAACCTCTCCGTTCACTAGCGTACTAGTACACGTTAGCCCACCTAGTTACCCGGGTTTCCCGTATTGTGCTCAAATAGTCACCACATGCTACCAAAATCAATTTTCAAATATAATTATCAGTTCTGGTCACACACATTCAAAACAGTAGTTACACGTTCTTTTCACCTTTCATATAACTGAATAAACCACTTATAATTTCCATAAAACAAATTCAAGAAAAGTAATCAAATTTTGCACATTAAATTCATCTAAAATCCCACATTTAAAACCAAATGGAGACCAATATTATACCAAACCAGAAATTTCAGCATCAAAATATTTTTATAAATCCAATACCTAAATTATAAAACAACACCAAGAGGCACAACATGGGTTGCACATGTAAAACACCCATTTTAACACAAAATTGGCACTTAAAAATTAACTGCTTTTAAAATGCTACCCAAACCAATTTTCGCAATCAAAATACTAAATGAGGAACATAATGGAAACATAAATATAGAAATCCAACTCATTCTACAATACCTACATATGAAATCACCTACCAAAAGAGTCAAAACCCCCAAATCCTTATGTGTCACTTCAACCGCACCTTCGCCGCACCACAAGGGAGTAAGATTGAACCTAAACCCAGAGGATTGGACCAAGAAACTCAAAAATAAAACCCTAGGTATGAAGATCCATCTTCTGGAAATTTTGGGATTCAATAAAAAATAAGAAACCCTAAGAAGACAGGAGGAATAAGGAAGAGAACCAACTTACTTGAGAAATCTGGACACTTTTTGGAGCTTCAGAAGTTCGTCCCTAACTCGCGATTCATATGATCTCCAAAGAGGAGAAAACGAAGATGGGGGTGCAGATGGGTTATGTGGGAACGTGTGAGATGTAGAATCACCGAAAAAGGATAAAAAATGAATATTTTATAAAAGAATTACAAAACAATTTTAAAACTGGAAATGGGCTTTTGGGTTGGCCCAATACCTAATTTGATCAACCAAATCCAAGATGCTAATAAATTTTTAAGGTGCCCAAAATTCTTTTGTGGTTTTAATATTTAAATGAAGGTCATTTTGGAAGTTGAATGGGTGAAAATGTTCAAAAAACAAAGGTGTTATTAAATAAACAAATTTTACATTCAAAACTAGAAATGGGCTCTCAGGTTGGCCCAAACTTTGGAAACCCACTATTTCCTGCAAAAATGCATGGAAAACCACCAAAACAAAGAAAGGATGTAAATTAAATGAAAAATACCTTTAAAATATGTCATGTATGTGACAGGTTTTATCATTTAAAATATGAATAGGATGATAAGAAATTGTATAAATAAATATTTATTATAAATGGATTTTAATAATTGAAATGATCGGATTTTGGAGAGATTGTTTCTTTGTTTGTTAATAATATTAAAATACAAACACTACTAAACCTAGTTTCTATATAAGGAATGTTTATGGAGAATCTTGATGTCCAAACTATGTTCCTTCATGTGGATTTAGAGAAAGAGATATATATAGTAACTAAAAGGTTTCTTGTGAAATAGAATATAATATCTAGTGTATAGGCTTAAACATAGTTTTTATGGGATTAAGAATGTTCTAAGAAAATTGAATCAAATGTTTGATACCTTTAAGGAAGAATACAAGTTCATATAGTGAAATTTAGATCATTTATATTACCAAAAAGTGTTTTCGTGTGGGAGATTCATCATTTTTCATATTTATGTGGATGATATGATCTTAGTTAGACAAGTGAAAGAAATGATAAAAAAGTGGGAGATTTATTTTTCTAGAATATTCTAGATGAAGGATCTTGGTTTTGTAAAAAAAATATCGGTGATGAGTATTAGAAAGGACTTCAGGTTCAGAACATTGTTCTTTTTTTTAATTATAGTACATATAAAAGGTGTTATAAAAATTCAAAATGAGTGAGCCTAAACCTATATGCACCCCTGGATGGATACTTAATTCTTTATATAGATACAAAACAAAAAATAAAATATGGGTTTATGTATATGGATAATATTTTATATGTATCTATGTTGTGGATTCTAATTTATTTCATGGTTTTTATAAAGACATATGTCTCACATGTGATTGGTTTAGTTATAATATTCATGGAAACTCTAAGGAACAGACACCATGAGTCTTTTAAGTGTTTTTTTTAATAACTTAATAGATCATTGTAATTGGAACCCTATTTCAGAATAGAAGATCGGTTATAAAGTTCAATAAATTTGGAATTTTGAAGAGTTATATAATTTAATAAGAGGACCACCACCTATGTGATTACTTATAGATGAATGGTCATGATATGGATGTCGTATCTATAATTTATACTTTCACTTTAAACAAAGAAATAGAAGTATGTTATAGTTTTAAAATTAGGAAAGGAGTTAGTCTAATTGATGTTTTAATTGTATGAACTCAATAAATGCAAAGAATTAAAAAGATATTCTAGGGTTTTTAGAGTGTGATTCATCTCACAAGGAATCTGGTGTTTCACTCATTGATTAAATCTATTTAGATAAAATACCAATTCATCTAGAAGCATATGGAGGAAGATGTTTTAGTGATATGGATGGTTAGTGGGGGTTATAATTTTTCATACATTCTAAATAAAGTCTAATTATAGGAATATATTGGGTAGTATTGTACCTTAGTGGGACTTCGGTGAATGGTGGTCAAAATATAAATGAATTAATGATAGAATAGAAGAAGAAGAAAAATTATAAAGTTACTAAGTACTTAGTGAAGCTTTTATAATTTTCTTTAAGTGACATATTGATAATCAAGGTGAGAGGAATATTTTTGTATTTGAATTTATAAATATTTAAAGGAGTTATTATGGAAATATGATTTAGAACTATAGTTATCTACATAAAAAATCAATTTTTAGATTTACTAGTAGTATAAAATTATGAAATTTTATAGGATAATGATTTTTATATATAAAACTATTCAATAGAAGGATAATTTGAGTTAGTTCATTCAATGGTAATCTATTTGTGGCCTTGATTGAGAAATAGTCATCTTTAAATATCAAAATGAAGTGGAAATGATAAAACCATATTACTTTTTTAGATCTCATCTATAAATTTATGGTTAATGGTCACTAATATGATATTTATTAGTTAATGTTTTGTTAATATTATGTTACCTTGTAATTCGAAGTGACTATAAGGTCAAGTTCTATTTCTATAGAGTAATGTGTCTGCCTTTGGGAACTTATAAATCAATTAGTGTTTTATCTTATTCCTATTCTATTGAAGTTACAATGTTTATCATAGAGTGATACTTGTTATAAACCATATAATTCATGGTGTTTTATATTGAGTGTTTCCTCTAGTTTTTCTTTGTTCTATTTTGGGAGTGTGTTTTGAGCTTTTCATGTGATAGTTGAGTGCATATATAGGATGCGTGAATTCTTAGTTTGGATAAAATAATTCATTGGTGTCATGATATTTCAAAACTTTTAACAACTTGTTTTATATCTGAGGTTTTAGAAAAAACTTATTGATCACAATTTTCTAACACAACACTCAGTGAGTGTCTCTAAGATGTCAAAATCCAATGAAAATGGGTAAAATAAAACCCCAATAGACACTCAACCTAACAATACACAAAATTAATAATTTATATGGTCAAATAAATGGTAAATTTAACCCAAAATTTCTAAATTTATTAAATAAATTCACCAGGTGATGTACCAAAACCGAAACTGTGTGTGATGATGATAAACTATGATTCCCAAGCCTCCTATATCTATCACACATGAAATCACCATCAAGTAATGTGATTCAACCATTATATAATGGAATATACCTTTATCCCAAACTATTTGTAAAAAAAATATTAGAAATTTAAGGATAAGAAAAAATAATGAGGAAGGAGAAGAAAACACCTTGTATTGATGTAATGAAATGTCCCCAAACCACTCAAATCAAGGAGAACCAAGGGGAGAAGAAGGGAGGTAGGGAATAATGGGATACTCCTTCCTCTACCATTACTAAAATAAATAGGACCTATAAGTGGGGGTAATACACTTTAAAGGTGGAAATACCATTTTAAACCCTTTTAAAAATAGTTCTAGGGTCCCCAAGAGTTTGATAGCCCTCACCAAAATCCTAATGGCATAGGTAGTAGGACACCCAAACTACCCATCCCAACAGACTCTATGTGGGTATCCACTGAGAGTATTATAGAACCTAAAACCACACACCTTTTCCCAGTCACTCAATATCATTATGAACTCCTCCTTCAAAAATTATAAACATTCGAAATCAAGTCCAAAATGTCCCTTTGGACTACCAAAAGACAGAAAATATTTTTCTTAATCCTTTATAAAAAATTAAAATTCATTCTATCATCAGATCAATAGAAATCCATCATTCCTCCAAGTTTACTAACACATGATGTTTTGGGTCATTATAGAAACCCCACAATAAATATTATTTTCCTTGACATTCCTCATTAATCAATTATATATAAATCTAGAACTACATTAGTTTTCAATTCATTAATATCTCACTATGTCCTATCTCTAAATTTCAATCATGATCTTGCCATAAAACTCAAACACTTGGGAAACAATATTCACTAAGTACATTTTTACCCAATAACTAAGACACCCATAAATTCCTTGATGATTCTTATCTCATTATTTTCATTGTTTACTCTAAATAATTCATATATGGTCATGTAACACAATCACAATGACTTGAGCACATTTCTTGAATCCATAATCCTCATGTCAAGACAACTCGTTATCACGCCTATTGATCCTAAAACACCAATAGTAAAAAAAGGTCTTATAGTACTTCTTAGAATATGAAATCCTTATTGAAGGCCTATTAAATATACTTTTTCTCCATACTGTATAAATCACTGACTAAAATAAGGAAAAATATATACAAAACCATCAATTATAATACTTAATTACTCATTCATTATTTTAAACACCCACTCTTCAATCATAAATTATAAGTCTTAATTTAATAAATCATAATATAAATTATAGAATATGAAATTTAAATCTCTTAGGTACCCTGAGTCCAAATGTTTAAAACAAAGTAAACCCAATTATACATCACTGGTTGATTATTTTGGAAATCTAATCAAATAATTTTTCATACACCAACTTACATTATTTTTCTCAAAAACTCTTTATCATCCAAGGGTTTCAATAGAAACTAAAATTACAAAAACTACCATCCTTTCTAATCCTTTCAAAAAAATCACAGTACACATGCCTTATTCCACCACAATTTTTTTTAACATTATTTCTCTCAAAAAAATTAAAATCACTCAACAACCATTTCCTTATGGTATTATAAAATATATACTCATTCAATTATATGATAGGATGACCCCTATAATTCATATTAATCTAGTCACACCTATTAATATATTTAGGAAAACAATTAATAGATTATTAGTTTCATTATATAAATAATGAACACTATCGAGGTTGTATGCCAAAAATAATAACTCACAGTTGCTTAAATCATTCCCTATTCATAAAATTATCTTTATTCATAAAAAAAGGAACTAAATATCAATTGATCCCTTGAATAAATTAAATTTTATTTTAATATCCTAATTCCTAAACCAAAATCATATGAAGACTGAGATCTCAACTCTTGGAACAAGACAACCCTAGTGACTTTGGTGCCAACCATATCCATGCTAGCTTTCCATGATCGTGGTCTACCTCCCATGTCTAGAGACCCAATCATCACATATTAATAAATCTATCCTGACCAAAACAAGCATTGATAGAACTTATAACACTCTAAATCAGTCTTCCTAAATAGTACCATGTGGTAGATGATGTTTAAACTCATGCACATCTCCTCATATTATGAAGGATGCTATCCTAGAAAAAAGGTCCTAAAATAATCATTATTAAATTATTTCCTTAAATATCACCAACAAGTGTCATTTCAGATCTACTAAAAATTCAGCATGGTCCACCAATAAAATTTTCATACACAAAAACCTATAAAAATAAAAAAAGGATCTTAGAGGGAATCTTTTACTCCAAAATATAAATGTAAATATGATATATTCTAAATAAATATGTAATAGAGTAGAAATGTAATACATATAAAGAACAAAAATCATAAAAAAATAAGTAAATTGTTGTCCCCTTGGTTGATGTATATATTATAAAACAAAAAAACTATATATAAAATAGACTGTTAGCTGACTCATTTGACCCAATTTAGTCAAATCCTTATTCAATATATAATTTTTCATACTGATTCATACATCCAACTCCCTGGAAATTCCTATACCTTCCATGAAACATTATCTCAATCTATGTAAATAAAAAACACTTTCTATACAGGTGTAAGTGTGAGTCCAACGGCACTATAGGATTCCCATACTTACCTTTACACACAGAATGTTAGTGATCATGTGGATGCATGTACAATTTTATAATTTATGAAAGTATGTAATGAGTATAACACAACTGACCAAGATAACTAAATACATAATGATCATACATGGTCATACCTTCATTCCATCATGTCTAGAATATACACACACTCTGAAGACTCATACTAACACTACCCAACTCTGGATAAGTCTCATATTCCGATAGTCAATGACTCATATAACCCCATGAACCAATGAGGTATACCCCATAATCACTACTATATCAAAAGATGTAATCATTAAGTGTTCTCTCTAATATCTATAAATATTTTCTCATTGGAGCCCCACCTGACCTATTAGTTATCTAATTTCTTATCAACAAATAAATATTAAAACATCATGGTAAAATGCTAATATCAATAAATACGACAGTGGACAATCAAATAGGTTCTAACAATTAATAGAAACTATAAAACGTAATGTAAATGAAAAAGGTGTAAAATGATGACCCAAATCATCAAATATCATTAGAATAATAATCACATGATAAACAAATTGGAAAATAGGAAATGGGTCTCAAGAAAATGAAATAGAAACTCTATTATTCATTACCAACCTCATATCACCTCGCTTTCCATCAACAATTCTATCAATGAAAATACTCATAGTGAACACATCCATATCTGTCCCATATATTGAAATTCATCATTATTTCAAGATAATAATCTCTATGGTTAAACATGGATCCTTCAGAATGTAAATAAACATCATCATTAATGTAACTAACCATCTTGGGTCAACCAAACATATCACCCAATATAGATTACCACAAGGCCTAAAATGCACCCCCATATATGCCATAGGATTCCGACTGGTAGTGAGGTTCTACAAGGTAGAGAGGGGAGACTATAACCTATTATCAGAGTACAATATATCTACCCTTAGGAACATGGATAACATTAGAGTAAGAATAATAAATAATTGATTCAGATCTTGCTATAATAAATGGAATAAAACATCCAGTCATGTAGACTCCCAGACATGAAAACCATACAATATTTAGTCTCTCATTGGGTAAACCACATTTTCAAAATATATAAACCAAAAATAAATACAATACGCTCTACTTCCAACACTAATACAAACCACAAACCTAGTCTCAGTGAATCTTGAGCTGCACTAGACTGATCTTGATACTCCATATGAGTGGATCTACTCAATTTAAAAACATTGGGAATTGTCCCCATATATTGTGAATCCTATTATCCAACCTAAAATTAGAAATAAGGTATATACACACATTGAAATGCACATATAATGTGTGAGAAATAAATTGTAGTACAGCACCCCCAATGGTGAACCTATAACAAACTGTTCTAACAAGTGTATACACATTTGATATGCCCAACCTATAAAAAAAACTAACAACATCTATAATAAAATAAACACATCAATAAAAAGGGGAAAACCAACAAAAGGAAAACAACCAACCATGGGTTCTAGCCTAAAACCCATGGTAAATCTATGACCACTTTGTCTCCTCTAGATGATTTACTGCACATGGCTCACCCATCCACACAAAATCCAATTTTTCCACTAAATCTACTAAGGTGCCCCAATATGTCCAAATTTAAAGGCCTGAATTCCAAACCCCATGGTGTAACAATATTCATCCATAAGAACACACACATGTAATATGCTCTAGGACTCTAATAGCATAGTATTAACTGGACACAAGAACATATATATCAACACAACTAGAGAAACCTTAAGTCCCAAGAGTGATGCAGAACAAATTGGGCACCATCTATGGACCAAATAAAGTGGACACTAAAAATATGAGAAGTGTGAACACTATGCATGGGCCTCATGATTATAGTGGTATCCAAAGTACATAAAACCTTATCCATGTGTTCCTTGGTACCTAAGGATCCCAAAACCACACTAGCCAGGGATAACACTCAACTAGTTGGGGGTTTTACTCATCAATATCATCCATTAACTGCCTTTCCCCTCTAAAAATTCCTAGAAAAAAGAGGATAGAACCAGATCACAACTCAGGTAAAATGCTTAATCTATGAATTCACATGGGTATCTTTCCCAAACCATAGTCCTAAGTAGAAATTTTCACAAATATCACAACCTATGGCCCACTGAATTTGGAATGACCGAGCCTCACACCGATCATGAAAACAGCTAAACTAGAATTGTCAATCTACTCTCAAGTAACAATACACATGTCCTCTCTCAGCACCATGGATCTCAACATCCAACAAACAAACACAATGGGATCTCAACATCCCACCTTAGGGAAAACCCAAAACTCAGGGCTACCATGTTCCCCAGGGCCACAACATAAGGTAAAATCTAATTAGGGACTCCATGTGACACCCAAACTCTCAAGACACGTTTGACGAAACAATCTCAATTAGACCAAATTCAACAATAAGAGATAGACACCCTTATAGGGGTTTCTCTAGATCATATATAATCATGGGATGTTCCTAGTGCTAAAACATCCCAAATAGACCTTAACGACCACCAACAGATCCTAGGTCTACAACATATTCACATCAAGAATCTAGAAGAACCATCCCACTAGTAGGGGAATTCTCAAATGTCCTTAGAAACACCAAATAAATTTGGATACATTTCACAAGGTTTTCTCTGTATAATCTAAAAAAACATGCAATATGATCATTCTCAATAGTCGAATATGATAACCACTAATCACTTGATCAGAAACTATCCCATAAGGGAATCCTTAAGATTCCATCAGACTCATATTATAGGATCAAATAAACCCATCCATAACCTCCATCCAAAGGAATCATCCCAACCGAAAGGATCCAACATCTCTGATCCTCAACATAAGAGCTAAACCTAATCTTCTCTAACCTAAAGTAACTGGTCCTAATAGGGAGGGAAAAACCAAGATCTCATTAGAGATACTACACAATACCACCCTATTGGATTCACATAAAATGACATTGAAAAAAACTAGCTAGAATCCACAATACGTGACAAATAGTGATCTCATAGCCCTATCCCAGGCCTCACATCCCACAACCTAATCCATGAGAGTATTTGAAAACCAATCCTCAAGAAAATATTCCTATAAAAATTTCATAGTCTAAAATACTATCCAGAAAGCCTCTAAATTCAAAAAGGATTCCACTATCATGATTCACAATGAAAAATTCTCATAATGGACTACTCACAAGTCCAATTCTGACAATATGGTGAAAGACATGCAAAATAGCCTAGTGCAGGGAAAGTACATGTCATGTACTTTTGGTACACGATGTGTCCCTATTGAGGTCCTCCCTGGTCATGTGCCTCACTACACTTCAAATTTACTTTACCAAATTACATAGCTTGTGTACCCTGTGCATGATGTGTATACCAGCATAGGTACTTTCCCATGTACCTCATCCCCACTCAGCATGTAACATGACCGTGTACCAGGAGAGTTCCACTGGTATACAATGTAAAACCCCACATGGGTACTCGCTCATATACCCATCCATGCACCCCACTTTCTCATGTATGCCTACTTGGTGTGGACCTCACTTGGGTACTATCCATGTACCCTACATGGACATGTACCCCCACATGGGGTGTCTGTCCAAGTACTCAACCACACCCTAGAAGCCCACTTGTAGTGTGTACCCTTGGTACATGGAATGTAGTTCCCAAAACTCGTCTTCCTTGAACAAGAAGAACATAATATATGTATTATCTAAACAACACATTATGTACATGGAAATTCCAAAATGATGAACCCTCTAACTAGCATGAGAGTCATGATTTCTCCCTGAACCTCCATGATCAACCCACAAGGGGTCCCAAACAATGATCTCACATGACCTGATCTCCATGACTACACATCATCCTATTTCACTAACTCCCTTCTCTCCCACTCCATATATTTTTCAATAAACACACACATGGGGGTCACATACATGAAAATAAAAAGTTGTAAGGGAAAATAAAATGAAAAAACAAAAAAAATGGATAAATAAAGGAAAAAATAAAGAGAAAAAAGGCTCGGCCCCGACCCCGGTGCCTGATGCAAGGTTGTGCCTCTCCTAAGAAAACCCCTCATTATGTACTCCAATACAGAGATGGAATCTCAATACAGAGCCCTATTTAAAAGATAAAACTAATTGAATAATAATTAATAAATTAATATTTAATTAGTAAAATATTAAATATTCCAAAAAATTAAATGACTCGAGTTTTCAATAAATTCATTTACTAGGGTAAAACCCCTATTTTAGGACCAATGGGGAGGTTAGAAAAATAATATGAGATCATTTTATAGGATAATTTACCATTTTTTGATGAGAACATTCAGAAATAAAATTTTAAAATTTCCCTATATTTTCACAACTTGTGACGATGCAGGTCATCACAAACTCCCCACCACAAATTATTATCTCTCCCGAGAAGCCTCGGTAGACAGCTAGCAGCCATTCCCTCACCAATGCACTAGTAAAACCAATTATATCCCAATTATTCAATGACTTGTCCTACCATGTCCCCAGCTATCTCCCAAAATGAGATATATTAATCAGCAACCAATCTTATCCTCTCCTCACCCCACTTACTGAATGAAAAACCAAAAAGCAAATGCTACATCCATCACCGAATCTAATTGATAGACTTGGATAAACAGCTCACACCTGAGCACCAGCATGAAAACACACAACCTATGTGCTCAAAAAACCACTTAAATAAGGGTTACAACCTCCAACATCCTATAATTTACTCCCCATCATAAGTATTCCCATACTCCACTCCCAAAATTCCTATAAGAATAGTACTCACGAAGTCCAATCCTTAACAAAACTGGGATAATGTGACCCTAAAAACCACTAACCTTCTCCTCACATAGGTCATTTATGAAAAAATAGAGCTCCCTTGGCAGTCCCCCTTGACATCGATGCATCCCCCTCATGCCATGATCAACCAATCGACCACTCTACACTTGGGAATCAATCTAAAATCAAAATCATCTAACAACTTTTCCACTATGCTACTGAAGAAAAATCCAAAATGAGATGGGCTTGGGGTCCATCCAAACCCTCCCTCTCAAGTTGACCATGAGATTGGGAGAACTCCCAACACTCCTCTTCTCAAACACCGTACATACTCATTCTTAACCATAACTTGGTGATTGTAGAACTTAATAGAGACACCAAGGAAGAACTGTCATGCCCACCCAAGCCATCAGTGAATGAAAGAACATGGGACCCACCACATGTATTGATAGAAAACACATGGAATGAATAGTTCCTTCCCAAGGAACATGAACATCAGACTTTAGGGAACCACTAGATCTGAGAAACTCAATCCCAATCCTAATATCTTTCAATAATCCTTTCCCTAATTGATCCACCAATAGAGAACTTATAGCCCAATTACAACCCACAAGAGTTTTTATGAATCCCCCAGTGAATGGACATCCACTCCAACACTGATGAACCTCTCACCACACGATCCACATAACATGTAATCAAAAAAAGATATATAATAAAACACTACATATATACATATGTCATGTGAATCATACATACCTTGAATGATTCATGAAAACTGGACTCTTTCCCATTATCAGAGATCCAAAAACCCAAAATAAACCATAAATCAACAAACCCAAGTGCCTCACATTAGGTAAAATTAGGAAAACGTAAAAATGAATACCTAGTATAGAAATATCATGCCTCAAAAACCTGGACATCATATCAGAAAATGTGTTTGTGAAACACTATTATGATATCCATCACAAGTTCTAAAAAAATACTAGACATATAGTCTCCAAACATACCAAATCATAAAACCAAAAAGGCTCTGATATCATTTGGTAACAAACCAGACCGGTTCAACCTAACATGTTACCCAATCCAGCTCACCATAAGGCCTCAAGAACACCTCACCATATACTAGAGGCTATTGAGTAGAAGTGAGGGTCTATAAGGTGTAGTGAGGAGACCATACTATATAGTTAGATTGAAATAATTGAACAAATATAACCAAAATCAGACATAGTGATAAAATTAGAGTATGAACAATAAATAACAGAAACATTGAATACTATAATAAATGGAATGAAGCATACAGTCATACATAGTCTAAATCATGAAAAACATAAAATAGATAGTCACCCACTAGGATGAACACATTTATGAAAAATAGAAAATGAAAATAAATACAATAGGATCTATTTACAACATTGAACTAAAACACATACCCAGTATCCAAGACAATTGAGTTGCATCATCCTGATTTAGAGACTCCACACGAGTAGCTTTTCTCAATCTAGCAACACTGGGCCCCAACCCTGTCTATCATGAAACATTTGATACGACCTTAAATAAGACATTTACTCTGCATACCCACTATTTTTCATGTATAGAGGGTAATAAATAAATCTCATTAGTCCACCCCCAATAATGAACCTATATTATGATATGATAATAAGTGAATATACATGTGATATTCCCATCTTAGATGAAAACTAATAGCCCATGGAATAAAATAAATAGAGGAATTAAAAGGGGGAAACAAACATAGAGAAAATATCTAACTATGGGTTCTACCTTTACACTCTAGGTAAATCTACGCCAACTCTGGCTCCCACCAAAATATTTATAGCACTTGGATCACCCAACCATGAAAAAATTTGCACATACTTCAGATCTACATGGGATCTCTAAAATGTCTAAACAAAAAGGAAAAAATTTTGGACCTCAGCGTGTAAACATAGGCATACACACGAACAAGTGAATATAATGGGAAATGGGCTCTAATAACATGATCTGAACTGGTGATGGGAATATCTAGGGAAATATAACTAAAGAATATGTTAGTACTGAGAGTCTTTCATAACAAATCAGGCACCATCTATGGACCCAACAAGGTGGGATCTATAAAAACCTAGGATTATGAATACTATCCATGGGCCCTAGGAGCACAAAGACATCCAAAACAAAAAAAACACTCTATGAGTGCCTCTTCACCATAGGATCCCAAAGCCACACTGGTTAGGGATAATGCTAAACTGGATGTGGGTTTCACTCATCTAGATCATCTATTGTATCCCTACAAATATCCAAAAATAATCATCTAATATATGATTTAACTATATCATAACTCAGAGAAAACACCCAATCCATGATATCCCAAGGTTCTCTTCCTCAAATAATAATCCAGGGTAGAAACTAACTCAAACATTACAGCCAATGACAAACTAAATGTGGGACGATCCAACCTCAAAACCACCATCCAAAAAACTGAACTTGAAGCATTGATCCACTCTTGGTAAATAAATCGTGGGGACTCTCTCATTATCCCTGATCTCAAAATCCAACAATCTACCACCACAGGCTCTTAACTACCCACCTAAGTTCCAAACCATAACTCATTCCTACCACGGTCCCCCTAGGCATAGCATAAAGAGATGTATAACTAGGTAATCCCCTACTACACCCAAGATCTTGGGAAACACTCACAAAAACAACCCCAATTGACCCAAAGGACATAGTAAGAGAAGAACACACTATAAGGGGTTACACTTACTCAACCGAAATCATGGGACCCACCTTGTGATGAAACAACACAAATGGGCCTCAATAGCCTCAAACTGATCCTTGATCAACAAAATTTCCATTAGGAATTCGTAATAATAATCTCACCAACAAGGGAATTAACAACGGTCTTCATAAACACCTCAAAATAAAGGGACCCTCCACAAGGGTTCCTCTACACAGTCCAAAACAAAACATATCATATAGGTATTCTCAACAGCCAACTACGACAACCACTGATCACTTGATCAGAAGCTATTCCCTAAGGGCATCCTCAAGAGTCTCTCAAAAACATATTAGATGCTCAATGAAACCCAATAATAACCACCATTGAAAGGTATCAACACATTCCAAAGGCTCCAATAGCCCTAATCCTCAACATAGGAGCTAAACCTCAACTACTCTAACCTCGATATACTAGTCGCAACATATAGGGAAAAATCAAGATCTACTCAAATATACTACTCAATCCCACATTTTTTGGATCCTCCCTAAATAACCTTGAACAAAAACAGCTATAATACACCAGTTAGGCTAGTTGAATAGCTCACAAACCTCACCCAATCCCCAAAGATAACAACCAAAACACCTAGAGGATTCTGGAACCAATCATCAAGTAAATCCATATAATGGATTATCATTTTCCAAAACACCATCCAGAAAGCCTCCAAATTCTGAATGGATCCCACCATTATGATACATATAGAAAAATTCTTAGAATGGACTACTCATAAGTCCAATTATGGAAATCTGGGAAAAAAAGAAAAAATGGCCTATGGTAGGCAAAGTACATGGTGTGTACCCACAGAGGCCCTCCCTAGACATGTACCTCATGCCACTCATTTTTTCCTTTCCCAATGTATATAGCATGTGAACCCTATACATGGTGTGTACCCCCACATGGTTACATTTCATTTACCTCATCCCCACTCTGCATGTAACACACCTGGGTACATGGCATGTACTGCTAGTGCATAGTGGGTAACCCCACATGGGTACCATCCCCTATACCTAGACATATACCTCACATGTACATGTATTTCTACAAAATGTGCACCCCATATGGGAACTAGCTATGTACCCTACATGACCAAGTACCCCCCACATGTGCTGTCTATCAAAGTACTCAAACACATCCCTAAATCCCAATATATAGCTTTTACCCTTAGTACATAGTGTGTAGTTCCAAAAAAATCATCTTCCCCAAACATGAAGAACACATGGCATGTCTTTTCTAAAAAAATGTTGTGTACTTGAGATTCCTTGAATGAAAAAACCTCCACTTGGTTCGACCCAAAATGGGTTCCAAATAACCCATACAATGAGTTAAAAATTAGAAACACTTAAAATAAATATATATATGGTGAAAACACTATAACAATCCTACCTCAAGGTGGAAACTACAAAAGTTTCGGTCAGATCCATGATCTATTGATACCGCAAAATGATCCAATGTGACCCAAACATTACACCATCGCCTCCTCAGATACCTCTCAATCTCTTATCTTACTCTCTCTCTCTCTCATCCAAAAACACCCACAGGGGGGATCCACATACATGACAATCCAAAGAAGGTAGAAAAAACGAAAAAGAGAAAAAATGGAAGGAAAAAAAATAAAATAAAAAAAGAAAAAAAGTGTATCAACCTCAACACTGACACCCGACGTAAGGTTATGCCTCACCTAAGAAAAAAACCAACTCCAGAATCAATCGTAGAGACATAATATCAATCTGATGGTCCCATTAAATGATATTACCGAATGAAAATTCATGAATAAATTGATATTTAATTAATTAAATATTAATATTCTATGAAAATTTGAACATCTCAAACTCCCTCAAAACTCCTTTCCTATAGTAAGTTCCATATTATCTGACAAACAGGGTGGTTAAAAAAAATTATCTAAGATCATATTATAGTATAATTTACCATTTCATCCCTAAACACTTTCAGGAACAAAAATTATAAATTTTCCTTGATTTTCACAACCTGTGGTGATGTTGTTCATCACAATTAACATCTCATGTGCCATGGTTATGGTATTACCAGGGATAGATCTTTGGATAAGGAAATATATCTGAGAATAATATATTCACATATCCTGTGTACCATCCACTCTATTTCCTAGAGTCTCATTAGTCATCACTCCATGTTTGGATGTTCATCAGGAAGGAAAAATTTTGATAAAGTTTATATAATAATTAGTCGAATCAATCTATACACATGAATAATGTCAAATAAAATAACAAATAAACCACTCAATCATAATCCTTAAGTCCCTCATATATGTTTCTTCCCAATCCAATTAATATCATGATCCTTGAGGTCACCCTAGATTTCACCTCTATGTTTGAGGACTACTATTAAAATAAACCCAATCTCAAAAGATACATTCCAAGTATTTATATCTCACAAAGGTAGAACCAGTTATAAGGAAGCGAAAATGCTCTACTATTGACCCATAATCCCAACTCCCACCAAAAAACATCGTAAAATGGGATTATTTCCCATAATTGGATTTAGTTATCAATCAAAAGGTCATTGAGACACTCTAAAATATTTTTTTATTCAGGGATCTATTATTGTGGTTTATTTAATTATGAAAATAGATGGCATATTTTTATGGTTTTTGTGAAACTATAATGGTAATTTTTATACTCTTAATAATTTATTTTAACAATAATAATAGAGATCCTAGTGTTGTGATTTTTTAAACAGTAACAATAAAGTTTAAAAATACTCAATCAAACCCCCCACCTTCCCATTCTCCCACCACCATGTTTGATCTCCCCCCAGGACATCTGATGTCATCAACCTTATATTTTCACATTTTAAATCATAATTTTAACTGTCATCGTGTAGTACCATAGTCACACCCCATTTGAAAACCTATGTTTTAAACCCATACCCCAACTCCTCTACTTGATTTTAGATCCAAGGTATATGATTACTGATATATTTAATTATTTTAAAATTTTATTTCAAATATTTTGTGTTTTGAATGGGGTTAAATAGTATACATATAGTTTTTTCTCACTCATAATGTAACATCTAGTTATTTTAAAATAACACTATGTTAGATAGTATATACAACACAGAACACAAAGTTAAAAAGAAAAGTGAAATATCATTATTTAAATATAATCATTATAACATATACATTTAATGGGTTGGTATGAATATTAATAACCAAATTATGAAATATAAATAAATTACCTACTCAAAAAAAATTGATTAATTATTTGGAAAGAAGTATTCAATGCTTAGTGAATTCATTTTTTTTCAAAAAAATATGTTTTCATCAAAAATGATTTGTATTGGTTTATATAAGAAAATAAAGTACTACCATTATAAAATTTATTAGATATAATGTTATTAATTTGTGAAATTACTGTACAAAAATTAGCATAGAGTGAATTATTTTTATTTTTCAAAAACGGATTATTTTCCAGTGAATAATAAAAAGTATTACTTTTTATTGAAAACTGTATTTTTGTTTCAAGCATTTATAAAGATACATTTTTTAAAATTATTTAAAAATAATATTATTCATATTATATTATTAATAATATAATGAAATTATTTTTAATCAATTTTATTATATAAATTGTTATAAAAACATTTTTATATAGAAATAATATTTTTTCTAGAAAACTTGTTTCATTACCTATTAAACATTTATAATAATTTGATTAGTGTAAGATATATAAATTTATCCTTGAAAAATGGATACCATATTTGTATTTTGGAGTTCTAAATTTGGTAAAAATGTCCCTTATATTTCTAATCGTTAGGAATTGTAAATAGAGTAAATAATTCTCACATGATGATGGTAATATGGGTAATTTAGGTTAAAAAATATGATAAGGACTATATAAATGGAATTAACATATAATATTATTTTATGAGTATATATCATCAATACACATCAAAATTTAAACCTTCGGGCTATTCATGTAAGGTATGTAAGACCTTTTATAACTATTTTTTCATTATTTTGACCTTTATAATATTTAAGTGGAAGATATAGACAATGATTTACTTTTCCTACTTTTAATTTCTATATTATTTTATGATAGGGATACATAAAACATATGTTTGATTATGAATATAAATTTTAAATATGAATTATTTATTTTTATCATATTAATTTATTTCAAATTTCTAGTGATGAAATAATTAACTAAAATTATTCTCTAATGCTAACACATCATTTAATTAATTAATATAAAAATTAATTAAATGGTTTTTAAAATACATAAATTGATATAATTTGAATGAGTTAATTTTCTGCATGATGTTTTAAGATATATATTCCATATTATGGAAGTTTGAAATGATTATATTCAAATTCCCTCGTTTTCTTGATGTATTTAAAGTCATATTAAATGAATTATGTAAAATTTGAAATTAATAATATTTTATAATAAATATTATTTTATAAAATGATTTAAATTTAATAAAAATATTAGGTTGATCAAAATTGACTTTTTATGGTTTAAAAAATAAACGATGGTCTATTTATGTTCTATTTTTTCTCATATAGTAACATTATTTACCCTTAAAATGTGGAAAACATTAATATTATTGTTTTTGTTAAAATGGTTAAGGGTGGGGGTTAAAACTAAATGAGAAGGTTGAAAACATACCCAAACCCTGTCTAAATTTCATAGTAGAGGATTTTTTAATACTTATCATATTATATTAAAATTATACCAATTTAGATCTATTTGATCCTGAAAAATAATTTATATTATTTTAAAACATTGATAAATTCCATGAATGCCCCTCCCTCACTTTTAAAAGGACACCCCTTCTCTCAATTCTACACTGCACTTTGAGTCATTTAGCTCACCCAAACCCTGATTATGTATCTTCCAAAGATCATTATTCATGTAGTAGAGCATTTTTTTCCTTCCAAAAGTCCAACACTATGTCCCTTACTAAGATATCTAAAGGTAGTCTATCGAAGAAGAGGTAATCATCTTTACCATGTCCTTCAGTTTTATTTCTTCTTGTACTTAATCTTAAAGTATTATATTCATCCTAAGTAGATAAATCTAGTATCATAAATATATAGATATGTTACTCTGATTATCGTAAAACTATATTCCATATCTTCTCTATCGTATGAAAATCTAAAACATCAGTCATGTGTATGTATGAATTACCGTCTCCACATAGTAGAGTAATTCACTAATTATCAACATTTTAATAGGATGGTTATAAATATTTATATAATGAATATATATGATATTTTAAAAATAAATTTTATTCTTTAACAATAATATCTTATATCCCACCTTACTTTTCAATTCATCATAAAATGATAAGGTCTCTCATACGTACATGTGGACAACCAACTCCATAAAGGGATGTGATCCGTTTTTCATTTATGATTTACTCGGATTGTAATAAGGATAGATTTAGTGATTTTATTATATATTAATAATTCTATAAAGATCAATTTTTTTCTTTCATTTTTTCTATCCATTGAAAATTGAAAACAGCGTTCATGCATGTGTACGACCTACTGTCTCAATGAATGGTGTAATTTATTTTTCTATATCTATATTTTATGGATTATTATAAATATCTATATATTGAAAATATTTTATAATTATATCTTGAATAAAATTATTATTATTATGTAACTATGAGAAATATGTAAGGACTAAGACTATTGAATCAAAACATACATTAAAAACAAAGAAGTTAACACCCCAAATAATGATAATATTAAAACATTCTTACCAAACGAGTTATAAAATATTATAAATGTATAATATATGATATTATAGATATAAATATGGTCTTATTATATAATTTTAATAAATTTAAATTTATTTTAAAAAAGTTTACAAGAACTACGAGTAAAATCGAATATTAGGTAAGAAATTTCGTCTCAATTTCCACTCTAGTGAGACATATTTGGTAATATACAACTATTAAATTTTATATGGTGTATAAACATCCCATTTGAAGTATTTTAAATATATATATATATATATATATATATCTGTGTGTGTGTGTGTGTGTTTGTGTTTGTTAATGATGATTAATTATTCATTATAAGTTACTCTTTCAATATAAATGCTTAAAATAAAAATATGAACTTATTTATCTTCTTAATCGGGTATATTTTTCATCCATATCCTTATTTTCCAAATCTATTTTAATTTTTTTTAAATTTATAATATGTTTTATAAAATATATTTTTTGTTATCCTTTAGTTTTTAAATATTTTTAAATTAATATTTCTACTATTTCCCAAAAAGGGTCATTTTCAAGTTTCATTACAAAAAGTAAAAAAGGAATGTTATTTTACATATACAGCATTAACAAAACCTCCCATCACCGTAAAAATATTAAAAAAATTAGCATCATCTACATAATTTAAATAGTTTTACAAAGAAAAATACTTTTAGATTATTAATTTAGTATTTATAATTCATTTTTCAAAATACATAAATCAATTTAAAAACCTATATTTTTGATGAATTAAAGATCATATCTCTTATTAATTTTATGGTTATTTACTATATGTTGAAACATTCACCCTCTTGTGATCATTTAACAATACATTTTTCTTAAATATCCATATTCATTATACCATGGATATTCTTTTTTCCTAAACTTTATACCTTTTACATTTGGTTCGTTACTTTGAAATTTATTTGATTAATGTGGAATTATTATTAAAATATATTCATTACTCATTATGAATATTTAATTATAAGGAATATTATTCACTAAATAAAAATATCATTAGATATATGAGGAATGCATTTTAAATTATATGATAGGTTGAGAGTAGAAATATATATATCTCTCATAGATTCATCAATACGTCTCAAGAGACAAATTAGTAACCTAGAATTTAGTGGGTTATTACCCATTGTTTTAAACATTCTTGACGCAAGGTAATGATGATAGAGATATCATGATGTATAAGATAATGAAATCCTATAGTATTAATTTACTTCACTAATAATTCATTTTTTATTATTATCCATGAGATTATTGTATTTATATTATCCATAGGTGCATTTTGTGCCAATGTTATTGATTAAATGGTATGTTTTTTCAATTATTCACCTTTCATATTGATCATTCCTTATTTAATAATTAAATGTTACATTATATGTATCACTTAATAGGAATTGTGTCTCATCTTTATTTTCTTTTCTTTCCCCTTAATATGAAGAATATTTCTTTTAATGTGTTTTCAAGGATTCATAATATTTACTTTTGTAATGTTTATATTTAATTCTCATCTTAAAAGGAGTTCCATGTATAAATAAAGTTCTCCAAGAAAACTAAAATTTTCAATCATTTCGGATGAGACTATTTATATCTATTTCAATGTAATAAGGTAGACACCAGATCTCGTTTAAAGGATTTGGGTTAGTTTTAGTTAGTACGAGAGAAAGTTTAGTAAAAACCATGGGAACTAGATTTTATTTAAATATTGTTAAAATGAGAAATATGAGAATCATCTATTGTATTTGATATTTTTTACCATTAAATAGATTTTATTTCATTGCTCAATATTCATGGTGATCATGAGATAACTAAGTGTGTATCATTATTTAGTAATTGTGCGTAATGAAAGAAAGGGATTCGATATCTATAGACAATGTACGGATTTCCCTACTAAGAAAACCAATATAGCTGGTGTTTGAACTAAGTAGATCATGGTCATATTAGGGTAGTTAACTTAGTTTATAAAAAATAAACATAACCATATAGAACAGTTCATTTTTCAAGATCATGATTTTTCTATGTTGGATTGCTTCATGCGATAAAATCCCCTATATTTTTGTAGAGATACTAATCCATTGCTATCTAAGAAATGGATTAGGTCTCTCAAAAATATATTCTTATCGTTGTGATGTAATAAAAGTCAATAGGTTTTTATTTTAGTTTTTTATTTTGAAGGATATATTAATCAATTGTGGACATTGATCCATAACACTAAATAGGCTAAAGAAATAGAATTTATATAATGAAAACCTTTTATATTTATTATCTTTGAGAAATATTTCAAATGGGGAAGATGAGATGAAATAGAGAATAAGTTCCTTAATTTAAAATATAAATAAGAATAAAGTGTGGTAGAGTATAAGGATAACTTTAAATAACTATCCAGGCATGCTTTAAACTAAATACATAATACAAAAAGAAAGATAGAGAGATTCATTGATTGGGTTAAGCTGAGTTTCTTAAGGGTATTAATTTCAATGATATTTTTATCATAGGATGATATGGTATCAAATTACATTAGTATAGAGAAATAATTCTCAAATTCATATATTTTCAAAGTAAATAAAGGGAAGAAGAGGAAAACTAATCACCATGGAAAAATAAATGAGGTGATGGAAAATAAGTGAAGGGTAGAACTTCCAAGATTTCATAATTTGGGAAAGAAAAACTCTTGTATTTTAATTAATGGAATCATAGATTTCTTAAAGTGTAGAGAGAAAATGTTTCATTGTTAAAGTTGGTGAAGACAAAGAAGAAAATAAATCATCAAAGGGAAATCATAAAGTAATGAAATGATTATAAATTTAATAACATTAAATAACATCCAATACACCCCATGATACTCCCTAGGATCAACCCATAAAGTTTTATCCCTCCATTTATGATATTCAATAAATGGAAGTGGGAAGTCGACTTAAAGAAGCAGTATTGAAGAAGAAAAATAAAACAAAGAATCGATCACTCCACTGTTGTGTGAATAAATTCACGAGTTATGGTGTGAATAAGATCACACCTTGGGGCAACGGTATCAATGTGAAAAGAATAATAACATAAAAAGAGAAGAAGAAGAACTTTTATAGAAAAATGAAGTGATTCAAACAACTTAAATACGAAAGAAGAATGTTACAAAGGCAATTTGGCATAACAACATTACAAAGAATGTAAAACTCAATGATCCTTCAAATACTCCACCACTACTATCTTAAATAGACATTTTGGAAGTCTTTGGCCGAGCCCCCATCATACCATGTGCCTTTAATTAATTTTTTTAGGGAAATGTCGGTGGACAATTAATGGAGATGTGACTTTTCAACTCTTACCTTGAAGTGGGAGTCATCTTGCATACACCTAACAGAAGAGCCTAAATCGCCTTCTAGAATTATGAATTGTAGTGGTCCATAGAATACATAAATGACTCTAGGATTTCCCCTAAAGTCCTGTAAAATATCATCCCAAAATACTTTATGGTTTGAGAGATATGATTTAACTGGTGGGATGTTTTTCTGGGCGTCAGAATCTGGCCCAGAATTTCATCTTCACTTTGGGCCACCTGTAACTCCATTAAAATATTCGAATTATCCTAGGACACTGTTTAATGAAATGTTACCCATGATTTATTCTATCTCGAGTTAAATTTTGAGACTCTTTGGGATTGAATCATGGCCTCTATAGTACATTTATTTGGATGTTGTCCAGTTCACTTTGTCTAGAATGTGGTTGCTTCAAAGCCCACTATGGTGGTCTTCCAAATTGAATCTACAAGTGCTCCAAAATAATGGATTGTTACTTATATCATGGGAGAGATGAAAGTAAAATATTAAAATAAAATCAAGACCATTTTGTGTTTTGTTATATGTTCAAGAATGTACCATGTAATAGTGCATTTTAGGAAAGAATTGCAATCATGATGTGAAATGATGTTCAAAGTGTAAAATGAACTAAAATGGTATTTATGAATAACAAATCACATGAAAAATATATAAATTAACAATTAATATTAGCCTCTTCCAGTGGCTAATCACACCCCCCAACTTGAGTTTTTCTAGTCTCGAGCAAAATATATTTCACAATCATGAAATTTGAATGACCTTTTCCAAAAACATTTTAATAGATATTGCTCACCCAAATACCTCATACCAAAAAATTATGAAACCCTTTCAAAATCATTTAAAACAAGCTAAGTCCATAGGCATATCCCACTCCCAAGCTCATTCCTTTGTTCAAGTTCATCGCCATATTTCATCCAATTTCAATTAAGAATGACGAAGTGTTGTGCATCACAATAGACATGGGGGTTCATTTTCATTATAAGGTGAAAATATGGAAGCACTAAGAGAAATAAAATTTTAATATTAAGATGATAAATCATTTTTTTTTATTATTTTTTTTTCTTTATTTTTGTTTTTTTTTTAAATTTTTCCATGGTAATTGAAATTGAACTCAATCGAGTCAACCCATGTAGCAAGACTTTGCTGATGACTCCCAGGATTAAATACCATAGGGCACCAAGTGAAGCTCACATACTCGGAAATCAACTCGAGTTACCTCAATCAACTACAAATTCAAATTACCACAAATAGAGATAAAATGCCCAACTCTGGGCCAGACAACTATGGAGTCACCATCCCCAAGTGCCGAAAGCCACACATTAGGTCAATTCATTGCTCTATGCGCAATTTTTTTTTAAATACTCATGTTAAAATTAAAATGATCACCAACCCTATGCCATTTATTATTGAACCCAATAATTCAAACTAATACCCCACAATCTAAAGGGCGTGCATTGTGTTTTTTTAATAAGTGGATGAAAATATAAATGGTGAAAAATCACATAGGACAACCACACTTTCCAAAATCTATGAACATGAACTTAAACTTGCATTAAAATCAGAATCAAGGCATTCAAAATTATTTTATATCCAATTTCATAGTTTGTAATGTGTGTTATCATGCTCAAGGTTAATGAAATTTTTACTTCCACACATTTTTTTTCACACAACATGAAAATTTTCATCTCCCCCCAACATAAAAAAACATTATACCTAGTGTTTAAATAAAAGAAAGATTATAAGGACTAGAGGTAGATGAGTGGTGTTCCAAAAGGAATTTTAACCAATAAACATGGAACAAATTCACCTAGTTTTTTAATTTGAAGTTCATGATGCTCTAGATTACTCCCTTGAACTCTTGGGAGATGTCGGAACCTCCTCGATCGAATATGTATCACCAAAAATAGTCCATGAACCATACAAAGAAGAACAAACGAGACAAAGAAACAACACAACAACTTATTTAAGACTAAGTATCACCATTTTTATGGTTTTACCTATTTTTTTAATCAAACTAATGATACATTGTCTTCTTTTAAATTTCTGGGTAAGGTATTACTCTGGGATCACACTGCGTGACACAGATGAATATGATGCTCCCCTTTCATGCCCATCCATAATCATAAAAGAAGAACAGGTCAATAGTATATTTTTTTTACCTACAAAAACATAAATAAAATAAAATAAACTCATGATACATTGTCTTCCTTTAAATTTCTGGGTAAGGTATTACTCAGGGATCACACCGCATGACACTGATGAATATGGTGCTCCCCTTTCATACCCATCCATACTCATAAAAGAAGAACAGGTCAAGAGTCTAAGGTAGAATAAAATTATATCAAAATGATTCACTAATCCTATTTGAAATATAAAGTTGATTAAAACAACAAAATGATTGGAAACTTGAAAACCACGGGTTTCCTCCCATGTAGCGCTTTTGTTTAACATCGCTTAGCTCAACATGAACCCCCAAACTTACCCAATACCAACTTTTAAAATTTTAAGGACCTTATATTTCTCTACTTCCACTTTATTGAGATTGATTCTTTGTTTAGAATTTTTGTCATTTACAAACCTATGTTCTACAATGAGTGGTAAAATACAAGGAATATCATAAATGGTTGATCTAGATTCCTCTGTAGTCTTTCATAAGAAATTAATGATTATTACAACTTTTTTGGTTTTAATTAAAGATTGAATTACAATTTAAAGATCTTGATTATAACCTATGAAGGGATACTTGGGTGAGGAAAGAAGGATAATAATTTTAATATTAGGTTTCATAGGACATTCAAACACATGTTTAGATTTTGAATCCAACTCAGTTTCATTTTCCAAATTTCTCAAAAAATCGGTTCCTTTAGAATAGAAGATTCAACCAACAAATTGGAGAGATTACTGTCAGGAATGGGTATGGAATCAATTTTTTTAATTTCTCTCAATGGTTCGGTGATTTCTCTTTTTGAAAAATCATCTATAGATTTATACATAGGAGACTCAATCCACGATGACAAATTTACCTCTTTTGAATACATGAAATCAATTTCCTCCTGATTTAAATACCCTTTAACAATTTATTGATTCACTTCCCCTACCCAAAATCCAAAGCTTTATTCTTAAATAAATTCATGAGAGGTTTTTGGGAAACTAGACACTCCACATAAGATTTTTGAAGGTACAATTGGTGTAGGGATGAGTTCCTCACAATTACTAATGCATTGTAGTTCTAATCTCAAAGATGATACCTCAGAACTCATTAAATCCATTTGATTACACAATTTTTCAATCAATGTTTGAGGAAAGAATTTGTATGTGGTTGATTATCATGGACTTCCCCAAGATTCATCTCTTCAACCATCCTTGAGAGGGCTATAAATTTATCCTTTAAATATTCATCACCCCAATGATTGTACATGTCACCAGATGTGTGGTAATTAATCAAGGGTTGATCAATGAAATTTTCTAATTTAGGGGATTCCCAATATTGATTTTCCATTTGATTCCATCATGTGTTTGTGACATTATAATTTAGAAGATACTCCATTGGAGAAGATAGAAAGTTGGATTCTAGATTCTTAGGACACACACAAATAGAAAGGGGTAAATATAAGAGAGATGGGGGTGAGAATAAAAAATTTGGGGTGAGAAGATAATGCTAGTTTCTAAGGTAACTTACTTGGGTCCCCAGAAATGGCATAAAAATTTAGTTTTAGACAAATTTACTCTACTGGTATGCGGTCGTTGTAGTACAGGTATGGGTCTAATCCACAGAGACCGAAGAAGAAACCTAGAGACACTCTGAATTTGGAGAGATTTGGATATGGAGTGTCCAACTATTTGGATTGATTGTATTTGAAACAACTGATTTAATTTAAATAAAAAAACATACAATTACTTATTATAAAACAATTAATGGAGATGACTTGATCCTAAGTTATTACTATGGTTAGATTGGATGTATTTATATTCTTATAACGTTTGTTTCACTAATTCAAGAAGCATCGAAAAATTGATATAATTCCTCAACATAATTCACCAATTTAATCCCTAAAAAAATCCATGGCTAATCACCAATGCACTTAGAGGATCAATTTAATGATCACTCCAAGTAATTGTATCGTACTATCACTCAAAATGTATCATTGTTAAATTTGGTGAAGACAAAGAAGAAAATAAATCATCAAATATAAATCTTGAAGTAATGAAATGATTATGAATTTAAGCACATAAAATAACATCAAATCCACCCCATGAAACTCCCTAGGAACAACCCATAAGGGGTTAGCCCTCCATTTATTCTATTCAATAAATGGAATTGGGAAGTCGAATTAAATAAGAAGGATTGAAGAAGAAAAATAAAACAATGAAACGATCACTCCACCGTTGTGTGAATAAATTCACAAGTTCATGTGTAAATAAGATCACAAATTGGGGAAATGATATAAATGTGAAAATAAGAATAACATATATAGAGAATAAGAAGAACTTTTATTGAAAACTAAGGTGACTCAAACAACTTACATGCAAAAGAATAATGTTACAAAGGCAATTTGGCATAACAACATTACAATGAAAGTAAAACTCAAATATCCTTAAAATACTCCACAACTACAACCTTAAATAGTAATTTTGGATGTATTTTGATGAGACCCCATTATCTCATGTTCTTTTAATTAATTGTTTTGGGGAAAGGTTGGTGGACAATTAATGGAGATGTGATTTTTCAACTCTTTCCTTGAAGTGGGAGCTAGCTTTCATCCACCAAACAGAAGCACCGAAATCACCTTCTATAATTCCAAATTGGAGTGGTCTATTGAAGACATAAATCAATCCCCAGATGTCCCCTAAGATCCTGTAAAATTTCATCCCAAAATACTTTGTGGTTTGTGAGATATAATTTAAATGGTGGGCTATTTTTCTAGGTCGCGGAATCAGGACCAGAATTGCATCTTCAACTTGGTCCACCTATAACTCCATTAAAAAATTAAAATTATCCTAGTCCACTTTAGAATAAAATGTTATCCATGATTTATTATATCTCCATTTAATTTTTTCGACTCTTTGGGCTTGAATCATGGCCTCTACAGTACGTTTATTGGGCTGTTGTCCAGCTCACTTCGCCCAGAATGTGGTTGGTTCAAATCCCACTTTGGTGGTCTTCCAAATTGAATCTCCAAGTGCTCTAAAATATTGGATTGTTACTTATAGAATGGGAGACATGAAAATAAAATATGAAAATAAAATCAAGACAATTTGGTGTTTTATTAGATGTTCAAGAATGTACCATGTTATAGTGCATTTTAGGAAAGAATTGCAATCATGATGTGAAATGATGTTCAAAGTGTAAAATGAACTAAAATGGTATTTATGAATAACAAATCACATGAAAACTATATAAATTAACAATGAATATTATCCTCTTCCAGTGTCTAATCACTTGTTTTCTTTAAGGATTTAAAAGAATATATTGAATGGTACTAATATAAAATAAAATTGATTTGGTGGTAAAGTGTTATTTTGGATAATATATAAATAAGGGAAGAATAACCCCAAATATGTTCCTAATGTCATGGTAATAATTTTTAGTTTGGATAAATATGTGATTAACATTGATAAAGTAAATATAAAAGTATTAGTAACCATGAAAATGATTAGTGATTTGATGAAAAAGTAATTTAGGATGAAAATTACTACATTTTGAGATTTATGTAATATATTTTTACAATTAGATAATTTATTTAAGTAATAATGATAATGTCAAATTTTGGAAGTAGTTATATTTTCATTGATGTTTTAGCGTGATTCAGGTTAAGTGATCAAGGAATTCACATGTTTGATATGTGACATTATAAGCCAATTTATGTGATCTGGAGATCAATTTTTGATAAAATATATTATATTTTGTGGTTTTTAAATAGTTAGAAAAATTACTGAGGAGTTTTATAGAAATTTATTTATGAAATAGATTAAGATAAAATTTGGGAGTTATTATTGAGGTTTTAGATATTAATGTATTATATGATAACTTGGGAAACCCATTTTGGTTTTAGGGAACAAAAAAATATATCATAAATGAATTATCATTATTTTATGGTTTTTTTAATCTATTGAAATTTAATTTTTGTGCTTCAGGTATAAAAAATTCATTAATAATGCTTATCATTTGAAGAAAAGTTGACATTATTGTAAAAATTGATTAAGGGATGAAATTATAATTTTCGAGTAAGTATATTTTCTTATTTTTTATTATATATGGTAATTTAATTTCTGAACACTAGTAAAATGATCTTTAAAAAAAATTATCCTATTACAATCATTTTTGATGAATTGATTGTCTTTTCACTCATCACATGTATATGGTTTTACAGTTATTACCTTTCTCTTGACTATGTCCTCTATAAATCTCTAATTGTACTTATTTATTATTATTTTCCTCTATGTACATATTTTTTCCTTCAACTAAATCTATCTTATTTGGAAACATTTTTTTTATACCTGTCATATTTCCCTTTCTCTATTTTAAGGGGATGTTTTATTTACCCTTTTTATGATATGAATTTTCCATAAATTAATTTTTAAATGAAAAACCCTTGATTATCGAAAAAAAATAATTTATATGGATTAAATTTATTGAATAGGTTAGAATGTAAAACCCTGATACTTTTAAATAACACTCTGTTTGATAGCTCATAAAACACACAACACTGAGCTGAAATAAATCATAAATTATTATTATTTTAAAATGACAATTATAACATAGATTTTGAATTAGAGAGAAGGAATAGTATTAACCAAATAAAAATATATATATAAAATACCTACTCAATTCAACTTCATTTACTAATTCATAGTAAATTAGTACTCAATATTCAGTTAACTAATTTTATTTTTCAAGAAATATGCTTTCTTCCAAAATAATTTTTGATGCTTTTAATGGAAAACTAATATAATTTTTTCCTCTATTGGAAAATGTATTTGATAAAATGAAATTAATTTTTAGAATATTCATATAAAATTACTTTATAGTGATTTTTTTTTTATTTTTCTGAAAATATTGATTTTCCTGTCAATAGTGCAAATATTGCTTTTTATTGAAAATGTTTTTTTTGTTTCAAGAATTTAAAAAGTTTCACTTTATATTAACATTATATAAAACTAAAATTAGTTATATTTTATTGTTAATAATAAAATTATGTTCATTTTAATCTATTTTATTACTGAATTTTTCGTATAAATATTTTTATTCATAAAGACATTTTTTCTAAATAACTATTTTTAATTGTGTTTTTCACTTTCATCTTAAATTAATTCTGTGAAATTTAGTAATTTAATATTAATAAATGGATAAAATATTTTAAATTAGGATTTAAAAATTTGTTAAATAGGTTCCTTTTATTTATGTTTATTATGAATAATAACCATAATAAATAATTGTAGATATATTGAGGGCAATTTGGGTAATTTAGGTTAAAAATAATATGATAAAGAATAAAAATGACCTTAAAACTTAAATTATTTTTATTAGATAATTTTATATCATCCAATAACATTATAATGTCGAATATATGACCTTTTATTTCTACTTGGCCATGATTTTAACCTTTATATTATTTAAGTGATATATAATGACAAAAAATGTCACCTTTCCTCTTTTAATATCTATAATATCTCTTAATCGAGATAAATATAACATATGTTCGACTATAAATATTAACTTTAAATATAAATGTTTTATTTTTATTATAGTAATTTATTTATAATTTTTAGTTGTTAAATAACTACATTGAATTCATATATAACACCGACATAAAATGAATTAAATTAATATAAAAATAAAATAAATGATTTTAAAAATATTAAAAATGAGTTAATATAAATGAGTTAATATATAGAAATAATATTATATATATATATATATAATATTTTTTGTATTTTATAAAGTATTATATTTTAATCCTCCCATTGTATTTATATATTTAAAGTCATATTAAATTAATAGTGTTAAAATTGATATTAATTATACTTTATAATAAAAAATATATTTTATTAAATGATATAAAATTCATAATAATTTTAGGTTTGGAAAACATAAATGGATATGGTTGAAACAGTCAACCATGGTCCATTAATGGGCTGTTATTTCTCATATAGTGTCATTTATTTCATTTAATGGGTGTAAAACTTTAATATTATGGTAATTGTTAAAGGGGTTAATGGGGGGTTAAAACTAATAGATAAGGATGAAAACATTCCCAAAATAATCCCAAACATTATGGGATGAGATAATTTAAACATATAATGTTAGTATATTAAAATTATATTAATTTTTATCTATTTTGTTATGAAAAATAATTTATATTAATTTAACACTTTGAGAAATTCCACGAATTCCCCTCCCCTCACTTTTAAAAGGTCACCCTCTCTCTCAATTATCCACACCACATTGAGTCATATATCTCTACCAAACCATGATCATTTATCTTCTCAACACACCTATCCATGTTAAATATGTTATTTTTCTTCAAAAACACCAACCATATGTCCCATAAGAAGATATCTAATGGAAGTCCACTAAAGAAGAGGTAATCGTCTTTACTGAGTCCTTGAAGTTTATTTATTATTATACTTAATAATAAAGTTTTATACCCATCACAACATAATAAATAAATTTTAAAAAATTTATATATTTATATGTTAATATGATTATGGGATAATTATATTCCATCACTTTTTCATACTACAAAAAGCAAATGCATCATTTGTGCGTACGTACAGCTTGTCGTCTCTATGTAGAAAAGTGATTCATTTTTCATCACCATTTTAGTTGGATTGATATAAAGATGTAAATATTTATTATATCTGATATTTATGGAATAAATATAATTTTTTAACTATAATATCATATATCCCTCCTTACCTTCCAATTTGTTGGAAGATGATAACATCCCTCGTGTGTTTGTGTGGACTACCACCTCCACAAAGCAACATGATCCGTTATTATTTTATAATTTAAATTTATGGTAATAATGATATATTTAATTAATATATGATTTAATAATTATTCTAAAAATATTAATTTTTATTCCCATTTCTTTTTTCATACATTAAAAAGTGGAAAAACATTCATGTGTATGTATGACCTTCCATCTCCATGAATGGTGTAATTCTTTTGACTATATCTATATTTTATGAGTGATAATAAATATATATATATATATATATAATATATATTATTTTATATCATTAATAACATTTTTTGATGATTTAAATATGATAAATATATAAGTATTGAGGCCATCGAATCAAAAAATACTTGAAAAACAAAGTTGTTAACTCCCAAAATAATGAAAATAATAAAATATTGTTAAAAACGGGTGATAAAATGTTATAAATAGAGAATATATGATTTAAAATATAAAAATATAGTTATTTTATTCAGTTATAATTAACTTAAATTTATTATAAAGGATTTTAGAATACCTATGATGAAAATCAAATATGAAGTATGGAAATTCACCTCAATTTCCACTGCATTGAGACATATTCAGTAATATGAAAAAATTAAATTTTATGTGGTGCATATACTACCCCTTGGAGGTATTTGACATGACTATATATTTATTAATGATGATTAATTACTTTTTTCAAGTTACCATTTCAAGATAAATTTTTTAAAGAAAATATGGTCTTCTTTTTCTTCTTGATCAGTTATATTTTCTTCCATTACAATAATTTTCCAAACTCCTTTACCAAAAATAATTTTTATTTAAAGAAATGATTTAGAAAATATATGTTATGTTATCCTTTTATTTTTACATAGTATTTAAGGAATAATTATAATTATTTTCTGAAAGGGGTCATGTTCAAATTTATTTACAAAAAGTAAAAAGGTAATGTTTTTTAACTTATATGGCATTAACAGACCTGCCCACCACCATATCCTTTTTATACTCTTTATATTTTTCTATATGATTTCAATTATTTTAAAAAGAAAACTATTTTTGAGAAAGTTTATTTTAATATTTTTCACATACTTTTCAAAATACATGAATTAATTAAAAAACCTATATTTTTAATGAACTAAATGACTTCTTTGATCACTTATTAATGTTGTGGTCATTAATTTTCTATAGAAACATTAAAATTAATATCATAATTAAACATTAAACTTACCTTAAATATCCAAATTTTTGGTATCATGGATATGATTATTGGATAAACCTTATATAATATATATATATTGTGTTTTACTTTGAAAATTATTTGATTGACTGGGACATTATTGGTAATTTATATTATTTACTCAGTATAGATATGTATTTATAAGGAATATTATTCCTGAATTAAATATATTATTATATATATGGGTAATTCATTGTACATGTAGTGATGGGTGGGTCCATGAATTATATATCCCCTTTGTGCATCGACATGTCTCATGAGACAAACCAATAAGCTATCATTAAATGGGTCTTTACCTACATTTCTAAATTGTCTTGTTATAGGGACTTGATGGTAGAGAAATCATGATTTCTAAGATCATGACATACAATAATATTCATTTCATTCATTTAGAATTCAGTTATTATTATTATCCATGATATTATTTCATTTATATTATCCATTGATGCATTTTGTGCTCATGTTATTGAGTAAATGACATGTGTTTTCAGTTATTTATCATGCTACATTGATTATGACTTATTTACATATGATAGATTCTACTATATTCAACCCTTACTAAGTATTTTATCTCACCATTATTTCGTTTCCTTTCCATAGGTTATGAATAAGAAATATTTTACTGAATTTTCATGGATACAGAACATTTACTTTTGTTATGTTTATATTTTATTCAAAATTTAAAATGGGTATCATGTATGTATCTCATTCACCATGACTATTAAACTGATAAATCCTTTGGGATTAGACTCCTTGTATCTATGCCAATGTAATAAAGTGGACACCGGCTCTAAGATATTGGATTTGGGGTTGTTTTATATAGTTTTAAAATGATTTTTTATAACATTAGGTGATATTTATTGATGCTAATTATGGATTTAATTACGTTTTATAAATATTAATCAATAATTTTATATTTTTATAAAAAATAATCAATAAATGTTTTTAATTGTTTTTAATATTTTTTATATTTTTATATTTTTATATTTTTATAAATTTTTTATAGTTTTATGTGATGTTTTAAATTATATAGTGTATCATATTATACATTTATAATTTATATATTTGTTTAGTAATTATTTATAGTTTTATAGATTTATATTATTATAAATATATATATATATATATATATATATAATTTATATTTTTATATTTAAGTCTATAAATTATACCTTTATATTTTTATACTTTTATAAATTTATCTATAATAATCAATATTATTCAATAATTTGATAAATTTATATATATTAATCAAAAAATTATAAATATTAATAAATACTTTTATAAATTAGTATATATCAATATATGTTTTAATAATTTTATCAAAATTGTAATATAATTTCATGTTTGTATACTTTTATAAATTTATCAATAGTTTTATAATTTATACTTTCATAAATCATAATTTTATTAATTATAATTTTATAATTTTATAATTTTATAATTTTATAAATGTTTGTGTTTTTATAAATATATACATCCTTTTACATAATATATATACTTTTAATCCTTTATAAACTATATATATTGTTAAATATATACTTTTATAATTTTAAATATTGTAAACTATATATTTTTGTAAATTTAAAATTCTATATAATTTTTTAATAGTTTTTGTTTTTTAAACATATTCAATAGATAAATTAACAGTTATTCTATTGTAATATTTTTTTATTTCCTAATTGATAGAAGTGTGATGCATTCTCTTCATCTGTTGTTTAATGAGTTTTATAATAACCTTAAAATGTTTTTTAATTTAGTTTCCCATAATGATTTAAAGGGGGAGCTTATTCAATTCCCTTGTTATAACTAAAAAAATAAAACCATGGTTAACTAATGAATAAGTATGTTATCATATCAATGGAGTTGGATTTCAATATAATTATGAGATATGGAACTATAATAGAAAAATAGTTCTATAATAAAAAAAATATTGAAATACCTTAGAGGTGTGGTTTCAAATATATGATATTTGATCAGTTTAATTCTCTTTTTCAACCAAATAATGCACCAATTATTAAATTAGAATTAATGATTAAATACTCAATGTCAAATTTATTAAATAATATAAAAATTAATGATATTGATAAATTTAAGAATATATTAGATAAGTAAAAGACATAGTGTATCCCCATTTTGTAAAGATGAACAAACATGGATTTATGATGCATTTATTTTATATGAAACCCATGTATGGATTTAATAATAGTGATATTGACTATATGCTTGACATTATAAAATACATGATTCATTATGGTGAAAACATTCTAAAAACTAATATTGGGGCATCGAAATTAATTGATCAGATTTTATTTTACTCTAATAAAATAAATTTTCCCCCAATGGTTGTATGATATATTAGAATGAAAATTAATTTTAAATTTCCATAATTATTTTTGGTTCATGTAGATGGAATGAAAATACAGATGGAATATTTTCTTCAGTTAACCATATGATTATGTGGAACATTAATTTGACAGATGGACTACAATGAATTTTTATGTCAAAATGGTAGAAGATATGAGATGTCAAGTAGAAAGAAATGAAAACGTTGAGAATTTGGTGCAACTAGTATGTAACACCAGGTCTGGAACACCTATCTATGATATAGGTTTATGGAGACTCAATCACACCTCCTCATATATGAGAGTCTTTTTACTATCATTAATGTAATATATCATACATTTTCGAGATTATACCCTAAAATTAGTGTAATAAAACAATAAAAATTACCATAAATCATACATGAAAATCATTAGGTTACACATAAATTGATAAAAAAATATTATAACAAATAAATGTGAAATTCATGCTACCATACATCAACTGATCACCCACTAGGTCAATCCAAAATATTAAAAAAAATAAAGAAAAATACAAGAGGCTCTACTACCATCTATGAGCCTCATCCTGGTCTCTAATCACTATTGAGTTTCCCCATCCTGATCCACTTCACAGCCTATACTCTGACATATAAAGTAAACCAAAGGACAATATAAACACCAAAGAGCTCATGCAGGTTGTAAGAAATTCATCTTAGTAGGGATTCACTAATCACTTTTAATTGAAATTTTCATATGTGTGTGTATGTGAATGAGGAATATAAATATTTAAATGAACATACTCATTAGGTATTCAGGTGATAACCAGGCCACCATGACACCTGATGGTATACATGTGCCTATCAATCCATTGTGTTCTAACCAGTCCACTATAGTGCGTGACCAAACCATCTTTAGTGCCATGCTAGAATCTTGTCATTACCTCATTCTACATTTCTGTATCCAATCCCATACCCAAAAACTCATGGTAAATCCCCTAACAAAATCTTCAACTACTGCCCAAAGGGATTGTTATAGGACCTATGTTCAAATCCTATACTCTCTTCACTCAAGGCAGTCCTCTTCCTAAACCTTCTCACTAAAGGTGAGGTAATTCCTATAGTCTCATACAACATCAAGGAGAAGAACATTCCTTGCAAATAGTTTCATACACTATCTTCTCACTCAAGGTAGGGAGCTTTATCACATCTCATTCCCAACCAGTTCTTTCTCACTTGAGGAAAGGTCCACGACATCAACATTCCACTCAAGGTGAATCCAACTGCTCTTGAGAAACAAATTCTCACTCAATGATTTCCCTTACATCATACATAAAAGGACTCCAACTCTAACATTTTAGTCCATCCAGCACCATCTCACTCGTGATAGGGCTAGGCCTCAGGACCCACATCTCCCTTAATGAAATCTATTTTCTATCAAAAGAACCTTAGCATGAAGGCATGTGACATAGAAAAAATAGGGCATATATTACATCACATATCTCTCCATCTCATCCCCATGGCACTAGTCACTAGAGAGCCAGCCCCTCATCGCAAATCATTATCACCAACTCATGTCTGCTATCCCTTGGTTACCACACAAACCACAGGCTCTACTTAATCATTGCCTCAATTTTAAGGGTCTAATTAATCACCCAAATCACCCTTAGAATACCAATTCCTGGTCCTTATCACTTCCCATGACCCATACTTGTGTCTCAACTTGCATCTTTTAATGCACATCTCTCAAATTATCACTTATACAAAACCTATCTTTTCTACACTCACTTAGTCTTAGAGGAATTTTCTTTCTCTTTATGCATTCCAAGACTCTCCTCTAACCAAGGGATAGATTTCTTTATAACCTATAATACATAAAACTCTCTCACACATTATCACTCAGCTCCAAGCTTCCCTTTCCTTCCCACTAGTACTAGGAAACAATACTTGGTTATCTGCATCATCAATCGTGCCTGAAGGCCTAACCAAGGTCTCATGTCAACTTAACTAACACCTTCACCCCTTGGTGACATATTCTTTGGAAGATACCAATTTGGATATGTGATAAATAGTACTCATTACATGTTTATAAGGCCTGAATCCTTACTATATCTCTCTGTAGGGTTCTATGAGTTCCTAACAGCACAACCAAAATCCATAAAATTATGCAGGCATGCACACCTATGCGTAAAAAACATATGGTTTTGTATTGAAGGGTACACCTACCTATATTATGAAGTTAATATCCTCATCAATCTATTAAAGTACTCATTTAAGATAATCCATGGTCTTTAGTACTTATCTCATGCCATACAATGCATATAATTAATTATAAACATTTATAATTAATGATTCAAATTATTTTGGATGCCATATTCACCTAAAAGATCATCACGCATCCTCATCACAAAAAACCACACCCAACATTGTGCATTCAAACTTTTGGGATTCCCCGTATCCCTTTAAAAATAAATCTCTATCTTCCTTGCCCTGTTCTATTATGCTTTAGTGGAATCAACACCAAAAATTCAGAAAATTTCTTTCAACATTATAGAACTATAATGAAAATCAAAATATAAGAAAATAGAGGGAGAGACCTGCCTATAATCAACTTTATACACTATAAAATCACCCCTATTAAATGGGGTTATCATGGGTAAATATATGGGATTATTTTACTCAATGTCTCTACCAATATGTTTCTCCAAACATAGAACAAAGGGGGTCGACACCAAAAAGGTAGGGTTTCCCTCTTTAAAAAAACACCCAAAAACCTATCACAATGTGACTAGAGGATTGTAGTGAAATGAAACACATTTCTAAATATGTTAATGGAACATACCTCCAAGGTCAAATGGTGAACACCCAAAAAAAATATTTCATCCCTTAACCTACCTCTATAGTGGTGTATCATAATTGGATTATGGTGTGACACTCTCTCCCTTGGTGAGCCATGCGCTGCCTCCCCTATCATAGCATGACCTCCCTCGCCTTCGTATCACCACACACCTCATCCACTATCGAGGCATGGAATCCTATCATTATGTTTTGTGATTCCCTAATGGTACACATCTTGAGAAGCTAGTCATGATGTGTCAAGTGGTTCACTCCATGACCTATTATAGTGGAATAATTTCAACAAGGCCTCCGGGCCTTGCTCGGATGCCTATTTGAGCACCGAAAACATCATCCTAGAGGTGTTACAACTCTCATAATTTTGATCTATGCTCTGATTATTGAAAAAAACTCTATTTCATATCAAAATTGAAACTCTATAAAAAATTAATGGCTCTAACATCCAAAGGTCAATGAAAAATACCCACCATAACACTTTTCATCCCTAAGAAGCCTAGGAAGTCCTCTAGCCATCACCCTCAATCTACCATAGTCACCAATTCTATGATAAATCAATAAATTATCTATTAAAATGTTAAATGATCTTCTAAATGCAATTATAGACACCATGTTCTCTATTCTCCATAATTCATGTCATCCACTCATTAATAGTTCCAACACCAACATGACATTCAACCATGCCTTTTATCCTTGTAAAACACAATGTCCTCAACCAATTCATCATGATTCTTATATTTATCCTCTCCATAATACTTCACTCATAATATATTATTCATATCCATGGTTCTCCCATCCATAATAATCCACCATTGGTTGAAAATCCTAACATCCAATGGCCCATAAACAGACTCATTGTAGTTTCCACCTAAAAGAATTTAATTACACACACAAAATTCCAGCGAGTCCTCCTCTAGATGACTTTTCCTTAAAATTATCATCCTTAATGGCCAATTCATTACTTCACCACCACAACCTATCATTATTCCTCAACTCTTGAAGGCATCACAGAATCATCTAAGCACCCACACCAAATTCCAAACCTAATTTCCTATGTAATTCCAAAGTTAGATTCCCAATCACCTAAGCTTTCCATCATACTCTCACCTCATGTATTGGAACACCTATGATCTAACTCACTCTTGGATAAACTCAACTCCATCTTAAGGTCGATATAAGTATTTGGATTCTATCCAATGTTGTATCTAAACATTTAATATTTCATTATATAACGAACTAGATATTAGTAGATCATACCCCACACAGCCCTTCAGGTGTCACATTGACCATCCACAACCGGTCTCACCACACTCATGGCTTGTCCAACATGAGGTTCATGCACCCGCGACTGATACAATTTACCCCACCATGTGATTATTTTTTTCATGTCCCTATTAATCCCAAATAATGGATCTCTATAGCACACACCATGTCTATTACCATATGTAATGGATGTTTTTCAATGTCCATATCTTAACCCAATGCCAACACAGAACACTAACTACCTGAAATAATATATCTACTAGGTAGGGATTCCTCACTATTCAATAATCCACTCACTGTGTGGATCATATCCTCCATTATCCAATGGTGGGATCCCCACCATATGGCTTCCCATAAACAACTCCTTAAGAGATAACTCAAATAGGACCCATCCTCAAACAATTGTTTCTCCCCTAAATCCATTCTCTCTCAACCTATTAACCCTTGACACTTCATATCCTAATAAATACCCAAGGTATCCATTCCCTTTGAGTGACTCACCAAAGCCATCATTCATTTCCCCACACATGGACACACACTGATCACAACTCATCAACCACCATTAATACATTGCATGAACCTACCCTCACACACTAATACTTTACCTCTTAAAATCCATACTAGTACTCACTCTTCTTTTTAGTAAGAGTGATCCACCAAAAACCCTCTCATTGGTTCTTACCCTCTATAATACTCAATCTCATATAAACCCAATGGGTGGTATGAAAAAATTGATCTCACAACCTGACTCATGCTCCCATGAGTCACACCTCATCAAAACTAAGATCACGTGACTATACTGATGACCATGTTCCTTGTATAGTTCAATCCCATAAAACCACCCATGGAATATCACTCATCCCAAGGATAACCACATTATCACCCAACACCCATGCAGAGTTTTTTTTAAAGATGATTCCCTAGTCAGAAATCCATAGCACTAAGATAAATCGAGAAAAATGTCACATGTATAAAGGAGGGTAATTTATTACAATCATTCTTGTGAAGAGTGGTGAATTCATCTGGAAGGATCTCCATGCACATGTGATTTATATCAAAACCCTTATTGGTAAGGCCATCTGCCACTTTATTCACCTCTCTGTAGGTGTGAGTGATAATATGATTGAGCCCTAATAGCTAATGCAGGTATATGATCCATTTAGTAGTGAGGTCCCACACTAGGTGAATTATTCCATGTCTAAGAGCTAGAACAATAGTCGTTGAATAACTTTCAATACAGAAATTGTTCCAACCTTTTTGCATTATCCAATCAAAAACATTGATGACACTTAACATCTCTGCATCTAGGGAGGATACATTACCACATGAACCATAGCAGCATCCATGAATGACTCCATTTTTTTCTGGATATGATTCCATAGCCAGTAGGTCTAGGGTTTCCTTTTGAGGAACCATACACATTCAGCTTTATCCTTCCAAGAATAAGTGGTTTCCAAAAAAACTTCCAGTAGACCTTTTGGTGGGTTATATCTTCCTTTGATCCCAAGACGTACCAAGATACATAAATCATTAATTAAATTGTGTAAAGTCCATGATTGCATGATTACTACTTCCGTAATCATAGTTTGAATTTTAATATGATCTTCATGAAAATTGAAAGTATTATTTTTTGTGCTTAATTTAATTTCTATTAGGTTGAAGCTATAAAAATGTACTACCATGGATAACTCTCCTCAAATTCATCAACTTCAACACCCATTCATAGTTCCAAAACAAAGAGTGTCTACCCATGTTCCCACTACTTGACCTAAAGTCATACCTAAAATCAATAGGTTCAAGAATCTAACTGAACATTCCCACTCACCTAACCTCGATAAAATGAAAAAGCTATTCACAAGACATTCATTAACTATCAGTTTGATTAAGAATAGTTCCACCAATTAGTTATATGGGAAAAAACTATATATGTTTTTTTTACACCATAGGTATATAGACTATATCCCTAGATCATCTCTCATGAATCCAATTCCTATGTTAAACCCAATAAGGTTTCATCACTGAGGTATTAAATTCATGAACTAACCCACTATGGTTCTCTATATGTCCCTTGTAGAGAGGGAATATATATTCATCATCAAGTAGAATCTCATAATAAGATCCAAAATACATTTCATCAAGAGAAAATATATTATAATTCAACTGAGTAGAGTACTACCAAAACTTTATATGGTAAAACATCATATATGTTTTTATTTACACTTTAAATAACTAAACCTATATTTTCAAGGATTTCAGTCACAATAAATCACATTAACATCCTTTGATTCATGAATTCCAAGTATGATGCATGTAAACTGGATAATTTCTAATGGTCCTAGAGATAAAATCATAATAATAATATTAAATTCACACATCATCTTGAATAAATATATCAATAATAATAGTAAAATCCAATATTATCAATATTATATTCCTGATAACCTGGAATTCCCCTCAAGAATGGTGTTTTCAATTCACCAAACCAAGATCCATCAGAAGATCCTACGTATCTTTATTCCCTATCAATCACACCCCAAATAGTAAGAAAAAGAAAATGACTCTTTGAATCCACTTGTAACACCCCATCCAAGAAAACCTATCTATCTCGGAGGGATAAGTTGCTTCATGAATGCATCTACATATTCCAGAGGCTTCCGACTAGCGGTAAGGGCCAAAATCATACATTAGAAAGACTATTTCCTCAATTAATATTTATAAAATAGGGTAAATAACAAAACAACATACGCAAAAATCATCAGGTTATGCATAAATAAATAAATAAAAGGGTTATAACAAATTAATTTGGAAGTCATATAGTCATATGTCAACTGATATTTCACTGGTATAGTTACAAATTCAAAGTATACTAAAAGAATAAAAAAATAATAGGGTCCCAATTCTATCTTCAAGCCTTATCCTAATCTCCAATCCCTATCTATCTAACCTAGACTGATCCACTACACTCCCTATAAGCTAACTTTTAAATCATTCATGAGGTCAGTACACACACCAGAGTACTCCTTCAGAGTGTGACAAATAAAATTCAGTAGGATTCCACCAATCAACCGTTATATACAATGTAATATATGTTTGTATGAATGATTAAAATAAATAATTAAATAATCATTATCTTCATGTCTTTATGTGTTAACTTGGAAACCATGCCACCTAGAAAAGTATACACACCATTTAATCCAATGTGTTCTAATAAGGACACCATGGTGCTTGAACATAGATGTTGTGGTACCACAATAGAATCAATTCATCACAGTATGATACCATTCCCATCACCCAATCCATACTAAAATACTTAGGGAATGTAGACTCATATAATCCTTAACCAGTACCTGAAGGGATAGGGAAAGGTTGTATGTCCAAATCCTAGACTTTCCTTATCTATAAAAGTGATTATCTTATTATACCTTTTCACTCAAGTAATCTTCATTCATCAACTCTCACACCACATAAAAACCAGATCCCCTTTATAAAAGGTTGTTTTCCCACTACCTTCTCACTCAAGGTAGGGCCTTTCAATACATCTCATTCCCAACCACTACATTCTCACTCAAGTAAAGGTCCAAAATAACACCTTCTCACTCTAGGTCAAGACAACTAGTCTTAATAAACACCTTATCACATAGTATTGACCCATAATTCATAAATATTTGGAATCTATTTCACTCAAAGTGGATCTAGAACACACCATCCATATCCCCTACATCATAAGTTATTTTCTATCACAAGATCATCCTGAAGAATATGCATGAAATAAAAAATAGGGTGGGAAACCCATTAAACAAATCACCATCTCTTCTCTAGGGAGTTAGTCACTCAAGACCTATTCCTTGATCTCAAATTATTGGCACTAACTCTCGTCTGTCACCCCATGGTGACCACAAGACCCATAGGCTCAATCCATAACTTGCCTCAATAAGCAATCTCAAATTACTCATCCAAATCCTCCTTGGAATATCAATTAAAGTTCTTTATAACATTTAATAACCATTATATAGGTCTTATATCACGTTTTAACCTATCACCTAGAGTAAACCCCTCTTTATTACACTCTCTCAGCCCCAAAGGTCTCATCTCTCTCTCCATGAAAGCCAATACTCTCCTCTGACCATAAGAGGAGTTTTATTCGCCTATGAGATGTATGAGTGTCTTACATATCATCACTTATTCCTAATATTCTCATTCCTTCCCACTATCCCTAGGAACCCAGTCTTGGATATATATATATATATGGCACTTTTCACACCCTAAGACCTACACAAGGTCTCACATCAACCTAACAAGAACGTTTCTTCATTAGATACATTTCCATAAGGTTATAAATATTTACCCATGTGATAAATATCACTCAATACAAGTATAGGAGGACAACACCATCCCATCTCTCTCTAGGGTGATCCGAGTCCCTAACCACACTAGATGAACCCATGAAATTATACAAGCATGTACACCCATGAATTAATAAACTAATTGTATTTGTAGGAAAATTATTGGTATTGTGGTGTTACCATCCTCACATAGCATTCAAGATCCTCATCCAATCATGTTAATTCACTTGAGAACCTATCACATTATATAAATCACAAAAAATTAATTATAAACATTTATAGTTAATTATTCAAATAAATTAATAAGCCACATTTTCCTAAAAACTCACTTCACATCCTCATCACACTGGAACTACACCAAATGGAATGTGTTAAACATCTCAAGATTCTCCCAATCCATTCTAATAAAAATTCTCATAAATCTCACTCGATTCCACTATGATCATGTGGAATTGGTATCAAAATCATATATAAATTCATTAAAATCATAGGGATACCATGAAATTAAAAAGGAAGACAACATAGGGAGAGACATAATTCTAATTTCTATCAAATTCCATGAAATTTTCCATCTTTTATTGAGGTTATCATGGGAAAATAATGGGGTGATCTGGAAAAATGGCCCTCTACACACATGCCTCTCAACTAAGATCAAAGAGGGGTTGACCCCAAAAACATGGGACTACCCCAATTTTCAAAAAACCACCGAGGAACCAATAATGGTGTGATGTATCCATTATCCCAATAAGGTTACATGAATCCCTCTTAGGTCATTGTATGACCTCATAGGTAGAGTGTCCATCCCTCATCTTTTCACATTCAAGGTGTGAAGCACCATGGTCATGATGTGATATACACCTCTAGGGACAGACATTTGTTACCTCTCCTCTCACAAAATGACCTCCCTAACCTTTGTTACATGATATCCCATAACTACTCTTACGAAGAGGAACCCTAATTCATTGTACAATTATTCCATTATTATACACATATATTGTAATCCTCCATAGAAAAACCAGTGAGTTATAGAATAACCCATTGTAGTAAAAAACATTTCATCAAGTTCATTGGAGCATTGCTTCGAAGACCATTTGACAACTTAAAACACCATCTAGTCCTTAATCCATGTAACAAAGAATATTTGTGAGGTGTTAGAACCCTAAAAATACATATCTTATCCCCAATTTTTGAAAAAACCCTTTCTTCAGATAAAAATTAAAACTCCCTCTAAAAACTAAAGACCCTAAAATCCATGGGTCATTAGAAATTAGGTAGATTATCTTGGATGTATTTTACTAAATGAAATATATATTTCTAATTTTAGATAAATAATTTAATAACATGATTATCATGTAATGGTTTTAATCTTTTGGATAGACACATACTACACGAAATACATTTCCCATATTAATTGATATAAATAATCGTGTACATCAGATGTTCTTGAAGAAGATATATACTCTCTTGACCATATTTATTTATTGGAAAAATAATCCTTGTAATGATATAGATGTGTATCTACAACCAATGACAGTATATTTTAATAAATTCTGTCTTGTGAGTGTGACTATATATGATGCTTTAAAAAAATAGTCATTACAAGTGTTCTTTTACACTTATGTAAACCATAAAAGATTTTCCTATATAAGAAATAATGTGTCGTTACTTCCTGAATTTGAGACTATATTATATAATATAACGGAAACTCATGTTCTAAATAATAATAAAACATTGAAAAATGTTTTAGTTTTTTGGGACCTCATCATTACCTACCGATGAAACATTCATATAGAAATGACCGAAATCAATTTGATAATATTATTGGGAAAGAGAAATGAAAGTAATATATATCAGGAAGTAAATTCTTAGAAAATATTCAAGAACTCAATTTTTTATTTTTAATGGGTCACCTGCTTAAGATAAAAATACCATGCATAGAAATATACTCACCATAATTGGATAAAAGATTAGTATTCCTTGATTAACCTTATTAGTCTTAGAATCAACTACAATATTATTTATAAATGAATCATATTGATTAAAATTTTATTAGAATTGTTATTTAAAGTAATTATTAATATTAAGTGAAAAATAAAGGATGAATTAAGAGAAAATTTAGTCTTACAAGATTTTGGTATTAATAAACATCACCATTACAAGTTAATTTGTACAAATAAGTGGTCGTTTTTTCATGATTACTACAAGATGGAAATTATAGAGAAAAAATAGTATTTTTATGAGTTATATAGTATCAATATTTCTTACAGTTATTCAATTAACATGTCAAAATTTAATGAATACTAGAGTGGTGAAGATAAAATATTTAAACTATATGACTATCATATATTATTACAGCGGTTTCTCTAAATAATTACATAATACATGTTTGTAAACAATGTATGGAGAAATACAACCCATTTTTATAACATATATAATGAAATATATTTTAAATTTGTGATAAAAAATTTAATTAAAATTAAATAAGATTCACCTGTCATTATTTTCAAATTATAAAATTTATTTTCAAAGTCTATCTTCACATGCATGTTTCATCATATTTTTTCCTTTTGATAGATGTTTTTTTAGGGGTATAATTTATTCTAATTAAATGTATCCCACTAAAATAATGATATACAATATGATGTATTATATGATAAATAAGAAATATCTATATGGATCTATTGTAAAAGGTTATTTATACTTGGAGTGAAGTTATTATAATTCTTTGTATTTGAAAAATGTTGAAACGAGGTATAATCAACTAATGAGAAATATGATCTAATTGAGAAAATAGTTCCATCACTTCCCCAACTTAGGGGAGTGTCAAGTTCATATAATTTTACAAATTTTATATTTAATAAGAGGGAGAGGGAACATCATAATATGTTATTTAATTCTAATTTCATGGATGGATAAATCAAGAATATAAGGTAAATTTATTAGTTACATTAAATAAATTTTTATTAGATTTATATTGATAATATATTATTCAATAAATTTATAGGAAGTATAATTTTTGTATAAAGGGAATGAATTTTTCCTTATTGATTAGATGGATAAAGAAATTATATATCTAAATGTTTCCTCTATGATTTAAACCTCATTTAGTTCTATAAAATTTCTATCATTTTTATGATACTCTTATGTTTAGTAATATTAATGAAACCTTTATATATGTAATCATTAGAGTTTACGAAGTATTGTAATATTCCATGAGACTAGAGAACTATAATTTGTTTATAATATAATGATACCTAATTAAAAATAAGTTTTGATCAACTAATATAAGTTTATTACTAAAATTCATTTAGTAAACATGAAAACACAAAATAATGGTGTCATCTAAAGTGTTGAAATGAGAAATTATGCTATAGAATATGATTGAAAACCATGTTTGGATGATGTATCATATTATATAAGATTATATAAAATAAATATTTTACATTATTACTCTAAAGGTTGATTTTTTATATTAAAATATAGGTCGTTTAACAAATTAACTCTATAGGGAATGAATGTTGGAAGATATAGATTTATAGTAATAAATAAAGATTCTTATGTTACAACTGGTGAACCTTACATATTTATATCTCATAAAAGACAATTATTACATGTAAAAGAGTCATTAAACCTTTATTTTAGTTTTTTATTTTAGTTTTTTAGAATCATTAAACATTTATTTTCAATGATGGTAAAGATGAAATTTTCTTGGATAATTTGTATGTAGGTGGACATCCTAGTTTGGATACGATGATCAAAACATTTCAATTATTAGGGATGATTTTTGGCTCAATATATTTATTTATAATTAAGATCAATGTGGGTAATTCCAATTTAATTTCATAATTTATTTGATATTTAAGGAATATATGATGACTTGCATACATGCCAATATTTTCTAATTACATAGTTATATGTTCCAATATAAAATTAATTATTTAATTTATATAGTGGTATTACAATTTTCTTGATAATAAGAATGTGATGGAAACTCACATTATGGAGGTAAGTGATAGATAAATTTATTATAAATTCTTTTTTATTGAGGATGTATGAATAGATTTGGAAACATCCTTGATCATGTTCATTTTTTGTAGTGATTTTCCTATTAGTTAGTATTCTATAATGAATGAATAGTAGTCTAGTCTGGCATTTTCGGTATAGATGTTTATTATTTGTGAATTATTATATGAAATAAATAGTTTTATTTATTAAAAATTATTTCATTAATTTATATTTTTATATATGGATCATTGAAAAAAAATCAAAAAAAATAGTTATAAAATAGTTATTTTCACTCTTAGGAGCATGAGTACTGTCAACAATGAGCAAAATCAGGTAATTTTTTATTTAGTTATTTTTCAAATATATAAATATATAAATACCCACATATATATACATACATTCTTATATATATATAAACATAATATATATCTAATATTAATATTTTTTTCTTATTGATTTAAATGAAATTAGCGTAAAAACATTGAATAATGAGAGTTAGTTACCTCATGCCCAACAATTTTTCTCAAATAGTGTAAGAAGAGATGTTAATATAATTAATATGGAAGAATAAATTATAATAAAATATATTTTCAATATAAATAAGTAATTAATGATTTTATTTTATTTTAATTTTTTGATTAGATTTAAAGGTTTATTTTGAGGCTTTTGATAAAAAAATCATGGAGTCTAGGTAAAAAATAATTTTTAAACTATATAAATATAACATAATGGAAAACCTTGGGGTTGTCTCAAAGTAGAACTTTCACATCACAATGAAATATTCAAAAAACTTTTTTTATTTTATTAAAACTTAATAAAATAAATATATTATAGTTATGTAAAATGAAAGAAAAAAATTAAAAATATGAAGTAAAATGAAATTTGATAGATGAACTAAAAGAAACAATATTCATCATCCCTTGTTTTAAATACTTATCTACTCTATATCATAGTCCCACTAAATTATCTAATCATAAAAAAAATTAAATCACTCAGTTAAATGATTTATGTCTCAAACCATATCACCAAACATACATTAAAAATTAACACTCCATGTATAGATCTCTCACACAACATGAATAATTCTTCTGAATAATGAAAAAAAAAAACTAAACTACCAATCTCTAATTACCTTCAATTTTACCATTATTTAATTTTTCTAGATAAACCCTCTTTTTAACTTTGTTTAGAGGGTACCCGTATATAGCATGAAATCTAAAGATACATGACCAAAAAACTTTGAGGCACAAAGTCCCAAACTACAAGAAACCTCTTCCACCTTCCTATTATCTAAACATTCTATCTCACACCCTAAATACACTCTCATAGTCTTCAATCACCACTACTCTCTAATATATCTCCCAAGAATAAATGATATTGTCTAGATCATAAAGTCTCACAAATCCTATCACCCCTCTCTAATGAATAAATAATGGGGAAATATAAAGTAAGAAATAAGAAAATAATATCCATGTGTTAATGTGCTATTGTATCTCACCACACCACCTTAATTGAAAACATAGAATAAATAAAGAATAATATTAAAAAATTAATGTTACTGGTTATAGAAATATTCAATGATTCAATCTCTAAAACTTTCTACCACTTTCAACATTAATTTATAAAGGATTTTGATTACAACACCAAGATATGAACAAATGTGACACAATTATTTATAAAACAACACATGAAAATAAAAAAACATAAAAAAATTGAGAATAGGGAATAATTATATAAATAATACTTATCTTTATTTATAAACACCAATGGAATATTTTTGAATTATTTTTCTTCTAATTCAGGCTCTCCACAAGTCAAGATCTACTAAAACATAAATTTCGTGAGAAACTATCTTTGTGGTATCTTCATATGGATTAGGAATCACTTACTTTAAGAACATTTGTTTAATGTAAACATCAAAAAAACTCCCCCGCATGAAAATAAGTCAGCAATAACTCAGATCTAGCTCATCCATAGATCAATTCAATTCTATTATCCATTCCATATTTTGAAATTTTTAATTCATATCCACTTCAAAGGCATATTCCCTCATCTCTATTGAGTTGGAACAATGTCAAAACCCTCACGAAAAGCATATTATTCTTATATATAGAAACCTATTTTAAATTCACTTGTATATCCCTTTTGTTCCTTTATTTACTCGGAGGTAAAATTATCTATAATCTTAAATAGATTAGTCTCTTATATTTAATCAAGAAAATATCATTTTTATTTATATTTATTCCAACACTGATTCCTTTGTAACAATTTACTATTACACAATAACATATCATATAAGAAAAACTAAATATGATTAAGTCTATTCTATAATTAATCTTATCTAAGGTATCAAAATATGACTTATTTATAAACTAGGCCACCAGTATCTTAAATGGAGTGGTTGTTTTCAACTTTACTCATATGTGTGGGCCAAATTATATATATATATAAAAATAAAATCATACTTACTCATACTTATCTATTTATAACTCTTAAAAACATATAAAAAATTAAAAAAAAAAGTAGTACTATTAAATAATTAAAAAAAAATTTATTTGAAAATATTTCACATTAAAACCCCAAAAATGGTCAAATACAAATTATTAATCCAAAAAACACAAAATAATACAAAAAATTATCATTAAAAAATAAGTGTTAATAAGACAATTTAATTTTGAAGATGAATGTATTATTTTTTTATAATGTCTCTATGTTATGTAAATTAAATGTATGTTGCCTTGGAATATCTAACTAGATAGGTTCATGGAAATAAAATTTTTAAATCTAATGGTTAGAGAGTTGGTTTGTGTGTAAATATGAAATTTTTGAATTGTAAATTTTTCATATTGTATAAAATTATTTTGGAATTTGATTGAATGTATGGATATAGAAAATGTATTGATATAATTTATTAAATAAATTTAAAACTTGTTTGGAAGTATGATAAACCATCCATAGAGCATTGAGATTGTAGACTGCTTAATCTGGTGAAATATATCCTTTAGATAAAATTTTAAGGTTTTTTAAAGTTTCTGATATGTATTGAGTTTATTTTAAGAAGATATAAATTTATTTTAGGAAGAATTTAATTATTCATCAGATGCTAAGAACTTCTAAGTCGCTATGTTTTTGTAAGATTCATTTTTTCTGATTATGTATGGCATAAAAATTGGGAAATGTGAAGAGACAAAATATTTACATATGTATAATTTGGATTTCCATAAGAGTCATTGACATATCATAGGGGTAATTTAAAACTATTTAATAATCATGGAACTACTATAAGAGTCATTTATCAAACTATAACAGTCATTACAACATTAGAGTGAAGATTTAGTAAAGGCGTGACGACTCCGTAAGATTCATCCACACTATTCTATAAGAGTCTTTGAGTTTCATAAGAGTCATTTCAGCTCAGCAGCATAAAATCAGTAAATTCATGGAAGCTTCATATGGATGACCTGAGTTTTGTAATAGTAATTTTTATAAGAACCTTTCAAATTTCTATAAAAGGCATTTCACTCTTAAAGAATATATCTTGATGTTGAAAAAATGAAAAATAAAGGAACCCATCTTTGAATATGTAAGTGTAATTTTATAAGATCATATGAGTCATTCCCTAGATTCATAATAATCATTTTCTTAGTGAAATATAATGATATTTATAAAATGAAAAATTATAAACAAATATAAATACGGGAATTTTTTTATTTATTCATTATGGAAATAATAATCACTATAATAGTCAATTTTCATTTCATGTGTTTAATGTTTAAGGACCAATCGAAGTAGGATCTAAAGTTTTTTATTTGTCCGCATTGTTAAGATAAGTTCTATGCTATATAGACTTGTGCATAAAACATGCATGCCATCATAAAAATAATTAAAATGTAGTGGTTTTTTAGGAGTATTATGAATAAGGATATATCTTAAATCATTTGGTATAACAAATGGAGATATTTGAATGGTATTTTATTTCAAAATTTAAGATATAAACTTTTCTAAATGAATGATTATATTCCACTAAGAATCAGGGAGTTTCCATTTTCATATTTTGGAAATAAAAATCATACTATTATGTGAAAATAAAATATTTGGGGAATGATAAAAAAATGATTTAGATATAAATATCATGTTTTATCTGTTAATACATTATATGTATTTATGGAAGAAGAAAATTTTATTCAAGGAGAATTACATATTTATAAAGTAAGAAAGAAAAGGAGTTATAAAATATTCTTATATCATAGTAGAAAGTTGATAAAGAAAGATCAACAATTGTTTTTATTTATTAGGATTTGTGTCAAGACTCCGAGAAAATTATGGTCCACTGTGATAGAATATCATATTATGGTTGAAGTGAGCATGGAAATAAATCCATAATAGGATCATGAATCCAAAAGGAGAATAAGTCCGCCCTTATATTACTCAATATGAAAACATTACTTGAAGAATAGTTTGGTGGGTTATGGAGTAACTTCGAATATTTTGCGGTTCTAGTATAAATTACATCATACTATTCATGAGTACTGAATATTTTGTGAGGTGGTATAAATAAGTGGTAGGTTGTTACTTCGGCACGTTACTACATGCAAGGTCTGATATTATGGAAGCATAGGATACACTATATGGTCTAAGATGATTCCTTTCCATTTATAACCACCTGTGTTTATAGTATATAATCTATGATCTGGGTGAATTATCGATCATAGAAATAAGTAGACTTTATTTGAAGGGGTAACCTTATAAAAATCCTATTGTGTTTTTTTGTGATTTCATCTTCTCACATACCAAGAAAGGGTGAGATAATATCATAAGATAGTATCAAGTTTTAATTAGTCATATAGATTTATTTAAAACATAATAAATACTAAATATTATATCACTGATTCACCCAACACATTGAACACCCCCCCACCCAATGATATAATTAAACCTATGAACATTAAGTGAGATCATAATTAACCAATATTTATATGAAATATCCAATATTGATTGAAGATTTAATTTGAAAAAATGGAATTTAGTAAATTAGAAAGGTATCCCGGTATTTTATTTTAATAACTTTCATGGGTGGAAGAATATGATTCATCCATATCTCCTATTCCAAGGCCCAAAAGTTAACTATGTTGTAATAGTGAGTTTTAACCCACTTAGAATAGATTCCCCCTTGACATATGCTGGTAAGATAAATTTCAATGTTGATGGGAAATCTAGGAATTCTATTTTATCATCCTTGTCTGATAATGTATACACAAAAGTTATGGGGACTCAATATATTTAATGATATATAAGATAAACATAAAAATATGTATAAAGATAATTTTAAAGTCAAAGAAGATAGAATACAGATATAGAGAGCTAATCTTGAAGGTATTCAGATGGATAATGATGAAACTATAGATAACTAATTTTCTAGGGTAAATTAGGCGGCAAGTCATATTCAGTGATTTGGGAATACTTTAGAAGATTCATTTATTTCCAAGATATTGATGGGAAAATTTCCAGATTGATTTTATTCAAAGATATATTTCTTATAAGGGAGTAAAAACATGTCTCTTAATGAGTTCCTTAACACACTCATTAGTCATGAGATGTGGAATGCCCTGGTGTTAAAAAAAGGAAAAAATAAAATTCAACACCATAAGAAAAATCAAAGTTAGAAAAGATGAAAATGAATATTCAAGTGAATCTAAATATGTGTATGGGATGGATACAATGATATAGTTATGGATCTTATATCAAATATATTCAAAATGGTTAACAGAAAAATAAATAAAAATATCCACCAAAGTGTTAGAGATGTGGAATAATTGGACACTTTGTTATAAAGTATCTAAACATGAAGTGTGTTAATTATATGGCAGATGAACAATGTGTATAAACCTCAATTTATGGAGACTACTTCAAGATAATATATGGAAAAAAAATGTGACACTATAAATAAGAATAATTCATCAATAAAAACTAAAAAAACTAATTTTAAGGTAAAGAGATGAAGACTCATCAGCATGGAGTGATTCAGAAAATAAAAGTGATTATCAAAATTACAAGGCCTTCAGAACCCATGTTAAAAAGTATAAATCCTATTTGAGTAATTATTAGGAGAAAAAAGATATCCATAATGAATACGTGATTTGATATAATCCTATAGAATGTATTAAGAAAAAAATAAATAGTAGAAAAGAATAAAACTTCTTGAGAAAAATAAAGTAGATGATGATGATACGTAGAATTATCATGTCAATAAGATCAAACATTTCAGGGTTATAATTACAAAATAGGATAATATGTTGAAGGATATTAATATGAAATTGACTGAAAAGTATGAAAAATCGAATTTGACACAGTTCAGGTATCTTAATGCTTAAAATATATTGAATAATATGAGAGAATACCATAAGAAATATGTATATGTTTAAGCTGAATCAACCAAATCTACCTTGAAAACCAGTATAAAAAGGAAGGTAAACTTTTTTTTTATTATTTCAATGATTCTAAATATATTTTATCTTGTACCATGGATTTTAATTTTGAATATCAAAGAATTTAGGGTGAATAAAGTTTAGAAAACTTATTTCTTATATAAAGGAGAGTTAGAGATGAGTGAAGTATAGAATAATCCCCTAGTCTAAAGAAAAACAAAGGATATATAGGTCTAGGAAGTATATAATTCATCACCAAAAAATAAATTAAAATCAATAATTATAAAAATTTATAGTATATTTTTGGTGTTATAGAAATTTTAAAAAAAAAATCATACATTTTTTGGTATAACATATGACTATAAATGACTTTGGAAGAATCATGGGGTAGAAATTATGGAAATAAAAAAACTATCTCAATAATAAGGAGAAATAATATTATGAGATATAATTTTATTGTTTAAAAATAAGGATGTCCTTATACCTAAAATAAATATGACTCTCTAGAGAAAATATGTGGATTATGTGACCAAAAAGGTCACTAAGTTGAATATTTCATGACAACACTTATTGGACAAAATCTATAGGATGTTAGAGCTAAGAAAAATCACAGAAGAGATAATAGAACTAAACTTTATAGTTGAAAATATTCTTGTTAAAAATAAAATTTTAATAAATAAAAAATAATATGATAATGGTAAATATAGAAATAGAACTTACAAAAAGAAGATATGTCAACAAAAAATACTAACCAAAGAGTTCATGATGTGTTATGTAAGAGATGTGGTAAGACTAGAAAAACTCAAAATGATGTATAACAATGTTGACTGCTTAAGTTGAAAAGAAAAATAAGAAGAATAAATCATCAAAAGAAGATAATTCTTTTTTTTATCGTATTAAATATTACCCACACATGGTGATAGTTTAATGGTGAGATATGACCAGGTAGCCTATGAAGAATTAGGAAAAAATTTAGAAGAAGAAGCATAAAGAGTTATCTCAATGTCAATGTTAGAAGGATTCAAGAAAGCTAATTTAGAGGTAACTCTATACAATTATAATCCCAAAAAATAGAAATTTAGAACATGTAAATTTCTTTATTTTTATTTTTGTGATAACATGACTAGAATTTAAGTAGATAGATTAAGGGGGAGCTTGATTATTGTTGCAGTATATGTACAACTAGAACCAAGTATCCATCATATAATTATTTTACTATTATGATAAAGAGCTATTAAATTCTATCCCTTGATAGTGAGATGATGAGATAAATATTCTAGAGATATTTCCTTTTGAATAAATATGGAATCTGGACTACACCTACTAGAAAAAAAGAATTGATTTTGGACAATCACACGTACCATATTTATTATTATTATACAAAATCATTCATATAAAATGGTAGTGTTTTTTAATGAGAAATATAAGTTGAAGGAAAATTATTATTCCTTGAACATTAATTCTTCTTATGCTTTTTTAAGATAATTGTATGTTTCGAAATTATTAATGAATTTATTTGTACAGTCTCTAAAATAATAAATATGAGTTAGTATCACATGTTGGATAGCTTATGAATATCTTTGTTATCTAGTTTAATCTATCTTGTTTTGTACACTAGGTTTCCCTGTATAAACATATAGTTTTTTAACTGATAAATCATTTATAAGAAACAAATGTAAGTCCATCCTTTTATCAACAATTAGATCTGGCTATAACCCTGAATAATAATTGGAGAAGATGTTTTTTTTAACCATAAAATTTTTTTAAAGATGAGTAAGTCTTTTTATTATCATTTTTGTATTACATTTATTATCAATATGGGGGATAAGAGCATTGAATTTACAAAGATAAGTGTTATTTCTAAAAAATAAAAAGTGTGATATTGAAGAACCAAAGTGAATCTTGAAGATTAATGTTTTATTTTTTTCCAGTGTATCTATGAGATTTAAAGTTAATATATGTTGTCTAAGAATATCTAGCCGCATACATTCTATGAAATTAGTACTTAAATATGATGGCTAGAGAAATAATGTTTATGTGAATATGAAAATTGATGATTTAAGTTATAATTAGTACATATAGCAGTTTCAGAATGAGTATGAATAAAATAATATGGAAAAAATCATGAGGAAGAAATATTAGAGATAGGTAAATTTAGTTGTATGTTAGATAAACCATTCATATAAAACTAATATTATACACTAATTAATTAATTGAAGTATATTCTTTGGTTGAATTTTTGAGTTATTTTTAATTGGTTAATATGAATTGAGTCGATTTGATGATGTTCGGAATTTATTTGAAGAATACGATAATTAATGATTCCATGATAAAAATTGGTCAAATCACTGAGTTTCTAAAAGATTCATTTACTCTTGTTATATGAGGGTTGAAAACTGGAAAAGTGTAAGAGACTCATGACTTCTAAAAGTATTATATTGACTATGTAAGAGTCATTTCTATATCATATGGCACATTTCATACAATATAAGAATCATGCAATTTCTATAAGGGTCGTTTGACTCTTTGTAAGAGTCATTTCAACTATAGAGTGAAGATTTTTAAAAGTAATTCATGCTCTATAAGAGTCATCTAGACCATTCTATAAGATTCAATGAGTTTTTTGAGATTAATTCTAGATTTATAGTGGAAATCCATAAAGGAATGAATGTTCTATAATAATTACCCAAGTACCATAAGAATTATTTTCATAAGAGTCTTGAGAGTTTCCATATGATTCATTTTACTCTTAGGAAATAAATCATGAAGTGAAAAAAATGGAAAAGGAAGAACCCAACCCTACACATATAAGAGTCATTTGATAAAATAATAAGGTTCATTACCTAGCTTCATTAGAGTCATTTCATAGAAATATTTAATGAGATTTAGGGAATTAATAAATATAAAAAGTATATAAATTAGACAATGTTGTGATATGTTATTCATAAGGGAAAACATTACAATAATATTTCATTATGATTCGAGCTATTTAAGATTTAAGGACAAGAAAAATTAGGGTATAGAATTTTAGATTTTTCCATTTAATGAGGAGAAGAACTACACTGTGAAAACTTATGCATGAGATCATGCATTCCAGTGTGAAAATAATTAATTGATTTTAGTTGTATTAATTCATTTGAAGAATGATATATATTGAGTATTTTTTCATAATAAATATGAATATTTTAATGGTATTTTTATGGGTATTCCAAATAAAAAATTTAAAACATTTTAAATGAAATTATTTTCTTCCACCAAGAATAATGGATTTTAAAATTTCAAATTATTTAAATAATATTCAACATATTTTAGGAATATAAAAGAATAATGGAAGAAAAAAATTCAGTTGATCATAATATTTAATTCTATAGGTGAATAATTGTTGTGTATTAAAGGAAAAAAGGTTTAATTCATATAGGGAGAATCACATTTGTGTCAAAAGAGAAAAAACAAGAGTCTAATAATATTACTATGTTATAGAAAATGACTACAAGAGAGTGTGATATACTATTGTTGTTTTTTCTTATACTTTGTGACAAGACTCTGAGAGGTTAAAGAACCATTATGATAGTAGACCACAGTGAGAAATTTCTATGATCTTTAAGAGTATCAGGATGATGGACATGATAGATAATAATATGGATATTCAACTACATAAGAAGAAAGTAGGAGTTGAAGTCTTATTTTGGAATTTGTGGATGAAAATTGAAGAACTACTAGTTCCAATATAAATAATGTTGTACTAGTCATGAGGAATTAAGATTATGTGTGGTAGTATAAATTAGTGGGAGGTTCTTACCCTGGTGTGATGCTAGAAGACATGGGGGATTTTATGTAGATGTGGGATGCAGTAAAGGGTCTATAATGATTTATTCCCATTTATAAACACTTTTATTTATAGTAAAAAAATATAATCGGGATGAATAATTGATCAAATTAGTTTGGTTTTCATTAAGTACTTGGTCCTTGTAAAAATCCCATTTTTCTTTTTTGTGATTTTACCTTCTTGCATAAAAGAAAGGGTGAGATAATATCAGAATAGAGGATTGAAATTGAATTAGTCACACAGGTTGGATTAAAATATAATAAATCATAAACAATATATTACTTATTCACCCCTATTTATATATCCATACCTGGACTCTTCGATGAACTAAAATTAGGGAAAAATAAATGAAATAAAGTGTAAAAATATAGTTGAAAATATCATTATCAATTTCACCTAAACCTAGTAATATCTTTTCTTAAATAAATTAATTCAATATACTTAATTTGAAGACAATCAATCTCAATATGGATGATTTTTATGAAAACAATTGAATAATTTGGAGAAAGTATATTCCTATATGAAATATCACTAACATAAATAAATTATTTCTATATGGTTTACAATTTTTAAGAGGATGATAAAATTTTATAAACAATATAGGTATTAAAAAATCATTCATACGTTCAAGTTTTCATTCAAACCTCACTTTTCCCCATGGTCACAAATACAACTCAAAAATTAACCCATAATTAATGATATAAATAATTTATTAAATAGATATCTATAAAGAATGATGAATAACTGAAATTAAGAAATAAATATAATCTCATTGTAATTAAAATAAACTCATACATCAACTTCAAACACTCATATATTTCAACCAAGCTTTATAAGGACATTTTAAAAAAATGAATATAGAGTTTATAATTTCAATTCTAATAAAAAATTTAAAAATCAATTGTAAATGTAAAATGTAATTAAAAATTTAAACCAAGAATTTATTTTCCAAATAAAAATATAAAAATTTGTCACCTAATAAACTCTATAGAGAAAATAATATTTTTAACCACTCCAAAGAAATTCAAATATTATTTAACTTTAAGAATGAATTTTCACTCAACTAAGCATGAAAACCAATAATTATAAAATTCAATTTTCAAAAAAATCATGGAAGTTTTCAATAGTCCATAATTTATAATTAATCTCAATTAAAATTAATTCCACACTTCTAATCTATATACAGAAGAAAAAATCAACACACATTTTATATTTACATCATATAAAAAATGGTTCAAGAATAGAAACTCTTAAAAATAAAACTAATTAACTAAAAAATATGATGCCACTAAAAAATTTTAAATATGTTAAGGATAATTTTTCAACTCAAAATCACACAAATATAAAAATAATATATAAAAAAACACATATTATCCCTACCTAACACCTATATTATTCATTGTCCTTGACGAAAACAATGTATGATATCTCAAGTGATCTAATATAACAAAATAAGATAATTACAAAGTAAAGAGTTGGATATAAAGAAACTAGTGGTAATTATTTGAGTATTAACTTTTGAACTAAGGTCCCATGGGTATGAAATCATTCATTACTCCTCAAAAAAGACTTATAAAATAAAATAAACTTTATAATTAAAAATAAAACCTAAACTATGGTAATATTAAAAAAGCGTCCCATGGGGTGTTATTTTTTTCTAGTCTAAAATCCAAAATATTTTCTAACTAAACCCTTATCACATGATTGATGTGGTTTATAATGGGTAAACAAAAACATGTTATTTCTTTCAAAGGCTATAAAAATAAGATAAGACATGCTATTTGGAATCTTTTCATTATTTGTTATAAAAAGTTATAATTTAAAAATAAAAAAAAACTACCTATATATCCTTACTAAATTTATTATAATTAGTAAAATTCATTAATTATGGATAATGTTAAAATATATCACAAACTACTCCATCTTATTCTTCTTCCATGATAAATTTTTTATTAAACTCTTGGAGCTCAAAATATGCTTCCATAACTTCATCAAAAATATATAACTTTCTCTCTAGAGTTATAAAACATTCAACTAATTTTACAATTCCTATATAGAGAGTGAAAATATTTGGTTTTAAATCAAAATTATCATAATAAAATAATATAAACCCTCTTTAATAATCCCCTTTAATAAATTAAATGTATTATTCTTCTTGGTAAAGCAGTTCTCTTAGGAGTATGTTTGAGATGGGAGATAGGTAGATCGACTATAATAACCCAATCTCTAGTAACCCAAATCTTGTGTTTTATATATTAAATTGGTATGAAATATAATAGATTTTATCATATGGGATCTAATTTTTGGATAATATTGGGAGATAATATACATAAATAATTTTAGTACTGCATTGGAAGGTTAAAATTCAGCCTAAAAACATCATGAAAACATACTTATTTTTCTTTCAAATCATTAAAATTTCCCTTATCGATACTTTAGGGAAAGGGAAAAATAAAAGGTGATCTCATATGCTCAGTAGGGGAAATAATATAGTGGTATCTATCATGAATACATTAGTCTTAAAAAATATATATGAGTTAATATTCAATATATATTCAATACATATACAATTTAATCAAAAAAATACCATCAAGTTCATCAATTGATAATATCCATATAGTAATCATGTGGAAAACAATAACTGAATTTTAAATGATTTAATATATATTGTGAGACATTTTATTCTAACCATCAAGGACTTGTCTATAAATCTTTTAATAATTAGGCATGCAATACACCGGATACCCAAATAATAGTTAAGGAATGCCAAAATAATTGTCTCTATAGACCTACTAATGCATCAGGGAGATATATAATTCTAGTCCAAACCAATCACTAACACATGTAAAATTAATTAATTTTATATTTAATGATCAATTTTAACACCACAAGCTTCCACGGTACGTTTCCCATTGAATAGTGCAATAGCTTGCATTATATGCAACTTCGAGACTCTAACACATCGCGACCAATCAAACTAGCCCTTATTGATAGTAATACCCACTTTTTGAAATTTTATAAATTTTATTTTTAAAAATGAACTTCATTTTTTAATTTTTAATATCAAAATTAAATTAGGGTGAATTTTTTGTATTTTTCTGAAAACATACAATTTTTTATGAATAGTGAAAAACACTGAATTATTGTTTAAAACTGACTTTTTATTTAAATAATTAGTTATTTTGTTTTAATTTATATTAGGTAAAAATAGATACATCATACTTATATATGTTAAATGTAATTATTTGGAGTCATTTTATAATATGTTTAGATATATAAGATTTTATTGAACTTTTTACCATCTTTTACCCACTGTCTAGGAGCATTTGAAAATTTCCATAAAAATAATTATACCACTTTTGTGAGATAAATTTGAAAAATATGAGAGACACGGTTAATATTAGTGATTAAAATGTGGTTCAATAAGATGAAAATAATTTTTTTTGAATAGTAACTTTTGACTTTTATTTACCGCGGTTAAAAGTAAATAGGGTAATTAAGGGTAAAAATGATATTATAACTACCCTAACACATGTCCTAATTCTATTGGATGAGAGTAATTCGTTTAAAAACAACCTTAGAAATAATATATGACCCCCTTTTGTCCATTAGGATTAGATTAGTACATTTATTATTATTTTTATTTAAAGAAGAGTTAAAAGTATTAAATTCAAAGTTTAAAAACTAAACCATTTGTAATATAAGGTTATACATAAGATAAATTAAACTATAAATATTCATTAGAAGGATAAAAAGATTTTATACTTAATGGTATTTTATTTATAAATTTTAGACATTAAATAATTAAATTTATTTATGACATAATGATGATGCAGTAATTACCTTATTAATGAAAGATTAAAATAATTGATATTATAAATATCCAAATAAATTTAATTTCTGACTTTTGATTAATTAAAATAATTTTCTAGGTTACTGTGACATTTTAGGGTTGACTAAATAACTTTTTTTGAAGTGATAATTATGTAATGATTTTCACAAAAACCAAATACTAAATAGTGTCAAAATTGACATAATTGAGTTTTTAAGAAAAAAATACTATATTATTAATTGATATAATATTCCAAAAAATCTAACATTCATACAAAGGACTTATATAAGGTTATATATATTAATAATGAACAACTTGGGGTTCTCTTGTCTTGTTATAGTAATTTTATTAACTATATAATATAAAAATACAAAGAGACATGGTAAATGACAAACTATTTAACTAAGAGTTAAATCTAAAAAATAAGGTTAATGTGGTGAACTAAACCTATCTAAAACCAATTAGTTGAGATTTTTTCGACCCATCCTCACTTTATCCTCTACATAAATCATTTTTTTTCATTAGAAACTGAAAATGATTTTATTATAAAATAATATTTCGTGGTTTTCCGAAAGTGATCTTAACCTCTCTTATAAAAGGGTACTACACCTCTTAATTTAACACCACCAAATCCATTTGTCTCAGCAAAACCCTACTTAAATATCCTGCCAACTTTTCTACCTTCATCTTAGATTCCTTCCTTTGGTCAGAAATCCAACTAAATGAGCCCTTTCGATCAAATCAAAAGGAAGAACCTAGAGAAGAGGTAAAAATTTCATCACCTCTTTCAAGTTCTTTTCTTCTTCCACTTCTTATTTCTTTGTTTTTTCCATTCAAAAATAATAAATCAGGTATATTCTATATACTGTGATGTTATTATAAATATGGTACAACCATATTCGTTATTCTATCCATCCTATAAATGACAAAGTCACCATACGTGTGTACGTACGACTTACTGTCGGTACGTCATGGTGCAGTTTGTTATTACAACACTTAATTATTTTGGATGGGTATAATAATGAATATAACTAATGTAAATAATAAATATAACATGTTAATTATTCTTTATATATGATATACCATTCAATTACATACGATTTCACCATCAATGTAATGATATTGTCACTCGTGCGTACGTACGGATTACCGCCTCCACGAACGCAATGAGATTCATTCCCCCGTCGTAATAATTCAAGAATAATTTTCATTTTATGATTAAAAATAATACTTAAGAACTTAATATTATTTTGGATATAAATCAAATACATCCTATTCATAACAAACATTTCTTACGTAACCATGCATATAAAGGTAAACGAATCAGTTAACACCCAAAACGACGGTACTACTAAAATATTATTAACAAAGATATATTATAAGATCATATATGATATCATATTTATGTATATGATTCTTGTATAATTTAATAACAATAATTTAACTATTATACAGGAGGTTAACGTACCCTCAACCAAGGATATGTACAAGGTAAGGGTTAATTTCACAATCTCTTTATTATCTAAGGTTCTTTTTACGTAAGTATCTATTGGGCCCTCTTTATCATCCACATCTGTGTTTTCTAAAAAATGTAAGTCAAAACATTTTTAATATTTACAATACTATGGGTTAATTTCATTTATATCCTTATTTGATTATATATTTTTTGAAATGAATCTTTCTATTGTTTTCCAAACAAGGCACTTTAAGACCTTTTCGAAAAAACTAAGGTAAGAATGCTTTTATAATATATATGGAGGGTGTGGCTATTTTCCACCATTATATTATCGTTGAAGCTTCCCATAAAATATTATAAGAATATTTTCAAAAAAATGTATTCTTTTATAAATATATGACTTTTAAATGATTTCAAAATAGAAAGAGATGTTTCTCTAAAAAACAAATTTCATCTATGTCAACATCCTTTGATGGATTTTAATCTTGTTTGAAGTTGATTTATTATGATAAAAAACTTACATATTTTACTGAAGGATTTGTGATATTTTTGAATGTGTATGTGTTATTTTTACACCATTCATTGTTTATGGATAATGTATTGACATTTTGTATGCTAGTTTTAATTTGAATTTTTATGTTATGTTTAAACCTTTTCATATGAGGAATGCATTGTACTTAGTAAGTGATGGGTGGAGCCCACTATAGATCATTGATGTATCGGTAGGTCTCATAAGATAGACTACTATCTTGGCCCAAGGCCTTGACAAAATCTTATTTGTAGTCAGAGCCCAAGTCCTTGACTATGTGGTTATGAAGTCTGGCATTATGCATTCCATTATTATGAAATTAGCTATTGATATTACATGTCATTATTATACTTATAGAATATCCATCTGAATAATTAAATGAAATTATTTGATCTACATTGGCCATATTATGCATAATTTTATGTTTAAAAGGAATATGTTTTTGTGTTATACATTGCCTTAATTATTTATGATTATTTATGAAAGCTTCCGCTATATGGTTATCCTTACTGAGCATCTGAGCTCACCCATTTCTATGTTTGATTTTTCCTAGGATGTGAAGAAATATTTTCTTGTTGACCTATGGGGATAGGATAAGTATATAAGTTTGGTCAATGGGGATACATGTTGTTGATGTTTTTATTTCATGATGTAATGTAAAACTTGTGAATGTATCTAGTACTTCCAAGGCTACTAAACCGATCAGTCTTTCGGGATTTGATCCCCTCTGATCATGACAATGTTATGTAATAATGCACTAACTCTGGGTAACTAGGGTTAGGGCATTATAGTTGGTATCAGTGAAAGTTTAGTACAAATCTTGGAAACTAGATTTAGAAAAACTCTGATTAGAGAACACTGCCCTAAGATGGACTTTCAGTATTGGTTTAGAAGAACTTCCTATAATTTTGGTACAGTATATATTTTGTGATTTTTACAATAAATACATCCCTTTCTGGATACATGTAAGTATTTGTGGCTCTGGAACGGATGTAACTAGGGGTAAAACCCAAAAACACCCCTTTGAGCTAGACTCGAACGGGAACTAGTGCACGACAATGGGACTTTCTACACTCTTGGTTACAACACTCCAGGGGGATATGCTTAGGATAATTCCCATTTACCTTAGAAACCATTATGAAGTTTTTATGAGTATATACGCCCTCAAAGAAAACATTTTTATGATTATAGATTATATCCATAAACTTTTCAATTTATGTTAAGTGTTTTACAAGTTTGGAATTATGTATTGTGATTCATAAACTAATCTAGTGTGTGACATTTTTTATAAATGGTTCTTAGTAGAAGGAATGGAAACTATAGCGATGCATGTAATCCATATAGGGATTCCCCTTCTAATCAATATAATTATAGTGTATCTAGTGATGGAACTGGTGCTGATCAGTTTATCACCATACTGGGACAACTAACTTAGGTTATGAATAATAACCTTACCCATATGGAGTACCCTAATCCAAAACATAGAAGATCAATTTTAGACTTCTTCGTGAGGAAACAACCACAAATATTCAATGGGATTGCAAATCCATTATTATCTGAGAAATGGATAAATTCCATAGAAAAAATATTTCATGCTTTGGGGAGTAGCGAAAGGGAAAAAGTTGTCAGGGTGGTTTATCACCTCACGGGAGATGCAGATCAATGGTGGTCATTAATCCAAAACACAAATGAAGATGAATAAGTATATACCATGGAATGAAAGGATTTTAAAGAAATTTTCTTAGAAAAATACTTTCCTCATGACCATCAGGCGGATATGGAAAGACAATTTCTGAGTCTAAGGCAAAAGGAGGATGAGAATGTTACAAAGTATGAGGCTAACATTACAAGGTTAGCAAGGAATGCAGAAGATTATATACATAACCCAAGGAGTAAGATTGATCGATTCATTTATGTGTTAAAACCATTTCTTCATCGATCATTAGTCTCAAAATCCTTCTCATTTTATGAATATATTGTCTCATGTTCTATCAAGATAGAAAAGGAATTCTATAAGTCTTATGAATTTAATGAAAAGTAAGAGAAAAACAAATCTGCTGAACACTATGGGAATGGAAATAAGGGGAAGAAGGGAAAATTTGAATATCCATCCTGTGGTAAATGTGGGCAGAAACACCCCGGTACTTGCCTAAAGGTAATGGGAGTCTGTTACAAGTGTGGTGAAAATGACACTCATCTCGTGATTGCATGGGGAAGAAATAGGTTGTTAATGTTGAATGATACAATTTTAGAGAAAATGGGCATTATGAAAATTAATGCCCTAATCACCAAGGTAACTTACCTTAGAAAAGTCCAAGGGATCATGGATAATCTTATGAAATCACTACTGCAAAGGTTGAAGCTTTGAAATATGTGGTGGCAAGTAATTTAATGGATTCCTCAAGTTTATCCAATGATTTATTTGATTATGGATCATCACATTGTTTCATATCTTTCTAGTTTTCTAAGAAAATTATATATTTTAAATTTGAATTAACAAGGGAGTTGTTAGTCAAAACCTCTAGGGGAAGTATCATTGTAACAATGTTTTGTGAATCAGTTCCCCTTAGGGCATATAAATGTTCTTTATCTGATGATATCATCATCATACCTATGATTGAATTTGATATAATCCTTGGTATGGATTCTATTTTCAACCATGATGCACAAAATTATTTTAAGAAGAAGGAGGTTACAATTTTCAATGATTATAAGGATTACCTTATCTTTAGATCGAAAACATCACCACCTGATTCTTTTCTAGACCCGCTCCCAGTAGCTCTACTAAATTCAATTATTGGGGAGGAAGAGAATGAAATAACTATGGGTGAGGAATAGAATGTTCAAATATAGGACGTACCTATTGTGCAAGAATATGTTGATGTGTTTCCAGAGGATTTACAAGGACATTATCCAGAATGAGAAATTGAGTTTTCCATTAATTTAATTCCTGTTTCAAGGCTCATATCAAAGTCCCCTTATAAAATAGCCACTGTGGAATTAGTGGAACTAAAGAAACAACTAGATTAATTGAGTAACAAGGGATTTATTCGCCCTAGTGTTTCTCCATGGGGAGACCCTATTCTTTTTGTTAAAAAAAAGATTGATTTATGAGGTTGTGCATTGACTACAGGGAGATCAATTATATAAAAATAAAAAACAAGTATCCCCTACCTCACATTGATGATTTATTAGACCAAATTCATGGAGCTCAATATTTTTGAAAGATTGACCTATAATTTGGATATCATCATTTTTGTGTGAATAAGGAATACATTCTGAAAACAGCATTTCAAACTAGGTACGGGCATTACAGGTTTACAGTGATGCCTTTTGGGTTGACTAATGCACCCTCTGTTTTCATGGATCTAATGAACAGAGTTTTCAAGGAATATCTTGATGAATTTTTAGTGGTATTTATTGATGATATCTGGTTATAATCCAAAAGATACGATGATCATGAAAATAAATTACTCATTATCCTATGGTCTCTTAGAAGAAATGAATTATATAGGAAATTTAGCAAGTGTGAATTCTGGATTCAAGAGATTTCTTTTCTTCATCATATTGTCTCTAAGGATGAAATCTCTATTGATCCTTCAATGACCAAGGAAATCCAAGAACAGCCCGCACCGATGAGTATAACTGAGGTATATAGCTTTATTGGTTTGGCTGGTTATTATTGGCATTTTGTCCAAAAAAATTCCTGATTGGCTAACCCATTAACCAAGCTCACACGTAAAGGGGTTAAATTTGTTTGGAAAAAATAGTGTGATGAATGTTTTGAAGAACTGAAGAGAATATTAGTTAATGCTCCTATCTTGAAACTACCATCGGGGAATGATGGGTTTTTTATTTATAGTGATGATTCAAAGAAAGGACTTGGTTGTGTCCTTATGCAGAATGATATAGTTATTTTCTATGCATCCCAGTAGCATAAAATTCATGAAAAAAACTATCCCACTCATGATCTGGAGTTAGCAGCTATAATCTATTATCTAAAAATATGGAGACACTATCTCTATGGTAAAAAATGTGAGATTTATACTGATCACAAAATTTTGAAGTATATTTTCTCAGAAAAAGAACTTAACATGAGGCAAAGGTGATGGATTGAACTAATCAAGGATTAGGATTTCACTATACACTACCACTCGGGGAAGGTAAATAAAGTTGAAGATTATTGGAGTATAAAGGATCATGAAGTTTTGACCAAGATGAGAGTTGAAAAGGATCCTATATACATGGATCTAGTAAAGATGGAAATGAGAATAACCATGGAAGGTGAAACACAAATTCTTTTTCAAATGGTTTCGAAACCTTATTTACTAGAAGGGATAAAGAGTTCTCAGACTGATGATGAGGAGTTTCAAAGGAAGATTAAAGTTATGAATGATGGTAGATTGATTGACTTAATTTATGAAGATGGAATTTTTAAATTTGAGAAGATACTTTGGGTTCCTAACATACGTGATTTAAAAAGGGAATTGTTGGATGATGCTCATAGCTCCAATTTCTCTATACACCCTGGTAGCACCAAGATGTATAGAAATTTGAAAGACCATTTTTGGTGGGACAACATAAAAAGAGAGATTGCTGATTTTGTGTCGAGATGTATGGTTTACCAACAAGTTAAAGCTGGAGGACAACATCATAGAGGAGTCATGCAACCTCTTCCCATACCTGAGTGGAAATGGGATAATATTATGATGGACTTTGTCATGGGAATACCAAAGACTCCTAGAAGGAATGATGTAATATGGGTCATTGTTGATCATCTTACCAAGTCAGCAAAATTTCTTTCTATAAGAGAAGATTTACCACTTGAACATATGGCAAGACTATATATTAATGATGTTGTAAGTCTTAATGGAGTACCTCTAGCGATTGTTTCTGATCATGATCCCCATTTTACATCAAGATTCTGGAAATGTTTTTAGAAGGCCCTGGATACTAAACTTCATTTGAGCACTACCTAACACCTTCAAATTTATGGACAATCAGAACGGACTATTAAAACCTTAGAAGAATGTTGAGATCTTTCTCACTTCACATTCAAGGTATTTGGGATCAATATTTACCTCTGGTAGAATTTTCCTATAACAATTGCTTCCATTCCAGTATTCAGATGGAACCATATGAAGTATTATATGGAAAGAGATGTCACACACCAACTTATTGGGATGATGTTTGTGAAAGAAAACTTGTAGGCCCAAAACTTGTTGAGGAAACAATTGAAAAAGTGAATATTATCCAAACCCACATCAAAGTAGCCCAAAGTAGGTAAAAGAGCTATGCTGATAACCGAAGGATGGATTTGGAATTTCAAGTAGGAGACCATGTTTTCATGATTGTATCTCCATGGAAGGGTGTTATACATTTTGGTAAGAAGGTTAAATTGAGTCTTAGGTACATCGAACCTTTCAAAATTCTAGAATGAATTGGAGTTGTAGCTTATCATTTGGAAATGCCTCCAAGTCTCTCCAAAGTTCATGAAGTGTTCCACATATTTCTGTTGAGAAAATATATGCCAGACCCAATGCATGTACTCACCTATAAAGAAATTGAACTGGAACCTGATCTGTCTTATTGTGCAGAGCCTGTAAAGATTCTTGATACAAGGGAAAAAGTGCGGGAAACCGAACAACTCGTCTAGTAAAAGTTCTATGGAGAAACCATAAGATGAAGAGGAAACTTAGGAACCTGAGGAACTTATGATGAAGAACCACATGAATCTTTTTTATGCAATAATATTCTATAAATTTCAAGGATAAAATTATTTTAAGGAGGAGAGAATTTAACACCCAAAGCTTCCATGGTACGTTTCCCTTTGAATAATGCAATAACTTTCATTGTACGTAACTTAGAGATTCTAACACACCACGACTAATCATACTAGCCGTTATGAATAGTAATACCCACTTTTTGAAATTTTATAAAAAAAAATCAAAATAGACTTCATTTTTGAATTCCGAATATTGAAATTAGCTTAGGGTGAATTTTTGGTATTTTTCTGAAAACTTTCAATTTTTGATGAATAGTGAAAAACATTGCATTATTGTTTAAAACTGACTTTTTATTTAAATAATTAGTTATTTTGTTTAAATTTATTTTAGGTCAAAATAGATACATAATACTTATATATGTTCAATGTAATATATTAGAGTCATTTTATAAAAAGTTTAGATATATAAAATTTTATTGAACTTTTTAGAGTCTTTTACCCACCTTCTAGGAGCATTTGAAAATTTGCATAAAACAAAATTTTACTGCTTCTGTGAGTTTAATTTCAAAAATATGAGAGACACGGTTAATATTATAAAGTAAAATGTGCTTCAATAAGAAGAAAATATTTTTTTTTAATAGTAACTTTTGGCTTTAATTTACCACGGTTAAAAGTAAATAGGGTAATTAAGAGTAAAAAAGATATTATAATTAACCTAACACATGTCCTAATTCAATTGCATGAGTGTAATTCGACCATAAACAACATTAGGAATAAAATATAACCCCTTTTGTCTACTTGTATTATATTAGGACATTTATTATTATTTTATTTAAAGAAGAGTTAAAAGTGTGAAATTCAATGTTTAATAAATAAAACATTTTAAATATGGCATTATACATAAGATAAATTCAACTACAAATATTCATTAGAAAGATAAAAATATTTCCTACATAATTATATTTTATTAATAATTTTTAGACATTAAATAATTAAATTTATTTATGACACAATGATAATACAGTAATTACCTCATTAATGAAAGATTAAAATAATTGATATTTTAAATATACAAATAAATGTAATTTGAGGATTTTAATGACTTCCACTAATTTTATAGGTTAATATTACATGTTAGTTTTTATTAAATAATTTGTTTTCAAAGTAATCATATTGTTATGATTTTCATAAAAACCAAATACTAAATATTGTCAACATTGACATAATTGAGTTTTTAAAACAAATACTATATTATTAATTTATATAATATTCCTAAAAATATAATGTTTGGAAAAAAGACTTAGATATGGTTATATATATTAATAATGAACCACTTGGGGTTCTCTTGTCTTGTTATAGTAATTTTATTAACCATATACTATAAAAATACAAAGAGACATTGTAAATAACAAACTATTTAACTAAGAGTTAAATCTAAAAGATAAGGTTAATATGGTGATCTAAACCTGTCTAAAACCAATTTGTTGAGATTTTTCGACCCATACCCACCATATCCTATAAATAAATCATTTTTTATATTTTATAAACTGAAACATATTTTATTATAAAATAATATTTCAAACTTTTCCTAAAGTGACCCTCGCCTCTCTTATAAAAGGGTACCCTCCCCCCTTCTCTTAATTTCACACCTACAAAGCCATTTGGCTCATCCAAACCCTGCCCAAATATCCTTCCTACTTTACTCCCTTCATCATAGAGTCCTTCCTTTGTTCATAAATCCAACATAAAGAGCCCTTTTGATCAAATCAAAAGGAAGAACCCGAAGAGGAGGTAAATATTTCATCACCTCTTTCTAGTTCTTTTCGTCTTCTACTTCTTCTTTCTTTGTTGTAATAATTATAAAATAATAACTCCCATATCTTATATATATTTTTATGTCATTATAAATATGGTACAACCATATTTTTTATTCTATCCATCCTATAAATGACAAACTCATCATACATGTGTACGTACAGCTTACCATCTCAATGTCGTGGTGCAGTTTGTTATTCAAACACTTCATTATTTTGTATGGATATAATAATGAATATAAGTGATGTAAATAATAAATATAACAGGTTAATTATTTTTTATATATGATATACCATCCAATTACATATGATTTCACCATCAATACAATGATATTGTCGTTCGTGCGTACGTACAGATTACAGTCTCCAGGAATGCGATGAGATTCATTCCCCATCGTAATCATTCAAGAATAATTTTCATTTTATGATTAAAAATAATGTTTAATAACATAATATCATTCTGGATATTAATCAAATACATCATATTCATAACAAAAATGGCTTATGTAACCAAGAATATAATGGAAAACAAATCAGTTAACACCCGAAACGAAGGTACTACAAAAATATTATTAACAAAGAAATATAAGAAGATCATATATGATATCATATTTATGCATATGATTATTTTATAATTTAACAACAATTATTTAACTATTATATAGGAGGTTAAAATACCCTCAACCAAGGAAAATTACAAGGTAAGTGTTAATTTCATAATCTCTTTATTATCTGAGGTTGTTTTTATGTATCTACTGGGACCTCTTTATCATCCACACCTATGTTTTCTTAAAAATATAATTCAAAACATTTTTACTATTTATTATACTATGGTTTAATGTCATTTATACCCTTATTTGACCATATATGTTTTGAAATGATTCTTTTCTTCATTTTCCAAACAAGGTACGTTTTTACCATTTCGACAAAATTAAGGTAAGAATGGTTTTTTTAATTTATACGGCGGGTGTGGCTATTTTATTCCGTTATATCATCATTAAAGCTTCCCATATAAGCGTATAAGAATATTTTAAAAATAATTTTTTTTTATAATAATTTTTATTTTAAATGATTTCAAAATAGAAAGAGATATTTCTCTAAAAAAGTTTTGTTTTCATCTATTTCAATATCCTTTGATGGATTTTAAGCTTGTTTGAAGTTGATTTATTATGATACAAAAATTTCATATTGTATTGAAGATTTTGTGATATTTTTTACTGTGGATGTGTTATTTTTACACCATTCTTGGTTTATGGATAAATTATTGACATTTCGTATGCTAGTTTTAATAGGAATATTTATGTTATGTTTAAACCTTTGCATATGAGGAATACATTGGACTTAGTAAGTGACGAGTGGAGCCCGCTATTGCTCCTCGATTCATCGGTAGGTCTCATGAGACAAACTAGTGTCTTGGAACAAGGCTTGACAAAATCTTATTTGTAGTCTTGGCACAAGGCCTTGACTATGTGGTTATGAAGTCTGGCATTATGCATCCCATCATTATGAAATTATCTATTGAAATTGAATGGGATTATACAACTTGTAGAATATTCATGTGAATAAGTAAATGGAATTATTTGATTTATATTGGCTATATTATGTATAATTTTATGTTAAAAGGCTTATTTTTTAGTCTTATACATTTCCTTAATTGTTTATTCTTATTTATGAAAGATTTAGCTATATTGTTATCCTTACTGAGCATCTAAGATCACCCCTTTCTATATTTTATTTTTCCAAGGATGTGATGAAATAATTTTTGGTTGACCTATAGGGATAGGCTAAGGATATAAGTTTGGTCAAAAAGGAAAAATTTTGTTGATGTTTTTATTTCATGATGTAATGTAAAACTTATGAATGTATCTAGTACTACCAAGTCTACTAAACTGATCGATTTTTTGGATTTGATATTGTGGTATCATGCCATTGTTTTGTAATAATGAACTGCCTCTGGGTAACTGGGGTCGGGTCATTACATCAATACAATATAAAATAAAAATAACTTAACAATAAATAAATATCCATATTAAATCAAGAATTCATAATATTAATATTCCCTAATTAATTGAATCACTTTAGTTGTAAGTTTACGTTATTAAATATCATATGTATAAATTATATATAGTTAAGAAAACATTGAAATAATAAATATATCCATGATATAAATGAATATTCATATAGTTTCAAAATATTGATAGAGGGCAATATAGAACATAACTTAAAGGAATGAAGAATATTCATTATTAACAAAATGAGGTATAAACCATAAATAAATATTATATGAAAGAAGATCATAAATTCATAATAAATGAATGTTTGGAAGTAAATTAAATTATATTTAGAGTTATGGATGAAAATTTATGTGACACATTAAAAAAATCTTATAACATTTATAAATGTTTTGTAAAAATAAAGTCATAAAACACTTCCAAAACTTTTTTCAAAAGGTATCAAAGAGACATTTAAAATATTATTTATAAAATAATTAACAAAAATTTAATATTTTAAATAAAATATGGTTAAAAATGAAATATATTGTTAAAAATAAAAATATAAAAACAAAATAAAACCCATTTTTAAAAATCATTTGAGAAAATAGTATCCATTTCTTTTTGGTAACTTTTAAAAACGAAAAATTCCCAGAATTATGGGATTATAACTTCCATTGAAAATATATAGAATCTTGAGAATTAATATTGATAAAAAATAATTTCAATGATTATGGGAAATTATAGTCAAGTGGTAAATGTTAAAATAAACATTCATTTCATACTTTTGTAAAAATATTCAAAAATGACTCTTGTCAAAAATGATAAGATGATTCCATTAAAACTTTTGAATTGAAATTCAATGTTTACGTAATTTAAATTTAATATATCAGTAAAGTATATAAAAAGATTTTATTAAAAAAATATGAAGATATTAAAATATATTCCAAAAAAATGAGAAATAAGGTAGGTTTTTTTATAAGAATCCATTTGGGGGGTTTGAGTACCAAAGAGGGGGGAAATGGAAATAATAATTATAAACCATAAAATATTCAGAGTATAAGAAAATATATGGGATTTTAGAGATAAGTAGTGTAACATATATAGATTTTATAAATTATTTTTATCCTTTCTAATAAATTTAATTTCATTGATAGCTTATGTTACACGCAACACCAAGTTTTTACGAACCATAATATATTATTAATATTATTCTTTAAACATAATCTTTATAATCTATATGTTAAACATAGTTTTCTGAATAGGAATAAAAAAAATTAAAGAAAATTATTATTGTTTCAGATAAGGAAAATATATTCATAAATAAATACTTAGTTTTCAGTAAACCATTTACATACTTTGAAAATACATTTCTTCTCAAAATAGATTTTCAATACTTTCTCTGAACAAATAATATAATCAATTCTTTCCACATTTATAAAAAAAATCAAAAAAGGAACTTAATTTTTTGGAATCAAAATGTCAAAATTATCTTTGGGTAAGTTTTTATAATTTTTTAGAATGATTAATATTTTATAAACTGTGAGAATACTGAATTTTTTTGAAAACTGCCATTTAGTTTAAATCATTTAAAAAGTTTTATTTTTTAAAAACAATGGTTTAAAAGTAAAATAATTTTAATTTTTATTAAAAATTCAATTTACTCCATTATAATCGATTTAATATTTAATTTTTATATTAAAACTTTTTATACATAGGATTATTTTTTCTTTAGAAAATCGTTTTTTCATCGTATCTGTGTGATTAATTTTAAATTAAATTTGGATAATTATGTGAATTTAATTTGGAAAAATTTATTAAATATTTTTAATTATAATAATTAATATTATATAATATGTTCCAGTAAATTCTTGATCATAATGAGTAGTAAAAGTAGTAAAAAAATATTTACCACGGTTAAAGTTAAAACTAGTTTATGGGGGAGTTAAACTATAAATATAAGGGTCAAAATTACCTACAAACATTTCTAAATCCTATTTTATATCTATATTTTAACATTATATCATATAATATTCAATAATTATCCATTTATGATCCTTCATTCATGTGTAAAAAGATGGTATTACTTTTTATTTTCAAAAATTCCAAGTGTGTTCACTCCCAAATTTTTTAAAGAGAACCCCCTACCCCCTCCTCTTTACACTTAAAAGAATTTCAGATCATAAAATTCATGAAAAAATTAATTATTTTATTCCCTATAAACTTCATATAGGTCATATTTTTATTATTAATCCCTCTTAATAAGTATTGTGGTGTTATATAAAGTAGGCTGTTTGAAAAAGATGTATCATTATTAACATGGAATTTTTATTTAATTTCTTCTTATACCTCATGAAAATAATATTAAAGTTTTCTTATATAATAACATAAGTATCTCCAATATACTGAGTTGTTATTTTTTTAATTTAATAACCTATATCCATCTCATCTTCCATAAAATGGGAATCAAAACCATCGATCGTGTGTACGGTGGACTACCGCCTCGCGAACCGATGTGATTCATTTGTCATAACTACCTATCAAGGAATGATATGTTGATGGATTTAAATTATACATATTATATTTATTACATAATTATACTTAGGTAACTATAATATCATATATACCTTATTTTCTTCTAATCTATTGGAAAATGATAATGCCGCTCATGTGTACGTGTGAACCACCACCACTACGAAGCGATGTGATATGTTTTTCATTTTTTTACATGGATAGAGATAAGGATATATTTAAAGAATATATATGATATAAATGAAATAAAAAATTACTCTATAATAATGATATATTATTTACATTTATTTCATTCCATCTTTCAAGAAAATGGAAACAATGTTCATGCGTACATACAACCAACTATCTCCATAAACTTTGTAATTAATTTTCTTATCTCTAAAAATTATGGATGACTATAAACATGTATATAATGAGTATATATTATATTTATATAATTATTAATTTCAGTATATAATTTAACCATAATCAAATTTTAATCATAAAAACTACCAAACTAAAACATAAATGAAAAAAAAAATAGTTATTACCCAAAATAGTGATTTTAACAAAGAATTGTTAATGAACGGGTGATAAAATGGTATAAGTAAATCATATATGGTGTGATATATATTAGTATGGATATATAATACATTTATAATTAACATATATTTATTATATAGGAGTTTCAAATGTGTATAAAGTAACTCAATACTTGTGGTATGATATTTTCATCTACCTTTTATTTTAATGGGACACATGCCATATTCACCACTTGTTTAGTTTATATGGTGTATACAAAGTCCATGGATGTCTTTTTTGTGAATATTATGAAATTTATTCTGATTTAACCATAAATATTATTTTCTTTATTTCACGGGGTTTACAATTCCAAAGTAACCAAGGTGGTAGAGGTTTTATGATATAATCTTCCTGTTTATTGGGATTATTTATGATTATGCTTGTGATGATGAAATATGATAACCAATATATAATGAAACTCATGACTATTCTTATCATATTTGTATTTATTTAAATTAACTTTATTCTTTTAATTTTCTTCTATTTATGTACCCAATAATCTAAAATAATTCTTTAAAGAAAAATGACTCTATTTCTCTCTTCAGTTGAAAATAATTTATCTTCCATATCCAGGTTTTTAAAGAAAATGTTTTTAGAAATGTTTTTAAAAAATATATAAATATTTTTGAAGTAATTTAATCCACTTTTCTGAATTTTTTTTAAATAAAATAATCTTCTTGTCATTATATAAATGAGAATATTTTGACTTTTTACCAAAAATGTGAAAGGAATCATTGTTCTCAAATATATGAAAAGAATAGTATTTCCACTTTCATGAACACATAATGATTTAAAATAATATCTACAAGTTTCCACAGTTATTTTGAAAAATAAAATCTTTCACATTTGGGAGAAAGATTATAATTTAAATAAGTGATTTCAATGTGGAAATTATATTTTTCTCATGAAAATTTCTAAACAATCTTTCAAAATCATTTTTCATCTAAGATGACACCCATTAATGATAATTCAAATTTACCAGGGATATGATTCAATTATACAATCATTATTATTTATTTGGATGTTTTATGTTTATAGAGACAAGATGTTTATTAAACCCATTCCTTTTCAATTGGTTGTGCTATGATGAAATGAAGTAATTTTTATGAAACATGATTATTTTCCACGGGTTATGCTATGATGAAATTAATATGTAACCCATTCTCTTTTCATGAGTTGGGATATACTGAATGATTTATGATCTTATTTCATACATGTGTATTCTTTTCATTATGAGATAGGTGGGACATATATCTACATCCAATTTATTTATTAAAGATGGATATCTCATGAGATAAAAATCTCTGGAATTGGGAGTGAACCAAGTTTAGTAAGGGTATTTATCCACTATGATAGTATTTGGAGTGAACCATGACTGCTAAAATGGTTTATGGAGTGAACTCATTGCACTATGATAGTCTGGTAAATAGGCCTTGACTACTAAAGAAATTATATTTTATGCAATTTTGTATTCAAAAAATATATTTCTTATACAAATGTCATGATATTGTGGTTATGTTCTTTGATTCCTTTGTGATTAATGTATTATAAACTCCCAATATTTATGACTTGATACATGTTTATCATTTATGATATGTATGGTATGGTTTTTAAATGTTTTTCTCATATTCTTATACCCATATGATCATGTTATGTTTATGTGATTGTTGATATCTCCCTTGTTTACCCTTACTGAGCATCTAAGATCACTATTTCATATGTTTCATTTCCCTAGGATATAAATAAATTTTTTATATATAATATGTCTAGTATGGGTTATAATTATTTATAACTTACTGTGAGATGATGTATATCACCTATTAAAAATTTATTTATGTTTCCAAGTTTCCAAAGAAAGTAGACCTATATGATTCTAGTGTGGATCATTTTGTTAGGTAATGAATATTCAACTATTAAGATCTAATATCTTTGTATGAATAATTTGGGTATTTATAGTTGGTATCAGAGGAATTTTTAATTAACCATTAAAATTTAGGATGAGAAAACTTGATTGATAACCCTAAGGATTAGTCTAAGGATAATTCAATGTATAAGAAAATATCTTTGAATTTTTGTGAAGTATATATTGAGTGGATTCTAAGAAATTACATCCCTTTATTGATGCTACTAGTGGGTGTGACTCTTGTATAGTTTTACCCCATCATAATAACTCTGAAAATGGAACATTGGGATTTAACTCGATCGTCACATAGTGCACACCAACAAACCTTATTGTACACTTGGTTTGAAACTTGCTAGGTATAGAATTTTGAAATTTAAAAACTCTTTATGAAAAATCATGAAGGATTTGAATAAATTATACCCATTAATGAACTAGGTTAAACCTAAGGTTTATTAGAGTGAAATATGGTTTCACGATTTATAAATCATATAAATTATTATGAGTCTTCCCTCTATGATTATTTTTTCTCATATTATATTTTTTGGTTTCTTTCAATGTTTGGAACTAAGAGGAATCATGTTAACACTGAATGTGAGTGAAAATGTGGTGATTATGATAAACAAAATCTAATGATTACTTGAGATAAATATATTTTTATAATTCCTAATCATTTATCATTATATATTATTAACAAATTACACATTAAAAAACTATTTTAATCTCCACATAAGATAATGATAGAGTTTGTTGGGATCTCAGGTGGTGGAGAATATGGAGGAAAGAAAATTCAATTTCATTCATGTCATAAATCCAGAAAGGGACACCCAGTAGAATGACTCAAATAATGTAAAAATGTTTTCAATGTTAAAATTAAGGACATAGATAAATGAATTTCTGAAGATTTCAATTTCTTGTGTGTGGGGAACATAGAAATTACCCAAGTAAATGACCTAATTCAAGGGAAAATCTAAGACTAATGAAGGAATTATTCCATGTCAATCATTTAAGTGGAGGATTGATGTTTTTATGTATTTGGATTTGAGAATCATGTTTTATAAGTGTTATATCAATGATGTTTTGATTATAATAGACATGAAACATACATGTTTTGTTTTTTGTTAGTTTTGCTTTCGGGATTTTAAAACCTATGTGAATGGTATCGATAACCTCTAGTGGTAAGGTGATATTTTATTTAAAAACATATGATTAGGGGAAAGATAACACTAATATGTGCTTAATATTTAGATTATAATATTTTAGATAAATAGATGACTGATATGGGTGTACTTGTTACTTTTGTTAAGACGAACGATGGATTAATATGACTCTCCATTGATTATCAACAACATAACAGGATCATAATTAAGAACAAGTATCAGGATGTGGTGATATTTTAATACTACATTATATATGATATCTTTAATTCCATTATGTTTTGTTATTATAATAATTTTCTAATTGGATAATTTACTTTTGTGATTAGATTGTTGTTAAAATAATAAAACAATTTAAATAAAAAAAATTATTGTTAATTAATTTTCCATTTATGTTTTAATTATAATTTTTTTCATCTCTAAGTATTTATTTAGTATTGAATATTATTTTAAAGTAATAATTTTAACTTCTTTATTTAATTATATGTTTTATTTATTCAATTTATATTTTCCTTGATTTTTATTTAATGAACTAATTATTATTTAGTCTTAAAATTCTTTTATTTAAATAATTTAATAATTAGTTTCAATAAATTATAATTTAATTCTTTTATATATTTATTCTTTCATTATTTTGGTAATTATTTAGTTAGTTACTTATTTTAAGCTGGTTGTTTTTTATTTTTAATCATTATTTGATTTTAAAAATTATTTATTTTGAATTTAATTCCATTGATGATGAACACTAAAAACCCACACCATAATTCAAGTTATCATCAATGTTGATAAAGCCGAACAAAGGTAATGTCACCTAGTTTCGAAATTATAGAGCTTCTGGATGTCACCGTGGATCCACATGAAGCTGAGCCACACTATCTTTTCTAATTAGATCAAGTTTCCACATTTGATGAATCCACCGTGATGTGTTTGATGTTAAACCCCATTTACTGTGATGTTATATTGAGTACCACACAATAATTCATGCTTGGATTTTTTAGGATCTGGAAAACCTGGATTAACTGGGGACCTAAAAACAAAGTTGTGTGAGCCCAGAGATTTTTCTGTGAAGATAAAATTACTTTTTGGTTTGAATCTCGCCAAACCAAAGAAAATTCTTAACTTATTCCAAGCTGAGTGGGGAATCGATTTAAACCTGATCTAAAGAATACAGACCTATTTTTAAGGCATGCTGAGGAAGTTGGAACCTTTATTTTGACGTTTATGGCCATGTGAAAACTGATATCCCGAGCCTATGCAATGTTTGGAGATGATCCCTTTATTTGTTCATCGTGGTTTGAGAAAGAACACACAAATCCAAACCAAGGCCGAGATGGTTGTGATACGTAGAGAAAGAAGATTCAATGTTGTTTACTTACACTGAAGAAGATTTTAAAATCTACTATCGAATCCAAGGGTAAAGAACACCTGAGGTGATTTCATTTTACATGGTTTTGAGGAAGTTTGAAATCCGGGTTTCTACCAATTTCAAATCTGAATAGAGTCATTTGGGATATTTTGACAATTCATGGTTAATGAAGTTGTTGAATTTAGCATGATTGAATGATTATTATGGTGGGGTTTTCAGCCAAATAAAAATATTTTGAATGAGTGAGAAAGTTCATGGATCTAAAGATTCTATGCAGCCAAATTTACAAGGTATACATTTTTAAAAATGTGTGTGGAAACTTATGAAATTAGATAGTATGTGGTGATTAGTGATGTCGTGAAAATAGATTGGTGTAATCAAGAATAATAAACATATAGTTATGATTAATTTGGTGTTTCCATATGGGCATAAAATAAATAAGTTATCAAATAATTAGATTTTGTATACATGAGTAATCATCATATCTGAGAAAGTGAAAAAATTAGTTGGGAGTTTTTGCTCTAGTGACAAGGCAGATGAAGGAGAAAAAAAAGAGGAAAATAAATGAATTTTGTGATAACTGACTCATAAATTTACCAAATTGAATTCGGTGTTCCATGGGGAGAATGAAAATGAATTCTATAATTGTATAAGGGGGATTATGGGAATTTCATATGGTCTACAAAGTGAACAAAAGATATTGGAGAACATTTTTTAAGTCATCCAGTGTGAAGTAGTGGATGTTAGGTACCGGGATGAGCAGCAGAAGCCGATGGGTCGGGAAATTAAGCTTTTTCATATCACCAGAGCAACGTTATGACGTTGACTCTGTTGAAATATCTCGGTACGGTCCAAGGACCACATGTGGATTTGACTGAGCACAAAAATAAAACAAACAATTACCTTGTTCGGATCTAACATGCACAATCTCATCATAAGTTGCTTGTGATCGTTTCTCGAAGACTCTCATGTTAAATCCCTCTATATCATCCACACATGCCTTTAATATCTACTCGCACATCGTTCGTTGGAATTCGGGTGCTAGAGCGGCATACCAATGAGATCTTCAATGTAACAGAGATCACCACAATGCAAGAGACTTCAATCAAAGGAGGATAATCTTAAAATTATTCCTTTCTTGAGAGAATCTCTCTCTATAATAAAGGAGAAGAGAGAGGCTCTCAATTTTGACATATGAATAGTTACATGGGGAGAGCCTCTCTCTTACTTATATAGGTTATATTTAAAATACTTGGTAAGGGTTCCTGGCCCCCGTGTAATAGATATTCTTTATATAAGAATTATAAATATTTATTTATGTAAAATTAAATTATGCCATTAATTATATATATAATTTTATCACTAACTGTAATATATAATTAAATATATACTGTTTGATAAACTTGAGTCTATAACTCGACTCACTTCTCTTGCAAATATTAAACAAACCCTAGATATTTAAATCCGTTCAAATAATATTTTATCTATGTATTTACTTAATCACTTGTAAATACATGTTATAAATAAATTCAAGAAATTATTTCAAACTTGAATAATTAAATAATTTATTTATTACTTGATGATCTATAGAACTTGGATAATACTCAAACCCATTAGCGAAGCCCGCCAAGTTATATATTCATATTCCCAGAATAGGGAAGATTCTCAAAATGCTATAGTGTGTGACCCTCTAGGCCCTTATCTCAATAGAAATGAATACTATCCACCATCCAAGAGCAGGGTCTAGCTTCCCATTGAGGCCCTATAGAGATAATGTAAAGTCAATGCAATGACTACCTTCCTACGAACATGATCCATGTAATATAATCTCTTCTTCATCGATATCTCGAAAAAGTAGAATGCACACTAGTGTCATAATCATTTATCTTTCTTTATTTTATTTGTTGATTTGTCTGGGTGTTCTTACCTTCCACTACCATGGACATGGATTTAATGAAGGTGCTACCATCCTAATCAACCTGGCCTGAGATACCTCTTTTGTAACTCGAAAGCAAGAAATATTATTGTGATCATTCAATCAGTGTCATGTCACCAGTGACGTACCCAACACAAACTATCTCTCCACAACTTTATTGCCATGGTTTTCACCTTATATCAAAGTATGCAATTAAATGACCTAAATTGATAGTGATCTCAATTATGGAGACCATTACACATGCCCATAGATAGGAACTACCAATGACACCTGAAACATGTGGTGTTCCTATTATGCGGGTCTATCATCATGATCTCAACTACTATAGATCATCAAGTGTGAACTTCATGAGAAGAAGTCTCAATACTTATGATCCCCCAACACTTTATGGTCACACATCATCTGTGTCCTTTCATAATGATGTAAGAGGACCATAGGATGTTACATTAAGATAACTGTCATGGAATATTAGGGTTCTCATTATAGCCTAGGATCTTCTATAACCTTTTGATATGACATGTAATCTAAGGATATTTCCATAAACAAAGTGGATGTAGAAGTAGCTACACTATTATGGAAAGGTAAACACATGTATATATAAAAAACTACCTACATGTAGTGGTAATTAAAGTACAATACATGTTGTGTCTAGGGAACCCACTTTCAACACTCACACTTGTACTAGATCCAACTGGTAACAGGTTTCAATCCACTAGCTCTCACATGAGAATAATGCTTCTTCTGAGAAATGAATTTAGTCAGGGGGTCTTCCATATTTTCCTCTGTGGAAACTCTGCTAACTATGACTTCACCTCTTTGATTAAAACCCCTCAAGAGATGAAACATCTGACGAATATGATTTTTCCATTAGTGAGACCTGTGCTCCTTGGCAAGCACCACTATAGCAGTATTATTGCAATATACTGGAACATGGTCTCCACTACTAAGAACAACACCAATGTCTAAGATAAAACTATGTATCCAGTCTAATTCCTTTACATCATCGAAAGCTACAATATATTCAGACACAGTTGTAGAATCAGCAACCACAACTTGCTTCAATCTTCTCCAACTCACTACACCACCATTCAGGCAAAAGATGTAGCCCGACTGTGATTTCATATCAACATGATGTTTATGTAAACTAGCATCATTTTATCCTCTCACTACTAGTTCTTCATCTCCTCGATACACTAGGAACATATATTCAGTACACCTCAAGTACTTTAGGACATTTTAAACAGTTTTACAATGTAGCTCTCCTAGATTGTCTTGATATCTACCCACCATACTTAAAGAAAAGTTGGAATCATGCCTAGTACATAGCATGTCATACATGATAGAACCCACTTCCCAAGAATAAGGTATTCTACTCATTCAGTCAATCTCCTCTTGTGTTTGTGGACACATTTTCTTAGAGAGATTTATACCATGTGACAGAGGAAATAATCCTCTCTTAGATTGTTCCATATTTTCCCTTTTGAGTACCTTGTCAATATATGTACTTTAACTTATCCCAAGTAGTATTTGAGATCTATCTCGATAGATCTTGATCCCTAGAATTTAGGCTGCTTCACCTAAGTCTTTTATGGAGAAACATTCATTTAACCAAGTCGTAACTTACAGTAATACTTGCACCTCATTTCCCATAATTAATATGTCATATACATATAATATTAGTAAAACATGGCATTCCCTTCAACTATTTTATGTACACAAGGCTCTCTTTCATTTTTGAAAAAACCAAATTCTCTTATGGACTCATCAAAACTAACATTACATGATCACGATGCCTGCTTTAACCCATAAATAGATCTCTACATCTTGCATACTTTATTGGAGTTATTTTACCTGAAAACCCCTTTAGGATAAGTTATATAGACATATTCAACCAACTTCCCATTTATAAAAGAAGTTTTGACATCCATTTTCCAAATTTCATAATCATGAAAGGCTGCTATTGCAAGAAATATTCTGATGGATTTAAGAATTTCCACAGGTGAGAAGTTTTCATCATAGTCAATGCCTTGATATTTCCTGAAACCCTTTGAAACCAGTCTTGCTTTAAATGTATTAACCTCATCATCCATTTCCAACTTCTTCTTGAATACCCATTTGCAACCAATGGGTTTTACATCATCTTGAGGGTCTACCAAAATCCAAACTTGATTTTGGTACATGGACTCCATCTCAAAATTCATGGCTTCTTATTATTTAGCATCTTCTTTTCCCTCTACTGCTTCCTTGTAGGTTAGAGGTTCATCATCCTCAAGGTCTAATGTGTCACCTGACTCGGTGATAAGAAAACCATAAGGCTCTTGTTCTCAAACATCTCACGTAGACCTATGAAGTATTTGTGTCCTAGGAATAACTCCTTCTTCCACTTGCTCTAGTGAAGATTGTTCCTTTAAAACTCTTGATAATCTCTAGCATTAACTTTATCAAAGTAAATATTCCTCCCACTATTTCAATAGAAATATGATCCCTTTCTAGAAATATGGCATTTCTTTCCATAATAAATTTTCTATATAAAGGGTTATATAGGTAATATCCTATAGTTTCCATATGATAACATAAAAAGACACACTTGGTGCTTCTGGATGCTAATTTTTCCCTTGGTAAAGTCTTGAAAAATGTATCGTACCCCCATACACATATGTGTGTCAAACTAGGTTTATTTCCATACCATAACTCATATGGAATCCCATCTACAACTTTAGTTGGTACTCATTTAAGGGCATATGCTACTGTTTGTAAAGTGTATCCCCAAAAGGATAATGGAAGAGTTGCATGACTCATCACTGATCTGACCATGTCAAGAAAGGTCTTATTCCTCTTTTCACTAACATCATTCCATTGTGGTGTTTAAGGAGGAGTGATTTTGGATACTATCCCACACTCCTTCAAGAGATGAATGATTTCTTGGTTAAGATATTATCTTCCTTGGTCTGAGTGGAATTCTTTTATCTTCTTACCAAGTTGGTTTTCTACTTCATTTATGTATTCCTTAAAAATTAGAAAGGAATCAAACTTATACCACATTAAGTAGATATAGTCATACCTATTATAATTACCAGTAAAAGTAATGAAGTGTGAAAACCCACCTCTTTCCTCTACTAGAAATTGACCACATACATCAATATGTATTAATTACAGTACTGCATTGGCTCTTTCTCCCTTTCTTGAGAAAGGTTCTTTGGACATCTTTCCTTGTAAACGAGCTTGACATACATCCAAGGGTTCTAAATGTACCGAGTCTAAATACCCTTCTTGATGTAATATTTGTAATCTCTTCTCATTTATGTGTCTAAGCCTGAAGTTCCATAGGCGGGTGATAAATGAGTCATGTTGGCTATTTTTGTCATTAATTTCCATTAAGGGGTTCTCTAGTTCCATCATGTATAAACCATTGTTAATATTTCCATACCATAACATATGTTATCCCTATAAAAGAGATAACATTTATTTCCAAACATACAATAAAAAACCATAGGGTCTAAACATGACATAGAGATAATGTTTCAGGTTACAATAGGTGAATAATTTCAATTGTTTAAAAATAGAACCAAACTACTTGGCAAGGTTAAGTGATAGTCTCCCACTTCCAAGGATGCTAGAATTAAACCATTTGCAGCTTAAAGATCCACTTCACCTTTTTAAATATTATTAAACCTACTTAGTTCCTATATATGTATATAAATGTGTGAGCCGCATGCAGTATCCAATACCCATATTGTAGATAAATATAGATTGTATTCAACGACAAAAATACATGAAGTAGAATCATAAGTTTGCTTCCTCTTCCCATGTCTACAGTTCTTCTTCCAGTGGCCTTTCATTCCACATTCAAAGTAGATAGCTTCCTACTCATTACTCTGCCTCTGTATCTTTGTATTCTTGTAGGATGATGCATTGTTGTCTTTGGCCTTGACTTAGCTATATACCCCTTCGCCTTGCCCTTGTTTTTCTTGTTAAACAAAAGGATAGATGAATTGGTATTTTTCATATCCTTTTCATCTTGGCGAACTAAAGCCAAAAGGTCCGATAGTGACTTTTTCATATCATTCATGTTATAATTCATAATAAAAGTCGAGAACCTTGATGGTAAATATGCAAGAATGGGATCCACTACTAGTTCTTGGTTCAATTTGAACCCAAGTTCTTTAATCCTCTCAATATACTCAATCATCTTGAGTAAATGAGGACCGTCTTGGTGCCCTACTAATAGCATGCACTTATAAAGTGCACTTCAAATATCAAACCATTCCTGCCTGGCTCTCTCCTAATATAATTCTTAGAGATGTGAAAGAATCTTGTAGGCGTCCTCATCCTCATGCATTTTTTGAAATTAGTTGTACATGGATTAAAACATGATGCATTGTACATCAAGTACATTGTCTACATGCTTTCTCCATTTATCTTTTTCCTCCTTGCTTGCTACCTAAGGAGGTTTAGTAGGAACTGGGGATTCCATCACATAAAATATCCTTTCTTGGCATAGTACTATGTGCAAGTGTCTGTACCACTATTGGAAGTTATTACCATTCAGGATATTTTCTTTATCGAGAATTGATCACAGTGATAATGTACTTGTGGTGTTGGTGATTTCCATCTTAAATATACTTTAGATTAACATATATCAGTTAGTAATTTGTCTTGATTACCTTTTTACATTTATGATTAACAAATTATTATTTCATTTTAATGTCTACCACTATTTTAGTGAACCTAAATAGCCCTAACTATTAGATTCATAATACTCTATCTCTTGAGTACTCTAGTGGTAAGGATCCTTGAAACCTACCTCATAGTCTACAAGCTATGCCTACGCCACTACTCGGAGTGTTTCAAGGTAGGCACTGGGCTGGCCAACCACTTGACTTTTGGTTTATTATGTTGTTGAGTAAAGTCTGAGCTTTTGGAAATCTGAACTTGATTCCCCCAACATCTTTCCTTTAAAGTGATAGAAAGTTAGCTATGGCTAATCCTTAACTACTCAATTTAGTTAAGTTGACCCAGTTCTCTCATGAAAATTCTCCAATAGTATGAAACACTCTCAACTATGGCTAACAATCACCCCAAACACCCGATTTTGTTTAGATGTGAGAAATGGATGGCTTTTGGACTTAATATATATTTGAGGTATTTTTATATTAATTAATATTTATAATCCTTTTTTATTTATATGGTCAAACTATATTGTTTTTCTCATAACTGAACATCCAAAGAGAAATATATTTTTCACTTCTTTATGCATTTTTTCATCTTGTTTACTATTCTATTTGATCAAGCAATTATCATGCACTTGCATAAAATAATAAAAAATTAGTAAAGTTAAATCATGCAATTTGACTAGTCTTGAGCATTCTATTATGATCGATCCATAATGGATCAATCTTGACCTATGGGCTTCCATACCTGAGTCGTCACCTGACTCGCATCGCAGTTATCCCCAGTGCAATGTGCTTGGATCCCATCTAGTTTACAACCTCGACTTGGAAGGATATGAATCTCAGATCATCACAGTTTAATTAAAAATTTACTCACATGCAAGCGAGAGGGTCTAGGGGAGAAAAATACAGGTTGTTCATTGGACACATAGATCCTTATAAATATTTGAATTAAAAGAGGATTCGCATACCATCATTTAACTAATTAATTATTAAAATCATTACACACATTTGATACATAATAAAATAAATAAACCAAACATGATTGCTCGGTCGCTTACTAAAGACCAGTCTGTATAAATAAAGTATAATTTAAACATTAAACTGCTATAAAATTTTTATAGTACGAGGGACCTCTAATAATTTAAATGAATTTAAATAAATTCAATTAATTTATTTTTATCAGTTCCAACTGTTTAATTTCATTTTAATTCTGAAAATTAAATTAAATTATTAATTTAATTTTAACTATAAAATTTAATTAAACTATTAATTTAATTTTAATTCTAAATAAATTAATGTTTGGGATTAAATTAGATTTAAACCCCAATGTAATCCTAATTAATTTAATTTAAAAAAATAAATTAATTAAAATTAATTTAACAGCGTTACCTCTAGCCAGGAGGAGTCCAACAAGACTGTGAACTACTGCGATGGATTCTTACTAATGCATATCCAAATCACGATGTGACCACGGCGTGACCGCAGCGTGACCGCGGCGTGACCGAGACTTCAATATGGGGTATCCACCCAGTCGAGTAGCATATGTGGCGACAGTATCATCTGGCTAGCAATGGACTCCTCTGGCAAGGTGCAAAGGTGGCGGGGCACCACTCTGGCCAGCCGTGATTGGCGGCAGCCCACTGCTCCGGCCATCCACAAGGGTAGTGGGCTGGATATTCCGGGGCGGCACCGAGCAGGGAGGTGGGGTGAGCCGGTGTAACTAGGAGGGAGGTCGGGCAGTGCGAGCCAGCGATGGGAAGGAGGTCCTGGTGTGGAATCTGTTAGCGGTTAGGAGGGGTGAGGTCTTGCAGTTGAGGGGGACGGTGTTGTTATGCGACGTGACGCAGGTCGACAATAGTGAGGAGGCCACGATGTGGGGTTTCGGGTGCACCACACCAACGAGGCACAAGGATGTTCTTGCGGGAAGTGAGGGGGCCATGGGTCTAGGGTGGAGCAAGAGCTCAAAGAAAACTGAGGTGAGGGAGCAGAAAAGGAAAAGGGACTCAGGGTGGCTTTGCGTGGCAACTCGGCTAGGGTTTATTACCAAGGGGTGGCCTCTTGCATGTGTAAGAAGATATACAGGTCTTCTTCCCCACTTTTTTTTAAATTTTTCTTTATAAAAAATCAACACTATCTTTCCCCTTTGTTAAAATTAAAAATAAAAAAATAGAATAAGACCCACTTTGGGTTCATGGTCTCCATAATTTTTTTTATTTTTAACTTTAAAGTCTATAGACATTAAATATAAACAAAATGACTTGACTCAAGTATTGAATAACCGCCTTTGATAAATATTTTTTAATTTTATTTTATTTGAGAAAAATAAAATAATATTATAGTATAATATATTTTATTTATCTCATAAAAATAAACCCATCTTATTAATTTAGGAAACCGAATTCTGTCCAAAGCGTGGCCAGATTTCAGTACTTTGAAGAAAACGTAAATAAAATTAAAACACATTCTTCATAAAATAATAATCCAAAAATTTAAAACCAACAACGTCAATACTATTAAAATTTTAAAATGTTCATAACATTGTCATTCAGAAATGGATCGACATGCAGTCAGATCCATTATAACAAATTTAATCTCTCGTTCTAAAATTTAATGCAATTTAACTTTTATTTTGACATTGAGAAATCACGCGTCCCTCTGATACCACTGTTAGGTACTAGGACGGGTAGCGGAAGCAGATGGGCTGGGAAATTAAAAATTTTCGCATCACCGTAGAAACGTTACAATGTTGACTTCGTTGAACTATCTCGGTATGGTCCAAGGACCATGCGTGGATTTGACAGATCACAAAAATAAAATGAACAAGTACCTTGTTCGGATATGACATGCGCAAGCTGGTTGTAGGATGTCAGTTACCTTTTCTCAAAGACTCCAACATGGAATCCCTCTAGATCTTCCACACACGCCTTTCGAATCTGATGGCGCATCGTTCGTTGGAATCTGAGTGCTAGCGTGGCACACCAACGAGCTCTTTGACACAGCAGATATCACCGTAAGGTGAGAGACTTTGATCCAAGTAGGATAATCTTGAAGTTATTTCTTTCTTGAGATAATATCTCTCTAGAATCTAGAAGTATATAGAGGCTGTCAATTTTGACACCTGAATAGTTAAATGAGTGGAGCCTCTCTCTTACTTATATATGGTATATCTAAAATACCTGGTATGGGTTCTCGACCCCCATGTAATAGATATTCTCTATATAAGTATTATATATATTTATTTATGTCAAATTAAATTATGACAAAAATAATATTTAAAATTTTATCACTAATTGTAATATATAATTAAATATATATTGTGTGATAAACTTGAGTCTATAACTCAACTCACTTCTCCTGCAAATATTAAACGAACCCTGGATATTTAAATCTGTTGGAATAATATTTTATCTATGTATTTACATAATAATTTGTAAATACATGTTATAAATTAATTCAACAAATTATTCCAAAATTCAATAATTAAATAATTTATTTATTACTTGGTGATCCATATAACATGGATAATACTTGGACCCATTGGTAGGGCCCACCAATTTTTATATTCATATTCCCATAATAGAGAAGATTCTCAAAGCGCTATAGTGTGTGACCCTCTAGGCTCTTATCTCAATAGCGGTAAATAATATCCACCATCCAAGAGAGGGGTTTAGCAACCCATCAAGGGCCCTATAGAGATAAGGTAAAGTCAATGAAATGACTACCTTCCTATGAAAATGATCTATGTAATATAATCTCTTTGTCATCGGTGTCTTAATAAAGCAGAATTCACACTAGTGTCATTATCCTTTATCTTGCTTTATTTTATTTGTCGATTAGTTCTAATTGTCTTACCTTCCACTACTATGGCCATGGTTTTAATGAAGGTGCAACCATCCTAATCAACCTGGATCAGGATACCTTTTCTTCAAATCGGAAGAAAAAAATCCTATGTTGATCATTTAATCAATTTCATGTCACCAATGATGTACTCAACACAAACTATCATGCCAAAACTTCATCACCATGGTTTTTTCCTTGCATCAAAGTACACAATTAAATGACATAAATTGATAATGATATCATGTTTGGAGACCATTACACATGTCTGTAGATAGGAATGACCAATGAAACTTGAAACATGAGGTGTTATTATTATGCAGGTATGTCCTCATTATCTCAAATACTAGAGATCATCAAGTGGGAACTTTATTCGAAGAAGTCTCAAAGCTAATGAGCCAACAGAACATGATGGTTACATATCATCTGTGTCCTTTCATAGTGATGTAATTGAACCATAGGACGTTACTTTATGATTGAAGTTATGACATCTCAGGGTTCTAATTAAATCATGGGATCTTCTATAACCCTTTGATATGACATGTAATATAAGGACATTTCCATAAACAACGTGGATGCAGAAGTATCTACACTATTATGTTAAGGTAAACACATGTATATATAACAAACAGCGTACATGTAGTGGTAATCAAAGTATAATACAATATGGGTCTAGGGAACCCACTTTCAACAATGGATATATCTAGTTAACTCAAAGAAGACACTTTTCTGATCAAGGATATAAATATCGATGGCCTTTATTGTTCCATGGAAATGATCATCTGAATTTTCTTATGGTTGTACCTTATTTTTTCCTTTGGTGATTTCATTTTGAGTTTTTATTTTTTTCTCTTTAGACATTAATTTTCTCCAGATTTAAAATTGTTGAATAATCAATTGATTTTCAATAATTTCTTTTCCTTATTTTTGTTTCATTATCTCTTCTATTCTTTGACATATACATTATCGATCAACATGTGTTTTTCATCAGGTGTGTACTATTAAGTCAATATGGTTAATTTTTTGTTGGTCGACTCTTATTGTTAAGGATTCTAAATTCTTAATTGAGAATCATGATTACAATAGAATTATAATTCTATCATGGTCTTTGAATATTGTTGAATATTGTGATCGAGTCTTGATGAAAGGAGGTTGATAATTGAGATCTCAGTTTTTGGCTTCTACTTCTCAAACATAATGAGACACATTGTGTCGAGATTTTAAACTGTGTGATGAGAAAATTTATATAATTAATTATTTTATAGCAATAAAGAATGGATAAAAGGGTAGAATCACTTGTTAATACCACTAAACTACACCTGACTTCTCTTAACTTTTCATCCATTGATGCACGTTTTTTTGTATTTAATTTTATAATAGTTGAATCATAGAAATTTGGATGGTTTCAATTTTTGTTCTTAGAAAATCATTTTATAAATAGATAAGATAGTTAATAATAATAATAAAACATTTCAAAGAATCTTCTTAAATGTATTCTCATTGGGAGATAACCATATTTTTTGTAATATTGTGTTAGTTAGGAGATAAAAAATAATGATGAAGTTTTATAACGATTCAAAAATACCTCTCATCAATTGGTTTCATTATAATGGAAGATTAAATTGATTATATTTATATATAATTTAACTTCAAAAAATTAAAAAAAACTAATAAAAAACAATAAGAACATATGGTTCTTTACTTAACCTTGGAAGAATCTATTGGATATTTTTCCTACAACACTCAAAATTGGTTCAGGAATTCAGATCAAAAGGAATTTAATTTTTTTTAAATAAACTAAAGAGGATATGAATCCTAAAGTCTAGGAATATTTAGATAAAGAATTAAAAAAATTATCAGATTGTTTCCTCAAGTTTCATGGAGGAGAGTTTAAATTTCCATATTATGATTATGAAATTCAAGAGGTTGTGGCCAAAATTTTTGAACTTACACAACTTGATTCAATTAATTTTTCTATGGTCATAGAGGAAGAATAAGGGTTGTCATATGATTTGTTTTATGATGATTTATACATTTTTTGATAATTAATTTTTAGATCACTATGAATCATAAATTTTAACTAAATTCATTTTTTGTTTCACTGTAGACATGGAACCTTCTTCACTTGTTGAGGATGATTTGGAAGTGTTTGAGGGAGAGGTTGTAGATTATGGAGAAAAAAATGAGATAAATATGGAAATAAGTCTAATATCCATGTAATAGTATTTGAATCAATAAATAGAGGAGGTTTATATCAGTGTTAGTATTAAAAATTAAGGTTTTCATCCATTAATGACATCCCATGAAGATTTGGATGTAGTTGGGGATAGCATTCCCCCATGATAAATAGAAGAGGGGTCCCTTATATTTTTTTTTCAGACCCAACCTTCAATTTTTACCACATAATAAGGGGGTTGGATACATAAAACATTTACTGAGGGTACCCTCACATAAGAGTATAGTTTAAGAGATGTAGAAAGGAAAGGATATGATGATTTTTAACACACAAACCTCATCCACCAAAGGATTGGGGATTAATAACAAGATATAAAATTATGGATAGTTGAAAAAAGTATCACCATTTTGGGGATTTAACCAAATATTTTTTATTTTTCCATTATTTTGGTTTAAATTCAATTATTATTTTTCAATTTCAATATTTTTTTTTGAGTTTTCCAGTTTTACTTATATAAAATAAAGTGGGAAGCAGCTGTGTATATACCACTTCAAATACTTCCACCATATATTTAGTTTGTTGATTAACCATAAGAAATCCACTAGGAGATTCTCACAATCATTTTGAGCCGACACTTTATAATTAATATGATAAAATAGAGCTACAAGGTGAATAATATGAGATCAACACCTTAAAATCTTAAACACTTGTTCTATTTCGTTTGAATTGAAATTTTTCTAAGATCTGATGATAATCAAACATTATTTTTTAGGATGTTTCAAGTTAGCCAAATGAGCTTCATCAAATAAAGTAAGGGTTGTAATAGAATCAATGAAAATTTGAAAAGAGATTATAATTCAGGGACATCATCTGTTTAAAATTTTGTTCACTTTTACTTGTTTTTTATTTTTATTGGCTTCTATTTCCATTTTTAACATTATTGGTTTAAGTTAAAAAAAAAGCTACGTGTTTTTTGAAAAATAATACTTCAATTCTGAATGTTCTTCTTTTACATGTTTATTGATTATATTTAATGGATTGTCATTGGTTTTGTGTTAGTGTCATGTCAGTTTTAATATTATCCTCTTTGATAAGAGTCATTTTGAACACTACATTGAACATATACTCTTTTACACATCTTTTTTCATTAACTGACCTAATTGAAGTGGTAAACAATAAGTGACCTTTTGTGCATGATCTTTGCTGATGTATTTTTAGGTCGTGTGGAAAAACTTTATTGATCTTTCTAGTTACCCTTTGAACATGATATTAATCTACTAAATTTTTAAATCTATATGAACTTTAAAATTTAATTTAATTTTTTTTCTTTACATTGGAATCAATATTGAGGACAATGTTGAGCTTTAGTGTGGATGAGAGTGTATTTCAATGTGATAAACTATACCACAATATTCACCCATAAAAAAATGCTAAAATTTTCAATGTTTTATTTTTTTTGAAGTTAAACTAAATCTTTTTTATTAGTTTTAAATTTTTATGATGTTTGATTTTCTGTAGACACTTTAAGGTGGTTGATTCTATATTACACCTTAGATATAATTGAGTAAAATATTTTCCATTTCCCTCTTAAAAGTAGTTGGTTTTATTAAAAACAATTATGGGAATGTTATACAATTATCATTGGATTTTAATTTTCGAAATTGGATTCACACTTATATGATATGTATTTAAATGAATTATGAAATGAAAATCCTAATCTAGGTGAAAATCATTATTTTTATTATTAAAGATGAAGGATGAGTTATTTATAATCCTTTTAATTTCTAAAATTTTTTATAAAAATATAGTTTATAAATTATTTTGATTGCTAAATTATATGAGTATGCTATCCTGGAGGTAAAGGGATGTATGTACTTTTAGTATAATGCAAATAGAAATGAGTTTAATCTGATTTCAAATTTCGAAGGACAATATTTTTTTTTAAAATAAGAATAAGTTTTTCACATTTAAATACCTAATTTCATTTGGGTAAAATATTTTCTTTGCTTTATGAGATATGAGGACGAAAATAATTTTGAAAACAAATTTTTTATGGTCATACAGTATTTTGAATTTAATATTTTTTTCATTCCACTAAGTTTGACCTGGTGTTTTCTTGTGGATAATAAAAAGTCTAGTGTGGGGGAATTTATGTGGTGATATTTTGATACAATATTTCCACATAATATCTTTAATTTAAATGTGTTTTTTGTTATAATAATGTTTTAATTGGATAATTTACTTTTATGACTAGATTTTTATTAAGATAATAAAACTATTAAAATAATTATTTGATGGTTAATTAATTTTTATATTATGTTATAATTATAATTTTGTGCATCTTGAAGTCTATATTTAATTTTGAAGATTATTTTAAAATAAAAATTTTCAATTATTTATTTAATATTTTTTTTTATTCAATTTATATTTTCCTTGTTTTGTATTTAATTAATTAATTTTAGTTTGGTATTTAATTTATTTTCATTAAATAATTTAATAATTAGTTCTAATAAATTATAATTTAATTCTTCTGTAATTTTTATCTTGTCATTATAATAATTATTATTTTAAGCTAGTTATTTTTAATTTTTAATCTTTATTTGATTTTATAATTTATTTATTTTGAATTTATTTAATTTATATATTTTGTTATTTAATTAATTAATTATCAAATGAAATTTATTAATTTATTAATTTATTTTTTTGTTCAATTACTTAATTTAAAATGTTTTTATTAAATTACTTATTTTAAAAAAAAATTGAATTAATTTTTTTTATTAAATTACTTAATTTAAAATGTTTTTGGTCATAGTGGTTCACTTGTGGATAAAATAGAAAACCGAATTGTGAGGTCTTAAGACTGCTATTGAGAAAAGAAGAGTGAAGCTCTAACCATTGAGGATGACCAATGATGTTTCCTCCACGATTGAGAATAGGATGAAACAGATCCAGATTTGGACAAGCTTGTTGATTATGAATCTTATCCAACCTCACTTGCGATCCATTTGGGTTATCGTTTGATGAAGAACATATGTTGATGATAATTATAGAGATCAAAAACCCAATCCATAATTCGGGACTTTTTTATGTTGATGAAGCTGAATGAAGGGGATGACATGTAGTTCCACCACCGTAGAGCACCTAGTCGTCGCTTGGATCCACCTGAAGCAAATCCACACTATGTTTTCTAATTAGATCAAGTATTTACGTTTTATGAATCCATTGTGATGCATTTTAAGCTGATCTCATTTAATGATTCGTTGTTTCTAGATCTAGAAAAAGATTAAAACTTTGATTTTATGGGATTTGGACTCACCCAATGAATAGAGGAGATGAAAATAAGGCTATGCTAGCCTGAGTATTTTTCAGTGAAGTTAACAACACTGGTTGGTCCAATCTAGAAAAACCAAAAACATTCCTGAACTCATTCTGATCCAAGCTGAGAATCAACTCAAACCTGAACTCATTCAAGGGGGTTCTAGGAATTCCATATGGTTTAAGGAGAAGACCAAAGATATTAGAGTAAATTTTTTATGTCATCTAGAGAGGATTATAGATAGTGTAACTGACAGATCGTTTAGTGAACTCAAAGAAGACCTATTTATGATCAATGAGAGGAAGATCGAAGGTATTTCCTATTCCACAGACATGATTAGTTTCATTCTCTTATGGTTTTACCTTGTTTTTTCCTCTATTTATTTTATTCTAAGATTTTATTTTTTTTATTCAAACTATATTTTTTTTATAGATGTAAAACTATGGAAAAATTGATTGATGTTCGATAATTTATTTTTCCTTAGTTTGTTTTATTTATTCTTTCATTGTTATATCAATACATTTCTGATTAGTGTGTATTTTTCATCAACTATGAGTCATTAGATATATCTATTTAAGGTTTTTTTGTCGATTTTCATCATTGAAGATTTTAAATTCTCAATCAACAATTATGATATTTTGGAAATGAGAAAATTAATCCAATAATGGAAAAAATTCTAAGGATCTTGATCCAAAAGAATTTCGCATTTCACAGGTTTTGATTTGACAGTTCTTAAAGCCCAAACGAAGTTAGATATCAGAGGCTTGGGTTGTCTGAAGTTAGACTTATAAATGCATCCGAATGGGGATATTATGAAATAAAGTACACAATTTCTCAAATATTTTTCCATAGAACTCAAATCATCATGATTTGTGGAAAACTCCATACAGCATAAGTCCAGTTCTTGATGCCCGATTCACAACACCTAGATTATAAAGGCCAGTTCACAAAGTTTTGGTTCTTGAAAGTCTAATTTGAAAAGGTCCCATTAAAAAAGCTCCTACTCATGAACATCCCTATATACACATTGCTTTAATGGTAATATTAATATTTTGTAAGTTTGGATTCATAGAGCTCCCTTCATGCATGAACAAAGCTTTGATTGTAACCATCACGCATTTTCACTTTAGTTAGAAGAGCCCTGTTAGTTCATGAAGATCAAAAATCTTTTTGATTGACTCTATTCTGCATAAAACTAGTTCCCTTGATCCTATAAATACCCCCTCATACCTTCGTTAAAAGAATAAGTAATCAAGCTGTGACATCATGATCCCAATTCACGAAGCTCCAAAGCTTCATGAATTCATGTAGCGCATTCACCTGTGGCTAACCCTTCTCAAATTCCCTCACATGAGACCTTATATGGCCCCAACATCCTCCCCTATAATTTCATGAGTCTAGATACTCCTCTACACTCCCTAAAAACCTTAAGTCAACCTACTCCTCATAGTCCCTTTCCCATTCCATGAGTTGAGATTCTCCTCTTAAATCCCCCGAGTACCATGAGTCAAAATACCCCACAAGCAACTCCCGAAACCCATATCATATGAATCATGTTCCAAGTCAAACCAAAAAGGGATTCTCTTGAGTAAGTCTCACACAAACCATTTCTATGAATCTTCCACCTCATAGTCCTCACTAAATGACGTTAAATTGTTGTACACCCTATATGACAAATATATAATGCCTCTTGTGAAACATATGATATGTCTTATGCGTCAATCTTAAGATGCCTCATTCCATGATCATGAGATGACCCCCTTAGTCATTACTACATGACATTAAATTGTAGTATACCCAATATTTCAAACCATAGGATGCCTCCTATGGAAAATATGAGATACCTTATGCTTCAATTCCAAGATTCCTAGTCTTACTCACTACATGACTTTAATCTATAGTATACCATATGTAATTTGATTAAGACACCTCTTGTGAAAAAAATAATATTATTTATGTTTCAAGCATAATATGCCTCATGTAATAATCATGAGATGACCACCAAACAAAAAACATGAGCCTTCATCTTAGTTGTAAGCCCCAATCTTATTCTTCAACCCACTAATGGATCGAGAAGCCCTCTTAACTTGACATGAGGAAGAAATGATGGGAAACTCAATGATTAATCCCTACACACCACATCCTTTCAAAATATTTTAAAATTTAATATTATCCCATGAAATATACATGGGATTACCTTTTCAATAGACATGAGGAAGAAATGACAGGAATCTCAATGCATAAGTCCCACACACCATATCCTTTAACCTGACATTAAACTATAATCTTACCCCATACAGTGGACAAGGGATTTCCCCTTAACATAACATGAGGAATATAATATAGGTCACTCCCACGTGTAATCCCCATTCATAAAGTATCTCTCACGCATAAGCCCCAACCACATCATCATTTATCCTTGTGGTGCCTGAGCAGCACCCATGCGTAATCCCCATTCATCGGAAACTGCCCATGTGTAAACCTCATTCAACATGAATCTCTCACATGTAAGCCCCTTTCATCAGGCAACAACCATGTGTAAGCCCCAACCACATCATAATTTCTCCTTATGGTGCCCAGATAGCTCCCACACATAATCCTTTTTAATCTAGAAAATCCCATGCATAAGCCTCATTTATTGAGCAGCGCCCACGCATAATCCCCATTCAATGGAAAGAATCCATGTGTAAGACCCAACTACATCGCCATAGCTGTTAGTAGTGTATGGTCCGCTTTTATGCATAAGCCCCAACAAAATCATTATTTCTCCTAGTAGTGACTGAGTTGATCCCATGTGTAACCCCCAATCACATAATCACTGCTCCAGAAAGCATTTGTGAAGCTTCCATGCATAATCCTTAGTCCATCTCCCCAAGACCAATCCTTTTTCATCTAGAGCCTTCCACTCGTAAGCCCCACACCACCCCTCATCAAGGCATCTTCTGTGACATGAGCATACTTAATGCATGATTTTAAACTATATGGATCAGTCTTGTGAAATGAAATTAAATTATATCATCGAACAACATGGGTTTTTTATGCAGGACACCACCTTGAGGTTCAATCCGTAAAACCATCAAATCCTGGTGTGACATCTTCACTCCTAGAGACATACCTCCTTGATCCACCATAATAGAGAATTTTTATCTACCATTCATGTTTGACTTATTCCCTTCTAGGGACACAACTCTTTAAACCACCCCAATAGGGCATCATAACCTACTATCTAGGTGTCACATATTCCCTTATAGGGACACACCTATTTGATATGACTTAATAGGGCATCTTGATCTACTATCCAGGTGGACATGCCTCCTTGATCCACCTCAATAGGTTGTCCTAATCTACCATCCAGGTGTGACATCCTCCCTCCTAGGGACACACTTCCATCGATCCACCTCAACAGGGTTTCCTGATCCACACTCCAAGTGTAAAATATTTCTGCATAAGGACACACCCCTGACCTGTCTTAATAGGATGTTCTGATCCATCTCCAAAAAATGTAAACCCCATACCCTAACCCATCTCAATAGGATGTTTTTATATGTCTTCATATGATATTAAGTTTATTGCATGATCTATCTCAATAGGTCATTCGGATCCATCTCAACAAGACGTTAAAATTGAGACCTAGTCCCTAATACATACCCCAAGCAATAATCATGGCATGACTAAGGTGAAAAGACTTGGAAAACATATGCTAATTTTTTCAATTACCTCATGATCAAAATAATATGTAATGGTTCATTCATTCTTACCCTACTACTTTTCCATGTTTGGTTATGGGAGGTGTTGGGGGAGGTTCCAGGAGTTTTCAGTGGTGGTTAGAGATGAAGGAGTGTTGAAGTAATAAATGCACGTCATGTAATGTTTATACAGCATTAAAGGAAGGTTCATGGATTTTTAAGGATGGTTAATGGTGTTTTATAATTATTGTAATAAATTTTGGATTTAATGTTTGAGGTGACTGAATTTATTTTGAAAGGTAGTAATTTTGGAAAACATGTGGTTTACACGACGTGTAAATGTTACACGACATGAAACCAGCAGATTTTCGGTTATTTTATAATCCTTCAGCCAATTTATTTCTCATTTTTACACCTCCCTTCTATGTTATTTTGGAGGAACCCCAGTCTCCTCAATGAGATCATCTAGCCCACTTCCTGCCACTTCGATCTATTAGTTCCATTTGATCCTCTTTGTCAATCCACAGTAATAGATTCTCAATTTTCTTGGTTTTTTTCTCCCTTTATTCACTCAGGGATTCTCTTCAGCGATGTTTTTTTGGTTTGGGGTGTGATTTGGGATGAATATTTTTTATATGTGGGTGCATTTTAGGTTTATCCATTATATTCTAGTGATACGGTGGTTTTTGGAGGGTTACTCCTTCTCTATATAGTGTACAACAATATCAAAAAGCTTCTTTGAGGTATGAGATCCTTGTTCTCACTCTTGTACAAGTTATGTGTGATATCTACATGTGTTTCCTTACATTTTGGTGTATATTAATGTTCTAAATAATAATATAATTAATTTTCATATCTAAAATTGATGGTTATTGGGAGTTATCGCATGATTTATTAGTTTGTTATATGTTGTTTATATTGTAATCCATGTTTGATTCCAATTCTAAAAATATTGTTGGGGGAATTGGTTGAATTGTAGTTTTTTTTCTATGATGGCCCTTGTTGTTTTTTTGTGTGATCTCACCTAAATAAAATATTAAAGAATGTATAGTTGGATAATAATTGGTTTCCCATGGACATCTGGTTTATGTTATATTACCCATGTTAAAAGAGAAGATATGTGATAATGCCCCTGAATAAATATGCAATCTGGAATGTGTGTTATGATGTGTTCTTTTTCTTTTTGTTACCTTACAAGATTTGGTATGTTGTGTGATGATAAAGTTAATTAGTTGGGGTGTGTGGGGTGTGGGGTGGTGATGTAGTGGTTGAATGGCATGGATGCAATGTGGAAAAGTGGTTGTGATGTAGAGGTTGTTTTTTAGTGGTAATGGCGCAAAGGTTGTGGTTAAAATGTTGTGGCATAGTGGTTGTGGTTTAGTGGTTGTGGCATAGTGGTTATGGTGTAATGGTTTTGTCCTAATGGTTGTTGTGTGTATGTTTTATGGTTGTTTGATGGATGAGATGTCTAGTTGTTGTGTTGTGATACAGCTTGGGTGATGTGATGCAATGATGATGGAGAATGTGTGGTGTTGTGGTGGTGGTTATATGGGTTGGTCCGGTTGTGCGTTTTACTTATGTTAGTTTCATGGGTAGTAGTGGAATAAATTATTATGATGAATGAAATGACTAAATGAATGTATTTTTAATTAAATATAATGGTATGGAAAAGGATATGTGTGGTAAAAGTCTTAATGAATAAATGTGGTGAAACTTGTAAGATAAAAGTGTAAAATGTTGTGTGTATTGTTTGGTGTGTTTCATATAGTGATGGAAGTGGATGAGATGGTTGATGTATGGTATGTGGTGGTGATTTGGTGTGTGTTAGTATTTTTGATGAGGAGTCTTTGGTTGGTTATTGTGTTATATATCTATATAATGTATAATTATTTTATTTTTATACATGCCCACCCAATTTTTATAGCCTTATGAATGCTCATAGGTGCTACGTTCTGGTTATTTTCTCCAACATCCAAGATGGAAGTGATATTTATTGTTGGATACCCCATCTCCCCTACTCTTCCTTCATTATTGATGTGTTGGACCAGGTGTCTATGGGAAAGATTTGATGTGTTTCACCATGTGTCTAGGGGAGAGATATGATGTGGTGTGATGTAAAATATTTTTTGGGTCATGCGTGGTAGGAGGAGGAAATGAGATTGATGTCCTTAAAATTCGTGATGCCCAACTACTTTGGTTCTTGTTATGGTTTTGATGTGGGGCCTTGGTGTCTAGGGAAGGATGTGATGTGATTTGTGGCCCAATTGTATATGGGTGATATGTGATGTGATGTGATGTGATGTGATATGTGTTGAAGGTATTGGAGCATAGGATGTTCGATGTTGGAGTGTGAGAGCAGAAAATCAGTGGCGAAGAGGTAGCATGGAACCTTAATTTATTACAATCTTTATGTTATATTATTATATCAGATGAATGATTTAGTGAGTGAGGCATAGTGAGGCAGGGTTTGGATAGATGACTTGTATAAGTTATTTTTTGTTCTATTATTTATTCACTTGCACATTAGCATGCTCTTTTCACATGTGCACATGAGGTCATAGTTATGTCCCTACTGATTATAACTGTTATGCTCACCCTATATATATAAATTTTCTTCTGGTTTCTAGGAGGGATTTGTGGACTGAGATGGAAATTACTAACTAGGTTGGCCTTACTATTGAGTTTATTTCATAGACATGTCTTTTTGTAATTTACTTTGGAGACTTTTATATATATCAATTTTATTCATTAATGTATTGTGGGATGGTTTTTGGTTTACCCTTATATTTCCTATCGGAGCTGTTTAGTGATTTTTTATCCTATCTCCTATTCTTATTTCACTTATAGTGGGAAATTCCTCCCATATTGCAATATTTTTTATACCCTCGGCGCTAGTCTCCAACCTAGGGCCTTCTAGAGGCGTACTCATGGGTCATTATATCTCTCCCTTCATTGTTTTATCTTTAGTGGGAGGGGGTCATGACATATTGGTATCAAAGGTGATGTTTGAGAGATAATATTGATTTTGGAGTTAAGAGTAGTGAGGATTTAATGGGTTGGTATGACAGTGGTGCCAGTTGACCTTAGAATGTGACATAGGCTAGAGAAACCATCTCACCAGGATCCAGTGCATAGATTCTGGGCTTATTGAATGACCAAGTGAGGTGGGATTGTTTGTAGTGTAAAGACCTAGGAGAGGTAGATCCATCATGATGACTTGTTTTCATGTTTCAATTGGGTTCTTTTGGAAAATAAAATGAATATATTAAATAATATTTGGTAAAATTCAATTTCACCAAGATTAGTATGTTCTCTTTGTTTTCAGGAATGGATCATGTTCATTGAATTTGAGATTCTCATGGAATTAAGGTTTAGTTAACAGATCTGGTTGATCATCATATAGTTGACTCAATATAGGAGGATGAGGCATGGAAGTGGAATTTTCATTCCTTTCATTGGAAGTGTTTGGGAAAGTATGATGAGAGTGTCTCAAATATAGATATAGAGTGCTGGATAGAGGATATCAAGATCACTTTCAGATTGATCTGAGCACATTATGAGTTTTTGGTACTGCTTACAATTATTTAGATTATGTAAACTATACATAAGTGGTGGAAACCATTTCTTTATGACCATAAAGAGGAAAATGTGATGTGTCCTGACTTTTAGAGATATATTTTGGCAGAGTTTCTATCATCAACGATATGGGAATCCAAGATTCAAGAGATTACCTACCTTAAACAAGTGAGTATGAATGTTAGAGATCTTGGGATCATGTTCAATAACCTATTTCACTTTTCTCTAGATGTTTTCCAATAGGAGGAGTCTAAACAATGGTTTTCAGATGAGGTTTTTCATCCACTGATATGGTATGTGGTCACTCATTTTATAATCTTGATGTATCTAGAGGTCAAAAAAAAGGTTGACGTTATTAAGTAGTTTCTTTACCTGGGAGTTGAGCCTCATTATGGTGGATATTAGGGTGTTTTTAGTATTATAACTTCCAGTAGTGGGCCTCAGATGTTCGTGCGTCCAGGGTTCTATTTGGTGGGGAAACAGATGTGGAAGTTTCTTTATTGGCCATCAGAAATAGGTGGTTTCCAAGTACATTTCCTAGGTTTTTTTTATTTGGATTCCATATCTGTGGGAGATATGGGCACCACCTAGAAAAATGTCTAACCCCTTAGGGAGTTTTTTTTTAGACGGGCAGTCATTCCCCTTTTCAGCAGTCGTAGTTTTCTCCGAGATAGTTCCAGTAATAAGGAATACAAATTATTATTCATCCCCCAAGAGAAACCAGAGTTTGCTAGGGGCAGCATCGTGATGGACCATATCTATAAGGACCCATCCTAGAGTGCGGCCATGGAGGCCGATAGTAGATAGGTAGAGGAGATGGGCATGGCTAGATGCATGTGCTAGAGGAAAAAATGCCAACAGAGTCGAGAGTTGTCTGAGGTACAATTAATTTATCATCTACCCTTTTGTGTGATTTGTTTGATTCAGGATCCTTAAACTCCTTTGTTACTCTTAATTTGGTTTGTATGTTGGGACTAGATGTGGAGAGGCTTTTAGGGCCCCCCGGTGTTATCTTTCTTGTTTGATGTGTGTCAGGAATGTAGGTTGGGGATGGGGAAACACCAGTCAGTGGGTGACTTTTTCTTGTTGAAGATATAACCATATAATATTTTCCTTAGTATGGATTGGTTTTATTCCAAGCGTATAACAACCCAGGTCCTTATAAAATAATTTGTTTCCATTCTAGAATTAAATAGTTAAATTCATTATAAATTTATAATGGAATGAGTGGTATTTATAGAAATTAAGGAATCTAAACTTATAGAATAGTAACCTCACCAATGAGAGTATAAATATAACTTATGTTTCATATATGTGAAAATATGATATATTTATATAATGGATTAAGTAAACAAATGTTTTGAAATTGGTAAATTAAGTGTTGATATTTTTTCAAAAAATAAATGTTTATTTACATCTTTATAATTAATATAATGTTTCAAAATAGAATTTATATTCATAAAATATATTTATAAATTAATATTTTTTTGTCTTATGATTATAATATAATTTTATGGTACCTCCATTAAAATTTCAATGTGTTATAAAATCATTTATAATTTTAAAATTGGTGTTTTTGAATAAATGGTTATTTTAATTAAAAATTTAATTTCTCATATTTAGAAAATTATTTTCATAAAATAGAGTTCATTTTTTAATTATAAACAATGAAAAATTTCTATGGTGAATTTTTGATATTTTTCTAAAATACATGATTTTTTAGTGAATAGTAAAATACAGTAATTTATGGTATATATAAGTTATAAATTAAATACATTATTATTTGAATAATTTGTAATGTAATATTTATAATATATAACTTCCCTGTACTATTTTAATATTTTTAGTGATAATTCTAATTTTATTCATAGTCCTCATCCAAAATAAAAAACTAATGAATAAAATATTCAAAAAAACACCCCTCGCATCCACTATAAATACCACCCCCACCACGTATTCTCCTCACACATCAAATCCTTTTAGCCTATTTAATTTTTTATGAATTACCTTCTCAAGCCTCTTACCCACATTCAATACATATTGGTCTCAGCAAAAGGCAAAAACCAAGCGCCTTATAATGGTTCTCAAAGAGAAGAAGTTCAAGAGGTAAAATATTTTTTTGTTTTCTTTTAAATTTCTTTTCAATTTCATTTATTTTATGATTATATCCATAACTCTCATAATCCAAGTGACATAATAACTCAATTATCTTACATATACTATAATTTTATTGTGTTAATTGAAGATTCATCATCAAACCACTTTTCAAATCCCTTTTATTCTAAAAAAACATCATCTCTGATGTGTCAATTTACCGACATTGTGGATGATGTGTTGTCATCTTACTTTACCGACTTATAGGATAGTCATAAAACCATTATTATTGAAAAATAATATTTTATTATAAAAATTAAATATTATTTAATATTATTTAATCAATATATAAACAGGATATTAAATAAAATGATATAAGTTTTTGATGGTCGTAAAAACTGCCAAAATAAATTAAGTCATTTTAATTAATGTTTTATCTAATGAATCATCCTAGTATCATAAAAAAATGTTTTATATAATAATTTAAAATTATATAAGTGTATTAATACATTTTCTTTCCACTTATGGAGTTTTCCTTCCATTCGATAAGAAAATCCATAACGAACCATCTATGAAAACCATGAGAAGAATGCACCTAAAACAATAGAAATGATAGAATTTTATTTATAAATGGGTGAAACCTTTTTATAAAAATATCATATAAGGTATTATATATATTAATATACTTCTTTAATATGTTAACAACACTCTTTAAACCATTATACATGAGTTTTTAACACATTTTATGTAAGACAAACCTAACGTAAGAGAATTTTCTTTAAAAATCTTCTTTTAAATTTCAATTTTTACAAAATTCAAAAGGAGTGCTTTTATTATGAAAGTATTCTTGTTTTTAAATTATTTTCTGGTTCTTTGGAACTTTTTATGACAAATGGTGTGACCTATATCTCCCTCCAATTCATTGGGTATGTTTATGTAACAAGTTGATCATAATGGTTATTCCAAGTGTAACTGCGATGGTTACACCATAAGGTATCTGTACGGGTTACAATGTAGGGTTGTTGAGAGGGTTAAGAATAATATGGTACAAATGAGGGTTAAAATATTAATTAAGTAATTTCCCATGTTACTTATATAGTTTTATTTATGTTTTATATGTTTTATGGAAATATCTTATTTTCAAAACGTAAGTATATGATATTTTAAGGGTGAGAAGTATATCTTGTGAAAATGATTTCAAAAGATTATAAGTATTCATGGAATAACATTTTATTTCCATATTTATATGTCCCTTACTAAGATTTTTGTTCTCATCCCAAGTTTAAAAATTCATTTTCAAAAGGATTAAGGATGGGTCAGATAAAAGAAGAAGCAAAGATGAATTTTTTTAAGAATCCATATTTTATTAAAAAAAATTGTATTATGGAAGAAAAAGGAAATTGTTTTAGTTTTATCCATTTTATTTTTATTGTTGGTTGTTATACAAGAATTATGACCTAATTATCAAAAAATCTAAACTAAAATGATATTTTGGAATGTAATAAGTGTATTCTAGTTGAATTAACTTGATTATGTAATGTTAAAGTCTGGGTTCCTATAGTTGGTATCATAGCACAATTTATATAAATTTAGGGGTTAGAATGATGTTAATAAAATAACATAAACTATTTTTACATTATTTTTAAGTTGAAATGATGTAAAATTTCAATATTACAATGTTTCTTCATCTAATATATGTCTGTTCAGAATTTTTTTCTATACAAGAAACATGGAAGCTAAAGTTGAAAGGCATAGAGAGGATGATATCTTTCTAAATCGAAAACCATGAATAGTGAGAATTAGAAGTGAGTAGTTTGTTATGGTAATGGATCAATTGATGTATGATATAAATTTTTGTGACATACATGCAAGATAACATTGAAATCTACCAAAAATGAACCCGTTTATAGTGGAACATTTTATGAAGAAACATCATCTGGCTTTCAGTGGATCTTCTGTCCCAATGGTGGATGAAGGGTGGATTAAATCCCTTGCAAAGATATTCTATGTCATAGAGTGTTCATATAAATAAAAGGTTAGTCTTTATATTTATCATTTTGAAGTTTAAGTTGACCAGTGGTGGTCAGTGGTCAAGAATATCAGGGATAATAAGAATATTGATGCCTTGGTATGGAATGAATTTAAGAAAATTTTCCTTGAAAAATATTTTCCTAAGGTGGTTTGAATAAGGATGGAAAATCAATTCCTTGAATTGAAAAAAATGAAGAATATTGAGTAGTAATTTAAGAATAAAAATTCACTCAATTGACAAGGTATGCTCAAAATCTTACTTGGGATATTTATAGTAAAATCAATCCCTTTTACCCAGGATTGAATCCAATATATCGAAGGACATTGGATTCCTATGAATTAAAAAGTTATGAGAAACTAGTTTGATGTGCTGAGAGTGTATAAATAGATTTTTCTAACAATCACATATACTCTGAAAACTAGAATAAGAAGAGGTCTAGATGTAATGAAAATGGTAAGAATCAACCAATGAAATATAGAGGTAAGAAAGTCAAGTTTATTGTTTTTGGGAGGTATGGTAAAAAGAACCATGGGGAATGCCTTAAAAAATTTGGGAAGTGTTTTAAATGTGGTAATTTTGTACATATGGGCCAAGATCATAATAAAAATGATCTTACTATTGGCATGTTTAATTTTGATATGGAAATTATAAAGTTTTTTAAATGTGTTGATATTGGGAATTTTGAAAATACACGTCCAAAGAAAGATCTGAATGATGGAAAGAAACCAAATTATAAGAAGAAAGGTGCAGTGAAATCCTTTATGACTACTTCAGTAGATGTTGAGTCAACTAATGAAGTGGTATCAGGTACATTGTTTTTTACTGATATGTTTCTAATGTCTTGTTTGATACTGGTTCTACACATTCTGTTATTTCTGATTTTTTTTTGAAAATTAGAAATTTCACCTCCAGAAATCAAATCAGAACTTATGGTAAAAACATTTGGGGTAAATATTAAGGAAAACATCATTATAAGAATATTACTATTTATGTATGTAAAAATACATTACATGAAAACCATATTTTCCTGCCCTTATTAGAGTTTTATGTTATTATAGGTATGGGATGAATTTTTTTATCATGCTAAGATTGATTGTAGAGTTAAAGAATTTGATTTCCATAAAGAGTCTCAGTTTATATTCAATAATGAACCTATACCATTGATAACTTATCAATAATCTGAGAAACTATTAACATATGTAAATCTAGGTTATCTTACAAATATTAATCAAAAAATAAGGGAAATATTCAGATTAATGATATACCAATGGTAAATGAACACCTGGATGTTTTTTCTAATGAGTTACCCAGTTTTATACCTAATTGGGAATTTGAATTTTCAATTGAATTAGTTCTTTATGGTAAGCTAATCTCAAAACCCCCTTATCGAAAGGGTTATGTGTAACTTCTACAATTGAAAAAGAAATTGCATAAGTTTACTTAAAAGGGGTTCTTTTATCCTAGTACTTCACCATAGGGTGCCCCTATTTTTGTCATAAAAATAAATATGGATTCATGATACTTTTCCTTGATTATTGTGATTTTAATAACATCACTGTTAAGAATAAGTATATATTTCCTCATATCAATGACTTGATTGATCAACTCCAGGGATCTCAGTATTTTTACATGATTGAACTGAGATATGGGAACCATCAACTGAAGGTGAAGGAGGATAACATTCCAAAAACAACAGTCTATACTAGATATGGGCGTTATGAGTTTGTTTTTATTCCTTTTGGTTTGAAAAATTATCCTAATATATTAATAGATCTTATGAAAGTAATATTCCATGAATATTTAGATAAGTTTTTTGGTTATTTTATTGATGATAATTTGATGTTTTCAAAAAATTATGAAGATCATAAAAAACATTTAAAGATTTTCCTACAAACTATCAAAGAAAAAAGTTATATAGAAAATTTATTAAATATGATTTTTGGATCAAACATATTTATTTTCTTGGGAAAATTGTAAATAATTATGGAATAACAGTTGATCCTACAAGAACAAAATTGTTTTATGAATGACCAAGGCTAACAAATTTTATTGAGATTCGTAGTTTTCTTGGATTAGCAGGCTATTACTGATGGTTTTTTATAAAAATTACATGGTTATCTTTCCCACTAACTAAGTTAACATGAAAAAGGGTTAAATTTATTTAGATAGAATAATGTGTTGTTTTTTTAGGAACAAAAGATAAGATTGGTGAATGATCCTGTTTTTACCTTGCCTTCCAGAAATGGTGATTTTATTATCTATAATGATGCTTCATTAAAGGGATTTTTTTGTGTTCTGATATAGAATTATCAAGTAATTGCTTATGATTCAAGACAAATAAAATATTATTAGTTAAATTATCCGACACATTATTTGGAATTATCATATGTGGTTTTATCTTTAAAAATTTGGAGCCATCATTTATATAGAGGAAAATGTAGAATATATACTGACCATAAAACTTTGAAGTATATATTTACTTAGAAGGAATTAAACATGAGAAAAAGAAGATGATTGGAACTAATATAGGATTATGATTTCAAAATCAATTACTATCCTAGAAAAGTAAAAAAGTAGAGGATGACTTGATTGGAAAACATCATACATCATTAACCATGCTATATTTGGAATACAACCCTTTGATAAATTATTTGATAAATTGTATCCTGGAAGTTGTTGGTGCATGAAGTTCCTCTATTTTGTATCAGGTGTTAGTACAGTCATATTTATTAGACATAATTAAGAAATCATATAAGGAATATCGTGAGTTTTATAAAAATGTATAGTTGTTTGAAAAGAGAAATATGATAGAATTTAACAATGATAACTATTTTGTTTTAAAATTTGGGAAGAGATTATGTGTACCTTGTGATTCATAGTTGAAGAAATATTTATTATGTAAAGCTCGTAGTTCTCTATTTTTAGTTCATTGTAGAAGAACTAATATTTACAAAGAATATTGAGAGTATTACTGGTGGAATGGAATGAAAATATATATTGTTGATTTTACCATGAAATTTTTGACTTGTCAATAAGTTAAAGTAGGGAGACAACTACCAAAGGGGATGCTTTAGCGTTTTCCAGTTCCAGAGAGGAAATGAGAAAATATTTCCATGGACTTTATGGTGGTACTGCCAAATAATTATCAAGAAAACAATGAAATTTGGGTTATTATTGATCGACTAACTAAATATGCACATTTCTTTCCTATTTGTGCTACTCTGTCTAGATCAGATCTATCGACTGTTTCTTAAAGAAATTATCAGTTAACATTGAGTTCCTCTCTCTAGTGTATATAACAGTGATCTCAGGTTCACTACTATCTTTTCAAAAAGGCCTTCATTATTATTTGGGAACTAAATTAAATTTAAGTACTTTTTTTCATCCTTAATCTGATGGACAGTTAGAACAAACAATTCAGAAATTAGAATATATTCTTCAATCCTTTTCACATGATTATCAGGGATGTCGGTATCAACATCTTTCTTTAGTTTATTTTATTGTAATAATGGTTTTCACTCCAGTATACAGATGGCACCTTTTGAGGCATTAAATGGAATGTGGTGTCGAACACCATCATTTTGGGATGATTTCGGGTAATGGAAGTTGATGAGACCAAAATTAGTAGAGGAAGTGGCTAAGAAAGTGAAGATGATCTAGAAACACATGAGGACAGCTCAGAGCAAGCAGAAAAATTATGCAGATAATAAGAGGAAAAAAATTTCTTTTAAGGGTGGGGATCATGTTTTCCATAGGATCTCACTTTGTAAAATTGTTTTTCATTTTGGTAACAAAGGAAAGCTACGTCCATGGTTTATTGGACCATTTTAATTCCTAGATAAAGTTAGACCATTTTCCTACCGAGTAGCTTGGCTTATAATTTTATCTCAAGGATGCAATTTTTTTCATGTTTTGATGTTAAGAAAGTATGTTCTAGATCCAACTCATGTTTTTATCCTAGAATCAGTTCATCTGGAAGACAACCTTTTTTACAAAGATAAACCTATTTAGGTACTTTATCATAGATATAATGTATTTAGGAATAAGAAAATTCACTAGGATAAGGTTTTGTGGAGAAACCACTTTGTAGAATAAGCTACATGGGAATATGAAAATGAAATGAGGGAAATATATCATCACTTCTTAATAAGTGAATGAAAATTTTGAGGATTCAGTTTCTATAAGTGGGGAGAATGTAATAACCCAGGTACTTAAAAAATATATTTTTTTCATTTTGGAATTAAATAGTTAAATTCATTATAAATATATAATGAAAAAATTGGTATTTATAGAAACTAATAAATCTAAATTAATGGAATAGTAACCTCACCTATGAGAGTATAAATAAAATATATGTATCTTATAATTGATAATATGATATATTTATATCATGGATTGAGTAAATAAATGTTTCGAAAATGAAAAATTAATTTTTTTTATTTCTTTGAAATATAAATGTTTATTTACAATTTTATAATTAATATAATAATTTAAAATGGAATTTATTTTCATAAAATTGATTCATAATTTAATATTTTTTCTCCTATAGTTATAAGATAATTTTATGATACCTTAATTAATTTTTCAAAGTGTTATAAAATCAGTTATAATTTTAAAATTGGGTTTTTTTCAAATAAATGATGATTTTAATTAAAAATTAAACTTCTCGTATATTAAAAATTATTTTCATCAAATGAAGTTCATTTTTAAATTCTACGCAAATAAAATTTATTGCGGTTAAATTTTTGTATTTTTCTAAAATACTTGAGTTTTTTTGTGAATAGTAAAATATGATAATTTACACTATATATACATTGTAAGTTAAATACTCTATTAATTTACACATTGATGATGTAATAACAATAATATTGAACTTTAATTCATTATATTAATATATTTATTGATAATTATCAAATTATTCATAGTATTTATCCAAAATAATAAACCAATGAATAAAATATTCAAAAAAACACCCCTCTCCTCCACTACAAATACCACCCCTCACAAACTATTATTCTCACACCTCAAATCCTAGTACATTCATTAATTTATACCCAATCCTATTCCCTATATCCAAGTCCTTCTGGTCTCACCGAAAGTCATAAACAATATTCCTTAAGGAGGTTCTCAAGGAAAATAAGTTCTGGTGGTAAAATCTTATTTCATTTTCTTTTAAATATCTTTTCAATTTATTTTATTTTCTTATATCTTTTAACCTCTCCTAATCCAAGTGAAATAATAACTCCAGTACCTTACATATGCTGGAATTTTTTTTAATGGAATATCCATTATCAGACCTCTTCTCCTGTCTCTTTTATTCTTAAATTAAAAACATCATCTGTGATGTGTCGATTTGCCGATATCGTGGATGATGTATTTTCATTTCCATTAACCACCTTCAAGGATAGTCATAAAACCATTATTATGGTTAAATAATATTTTATTACAAAAACTATATGTTATATAATGTTATAAAATCAATATATAAACATGATATTAAATAAATTGATATAATTTTGTGATGGTCATAAAACCCACCAAAATAAATTAAAGCAGTTTCATTAATATTTTATCTAATGAATCATCCTCATATAAAAAATGATATATAGTATCATTTAAAATTATTAAAACATATTAATAAAGTTTCTTTCCATTTCTGGGGTTGTTCATCCATTCTTCAAGAAAATCCATAACGAACCAACCATGAAAAACATGAATGGAACGTACCCAAAACAATAGAAATAAAAAAATATTATTAATAAATGGGTGGAAAGATAATATAAAAAGATCATATAAGGTATTATATATATGAATATAGTCTGATAATATGTTAATAACTCTCTTTAAACCATCATATAGAAGTTTTGAACACGTTTTAAGTAAGTCAAACCTGAGGTAAGGGGGTCTTCTTTAAAAATCCTCTTATAAATTTCTGTTTTTTTTAATCAAAAGGAGTGTTTTTATGATACAAGTATTATTATATTACAATTATGTTGTGGTTCATGGGAATTTTTTATGATTAAGGGTGGGACCTGTATCTCCCTACAATGCATTAGGTATGTTTATATTAAATGTTGACCGTACAGGTTATTCCAAGTGCAACTGTGATGGTTACATCATAAGGTATCTGTGAGGGTTATGATGTATGGTATCTATGAGGGTTAAAAATCATATGATAGTTTTAGAGGATAAACTATTAAGTAATTAATGTCCCAAGTTATATATATGATTTTATTTATGTTTTCCATGTTTTAGGGAAATATCATGTTTTCAAAAAGTATATGATACGTTAAGGGTGAGAAGTATATTTTGTGAAAATGATTTCGTATGATTATATGTATTCATGGACTAAAATTTTCTTTCCTCCTTTTTATGTCCCTTACTAAGATTTCTATGATCATCCTATGTTTAAAAATGTTTTTTCATGGAGATTAAGGATGGGTAAGAGAAAATAACAATCAAAGATTAATGTTTTAATAATTTATGTTTTATTAAAAACATTTGTGTTATAGAAGTAATGGACATTGTTTTAGTGATATCCATTTTTCTTTCTTGTGTTTTGTTATGTAAGATTTATGACCTAATTCTTAAAAACTTTAAACCAAAAAGATCTTTGTAAATGTAATAATTTTATTCTAGTTGAATTAAATATATTATGTAATGTTAATGGTTGGTTCCTTGTAGTGCATCTAGTCATCGGATGTATTCATAGAAGTGTCTTATTTTTTGATGTGGATGGACAACAAGTGGCATTTTTTGCGAGTGAGTTTATCGATCAGGGATCTATTAGCCCCTCATTCTTTCTTCATATCTGGCATTGTTTCTTTTTCGGTGTGTCTCCTGTTTTCTGATAGCTCTTACCCCATATGTTTCATTTCACCTCTTATTTGGCCTTGTTTCTTCTTCTCACTTTCTCATCCCTTGGTTTTTCTCCTAGACCTCATCTGGTGAAAATCCTCTCTTGATATTTGAACCATCATAAATCAACTCCATCCTGGTTGAACTCGATGCAACTCCAACGTCTTTGGATTCTTGGTACCAATATCTGGCTATTCTCTTTCTTTTTCTTGTCGGTTTTGATTCTTTTGGGTTTCTCATGGTTTTTGGTCCTTTTTTTATTTTCATTTTTGTTCTGTGGTTTTCTATTCATCTCATCAGTTTCTTCCTTGATGTGGTTTTTTTCATTCCCTGATCCAGTTTTTTTTCCTATTTTCTGTTCATTTGGTTCTTGTTTAGGATTGACCAGCTGGTTGGAGTTCTTCGGTGTTCCTCTTTGTTGGCGATGTTGATCTCCTAGTGTTATTTACCTGGAAGTGGCTCTATTGGTAGTGTTCGGTGGTCATGGTGGTACCTGCATCTCGCTGTTGTGGATTTGGTCTATTTTTAACTCTTCTCCGGCTCCTCATTTCCTCTAATATTCTCTATTTTGGATTCGAACGGAGGTACTCAAGGTGTTTTGGGAAGTGAGTTTTGAGAATTCGACGACATTTCAGGAGGTTTTTTCCCCATAGTGGATTCGACTCTTACCACGCCTCCCCAGAGGACAAGATCTTCATGATGGTTTTTGGTGCAGCTTCAACCCTTTTGTGGATTAAATGGTTTGTAATGGTATGTTTTTTGTTTTTCAATAGTGGCGAAGATGGATTTTGGTTTTTTTTACTCTGGTCATCTGCTCTGGCGGTCTATGCGGTGTTGATGTTGATGATGACGATAGCATTCCTTGGTGATGATGGCGGGTGGTAGTGACTGGGCTCTGGATGATGCGATGATGGTTGGATCGAGGCCTCCTTTGATTTGGTCTTGGTTTTGAATTTCAAATTTCATTAAACCATCTTGTAACTTTGTATTCCCACATGATGGATGTGGTTACCAATTTTCCTTAAATCGTCTATTTTTGAAAATAAAAAATAGAATGTTTAGTAGAAGTTTAGTGTGGGGATATTCTTATGGTTATGGAGGATTTCCTGGATGTTTTTCCAATGGAGGTTATAACACTACCTCCTAGATGTGATGTCATGTTCAATATAGAGTTGTATCCAGGTGAATCTCTGATTTCAATGCCTCCCTATCAAATGGAATCATGGAGTTGTGTTAGTTGATGTTGTAGGTAGATGATCTGATGCAGAGGGGTTTCATCTGTCCTAGTGTGTCTGCATTGGTTTCTCTATTGTTGTTCACCTAGATGGAAGACTATAGTTTGGGAATGTGTATAGACTACCAGAGGCTGAATTGGGTAATGATCAAGAATCGTTAACCTCTTTTGAGTATTGATGGTCAGTTTGATCATTTGTGAGTGTCTAGTTAGTTCTCAAAGATCGATCAATGGTCTGGATATCACCAGTTGAGGGTAAAAGATCTGGATGTTCAAAAGACTACCTTAATATAGAGGGATGGTCACTTTGAGTTTTCATTCATGTCATTCAGGGTTAAAAATGTACCATCCATGTTCATGGGGCTTATGAACTCTGTGTTTGTTGTGTTTATAGACCAATTTAATATTTTATTCTTCAATGATGTCTTGGCCTACTCGAAGTCAGGGGAGGCGCATGTAGTGCATCTTAAAGTTGTTTTGTAGGTCCTTAAACACCACCATATTTATGGTAATTTGTCCCAATGTGAGTTCTATATGTGAGAGGTGAATTTCCATATACATGTGGTGTCTCGAAAAGGTGTGGAAGTGAACCCTTTGAACATTGAGGCAATTTTTTCTTGGACAGAACCAAAGAATGTGGCCAAGTCTCACAGTTTCCTTGGCCTTTTGGACTATTATTGGAGGTTTGTTCCAGATTTATCTCGATTTACTGCCCTATTTATATTTCTTAACATGAAGGACTGGGATTTAATGTGTAAATATCAATACCAAGGGTTATTTGGTTACCTCAAGGAGATGTTGGTTAGTGCATCGATGTTTCAGTTTCCAGAGAAAGTTATGTTGTTTGAGGTTTTCTATGACACATCCTGTTTGGGATTGGAGAGAATCTTGATATAGTAGATATAGGTGATATCTTATTGATCTAAGTAGTTACTTACCAATGATAATAACTATGCCACCCATGTTCTGTAGTTTGTCTAAGTTGTGTTCTCACTAAAGTTTTTGTGTAATATCCTCATCAGTGAGAGTTTTGTGGTTTTCACGGATCATGAGATATTGAGATATGTTTTTTCTCAACATGATCTAAACCTATTCTAGTAGATGTGTATGGAATTTATTCCGAATTATGATTTAGAGATCTATTACACCTTGGGTAAGGGTAATGAGGTTTCTGATGTGTTGATTCAGATGTTCGGAGAGGATGTGGCTCGGGAGTCTGTGTATGTTTGTAAATCAATGGAGGAGCTTGTATCAATGCATCATGACATTGGAAATATAAGTGAATGATGCTTTCTTTTTCAAATAATCATGGAGTTATCTTTGATGTAGTGGGTGGGGGATTATTAGTGGAAAGACTCAAAGGAAAAGGTTATTTGTGATCGTATTGGCCATGATGACGCTCTTGAGGGATGGTTAAAGGATGGTTGGGACCAGGTGTTATTCTAGTAGAAGATTTTTGTCCCATAGGTGACACATGTGGGAGTTCTCCATGAGTTTCATAGATCACCATTAGCAGTACATATTCTTTTAAAAATTATGTATTGTGTCTTGAGGATATAGTTTTTTTATACAAGGATGAAATGGTCAGTGGTGAAGATTTTGGAAAAAAATTTGGTTTTTCAACATTTGAAATGAAGCACCGTGGGATGAAATAGAGAACTATTTTCTGGGAGGTTTTTTGTAGTCCTTATATGTCCATTAATGGAAATGGGAGGACATATCGATGAATTTATTCATAGGGTTACCCCAGGTATAGAGATTTTGTAATGCAGTTTGGGTGATAGTGGACCAAATTAAGAAATTGGCTCACATCATGGAAATATGTGAGTTGCGTGTCATGGATTCTTTGGTGAGGTGGTATGTGGATGATGTGGTTAGGATTCATGGGATACCATCGACTATAATATCTAATCATGATCTTCATTTTACCTTTCATTTCTAGAGGGTATTATAGCATGATTTTGGATCCCAGTTGCACCTTATCACATCTTTCCACACTTAGATAGATGGGTATATGGAGAATACAATCCAAACACAGTAGGATATGTTGTGGGCATTCATATTGCACTTTGAAATATCTTGGTAATGAAAACTTACATTGTATGAGTTTTTAAATATTAATATATATCACTCAACTATTGGTATGGCTTCCATTGAGGCATTGTATTGGTGGTCATGTTATTATCCAATTTTCTAGAAATATGATGGAGAATCTATAGTTATTAGTCTTGATGTAGTGTATAGAATTATTGACAAGATACATTTCATTTATGAGTGGATGAGGGGGATGAAACGAACGGCCAATTGTCGCCTATCGACCGGTCAAAGTTCTGGTGCTCTGCTAATGTGTATAGCAGCACTTGGGTCGAATCCTCGGTGATAATACTTTGTAGTAGTCGTTTGTTTTTAGTTGATTGTATTTTGATTAGGGGGTTTGTTGCATAGCTTAATTGAAATGATTGATTGACTATAATTGATTTAACAAATTGATAAATATTGGGGTGAGTTCATTATTAGGGAGTTAAGCTTGTGATATCCTTGAGCTTTGCTTTATATTGCATTTAAATTAACACTCACTTCACAAGTTGATGTCAATTAGAATTCCTAAGTGTTAATGCTTTAATCCAAGCCTTAACTTAACTAGGATTCTAAAATCAATCAGTACTTGTGAAGTGGGTGTTAATTTAAATGCAATATAAATCAAAGCTCAAGGATATCACAAGCTTAACTCCCTAATAATGAACTCACCCCAATATTTATCAATTTGTTAAATCAATTATATTAAATCAGTCATTTCAATTAATCTCTGCAACAAACCCCCCTAATCAAAATACAATCAACTAAAAACAAACGACTACTACAAAGTATCATCGCCGAGGATTTGACCCGAGTGCTGCTATACACATTAGCAGAGCACCGGAACTTTGACCGGTCGATAGGAGACAATCGGTCGTGCATTTCAAATTGCGCCATTTCCGGGGATGGTGCTTTATGTAGTCATTAGTTTCTGGTTATTGTAAAAAAACCAAAAAAAACAAAATTTTAAAAAAAATTGAAAAAAAACTCAAAGAAAAACTCGTCTTCCTCTTAAAAATCATAAACTGAAAAAAAATACAAAGGAAAACCACTCTTCCTCATCCTTTCTAAATCTCTCTGAGTGCCCCGTAGCCTCCCAAAAAATCCCTCGGATTTGTTTGACCATGAAATTGATAGAACTCTACGTCGACTTAGGAGGACCATTAGGGATAACCAAATCACCCAAGAACCAATCATTGCCCTACCAATTGAATTCGATATGGCCAATCCTACGGAAAAAACATTGAAAGAACTTTCTGCCCCTGATATGAATTACCAACCCCTTGGTATTCAATATCCAAACATTGAAGCTGACTTCAAACTCAAATCGGCTTTGATTCATCTTCTCTCTCATTTTCATGGGCTAGCCGGTGAGGATCCACATCTTCACCTTAAAGAGTTCCAAGTAGTATGCTCTACCATGAATCCTCAAGGGGTTTCTGAAGAACAAATCAAACTCCGAGCATTCCCTTTCTCCCTAGCTGACTCTGCCAAGTCATGGCTCTACTACCTCCCTCCTGGTTCCATAACTACATGGAATGACATGAAGCGTCTCTTTCTAGAAAAATTCTTTCCTGCTTCTCGTACCGCTTCCATCTGAAAGGAAATAAGTGGTATCCGTCAATTCCCAAATGAATCACTCCATGAGTACTGGGAGAGGTTCAAAAATCTTGTTGCAACCTGCCCAAATCATCAAATCCCTAACCAACTCTTGATCCAATACTTCTATGAGGGGTTATTGGCTATGGAGAGAACCCTCATTGATGCCTCAAGTGGCAGTGATCTTGTTGAAAAAACTCCTGTAGCAGCAAGAGATCTCATAAGTAACATGGATGCAAACACACAACAATTCCATACTCGAGCACATGCTCAAGTCAAAAAAGCCCAAGATAATAAATCAATTGAACTGAACAAAATGACCGAGTGGATGAGTGAACTTACAGGTCTTGTGCGACAACTAGCTGTGGCTACCAAATCCCCAACCTCATCTTCTCCGCAATCAATGTTTCCTGGACCTGTCAAAAACTATGGAATCTACAACTCTCCATCTCATCCAACAGAAACATGTCCACAACTTCAAGAGGATCAATCTGATTCATCTGGACCAATGGAGCTCAATGCAGCATATGCTCAGCGGAACACCAATCCTCAACTATCAGGTCAGTTTGTTAGAAACTTCAGCCAACCACACTCTGAGCCTTTCTCTTCTTCCTATAACCAAGGCCTTAGGTATGGTAATCCCATATCTCACCCCCCCCCCCCTCAATTCCCTCCTCAAAACCGAAACCAATTCCAATATGGTCAAGGTGGTGGTAACTTCCATCAACCTTATCATTTTGTTCCTCAACCTCAAAGAAACAATCCTCCTCCTGGATTCCACTATCCGAATGAGCCTTCCCAATTCCCAACCCAATACAATCGCTTTCCCAAGAACTAAAATCAAGGTAATCCCAATCCGGGACAAGCCTCTTCTTCCAAGAAACCATGGGAAAGTGCAGTGGAAGATCTTGCCTCCTTCACCCGTTCTAGCCTTAAAAACATTGAAACTCAAATAGGTCAACTTGAATCCCACCTGAGCCAGCAACAACAATCAAATTCTTCCCAACTCCCAGCTCAACCATTACCCAACCCCAAGGGTAATGTATGTGCAATTGCACTTAGATCAGGAAACAAACTTGCTATTCCTCAAGATAAATCATCAAACCCTCCTTTAAATGTTGACCTAGAAAATGAAAAGAAAAAGAAAATTAAAAAGGAATCTGAATCCATTCCATCACCTCCTTCCATTCAACTTAGGAACCCAATTCCTTTTCCACAAGCTATTTCTAAACCAAGGAAGTCCTTTGAACCTGATCCTGAAATTATCGACATGTTTAGACGTGTTGATCTCAACATTCCCCTCTTAGATGCCATAAAACAAATTCCTAAGTATGCCAAGTTTCTTAAGGAATTGTTCACCCACAAGAGGAAACTTAGGACCTTTGAAAATGTTTCCACCCAGCAGTCTATTCCCATAAAGTGCAAAGATCCAGGGACCTTTACAGTTCCATGCCAAATTGGAAGTTCCAACATTGATGATGCACTCATAGACCTAGGAGCCTCAATTAATGTCATGACCAAATCCATCTTCTCCAACCTTGTTCTAGGTCCCTTGCACCCAACGGGTGTTGTCATTTAGTTATCCAATTGAAGCATAGCCAGTCCTGAGGGAATAATTGAGGATGTCCTTGTCCGAGTCAATGATCTTATCTTCCCTGCTGATTTCTATGTCCTTGACATGGAAGATGAGACGAACTCTTCTCGATCTCCCCTAATTCTAGGAAGACCATTCCTTATGACATCTAAAACCAAAATTGATGTCCATTCTGGCATCTTATCCATGGAATTTGGAGACCAAATGGTCAAGTTCAATATTTTTCAATCCATGCGATACCCATTAGAGAATCAATCTGTATTCTCTATCCATGTTTCTGAAACTCCCTCAGAGAGTGTGTTGAATCCTAATCCATCAGGTTCTTTCTGTTCTACTAATAGAGGAGTTTGTGAATATTTCATTCTCATTAACCAAGTGATTAATGGTGAAATTGATGTTGACATTACAAATGCAAACTCCATTGATCTAAAGGATCTTGAAAACTATTTGGAATCTCATCTCACCTCTAACCTCCAATGCTCCAACATGGATGGTAATGAGGAAAATGAACTAGAATGCTCATTTTTTGATTCAGATCAGATTATCCCACATTCATCCTTTCCTATCCATGATTCTGAAAATTCTGTTATATGTTAAGTGAACCTTGAACCAATGTGTTTATATTGTCCTGATGGTAGTGATGTTTGTGATATTTGTACCCTAATTAATAAATTGATCACTGATGAGGTTGAAATTGACCATTCTTTGGTGAACAAGATTGAAACAAAGGATATTGAAAATTTTATTCAGTCTTATGACTCCACTGATCCTCATTACTTTACATCAGTAAGTGATGAAATAAATGAGTCAAAAACAATTGGGATCTCATACTCTGCTTTTGTGTTATCTGATCCTTACATAAATGAACCATCATAATTGAGCCATCTTCTTGAATTTTTAAGAATAGAAAACCATCACTTTGTGGATAAAATCATTCCTCAGGTTGAAGACCAAAGTGAGGATAGAAATATTCTCTTTACAACCCCATTGAATTGCAAGCACACCAACAAGGATGGGAAGAAATTATCCAATGAATCATTAGGCCTCCCAAAGAAAAAGTTTTTCTGGAATCACACTAGAGTTGAGAAAATACGATGGCCACCGTCAGACTATGGGTAGTCCACTACAATTGTCCAACTGTAGACAAATAAATGCAGCGCTTCTTGGGAGGCAACCCATTTTTTATTTTACTTTTATGAAATTTCAATTTCTTTTTAGTTTTTCATTAGATGAATAATGAATTTTATTTTTCAGGTAACTTCCCACTGTCATGGAACCACCTTGACTTCCACCGAATCCCCAAATTCTCTAGCCGACCCACCACTGGATGGAGATGGAAACCCACAAAATCCAAACCAGGGGGCACCTCTTTCCCTTTAACTCTCTCTCTATCTCTTCCTCTCTCTACCTATTTCTTCTTATTCCTCTCTCTTTCATTTTTTTTACCACTTTATTCATCAAACCCTTTCTTTTTCTCTTTCTTGTGTGGGTGTGTATTTTAAAAAAACCTTAAAAACTAAAAAAACCAAAAAAACACAATTACTTAAAAAAATTACAAAAAAAGAGTCATGCTTACTCACCATCGAGTTTTGACATTTTGTCCAACCATTTTGGGGAGTTAACAGACATGTTTTCATCTCAAAAATTTTGTATTTTCACTATGACTTTGGATAAAGAATTTTGTGTCAAAATTAACAAATTTTGAATGCTCAATTTTTGATTTGGAAAATTCTTTTCCCAAACCGTGAGAACAAACAATTGCTTTCATTCCAAGGCCACCTATGGCCATCTTTTCAAAATGTGTGTTTTCACCCCCATTTGTGAGTCTTGAGTTTGTGGACCTTCGAGCTGAATTTCCTGCTTTAGTGTGCATTAATATGATAGAGGCATTTTCTGAACCACATGAGAATCACAATAGCCAAATAGCCTCCCATAACCCTTACATTAGTCCTCCTTTTGAAAGCCCCTTCAAGCCTATGAAAACATTTTATTTGATATCCACATTACAAGCCCAATACCGTATCCCACCTAATATCAACATGGATTTTCATTGCATAAGTTTTTGAAATTTAAGTGTGGGGGGGAATGGATTTCATTTTTTGGTATCATTTCCTTACTTTCTGGTGTGTTATCATATGATTGAGGGAAAGAATCCATTTTAGTGTGGGGGTAGGTTATCATTCAGTGGGATTTGGGAATGTATTGTACAAATGATATTGAAAAGTGTTAAAAAAATCAAAAAAAAATCAAAATTCAAAAAAAAAATCAAAAAAAATGAAAAAATGGGTTGTATCTTGGGTAGGTCAAAAATCACTCTTCCTCAACCTTTGATCTTTTTATAACTATTACAATTACTATCGTGATGTGATCAAACATGGGTTGGGATATGAGTGTGAGATCTGTTTCAAGGTCAACTTTCGAAAAAACAGAGAAAAAAAAGGAAAAAAAAGAACACTTGCATTATATTCTTATATCATTGGGAGATGTTTGGTGGTTTGTAAATATTTAATCTTCTCATCCCCTTCATATTTTATTCCTCTATTGTGTCTTTCTTCACACAATCATTCCCTTGTAAATATGTGTTTTCATTTCCTTCCATGTTTTATTTCAAAAAAATGTGCATTTTTTTCTATGTTGGTATTTTAACCCTCTTATTCTCTCTCTTGGACATTATATTCCTACCGTCCCATAGCCACATAAAAAACCCTTAAGAAGACCTCTTGATTCTTGTGCACTTTTTATAGGGATTGGAAGTTGAGATCTCTTTTCAAACTCTAAGATTTTCACTTTTGGTTGGTGAAAGAGTGAACCTCCACAAATAAATTTTATCATCTTGAGAGGTGTGAGTTTTGAGTGTCCACATTCTCCATTTCTAAATTTAAGCATGGAAAAATGAATTAGTTTTGGAACATTGTTTCTGTAACAAATTGTGGTGGATTTCAAAATGGATGAGTGAAATAGTCTAAACCTCCCCTAATTGGAGAAAACAAAATTTTAATATTTTTTGGTGAGTGAAAATGATTTTGTCATGTTTTTATATTTGTTGCACATGAGGACATGCACAAAGCTAAGTGTGGGGGAGTTGATGTTATTAATATTTTAATGACTTATTATATTCCCCCTTTACTGATTTTATATGAAATGTGCATAATTTGTGTGAAATATTAATTTTTTAATATTAAGTATAATTTTTGAGCATTTTTAGAAGTAGTCCAATTGAGTCAGTTTAATGTTTTAATAATAACTGTCAATATACTGATCCAAATTGTGTGGTTCGTGTTTTGTAGGATTCTCCTTTCAATATAAAACATTTAATTAGAAGGTACCATGAGCCAATTCTTCCATTTGAAGGGTCATATGGTCCTCACAAACAAGACCAAAGAATCTGTGAACAAACTGGACCAGCCTTGAAGATTGATTTACTAGGATCAATACAGAAGTCCAAAAACATTAACTCTCCACCATAATTCGGGGGACAATAAATGTCATCTTGGATAAAAATTTAAAGGCCCAAATCCAAGTACAAGAGGCCCAAATAAATCTTTGAAGTCCAGCCCACCATTCTGGCTAAGAATTAAAATCAGTATAGTATGCATGACATATCTCATGATGTAAGCATCAAATCGAGCTGAGATTTTGCAGTGTGAAAGAGGAGATATAGGCGGCTGACTTTTTTGAAGAAACCATTCGAATATGAAGATGCCTTTAAATCCGAATGGTTTCTTCAAAAAAGTCGTCCACCTATATCTCCTCTTTCACACTGAAAAATCTCAGCTCGATTTGATGCTTACATCATGAGATATGTCATGCATACTATACTGGTTTTAATTCTCGGTCAGAATGGTGGGCTGGACTTCAAAGCTTTATTTGGGCCCCTGGTACTTGGATTTGGGCCTTGAAATTTTTATCCAAGATGAAATTTATTGTCCCCCGAATTATGGTGGAGAGTTAATGTTTTTGGACTTCTGTATTGAGCCCAGTAAATCAATCTTCAAGGCTGGTCCAGTTTGTTTAGAGATTATTTGGTCTTGTTTGTGAGGACCATATGACCCTTCAAATGGAAGAATTGGCTCCTGGTACCTTCTAATGAAATGTTGTATATTGAAAGGAGAATCCTACAAAACAAGAACCACACAATTTGGATCAGTATAGTGACAGTTATTATTAAACCCTTAAACTGACTCAATTGGACTACTTCTAAAAATTCTCAAAAATTATACTTAATATTAAAACATTAATATTTCACACAAATTATGAAAATTTCATATAAAATCAGTAAAGGGGGAATATAATAAGTCATTAAAATATTAATAACATTAGGGTCACATGAATATTAGAATGCCAATGATAGTCATAAGTTGAGGCACCTTGAGTTTAAGGTTGGAGACCATGTGTTCTTGAGAGTCTCCCCTTAGCATGGGAAGTAGAGGTTTACCAAGAAGAATAAGCTTCTCATGGGTTTGTTGGGTCCATTGAGTTCCACAAAATTTATATAATATTTATTAAATCTTCCATAATATTATATCTTCATAAATATCTTCATGATTACTCCCATGTTATTGATTAAGTAGAGTTGGATGTCAAGGATGATGTGACATTCATGGAGTATCCAATAGTGTTCTATGATCATTGAGATAAGGTGTTCCATGGTTGGACTATTCCCTTGGTCTGTGTGATATAGAGTCATGGTTTCTTGGAGTATAGTACTTAGAAGTGGGAGATATATATGGGTGCCTAGTATCCAAAGTTGTTTTGGGGTATGATTCTCCTTGTTTATCTTGTGATGTGATGTTTGGATCTTTTTGGGATATGAGATGTGTTTTTTTCCAAGATTTATGACGTTTGAAAATACCCCCAACATATGTAATGGGTAGGACATTATTCTTAATCAATACGCATTAACTATGGTGCGATTAAACCCGTGAAGGTAAGTTATTGCCACCCGGAGTGGATCATATTTTGAAATGGATGATGGAATTCCCTAATTTTTATGTTCAGGGTAGTTTGGTTCAATAGTTGTGATGTTTGTTGGTTTTTATTGAATGGAGGTTGGATGTTTGTGCAGGTGGTTGTCTGGTGTGTGGTGTATTTCAGCCAATATTATACATTGAGGTGATGTGGTTTTATAGTTATCAGGCTTTGTGACATTTTTTTGTCCTTTTGGTTTGGCATGTTTTGTTGGTGGTAGCGTCGAGGAGTAATGAGATCATTGAGAGGTATCTCATAGGGTAGTTGTTAGGAACCCTTTTATTTTGGGTTTTTTTTTTGATTGTTGAGGGATATAATCATTTGATATGTATCTAATGTAATGGTCTATTCTTTACTGGCCTATTAATTTTCTAGTTTTTGTGGTTGGAGGTGTTTTGGGGAGGTTCTAAGGCTTCTTTGTGGAGGTTAGAGCTGTAGGAGTGCTGCAATAGAAAATACATGGAGTGTAATGTTTACATGACATTAAAGGAATGTTAAATTTTTGTGAAGAATGGTTCATTGGGTAATACAAAATACTGTAATAAATTTTGGATTTAAATGATTAGGTGACTAATTTTTTAGAGAAAGGTGGAAATTTTTGAAAATCCCAAGTTTAAAAATGGTGTAAATTTTACATGATGTGAAACCATAGAATTTTAGTACATTTTATAACCAATTAGACAATTTTTCTCTCATTTTTCCACCCCTTGTCTCTCTTATTTTTCATGATCCCTAGGTGCCTAAGGATATCTTCTATCCCTCTTTCTCCTACTTCAATCAGTTGGTTCTGGTTGATCCCCATTGGAAATCCATGGTAAGTTATTCTCCCTTTCCTTTGTTTTTCTTTGATTTTCTATTAAGGATTCACTATGAAAATATTGTTTTTAGTTTGGGTGTTATTTAGGATACATTTTGATGGTATTTGGTTGTGGTTTGGGTTGATCTGTGTGCTCCTTATGCTTAGTGGTTTCTGGGAAGTTTCTACTTTTCCTTGAAGTGCGTAGAGAGATCAGAAATCCTCTTTGAGTCATGTGAACCTCATTCTCACTCTTTTAAATTCTATGTTTAATATCTACATGATTTTTATTATCTTTGAGGGTATATTAAGGTTCAATGTAATCAAGTAATAAATTTTCATGTCTAAAATTGATGGGTATGGGGAGTTATCACATACTTTACTACTTTGTTATATGTTGTTGAGATTGTTAAGCATGTATGTGTCCAACACAACTACAAAATCAGACTATATTTTGGTTTAAAATTGAAAAAATAAGCTCAAAACCCATTTCTATATCCTATTTCCATAGTTTACTTTAATCTTTTACATTATATCCATTTCAATAGGGTATGGCCTATAGACATAGCTTAAACCAGGGAAAAAGGTGGTTATAGCCACAATATAAACTATAGCCTTAGGTTCTATATCCATTATTTAAATCATGGCTTTAGGTGGCTATATCCATAGTTTAAATATGGTATTATGGGGTTATGGCCATGTTTTAAACCATTGTCTTAGGTTATTATGGCCACAGTTTCAAACCTTGGACTTAGGTGTCTATAGACATGGTTAAAAATCATGTCCTTAGGTAGATATAGACATTGTTTGAAACCATAGTAGTAGCCTTAAAAAAATATAGTTAGTGAGTTTTGATCATCCAATATCTTTACAATTTCAAACGGTGTCCTTAGGTGGTGATAACCATGGTTTAAACCATATCCTTAGGATCTTATATCCATGGTTTAAATAGTTTCTTTAGGTGGATATAACCACAGTTTAAACTATGGCCTTATGTGGCAATGGATATGGTTAAAACTGTGGCCTTAGGTAGTTATCGCCACTGTTTAAACTATGGCCTTAGGTGGCTATGACCAATCATGGCCTTAGATGGTTTTGGTCATGATTAACTAAACCATGGTAGTAGTCCATTCCTACCAATTTCTTACATTTTTATCAGTTTTCCAGTGAAACCTACTACTATAGTTTCATATAATTTTGGAAATATGTTTTCATATAGTCAAAACTTATAGAAACTATGGCTTTAGGATACCTATGACCATTTTTTTCAAAACAATGAAAATATAAGTGTGGTCGTAGGGTCATTTTTAAGTTGTTCAATTCTAAAAATAATGGTTATTGGGAGATTTTCATTCACTGTACTTGTTATGCTATGATGACCCTTACTATGTTTTTTGTGTGATCTCACCTGAATAAAAGATAAAGAATGTATATTTAACTAATAATTGGTTTCCATTGGACATATAGAATGTGTGAAAATACCCATTCTAAACAAAAAAGATATTTCATAATCCCCACAAAGAAATATGGAAGCCTAAATGTGTGTTGTGATGTGTTCTTGTTCTTGTTGTGTTTCCTTTCATGGTTTTGGGCCATTGTGAGAGGGTAGGTGTAATCAGTTGGGTTGTGTGGTGATTGGGTAAGTGATGCACCGGTTGGTTGTAATGGATGCAATGTGGAATAGTGGTTGTGTCATAGAGGTTGTGTAACAGTGGTTGTGGCATAGAGGTTTTGGGAAGTTGGTTGCGGTGTAGTGATTGTGGCGTTGTGGTTGTAGTGTGTGATTTTTTTGGTTGTGAAATGGAAGAGATGTGGGGTTTCTTTGTTGTGAGATGAATGAGTGATGTGATGCGACAAAGATGGAGGATATGTTGTGTTTTTGTGGTGGTTTTGTGTGTTTTTATAGTTGTGTAATTTGGTTGTTTTAATTTCCCAGGTAGTAGTGAAATAAATTACAATGTTGAATGAAATTAATAAATGAATAGGTGGGTAATTTAATATAATGGGATTGAAATAGAAATGTGTGGTAACTATCTTAATGAATAAATGTGATGAATCTTGTAATTTGAAAGTTGAAAATGTTGTATGGATTGTGTGACATGTTTCATATAGTGGTGGAAGTAGTTGAGACAGTTTATGTATGGTACTTAGTTGTGATGTGTTGTGTGCTACCATTGTTTATGTAAACCCTTAGGTTGGGTTTTGTGTGTTATATCTATATCATGTACGTTTATGTTTTTTTATCAAGTTAGATAACCTTACCAACACTCGAGGTGCTAATTTCTTGGAATTTTCCCAAACATCCAGGATGGTATTGATACGGATGGTTGGCTACCCTCACTCCCTCGCTCTTCATTCAGTAGTGATTTTTTGTCCCATGTGTCTAAGGTTGATACGTGATGTGTTGTCCTAGGTGTCTAAGAGTGATATGTGATGTGGTGTGATGTTATATATGTTGGGGTCATTTATAGTGGGAGGAGGGAATGAGGTTTATGTCTTTAACATTCAGGATACCCTAATGTTCTTGCTCTAGTTTTGGTTATAATATGAGGCCCTTGTGTCTGCAGGAGGGATATGATATGATGTGATGTTATGTGTGGCCCATGTTTTGTGGGTACAATATGATGTGATGGGTGCCCCAAATTTCCATGGGTAGGATGTTATATTATGTGATGTGATATGTATGGAAGGTATAGAAGTATAGGATGTTTAACATTGGGGGTGAGAGTGAAAAATAATTGGGAAAGAGGAAGGGGCACCATGATTTTTTTTTATCTCAATGTTATATAATTTTATTGGATGCATGATTTTTTGAGTGATCCATGGTGAAGTTGGGTTTTTTTAGATAATCTATATATATTTTTTTGTTTTTTCACTGGCACATCAGCATTATCTTTTTACATGTGCACTGGAGGCCTTGGTTATGTTCCTACTGAGTATACCTATTATGCACACCCTATGTATATAAACTTTTTTTAGGTTCCATGAGGAATTGGGGACCAATGTGGACATTACTAGCTAGGTTTGGGTATCTTTTGAGTTTCTTCCTTAGACTTTTATTTTCAGTATTGACTTTGGATATTTTTATATGTATGAGTTTTATTTATTCATTCATTGTGTGATGATTTTTCATTTACCATTATATTTTCTACTAGGTTTATTTGGATATTATTTGCCCTATCTTATGATCCTTTTTTAATTTATATAGGGAAATGTCTCCCATATTGTGAAAATTTTGAATACCCTCATTTCTAATTTCCAACCCAGGTCCTTCTGAAGGTGGGACATCAGAGTCATTATCTATCTCCCTTCATTGAGGAATATTTGGTGAGAGGGGGTCATGAAATGGGATTACTTGGGTTCGGTGGCTAAGATTCCTCATATAATATTCCCCCAAAAGAGGGAGAATTTATATGTTCCCAATAAACCTAACATACAGAGATTTCAAAACATAGTTGATGTTAATTACTATCTAATGAAATGTTGTTTCCCTGTTGAGAAAAAAGTAGTGTAGTTAACCAGAATCAATATTGAGATGGCACTAGAAATGAGCTTCATGAACATGATACAAATATATGAGGGAGACACGACCTAGGTGATGAGCTCCAAGGATGAATCAATGAAAGTTAGAACTGAAATCTCATCATCCTACTTCAATCAAAGAAACAACATCACCAACCACAGTGGAAAAGGTCATCCACCTTTGGAAATTATGAATACGGGGAAACAGAAGATGTTTGAATGACATGTTTGTGCCCCAACAAAAGCACCAAAATCGTGATCATAGTGGAACTATGATTAGTTCATGGTTTTTGAAAATTGTTGAATTTTGTGACCATATCTTTATGAAAAGTGTTCAATGATTGATATCTAAGTCATTTGATCTAACATCTAAAACATATTGAGAAAAACAATTTAGATATTTCAGAATGTGTACTGAGAGAATTTATGGAATGAATTATTTCATGGTAATTAAGAATGAATGAACCAGTAGTTTCTCTTGGGATTTCCACTAAACCATGTTTAACTTCTCTACCCCTTTCATTATATGCTACATTTTTTCTTCTATTTACTTTTATAATATTTAGTTTTAGAAATTTGTATACCATTACTTTTTTTCTTAGAAAATACCTTTATAAATATAGTATTTAGTTAATAATATTAAAAATTATTACAAAGAAGCTTCATAAATGCAATATTATTGGTAGAAAACTCTAGTTACTGCTATATTGGAGGAGTTAGGAGATAAAAAATATTGAAGAAGATTTAAAATGATTAAAAAAATACCTATCATCAATTGGTGTCATTGCTAGGGTGGATATCAAAATTTTATATATACATATATCTAAATTATACTAGAAAACATAAAAAAACTAATAAATATAAATAAGAACAAATGGATTTTTACCCAACATTGGAAGAATCAATTGGATATTTTTCCTACACCACTCAGAAACTATTCAAGACTAAAAATGAAATGAATTTAAAATAATTATTGAATACATGAAGAGGATATAAATTAAAAATACTTGGAAGATTTATCTAAATAATTAAAGTAATTGTAACAATTTTCATTCAGTTTCATATAGAAGAGATTAAAATTCCACCTTGTGGTAAAAAATCCAAGAGGTTGACGTTGAACTTTTTGACCCTTCACAACCTGATTCAATTGGTTTTTTGATAGTTACAAAGGAAGGAAAAGGGTTTTCATGGGATTTTTTAAGGGGGTTTTTACTATTTTGATTAATCATTTTTACATCACTATAAATCTAAAATTTTAACAAAATTCTCTTGTTTCACTATATACACAACACCCTCTTAATTGTTCACGGATGATTTGGATATGTTTGAGGAAGAATGCTTAAATTAAGGATAAGATAGAGAGATAGAGGTGAAAATAAGTACATTATCTATGGAAGATTATTTGAATCTAAAATTATAGGAGGAGAAATTTTTTTAGAGATAAAATGATTTTTTTATATATTAATGATTTCCCAAGAATATTTGGATGGACTTGGGGAAAACCTTACCCTTAGATAAGTAGAGGAGGGGTGCTTACATTGATTTTCCATCCCCAACCATATAATTTTACCACAATATAATGGGGTTGGATACACCAAAAATCTATCGAGAGTACCCACACATAAGAGTACAATTGAAGAGCTATAGGAATGAAAGGATGTGGTGGTTTTTACTAAACTAATCTCATCAACTGATGGATTGGTGATGAAAAAAAAGATTTATACCTATGGATAGCTTATAAAGAATAACTTCTTGGGGTGGGAGTTAACCAATGATTTATTTTCCCATAACATTATTTTATTTTAAATTTTAGTTTTTATTTTTTAATTTCAATAAACTATTTGAGTTTTCTGGTTTTTCTTATAGAAAATAATGTTGAACATGGTTGTCTGCATACCTTTACAAGGTTATATACCATCTTTTAAGTTCATTGATACACCATGATAAATACACTAGGGGAATCTCTCCATAATTTTGAGAAGATGCATTAAAATTTACCTGATCAAACTAAGATTCAAACTGAAGAATATTGGATCAACACTTTCTAATCATAAACTATGAATCTATTTTGTTTAAATTGAAATTTTTATAAGATCTAATAAAAATATAATTTCATTTTTTAGGAGGTTTCATGTAAACTAGAGGATCTTACTTAAATAATTAAAGGGTTACATTCAAATATTTAAAGATATGAAAAGATATTCTAATTCAAGGAGATCAACTATTTAAAATAATGCTCACTTTTACTTTAAACTTTTTTTGGTTGTTTATTCTATTTTAAACATTATTGTTTTAAAGAAAAAAAATCCATGTGTTGGTGGAAAAGAATATTTCTATGATAAATTTTCTTCTTGTACATGATTCTTTCTGAAATTTAAGTGGTAGTCTTTAGTTGTGATTTTGTGTCATTTCAAAATGAATATTTCCTGTTATGATGAAAATCATTTTGAACACTTCATTGAACATGCAATATTGTACACGTTTTTTCTCATCAGTTGACCTGATTGAAGTGGTAACTGGTAGGTGAAATTTTTTGTATGATGTTTTTTGGTTTATTTTTATGTTTTTTAGAAAAACATTATTTCTCTTTCCTGTAACCCTTTGGATACGATTTTAATCTATTGAATTGTAAAATCTGTATGAACTTTAAAATTAAATTTATATGTTTTCTCCACATTAGATTCAACAATGGGGATAATGTTTAGATTTAGTGTAGGGGATAAGGTATTTCAATATGTTAAACTATAAATAAATGTGGACCCATAAAAATTTCCTAAAATTTTTAAATTTTTATTATTTCTCAAGTTACAATAAATCATTTTCAATAGTTTTAGTTTTTTCTAAAGTTTTCTTGTATTTTATTCTATTTTAAGAGGTTGATCGAATATTACCCCTTGGATATTTTTTACTAAAAAACATTTCATTGCCATATTGAAAAGTAGTTGATTTTAATTAAAAAATTGTTAATTTTATACAATTATAATTTCATTAAATATTTTGAAATTGGATTCAAACTTCTAAGATATGAATTCTAATGAATTATGAAATGAAATTCCTAATCTATTTTAAATTCGTTATTTTATTCTTAAAGTTGATTGATTAGTAATTTATACTCCTTTTAATTTATTAAGTCCACTCATCCAAACAGAGTGTGAAAATTATTTTATTGCTAATTTATATGAGTATATTCTATTAGAGGTAAAGAGAAGTATGTACTTTCAAATGAATGCAAATTGAAATGAGTTTAATCTGAATTCAAAATTTTAAGGTCAATATTTTTTTAAAATAAGAATTAGTTTTTCACTAGAAAATATTTAATTTATTTAGGGAAAAATATTATCATTTCTTGATGAAATTTGAGGGGATCATTTGGATAGAAAAATTTTCAAAGCTATACAGTATTTTTAATTTAAGATTTATTTCATTCCACTGAGTTTGACTCAATATTTTCTTAAGGACAAGAAAAATCATAGTGTGGGTGAATTTATATGGTAATATTTTTGATACAATTATTCCACATAATATCTTTAATTTAATAATTTTTTATAGTTATATTAATTTTTTAATTAGATAGTTTACTTTTTTTTATTAGATTGTTGTTAAAATAATTAAACTTCTAAAATTATGATTTTATGGTTAATTAATTTTTCTTTTATGTTTTAATTATAATTTTTTTCATCTTGTAGTATTTATTTAATTATTTAGTTTTTTTAAATAACTATTCTAACTTTTTTTATGATTTATTTATTAAATTTATATTTTCTTGATTTTTATTTAATTAATTAATTATAGTTTAGTGTTTAAATAATTTTATTTAAATAATTTAATAAATTTTCTAATAAATTATCATTTAATTATTTTATTATTACTATACTTTCATTAAATTGTTAATTATTTGCATAATTAATTATTTTAACATGGTTGTTTTTTAATTTCCAATATTTGTTTGATTTAATAATATATTTATTTTTAATTAATTTCATTTAAATATTTTATTATTTTATTAAATAATTAAAAATGAAATTTATTAAATTATTATTTGATATTTTTAGTAAATTGTTTAATTTAAAATGTTTTTAGATATAGAGGCATCATGTAGCCAATTTTGATGTCTATTGTTACCTATCAAAAAATAAAGTGAAGCCATCTATTTAGCCATTGTCATGGGGCCTACACATAGCCAAATTGAAATTACTCTCACATGATCAAATTTTAAAATAGCAGCTACATGACCATTTCTGCAAAAAAAAAACCACGTAGCCATTTATGGAGAGGATTCCATGTATTTGAATATTCACGTAACTATATTACATTCTAACTCACATACCCAAATCAAAGAATACATGCCCATGTATTCAAATTCAGAAATCACTGACCCTAATCAGAGATGAAAAACTTTGATAATTACCTTATGAGCCATAAACTAAGATCAAGGAATAATTCCCAGGCTCAAATAAATTTAAGAAGATGACTCATGGCTCAAAATAGGGAACTACTTTGTGAGATCTCAACCCCATTTTTGAGCAAGGAAGAAAGAATCTCGAGCCAATGATGATGGCCTCCAATGCTTTCTGTGAGCATGAGAATAAGATAAAACTGATCTTGATCTATATATACTTGTTGATTATGAATCATATCTTACCATGGTCAAGATCTATCTGTGTTTTTATTCGATTAAGAACATCTATCTCCATTAATGATCAAGATTGCAAACCCAGACCAGAATTTAGTTCATCATTGGTGTTGATAAAGTTGAATGAAGGGGATGGAACCGAGTGCTACTGTAGTAGATATCCTTTGTATCTTCATGGATCCACTAGAATCCAATCCATGCTATGTTTTCCTATTATATCGAGTCTTTGTATTTAATTAAGCCACTATGATGAATTTAAAGTTAAACCTCATTTAATGTGATGTTGTTTCGAGTTCCAGAAAAAAATTCAAGCTTTGATTTTCTAGGATCTAGACTCATTGGATAAACTAGTGAGTTGAAAACAAGGTTGTGAAATCCTGAGGATATATCAATGATGATAACAACACTGTTCGGTTTGAATATTGAGAAACCAAATAATTTTCCTGAACTCATTATGATCAATGCTATGAATCAACTCAAAATCAATCTAAAAAAGATTGACCCATTTTTTAGGCATTCCATAGAAGTTGTAACATTTCTTGGTAATCCGATGGTCATGTAAAAATCAAGATCCTAATTTTACGCCATGTTTGAAGATGATCCCTTTATTTTTTTTGTCACAGTTTGAGAAAGAACACATGAATCCTAACCAAGGCTAAGATGGTTGTGTTATATTGAGGAAGAAGATCCAGTGTTTTTTCCCTATACTGAATAATATCTTCCAATCTACTTCTAAATCCAAGGATAAAGAACATCTGAGATGATTCTTTTACTAGTTTTTTATGAAGTTAAAATTTTAGGCATAAACTAATGTAAAATTTGAATAGATTCAGTTGGGGTATTTGTATAATTATGGGTTACCAAAACTATTGTATTTGGAAATATTGAATGATGATTCTGGTGTGGTTTTAAACCAAATAAGAAGCTTATGGAGGAGGGAGAAGGTTCATAGATTTGAATTTTTCACTTAGTTTAATTGGAGATGTGGGAATTTTTTAAAATTACTGCAGAAACATAAAAATTAGATGGAGTTTGGTGATTTTTGTGGTCATTAAAATAGATTAGTGCAACATGCAATATTTAAAACACAATCATGAATAATTTGGTTTTTCCCTCTAGGAATAAATTAAATAAGTTGTTAAAAAAATTAGATGACTATAAGCATGAGAAATCATTATATCTGAGCAAGTGACTTAATTATTTTGGAGTTTTCTTTTAAGAGATGGGATATAGGTATAAGGAAAAAAAGAGGAAAATAAATGATATATGTGATAACCATCATATGAACTTAGAAAATTGAAGTTGGTGTTACTTATAGAGAATAAGAAAGAAATTATGGAATTATTCGAGGGGGATATTGGGAATTCAATATGGTATATACAGTTGACAACATATTGTAGAGCACATTTTTATGTCATTTAGAGTATATTGATGGATAGCATAGCTAGGTGATCTTCTGATGATCTCAATGAAGAACTATTTTTTATCAAGGAGGTGCAGATCAGAGGCATTTCTTGTTCCATGTACATGATCGGATGATTTTTCTTGTATCTTTACCTTTTTTTCTTATGGTGATTTTGTTCTCAGAATTTATCTTTTTTCTTTAAAACTATTATTTTCTATAGATTTATAGCTATTGAATAATCAATTGATGTTTTATAATTTCATTTTTGTCATTTTTTTTCATTTCACTTACATTATTTAGATGAAACATTACTGATTGGTGTGTGTTTTTAATCAAGTGTAGATTTTTTAGGTCAGTTTGGTTAAGCTTTTATTGGTCTATTATCATTGTTGAAGCTTCTCAATTCTTGATCGATAATCATCATAACCATAGAATTAAAATTCTAACATGGTGTGTGAAAATTATTGAATATTGTGACTAGCTCTTGATCAAATGATGTCAATTAGTGAGATCTCAATTGATGGATTTGACTTCTCAAACATAATGAGATACATAGTTTTTATATTTCAAACTATGTGTTGAAAGAATTTATGGAATTAATTATTTCATAGAAATTAATAATGGATGAACTAGTAAAATCACATGGGAAGGCCACTAAACCATATTTGACTTCTATTTAATTTTTATTCACTAATTATTGTTTTATTCTATTTACTTTTCTAAGAGATTATTTTTATAAATTTGGATAGTTTTAATTTTTCTTAGAAAACCCTTTTAGAAATACATTAGTTAGTTAATAATAATAAAAATTTTGATGAAGAATATCCTTAAATGTATTCTCATTGAGAGAAAAACCTGGTTACTACTATATTGTAGTACTTATGTGATAAAAAATATTAAATAAGGTTTAAAACAATGAAAAAAATCCCTCTATTCATATCGTATACCCTATATTGAAGAATTTTTTGATCAACTACACTGAGTTTAATATTTTTCCAAAATTTATCTATGATCTGGATATCATCAATTGAGGGTTAAGAATGAGGATATAGCCAAGATAGAATTATATATAATGTATGGATAGTATGACTGCATAATTATTCCATTTGGTCTTACCAATTCCCTTGTTATCTTAATTTTTTTAATTAATAGAGTCCTTATAGATTACCTTTATCTGTTTTTGGTAGTATTTATAGAAAATATTCTTATATATTCAAAGATAAATAGTATTAATATCACTTAACGATTTTATTGAAGACCCTAGAGAAGTATAATTTTTATGAAGGATTTTACAAGTGTGAATTTTGGTTACAAAAACTTCCATTTTTTGGTTATACAATCTCAGTAGAGGGTGTATCTGTGGATCCATAAAATAAAATTTCAATTAATCATTGGCCTATAAAAACTATTGTGACCAATATCTGAAGTTTTCTAATTTTGGATGGATATTGTTGAAAGATTGTGGAGAATGTATCATAGGTTTTCAATAAACTATTTAAGTTAAGGGATCCAAGTTCATATAGAAATATAAAGGTGAAGAAAATTTCATGGAACTAAAGAGAACATTAGTCAGCAAACCTATGCTTACATTAACTTATTGTGGAGAAGGGGATCTAATCTATATTGATGAATCAAATAAAAGATTGGGATGCATCATCATACTGAATGATATTGTGATAACTTATGCCTCACAATAATTAAAGGATCATGATAAAAATTACCCAACTCATGATTTGAAGTTATATGTGGTAATATTATCATTAAAGATATCAATACATTATATTTATGGATAAATATGTGATATATTAAAATCTCAATATATATATTCACACAGAAAGAGTTGAACATGAACTCTAGAAGATGGTTAGAGTAGATTAAATATTAAGATTTCTCAATACATTACCACCCTACAAAAGAAAAAGAAAGTGGTAGATACATTGATTCGAAAGGATGATGAAATATTATCCATGTTGAGGATCACAAAATATCTTATATTTCTGGATTTAAAAAGGATGGATCTAGAAACCACTAAGTAAAGGGATAAATATTATCTTTCTCAAACCAGGGTTCAACCATCTATTAGTGTGAATATTAAAGAGGTATATAAGAATTATTTGGAGATGTAGAAGAGGGTGAGAAATTTTTATGAGTTCTACCTTGATTATGAGGAAATGATATGGTTCAGGAACCAGGTAAATGTTCATTCCATACTATATTTGAAGGTGTTGTTAGAAGAAACTCTTAGTTTTTCATTCTCTATTCATCCTATATGCAAAAATATATATTGAAATTTTAAATAGTAATTTTAGTGAGACATAATGAATAATGATATTTTAAAATTTGTATTTCGATTCTTGGAATGTTATAAAGTTAAGGTTGAGGAAAAAAATTTAAGGGGATGTTACAATAATTACCCATACTAGAATGAAAATGGGAAAATCACCATGGATTTTATTAATAGACTCCCTAAAAAATCTAAATGGAACAATTATATATGGGTTGAAAATGATTATTATAAAAATTTAGCACACATAATTGATTTCAGAGAATATTTCTATCTAGATTATATTTCTATGATATAAATTAATTTAAGTGGAAAGGTTTCAAGGAGTACCACATATTATTGTATATGATCAGGATCCAATGTATACCTTGAAGTTCTAGCGAAGTCTTTAGTAGGACCTAGGTATTAAGATAAGTTTTAATTCTTCATATCATCCTCAGATAGATGTTTAGTCTAAGAGAAAATTTAAAACATAAAAAAAATTGAGTCCTTTTTCAATGGATTTCAAATGTGTTTGGGATTGACACCTTCATCTAGTGGAGTTTTCATACAAAAAATAGATTTCACTCAAATATTTAGATGTATACTTTTGAATCAATTTATGGAAAGAAGTTTAGAAATTCAATGTTTTTGGATAAATTTTGAGAAAGAAATCTATTGGGACTAGTGATGGATAAGGAAATGTAATATAATCTTAGATTCATTCAACACAACATAAGGTAAGCATAAATTTAATAGAAAAATTTTTCTTATAATCATCGATGTGGTCAGGATTTTGAAGTTTGTGAGATGTTTTTTCAATGAAATTCTCTATGGAAGAAGGTTATAAAATTTAAGAATAATTGAAATCTAAGCCCTATTTATATTGGCCCCTTTTAGATTATTTATTTAGTAGGGAAAGTGTCTTATCACTCAACACTTTTACCGAGCCTATCTTAATTCCAAGATATGTTTCATGTATATCTCCCATGAAAGTACTTAATAGATCCTTCAAATGTAAAAAAATATAAATTCATACCATTGGATCATGATATTTACAATGAAAAAAAACCTGTGTAAAATATATATCATAGATAAATTGTTCTATGAAATAAGGCCACTCACCTTTTCAAGGATTTATGGTGAAACCAACAACTTAGGAACCTACATGGGAGCCTGAGGATATGATGAGTGAGAAGTATCCCCAATTATTTGTATCAAAGTGATGTAATTTCAAAGGTGAAATTAATTTTAAAGGGTTTACAATGTAATGGCCAGATATTTTTGAAAATATTTTTTCTTTCCAATAAATTTAATTTCTTGGATAGCTTGTGTTACAGGAAACACCCATTTTTAATGAACTACAATATGCAATTAATATTATTATTTAAACATTAACAATATAATCTAGTTTTTAAACAGGGTGTTATGAATAATAATAACCACATTTTGAAAATTACGTTTTCTGGTTTTATATAAAGTAAATATATTGATAAATAAATACTTAATTTTTATTAAAGTTATTATATACTTTGAAAATTCATTTCTTATCAAAAAAGGATTTTCATTGATTTTTTTTCAAAAAATAATAAAATTAATTTTTACCAATTTTAGAAATATTATTTTGAAAATGAACATACTTTTTTCTTTAAAATTTTAAAATTATCTTAGGGTAAATTTTTGATGCTTTTCTACGAAGATTAATTTTTTTGATTAATTGTGAAAAAATAAATTTTTATTGAAAAATGAATTTTCATTTAAATGATTTAAAAAGATATATTTTATTTTAAAATGGTTTAAAAATAAAATTAGTTTAATTAGGTTATAATTAATCCAATTTAGGTCATTATAATCAATTTAATTTTAAATTTGGATATCAAAAAATTTCATACTTCTGAAAATTTTATCTTTGGAAAACCTCTTTTTCATCACATATGCGGGTTTAACTTTAAGTTAAAATTTTCCATTTATATGAAATGAGTTTTGAAATTCTTATTACATAATTTGAATCAAGATAATTATTATTATATAAAAATTTCAGTTGTTTTCATAATTAATAGTTAAAATAGTACAAATTAATTATCATTGTTATGTTTAAAATATGTTTACAGGGGGTTGAACTGAAAATATAATAGTTAGAATAACATAAAAACTTTTCCAAAACCAATTTTATGGCCATATTTCAACCTTATATAATCTATTTTTTTTAATTATCAATTTTTGTTGTTCGTGGCATGTGTAAAATGTGGGTATAACTTTTTGTTTTCAAATATTCCATGTGTGTCATCTCCTCCACTTATAAAAGAAAATCCCCTATAATCTACTCTTAATACATAAAAATACATTTATTTTGGAAAAACCCTACCCAAATACTTTACTTAATTCCCTCCACACATATTATAGGCCTTTTTTAAATTATGAAACCCTCCTAATAATTCGTCTAGTACAAACCAAAGGAGGTTGTTCTAAGAAGAGGTATCGTTCTTAACCGAACATTTCGATTTTATTTCTTCATATATATCCACAAAATATTTTTAAACTATGATTAGTTAATAATATAAGTATCTAAAATATAATTATATTTTATTTTGTTAATTTAATTACCTATATTCATCTTCTCTTCCATTAAATGGTATTTGAACCCATCAATCGTGTTTACAGTGGACTATCGCCTCGAGAACTGATGTAATTCGTTTTCCATCACCACCTCTCACATATGGATATAATGATGTATTTAATGTATATATATGATATTTATTACATAATTATACTTTTTAATTATAATATAATATCCATTCTCTAAACATAAAATCCATTGAAAAATGATAATGTTGCTTGTGTGTATATGTAGACTACCACCTCGATGAAGAGATGTGATACATTTTTTATTTTATTTTTAAATGGATAGTGATAAGGATATATTAAATAAATATATATGACATATATGAAATACAAAATTATTGTATAAATTTGATATATTATTTACCTTTTGTTCATTCTATCTGTCGAGAAGATGGAAACAACGTTCATGTGTGCACACAACCCACCTTCTCCATGAATAGTGTAATTCAGTTTCCTATCTCTAACTTTTATGTATGACTAAAAGAATATATATAATGAGTATATATTATATATATATAATGATTAAAATTATATAGTTAATGGAACTATAATAAACGTACAAGGACTAAAACTACCAAAACAAAACATAGATGAAAAAATAAAATAGTTATTACCCAAAATAGTGATTTAACAAACAAATTTTTAATGAAAAAGTTATAAAAGGGTATAAGTAAATTATATATGGTATGATATATATTATTATGGCTTTTTAACACATTTATAATAAAAATATATTTATTATAAATTATTTTTAACATGTATGAAGAAATTCATGACTTTAGTTAAAAGATTTTCATATCACTTTTATTTCTATGGGACACATGTGATATTCACCACTTATTTATTTTGTGTGGTGAATATACTACCCATTAATGTAATTTTTTACTCTTATTATGAAATTTATATATATTTTATTATTATGAAATTTATATGGATTTACATATCCATATAATTTTCCTCCTTTCATTTGTCTTATGATTCAAAAGTTACCAATGTGGTAAGAGTATTATGAAACCATATCATTATTTATAGGGATTGTTTATGTTTATTATTATGATGACCAAATAGTTTGATATATATCTCAATAAAATCCTGGATTTTCTTAAGATATGGTTATTTTTATAAATTCCATGTTTTTCTTTCATTTTACTGTCCTTATGCAATCAAGAGTCTAAAATAATGTTTTTAAATAAAACTGACATTATTTCTTTCATTGGTTGAAAATATTTTATCTACAATGTCTATGTTTAATAAAATATTTTGAAGAATGTATTTACTATTATCCAAATATTTTTTAAAGTCATAATTTACCCTTTTTTACTTTTAACAAAATTAATTAGAAAGAAAATTCTTTTCATTCTCTGAATGAGGTACGTAAAATGTGAAAAGAACCTTTTGTTTTAACATATTTGTCATGAAATGTATTTTCAACCTTCATGACTAATCAGTAATTTGAAAATACTCTAAAAATTTTCAATATTGTTTTAAAATAAAATATATTTTTTGAAAATTAGGAAATTTTTAGATTTTAAATAATTTATTTCAAAGTGAAAAGGATATTTTTCTCAAGAAATATTCCTAGTGATCTTTCAAAATAATTTTCCATCTAAGATTAAATCCTTCGATTTTACTTAATTTTTATTGGGGGTATGATCCAATTATACCATACTTATTATTTTTCTTTATATTTTATTTTTATTATGATTATATTTGTAGGAAACCCGTTATTTTTCCAAGGGTTATAAAATGATGAAATAATGAAATTTTTATGAAAACTATTTCTTTTTCATTGGTTATTCTATGATAAATTTATTATGAAATCCATTTTCTTTTCATTAGTTATTATATGATGAACTATTTCTTCTATTATGGCCCATATATGTATTATTTTAAATATGTTATGGTTGGGACCTATATATCCTTGAATTCAATGGGTGAATATTGATATCTCACAAGATAAAAAGGAGTCAAATGGGGAGTGAACCCACTTTCGTAAGGTAATTCTTCCACCATGATAGTCTTGGGAGTGAACCTTGATTATTATTATAGTTCGTATATTGATACCATTCCACTATTATAGTCTTCTAAATGATCCTTTAAAACTAAGGAAATGATTTTATATGCTTGTATGTATGAAAAAAATCTATGTCTTTTGCCAATTTCAAGTGCTCATGGATTACATTCCTTTATTCCTTTATGATTCATGTATTATGAATTTAAAATATCTATTCTATGAATCAATTTTATTATTTATGATATGAATGGTATGGTTTTCAAATGCTATTATCATGTTCTCACGCCCTTATGATCATGTTATTCTTATGTGATCATTGATATCTCCCTTATTTGCCATCACTGAGAATTTGAGCTAACACTTTCTTATGTTTCATTTCCCAAGGTTATGATGAATGATATTATGTATACTATTTCTAATAAGGGTGATATTAATTAAGAAATTAGTTCGATATTTTGTAGTTCATCTATGAATCAGTGTTATGTTTCCATTTTTCCAAAGGCACTAGACATATATGATTCTAGCACGAAACATTTTACAATGTAATGAATATTCATATATTAAATTGTGATATCTATGTATAAAAATTGTTGGTCTTTATAAATGGGATATAATTCGCCTGATGTAAATTTAAATATAAATAATCCCAAATAAAAATGAGATTGTAAAATAAACCCTTACCTTAGATTCTCACTAAGCTGAATGCATTGACACATCCTATATAATAAATTTATATTTATTATTGTTAACCTCACCTGTTTTGATAATCCCAATTATGCTTTCATATACTTTGATAATATCAATCTAATATTTTTCTATATATTAATTCTTTCAATCTGTGCTCAAGTTGATAATAATATTAAAATAATCCCTGATATAGTTTAATCTTTGTGTATCCATGTTTATATAAACTCTGAAGTAATTCTATCCCATTCGGATATGTTTTGTATAAAACAGATAAGTATTAAGTCACTGGTCTATATTTAGCTAGAGCTATCGATACTCAGTATACCAATATACTTAGTCTACCGATAGACAGAGTCATTGATACACTAAGTTCACCAATATTTACAGAGCTACCGACAGACAAACAGACCAGAGCTACTGATAGACAGAAGTCTACCGATAAAACCAGTTCACAGATTCAGTCTACCGATACAGAATAGACGAGCTACTGATGTGCATGTCTACCAGTAGTTACCGATAGACTACTGATTCAAAGAGCTACTGATGGAGAGACAGCTACTGATGGATCAAAATCTACTGATAACAAGAGCTACCGATGACAAGAGCTACCGATGGAACTAAAGTCACCGATATATGAGCTACTGATGCAAGTTAAAAAGAGCTACTGATGGAAGGTTTTGCGACACAAAGTCCACCGTGCACGTCTACCAATAAAGGGCTACTGATGCTTGACCAGCCAGTCAAACCCTATACTCTTCATAATATTTATTTATTTAGCTAATGGTTAAATTTGATGGTTTTAATGCATTTAATGTTATTTAATGATTTATGTTGCATGTCAGGGAACTGTACCTAGTACCCATGAAAAATGAAATTATTCATTTCTTCCGAAGCTGAAAGCTATAAAGGGATGGAAAGAGAACATTGGATATATAGATGTATGTGACATGAAAGGAACTAAGAATACACATGAAGGGTGAAAGAGACAAGAGATGAACAGAATTCAAATGTCAAGCATTTTTCACTAGTCTACATCCATACTCCAAGAATCATGGACATACACACAAAAAATATTCTAGAGGAGAAAACAATCTGCATCTTGAGTGAAGAACTACAGCAAACATTTCATGCACTTAGGCTGTTATATTGGACCAAGAATCAAAGAAGAAAACGACACTCTATTTTCTGAGAAAAACCAGAGAAGGAATCAAAATCTTTTTTGAGAAACCAAATGAGTCTAGAGCTTCACTGCTAATCACTAAAGCATTTCTAAACTCAATCATATTCATCTTAGTGATTCTCTTTATTTACATTTTGAGTAGTGTATGTACCCTGTTTATTCTACACACATACTTACTCATGTACTAAGCTGGAGGATTCTTAAATCCTCACTCAAACTTCATAACTCTTTTGTTTCCCATTGTGGATGGTGGTAGAGGTAGAGTAAGACCTGGACAGCTGTGACAACTATGAGCTGTTGTTTGTTTTTCCCATGAAGAATTGTGGTAGAGGTCTTTGTACCTGAAGAGTAGTGTACTGTTGTTTATCCCAGATCCAGGGTGTGGATCAATTTATATAAATTGTTGAGAGGACTAAATCTCGGCTTGATACTGAACCTCTTGGTTAACTTTTCTGTGCTTTTATTTTAATTCTATAAGTATTACATATATATTTTACATTCCGCTGCTTATTACTTTGAAATACAAAACTATTTTAAAGATACTTTGATATTTATATTAGCAAGTGTTTATAAGTTTCAAAAGTTAATTTAATCTTCAAATTAAGTTAACTGAGACCTAATCAATCTTTGAGAAACTAATTGAACCTTTACACTCTTTATAGATTCACTACAGTTTAACTTTGTTTTTAAATTGGGGGATATTAAGAGAAATATTTTTAATAGAATTTTTAATTGGTACTCAATTCACCCCCCCTCTTGAGTATCCAATATGACGAACATTTGGCATCAAAGAATTGTTTTTGTTAAAGGATTTTTGAAATAATCTGTTTTTAAACTATGATTTTAGTTGCATCTTTAAAGATCTTAAATTTCTGTTAGTTTTAAATTTTATCTATTTAAAATTATTCTCTAAAATCTATCTATGGATAATATACTAGAGGGTGCTGCTAATAACCGACCACCTTTATTCAATGGTACAAACTATTCCCAGTGGAAACTGAAAATGAAAATTCATTTAGAAAGTATGGGTTTCGATATTTGGACTACTATAGAATCTCAATATAAAATTCCAAAAACTGAAAGAACAACTTGGGATGAAAATAAAAAGACTTCTTACAATAATAAATTTAAAGCTATGAATTCCATGTACTATGCTTTAGGAGATGAAGAGTTTAATAGAATTTCTTCTTGTAAAACTACTTATGAAATATGGGATACTTTGGGTGTTTCTCATGAAGGAACGACCAATGTTAAAGAAATGAGATTGAATACTTATACTATTAAATATGAAAATTTTAAAATGAAAAATGATGAACCTATTTCTGATATGTATCTCAGGTTTAATGAGATAGTCAATACAATGAGTTCACTTGGGAAATCTGTTCTAGCTAAGGAACAAATTATGAGGATACTGAGATGTCTGCCAGAACGATGGAGAGGCACCTCTGTCTCAATCAAAGAGTCATGTGAAATTGGATCACTACCAGTAAAAGTGCTTATTGGTAAATTAATGATGTATAAGGAAGAACTCAAGGTGAATAAGGAGGAAGATGATGAACCTAAGAGAAAATCCTTAGCTTTCAAGTCTACTGCTTCTAAAGTAAAGACAAGGAGAAAATGAAAATACCTACTGAGAGTTCAACCAGTGAAGATTCTGATTCAGATAGTGATGTTGAGATGGCTCAAATATCCAGGAGATTCAAGAAGTTTTATAGGAAGAAGAAAATCTTCAATAAATATAACTACAAAGGAAAGTATGACAATAAGGGATAGTGGAAAAAGGATTGGAAGAAAGCTGACAAGGATAATGAAATAGTCTACTATGAGTGTAAAAGGAAAGGACACATCAAGGATGATTGTCCAAAATTAAAAGTCAAAAAGAAATATGATTATAAGGACAATAAGTACAAGAAATCTATGAAGGATACCTAGAGTGCATATTAAGAGAGCACAAGTGAATCTGAAGTTTCTAATTCTGAGAAGAATCATGCCAACATGTGCTTTATGACCAATACCTCTAAGGTACCTGTTTCCCCTGTACTAAATGATTATTATTCTGGAAATAATAGTGATTCAGACAATGATGAAAATATGTCTAAAGATGAACTATTTGAATACTGTAATATGATAGAAGAGACATGCAATGATCTTAAAGAAAAATATAAATCATTAATGAAATATCATGCTCTCACTACTACTGTTAAAACCGAACTTACTATTGAAAAAGAGAAAAATGTTCAACTGTTAAAGGAAAATACAGAATTGAAAATGTCAAATGAGCAACTTATAAAAGACTTATAGAAGTTTACAAATGGAAAGTATACACTAACTTAAATGTTAGGTAAACATTTTGAACCTAAATACACTACTGGTTTGGGATACCAACCTGGACAGAGACAGTTCACTAAAACTCTATTTATTCCTAAGTCTGGACAAAATTCTGCTTATTCTAGTTCTGGAAATACCTATGATTCAACCAGTTATTCATATGGTTATAGATCAACTAAAGATTATCTTTCAAAATATATTGATTCTTTAAATTATATGAGACCCATAAGACAAATATGGGTACCTAAATCTTTGATTGCTAACCTTTCTGGACCCAACAAGATCTGGGTACCAAAATCATTTCCTATCTAAATCTGTTTTGTAGGAAACGTATTTGAAGAGTTATCACAAGAAGGTATGGTACTTGGACAGTGGATGATCAAGACATATGTCTGTATATTATTCATGTTTCAAAAGTTTAATAAAGGTTGATGGAGGCTATGTCACCTTTGGTGATAATTCTATAGGAAATATCATCGGCCTAGGCCAGATTGGTAACAGTGATTCAATTTTAATTTCTAAAGTTTTATTTGTTGATGGACTTAAGTATAACCTGTTAAGTATTTCTCAATTATGTGATGATGGATTTAATGTGAAATTTTAAAATTATTCTTGTAATGTTTTCAATTCTGAAAATGTTTTAGTATTTTCTTCTTTCAGAAATGAAAATGTTTATGCAGTTGATTTAAATGCATTAGCTAAATAGCATGTTACTTGTTTAAATGCTTTTCATAAAGAGTCTTGGCTTTGGCACAGAAGATTAGGACACTGAAACATCTATTCACTTATAAAATTAACTAGGAAGAACTTAGTTAGAGACCTACCTAAACTTGAATTCCCAAATGACAAAGTTTGTAATCCCTTCCAAAAGGGAAAGCAACATAAAGTTTCTTTTAAAAAAAAGAAAGAAGTTTCAATTTCTCAACCTCTCAAGATGGTTCACATGGACTTGTTTGGACCTTCAAGAGTTTATAGTTTAAATGGGAATCACTATGTCTATGTTTTAGTAGATGACTTTTCTAGATATACTTGGGTATACTTCTTAGCTAAAAAAAGTGAAGCTTGTTCATACTTTGTTAAATACTCCAAATCTGTAGAAAATCTTAGTGGACTTAAGATTAAAATCCTGAGAAGTGATCATGGTCGTGAGAAGAGTCTAAATCTTATTTCTCACACAATGTCTATAGTCACAACTTTTCTTCTCCTAGAACAACTCAGCAGAATGGTGTAGTAGAAAGAAGGAATAGAACCCTTCAAGAAATAGCTAAAACCATGCTTAATGAATATGACCTGCCTATTTACTTTTGGGCTGAAGCTGTGAATAGAGATTTTTATATCCTTAATAGAGTCTTAATCAGACCAGTTCTTAAGAAGACCCCTTATGAGTTGTGGAATAATAGAAAACCTAAAGTTAGTTACTTTAGAGTCTTTGGATGCAAAGTTTTTATTCTTAATACAAAGGATAGTCTAGACAATTTTGCTTCTAAGAGTGATGAAGGAATTTTTCTTGGTTATTATTTAACTAGAAAAGCCTATAGAGTCTTTAATAAAATAACCAAATGTGTGGAAGAATCTGTTCACATTAAGTTTGATGAAACCGATCCACATGAGCCTAAAACCTCTCTTGAAAATCTTGAAGAAGATTTGAGTGTTCTGGACCTTAATGATAAATCTAAAGAACCTGCTGTAAAAACATCCAGTTCATGACATATTCCAGAATCTGCTGATATGGAACCCGAACCTATATATGAACCTGAAATTTCTAGTCCTACCTTTACTAGATCAACAATGATTATAAATAATCATCCTTTGGATTCTTTTGTCGGTAATCTTGATAGAGGGACACGGACTAGAGCTTCTCTAAGAAATCTGGTTGAACTTCAAGCCTTTCTTTCATAGCTAGAACCTAAAAATATCAATGATGCTATCAATGATGAATTTTGGGTAATGGATATGAAAGAAGAGTTAAATCAATTTGAAAGAAACAAAGTCTGGGAATTATTTGACAGACCTAAGGACACTTTAACAATAGGCACAAAATGGGTTTTTAGAAACAAAGTTGATGAGTCTAGAAACATAGTTAGAAACAAATCTAGACTAGTAGCACAAGGATATAGTCAAGAAGAAGGTATAGACTATGAGGAAACCTTTTCACCTGTAGCCAGACTAGAACCCATTAGGATCTTACTTGCATATCCTTCTCATCTTAATTTCAAGTTATATCAAATGGATGTCAAAAGTGATTTTCTAAATGGTTTTATTGTTGAAGATGTTTTTTTTGAACAACCACTTATATTTACTAATCCTCATTTTCCAAATAAAGTTTTTAAACTTTCTAAAGATTTATATGGTTTAAAACAAGCTCCAAGAGCTTGGTCTGATAGACTTAGTAATTTTCTTATTTCAAAATTTTTTACTAAAGGGATTGCTGATCCAACTCTTTTTATTAAAATAATTTCTAAATATGTTTTAATAGTTCAAATCTATGTTGATGATATTATTTTTGGATCTTCTAAACACTCTTTATGTTCTTATTTTTCAAAAAGTATGCAAAATGAATTTGAAATGAGTTTAATGGGAGAACTTAAATATTTTCTTAGATTTCAAGTGTTTCAAAATGAAAATGTTATTGTTTTGAATCAAAGTAAATATAAAAAGGGTATTTTAAAATGTTTTGGTTTGGATAGTATTAAGGAAAGTGAAACTCCTATGAGTACTATTTGTAAAATGGATGCAGATGAAACTGGGAAACTAGTGGATCAAACCAATTACAGAGGTATTATTGGAAGCTTACTTTACCTTACTGCTAGTCGAACAGATATTATGTTTAGTGTGTGTATGTGTGCAAGATTTCAAGATAATCCAAAAGAATCTCATTTAATTTATGTTAAAAGAATTTTTAAGTATCTTAAACATACTGTAAACTTTGGTTTTTTTTACCCAAAAGGACAACCCTTTGAGTTAATGAGTTATTCAGATGCTGATTTTGCTGGTTGCAAGTTGGATAGAAAAAGCACTTCAGGAACATGTCATTTATTGGGAAAATCCTTAGTATCTTGGTGTAGTAAAAAGCAGAATTCTCTAGCATTGTCCACTGCCGAAGCAGAGTACATAGATGCCGGTAGTTGTTGTGCACAAATTCTGTGGATGAAACACACTCTTTTGGACTATGGATGTGACTTTAGGCACGTGTCAATAAATTGTGACAATACTAGTGCAATAAATATCTCTAAGAACCTTGTGTCTCACTCTAGGACCAAACACATTGATGTAAGGCACTATTTCTTGAAAGATCATTACCAAAAGGGTGATATTACTCTTGATTTTATAGGCACTGAACATCAATTAGCTAAAATCTTCACTAAACCTTTGAGTTCGGATAGGTTAAGTTACATTAGACACGAGTTAGGAATGTTTAATGTCAATCGGTAGATATTCTCACTGATGTGATAACCTCACCGATGTCAAATTCTCACCGATGTGAAATTCTCACCGATGTGAAGTTCTCACCAATGAGAAGTTCTCACCGATGTGAAGTTCTCACTGATGTAAACTTCTCACTAATAGGAATCCTCACCGATAGAAATTCTCACTGATGTGTGCGTTGTTTTAAAACTTCTGTCTGTCGCCAGAATCTGAATAATTTTTACTTTATTTAATTTTATTTATTTATTTTATGATTCCTCAATTATAAAACTTATGTCTGAGCTACTTCTAATCCACTGAGCCTCAAACCTTAACCCTCAAACCTTAGCTCCTGGATCCTTAGAGAACCCTAAATCCTTCGAACCAGCGATGGAAAAAACCAAACTTCCTACCGTCATAGATGACTCTGTTGAGCCGAAAACAAAGAGAAAGAGGACCGAGCAAGAAGAAAGTGGTAGTGTAAGTGTTCCTAGAAATAGGTCGGTGAAACGACCAGTGAATACTCATCTACAAAATCGAGTTATTATGATTGAAAAGGAACTGTGTGTAGAATGGTTGCTTCCTAGAAGGTCCTTAGTGCTCGAAGTTCTTGAATATCAAAAATGGGTAGAGTTTTTTTTAAACAACAATGGTCCCTATTTTCCAAAGTTATTGAAACAGTTTTATGATTTTGTAACCTTTGAAGAATCGGAGAATGAAAATCGAGTAACCTCTTTTGTGAATGGAAAGAAGATGTCATTTTCATCTGTTGAATGGGATGAGTGCTTGAAAGTTCCACATGAAGGAGTATCTGGATATGTCACAAGATCCATGCCACCTACCAGTGATATTTTCGATTATGAGACTCCTTTGGAAGAGCCGACTGGTGATGGAAGTCAAAGACATGTAGTTGTTGCAGAAATGGATGGAGAGAATAGATTTATGTTCAAATTTTTTCAACATGTCTTGATACCGAGGAGAGGAGACTTTTCCAATTTGAGATATCAGGATATCTATATCCTGCACCTCTTAAGAAATTGTGTAAATGTTAGTTTGTGCAGATTGCTGATGCTCCAGGTGGAAGATATAACAAGGCCGAAATCAAATACAAATGCCTTATTCTTTGTTAAGTTGATCTCTATGATGATAAAGGTAAAAGGGGTTGCTGAGTCTCAAGATGAGAAGTGGTAGTGAAGAATAATTTTTGTATCAAAACTACAGTTTGTAAGTACATGAAAATAAATTGGAACCCTTGGAGAGGAGAATGGGTCAATGATAACCAGAGGGTGTATGACAAGTTTAATCCTGTGGATCATCCTTCAAGACCAAAGGATGTGAGGGATCCAGGTCTGGGACCTGATGAAGAGGAGCCAGAATACAGTGATGATTCAGAAGAGGAAGATTCATCTATAGATGAAGGAGGAGACCCTAACTTGCCTCCTAGCCCAGCTCCTGAAAATCTTGATCAACATAAATTAGATAAGGAAGAAGCTTATTTAGAGGCTGTTGAAGAGGCTGTTGAAGAGGCTGTTGTACAGAATGAGGAAGATGTTCATGAGAGTGAAGCATCTCTGTCAGCTGATTTGAGCCTGAGTCCAGTTATTGGACAATATTTAGTACCTACTGAGGAAGAAAATGAAGTTGACATACCCTTGCCTAATCCATAAGACCCTCCTACTGCTGCAATGATGTAAATGATAGTGGAAGATTCTCTTCAGGATGAAAGACCTACTTAGAATTCTAATGATCATGATGCTGAGAATGTTGTTATCCTAATTGAGGATGCACCCATTGAGGGGGAGCATCAATATATTTTTGGAAGTGTTACAGTGGATGTTGGTTTTAATGATTGGGCAGAAGACCCTGGTTTTTTAATCTGTGGTTTAGACTATCCTGATTCAGATAATGAAGCATCTCTAAATAGACCAAAAAATGTTTATGATGTTGAATTTTAATTATTTCATGAAGATGTGGTCATAATACATGACCTAGATAAGCTGAAGAAAAACCATAAGGAAGGTTTTGTGGAAGAGGTAAGGAAAATGGAAGTTTCTATGGTATCTTCAATTCAATCAGTTATGACTAACTCTGTGGTCAGTTTAGCTTCTGAAAGAGCATCTGTAGTAGTTTCACCTACTGATTTGGTTACCAAGGATGATATGGATATCTTAAGGGATGATCTGAAAGAATCTTTTAGTGACTCAGTTACTGAGATGAAGTATAGTTTTGCTGAAGAAATGATTATGTCGGAAAGATCTTTTGAACTATCTCTTGCCTGTAACTTATCAATCTTTATGGACGAAATAGTTGAAGAAGTAAAAGACTGACAGGCTCAATTTTCTAGACTTGAAGCAGATCTTGAACCTCTAACAGAATCTTTTGTTTCTTTAGACTCTTACATGAGCTCAAAATCCCAAGAAGATAAGGACTTAACTTATGTGAAGATTGTTGTAAGCCAGATGGTTTCAGTGTTTGAAGGTTTCAAAACTTCTATTAAAGATCATATTATAATCCAGGATTCACAAGTTCAAAATATTATCAGTGGATTGACCAAAAGCTTAAAAGAGACTATATCTTTCTCTGTTGGTTCTCTTGCATCTAAACCTTCGATGGATTTGAATCATTTTCCAGCTATGATGAAAGAGGATCTTGGTTCTACCTCAACCAGTGGCTCTATGGACTCATCTGAACTAAGCAGAGTTGTTCTCTCTTCCAGAGATTTAGCCAGAGAAATTATGAAGATAGTCCAAGACTACATGAGAGAAGCCTCTACCTCTCAGAAAGAATTAAAAGAAAAGGTGGACTCTTATTTCACCAAAATTTACACAAAGACCCAAATGACCAGTCATTTCAAGCTTCTGATTGAGAATATAAAACTGCCTTCTTTCAATCATGCCTTGAGAGAGAAAGTTAGCAAGCTAAGAGAATTGACTCCAGTATTGGACATGTTTATGGAGAACAAGGATGACTTCATATCCGCTATGGAGAGAGGAGGAGGAATCATTATGGATTTCAGAAATTTGTTGCTGCCTTTTCTACATGCTGATGTCAGGCCAGTGATTTTCCCTCCTACTTTGCCTACCTATACCTCTACTGCTTCTCCAATTCAGCTAACTCCTATCCAAGTCATTTGAAGCCTCACACCTATGATCACACAAAGGACTACTCAATACAGGCCAGGCACAGTGTCAGTTACTCAACCTCCTGTGGTCATTTCAGGAATTCCTAAGCCTTCACCAGAATCCTCACCACCTAAATCCTCTTCTGATCCCAAGGGCAAATCTCAAATTGAGGATGTGGATTGATCAAGTGTCTGGACTATTTGATAGGAATCCTATGTATTTTGTTTTCTGTTTTTGTACCTTTTTGTAACATTTAATAAAAGTGATTTTCTTCTATTCCTATTGTTCCATTTCTCTTTGTTATTTTCCAATTTTTGATTATCACAAAGGGGGAGAAATATTTTACAAAGGGGGAGAAATACTCCCTAAGTATCAAAAGAGGAAGATATATTCACCTAGAGGGAGAGATATTAATGAAAGGGGGAGAAATTTTATCTAAGAGCTATCATGCTTTTCCCCTTTGATACCTCTGCATTTCATATTCTGATACCAGTGACTTTTCTCTCATCCTCTGATATCATTTCATTTAGTTCTCTGATACTACTAAATTTTACCTCTGATATCATGTCTTTTTCTTTTATCTCCGATACATTTAATTCTATCTCTGATAAATTATGTTTTATACCATACTGTTTTCTTTGAGAAAATTGATTTTAATTATATATCCTTTGATACAATTTTTTTTAAATGATAATATCATAAGTTGTGATTATCAAAAAGGGGGAGATTGTTGACCTCACTTGTTTTGATAATCCCAATTATGCTTTCATATACTTTCATAATCTCAATCTAATATTTTTCTATATATTAATTCTTTCAATCTGTGCTAAAGATGATAATAATATGAAAATAATCTCTGAGATAGTTTAATCTTTCTTTATCCATGTTTATATAAACTCTGAATTAATTATAACCCATTCGAATATGTTTTTTATAAAACAGATAAGTATTAAGTCATTGGTCTACATTTAGCTAGAGCTACCGGTACTCAGTCTACAGATAGACTTAGTCTACTGATAGACAGAGTCACTGATACACTAAGGTCACCAATATGTACAGAGCTACCGATAGACAAACAGACCAGAGCTACCGATAGACAGAAGTCTACCGATAGAACCAGTTCACAGATTCAGTCTACCGATATAGAACAGACAACCTACTGATGTTAATGTCTACCAGTAGTTATCGATAGACTACTGATGCAAAGAGATTCCTATGGAGATACAGCTACCGATAGATCAAAATCTACCGATAACAAGAGCTACCGATAACAAGAGCTACCGATGGAACTAAAGTCACCGGTATATGAGCTACTGATGCAAGTTTAAAAGAGCTATCGATGGAAGGTTTTGCGACACAAAGTCCATCGTGCACGTCTACCAATAAAATGCTATTAATTCTTGACCAACCATTCAAACCCTATACTCTTCATACTATTTATTTATTTAGATAACGGTTACATTTGATGGTTTTAATGTAGTTAATGTTATTTAATGATTTATGTTGCATGTTAGGGAACCGTACCTAGTACCCATGCAAAAGGAGATTATTTTTTTCTTCCAAATCTGAAAGCTACAAATGGATGGAAAGAGAACACTGGATATATGGATGTATGTGACACGAAAGGCACTAAGAAGACACACGAAGGGTGAAAGAGACAAGAGCTGAACAGCATTCAAATGTGGAGCATTTTTCACTAGTCTACATCCATACTCCAAGAATCCTAGACATACACGAAGAAACTTATTCTAGATAAGAACACAATATGCATCTTGAGTGAAGAACTACGACAAACATTTCATGCACTCGGGCTGTTAAGCTGGACCAAGAATCAAAGAAGAAAATGACACTCTGTTTTCTGAGAAAAACCAAAGAAGGACTCAGAAGATTTTCTGATAAACCAGAAGAGTCTAGAGATGCACTGCTAATCACTAAAGCATTTCTAAACTCAATCATATTCATCTTAGTGATTCTATTTATTTATATTTTGAGCAGCATGTGTACCATGTTTATTCTACACACATACTGACTCCTGTACTAAGTTGGAGGATTCTTAAATCCTCACTCAAACTCCATAACTCTTTTGTTTCCCACTGTGGATAGTGGTAGAGGTCAAGTAAGACCTGGACAGTTGTGACATTTGTGATCTGTTGTTTGTTTTTCCCACGAAGAACTGTGGTAGAGGTCTTTGTACCTGAACTGTAGTGTACTTTTTTAACCCCGATCGAGGGTGTGGATCAATTTATATAAATTATTGAGAGGACTAAGTCTCGGATTGAGACTGAACCTCTTGGTTAACTTTCTGTGCTTTTATTTTAAGTCTATAAGTATTACATATATATTTTACATTCCGCTACTTATTACTTTGAAATACAAAACTATTTTAAAGCTACTTTGATAGTTAAATTAGCATGTGTTTATAGTTATTGTAAACCAGTAAGTTAGTTTCAAAAGTTAATTTAATCTTCAAATTAATTTAACTGATACCTAATCAATCTTTGAGAAACTAATTGAACCTTTACACTCTGTATAGATTGACTACAGTTTAACTTTGTTTTTAAATTGGGGGATATTAAGAGAAATATTTTTAACAGAATTTTTAATTGGTACTCAATTCACCCCCCCCCCCTCTTGAGTATCCACTCCGACCAACAATTATTAATATATATCATATACATATTTACAAATTTATTTCTATATATCATTCATTCATAACTTCCATTTACCCATTTTCTCATAATTCATTGTTAAAATCAATTATTTAAGTGTTAATTGTTCGATTTATCATGCATATTTTGATTCAAAAGTTTTGGTCCTTTCACCATGGTAATGATTTGATCACCTAAATAATTTTTATCATGATATACATATAGTATTTATACATTAAATAATATTTTATAACCATACAAATATAGAGGTAATAAAATATGAAATATGTCATTCATGTTGATGGTTGTCTGCACGTATGCATGTGTAACATTTCCATTTTCAAATAATGGAAAGGAATGTAGAAAACGAATTATATTTCCAAAAACACAATCATTACATCCATATTTATAAACCTCCATGTGAGATAATGATGAAAATTGAAATACATTGCTTCATGGAGGTGGTATTCTTGGTGTACTCTTGAGTTTCATTTTCATTTTCCATTATATGGAATTAAGATAGAAAAAATATGCAATATTAACATAAAAATATTTATGTATATTAAATATATTTATGTTATTTTCCTAAAATGGTTATAAAATATTTTATGGAGGTCTAAGAAGAAAAAAACTTAAAAGATCTTGGAAAGAATATGTACCACTTTCTTGAATAATCTCCTTTGAAAAACAAATATATCTTAAGGCTTTATAAACAGATCTTTTGGAAGAAAAAAAAATCTATGTAATTTATAAGAGTTTTTAGGGTGAATTTGGTTATATCGTGGATGATCTAAGGGAGATTTATATATTGGGATAAGTGAAGGGATAAGGTTTCATTTTATGAGTGAGGGTAGTGTCACCCTTATAAATACTTTAAACTTTAAAATAATGTAGTCATTTTCATGGGAATGTGGCACCAAATGGACAAAGCTTTGAATATAAGATAAGGTAGGGTATAAATCAACTCACCTTACTATGGTGAATTTTTTTACCATGGTAACTATTCCTTATAAATAAAAAATGAAATGGAACTTTTTAAATAACTTGATTATTGTGATTCAAAGTATGGAATTTATTTTAAATTATTCAATTCTTATATAGGGTAAAAATTAGTTTTAATATAAGTATGAAAAACACAATGAAAAATAATATCTTAGAAAAATTAATTTTTACATCTGAAAATGATTTTATAAAAAAATTATGTATAAAATTCTTCATCATGAAATTTATTGTTTTATAGAAAAATAAAGAAGAATTTTAAAAAAAAATTAATTTAACTTTTTAATTATGTAATTAAAGAAAAGGATAAAAAACAGTTGTTCTATTAGAATAAAACATTACATAGGTTTCAAAATGTCAATAATAAAATTATAAATTCAAAACATTTTTTTAAATTATTTATTTTATTTCTTAAACATATATTTGGTATAAGAAAAGTAATAAATTTTAACTCATTATTATACTATAATGATGTCATAAAAGTTACTATTTCTTTAATTCTATATTTTCCACTATTTACCTAAAATGATACTTCAAAAATAATAAAAATTGAACCTAATATAATTTTGACATGATGAATTCAAAAATGAGGGTTAGTTAATATAATTTGAAAAATAAATTTTTTGAATTTATATTTTAAAATAATTCATTAATAAATATTTTGTTATTGTTTTATATTATTTATATAAAAGAATGTGCATTATTTTAAAGTTCATGAATATAGTTTTTAAATGATATATAAGTATATTAGTTATTACATTACCCCCTATAGAATTTTAACCTAAAAATTAATGATATATATTAGTTTATAAATAATTTTGGTTATTTCATCATCATTGTTTCCTTAAGTTCCCAGGTTGATTACTCTATATTATTATTTATCCAAAGTAAGTTTAATAACTGAGTCATATGATTCCACAACACCTTCTCTCTAGTGTCGTGAATCTGGATAATCTTATTATAATAATAAAATTCATGATCCAAATTTATATCCTTATTTGTGAGTACATGTTTTGGGTCTGGATTGTATTTCTTCAATGATGAAATATAGAATATGTCACTAATTTTAGAGAGGTTGGGAGACATATCTAGATGGTAGGCCATAGTTCCAATCCTCTCTAAAATTTAAAAAGGAACAATTTACATGGGACTTAGTTTCAATATCCTAAAAAACCTTATAAATCCCTTATGTGGATATTAATTTATAAATACAGGATTCCCCACATGAAATAATAAGTCTTTCTTTGACTATGAGTATAGTCTTATTTGAGTTGTATTAATATGATTTTGAATAGTTCTCACTATTTTCAGTGTCTTATTAAGGATTTATGGTCATATAAACTTCTTGTATCTAACTTTATCCCAATAAGTTTGTGTATATAAAATTTTTTCTAATATAATACTTCATACAATGACAATTTAATACTTGAGTGAATTATATGAAAATTATACCAAAGGTAAATATTAATTACAGATAACTTTAATTTCAAGTGATAATGATTGTAGCATGTATTCTAATGTTTGAATAGTCCTTTTAGAATGTCTATCTCATTTATAATGATAGAAATTGATCCAATATATTTATTTGGTGTGATATTTCTAAATAATCATCAATAATTTGGATGTGAACCATGGGTCACAATCTGATACAATTGAAATTTATGTACCATGAAGTCTCAAAAATTCATTAATATAGAGTTGTGATAGGTACTGAATGTGTAAATCCTTCCTTATATCATAGAAATTAGAATACTTGGTAAAATTATTCACAATACCCCATATATTATTATTCTTATAAGGAGTCTTCGATGGAATAGGGAAAAAGTCCAAGGTAATATCATCCAACTTACACATAGGTATAGAAATTGGTTGAATAAAAACTTTGGGATGTTGTTTCTTAGGATTTACCTACTAAAAAATCATGCATATTTATATTTAACTATCAAATTCTCACTTCATATAGTCCCATAAAAAATTCCCTTAATCCTAATACTTCTTTGGGATATAGGGATGTATATAGAAAATTTTGATAGGATCCTCATAAATTAATTCCTTATTTAGTTTATATATTGATGGAATACATAACTTATTTCAAAATTTCAATATACCATATTTTTAGATGAAGTCTCCCAAATTTCCATATTCAAAATATTAATTTTCTTTCGTAAAATCTTATCATTAATTTGAACACTTTTTATCTTTTATAGTAAATATGGTTTGGAAATCATTTATAAAATTATTAATGATTCCCATTCACTAATAATTACCATATTTATCTTTAATAAATTCATGAATATAAGATCCTTTCCAATCCTCATATTAATCAAAACATCATAATCCTTATAACTTAATGTGTTAGTCACCATATTTGATTTCATAGTGTGGTGGTTTATTAGAAATTCCAAGTCCATAATTTTTTCTAATCATCTACATTTCATCACATTAGGTTCTTTCTAAGATAATATTTATTTTCATCTCTGGTGATAAATTTATATTTCATATATCATACCATAGAGATATTTACTTTATATCAACAAGTAAAATATTATTGATTATAATTAAGAACATGGGTTGTATAATTCCATTCCTGGATATTTAATTACCTTGATGCATAATTAATGAAACTATGATTTTGTATAAGGAAATATGTTAGTCTTTTCTGTGATGCATTACTATAAATTACAAATAATTTTGTTAGTGATGGTAAATTCAATACTAGTGAATTAAATAATCTCTTATTTATCTCCTCAAAATATTATTCACTTTTCATTAATAATATAAAAATTTACTTTTTATGTATAAACTTAGTTAACAGGTTATCTAATTGAGAAAAAATTTTAAAAATCTCTAAAAATAATAAGCTAAACAAAGGAAACTATATATCTTAGTAATAGTCATCAGATCGTGCCATTATTTTATCGAATTTGTCTTAGAAGGATCAACATATTTCCCATCTTTATAGGCAATATTTATAATAAAATAACTTTCTAAATACAAAGGTCACACTTCCTAAATTTACCACTATTGAAAATTTAACATATATCAATGCTTTCAAACCATTGATATAGGATGGAAAACTATTGGTATAGGTTATACCAATGGTTTCCAAAACTATTTAGTGGATATATGTGGGGATATCTCTATACAAATGTTTTCAAAGAAACCATTGGTATAGGTCCCTGAATATTTCTTTTAGACAATGTTTTAATGAAACCAGTAATAAAAATGAAATACTAACAGTTTTTATAACTATTGGTATAGCCTTCTACCACCTAAGAGACCATAATCTCTTCCCATATTGGTCCAAAAAATTCACCCATACCCCAAACAACTAGAATCCAAAATATAAAATTCAAGAATAAAATTAAATCATTGAACCAATCACAATACATATTTAAAAATGAAAATATATTGTATATTTCACATTTTCTAAATTGATAACTAAAAAATCATAACATATATATGTAATCACATTCAATTTTTAAACATGATGTGTTGAAAATATTATTTAGAAATGTAAATGATAAATCTCTCTCTCATGGCTACTATTTTCACCACCTTTATCACTAACATACTCAGTACCATCATCATCCCCATCACCACCATTAACACTATAACCATCATCATCACAATCAGTATCTCCATCACCATCACCAGGAAAGTCATTTTCCTCGGATAGAGAATCTTCTTTTTCTTAAATTATTATTACATCATTTTAAATATAAACAAAAAAAGTTATTACACATCAAGTATTCATAGGTTTAGTGTCATGTGAAAACTAGGACAATACATAAATTTTACCAAATAAAACATAAACATTTATTTAATTCCTACTTCTCTAGCTTCTTATTGGCCCTTTATTTCTCTTTAGTACAAGTAGTCACCTAAGGATATACATCAAAAGGGGGTGAGATAAAATCCCAGTAAGAGGATAGATAGAAACATGAAACAATATAACATGGTGTGAGGATAATCATTATCATCATAACATTGGCATAGGATCATGACCATGAGAGGAAACATTAATAAAAGGCTTGGAATGTGCCAATGCATAAAAATGAAACATCATGTCTTAATGGTCAACTACCACACATAGTTGTGAATAAACATTATGTCATGTCCATGCATATTTCACTTTAATCATGAGGTTATTCAAATTACCCAATGCATTGGAGCACTATATAATTTCAGGCAAACCCGTCACATCATAACATTTATATTATAATGCATTCCACATAGAAAATATATCAATAATTAACATAAATAACACATGGAAAAAATGGGTTTCATCTCATAAGAATACATTCATAAAATTTTTCTTCCCAAATAAAATGGGGAATTACATGCATGATTTAAGAATCATGAGCCTTGAGTTAGAAGTAAAAGGTATGTTTTGAAAGAAAATTTCTTTTTTAAAACATGTTTTTATCATAAATTCTATTAGAAAACATGTATATTATATAAAAGATAATATAATGATGAATAAATAATTTTTAATGAATAAACATGCTGAAAATGGAGTGAAATAGGGAAAAGACAAATAAAGAGAGTTGGGTTTGAGAAATCCCCTTACCTTTTGTCTGAAAGCTTCCTCCACGTTAATATCCTATATAATCACATTATATTAACTAATTAACATTTATAGAACCTTTTATACAAGAATATTATTCATTATTGTTTCATTATGTTCTTTTATAGTCCTTTGGATGAGTTATTTATTTGAAATTAATTTTTCATGAGTGTTCATTTTCTTATTTTTCATGATCGGTTCACTTGTATGCATGAATGGAAGTTTGTGTAAGATGTGGATAAACATCCAAAATTGTTATTATTTGTTTTTAATGATATTAAATAATTGTAAATGATCTTATAAAGGATTTTTTTATATACCATGATTATTATTCATTATATAAAAGTTAATGAAGATAGTTTTAGGTTAATTTTTGTGGTTTTTTATCACAACTAACTTGTTTTGTTTTACCGTTTAGTATTATGTGTATAAGTTAGTTATAAAACATAAAAGGGGATAAAAAATAAAATTTAAAATATTTTTTCAACCTGTTAATATTTTTATTAACATACTTTAAGTAATTTATGTAAAATTAAAGTTCATTGCCCATGTTTTTAGTAAATTGACACTTCACAGGCGACGATTTCATTTTTAAGATAAGAGAGAGAGATAGAGAGAGATAAGGAGGAGTTAAATGTTGGATCTTAAATTAAAATTATATAATTCAAGAATATGTAAATTAATATAGTTATCATTACATTTTTCTGAAGGTAGGTTATGAGATCATAAGAAAATAAATTGAAAGGGAAAGGGAAATAAAAGGAAATGATAGAGGATTTACCTCTTGAATTCTCTTCTTGAGATCCTTCCCATGGCACCTAGGCTTAGTCTTTTGATGAGACTAAGAGATCATGGAAATTAGGGAGGGACTAGTGAATATTATTGGGTATAATATTGTCATGTATCAAAGCTTTAGAGGTGTGAGGAGAAGAGGGTATGAGGGGTGGTATTTATAGTGGAGGAGAGGAGTGTTTTCTTATTATTTTAATAATTAGTTTATTATTTTGGTCAAGGAAATAAATACTAAGGATTATTGTGACTAATAAAAATATTTAGTGAATGTGTGTTAACACTAATTTTCACTTACATCATCCATTAATCATGCATAAAAATTCAGTTTTTTAGCATTTATCATAAATTATTGGATTTTACTATTCACCAAAAAATCAAGTATTTCAGAAAAATCCCAAAAAATGACCTTAATCATTTTTCAATGTTTAGAATTAAAAAATTACCTCCATTTTATGAAATTAATTTTCTAAATATGAGTTATTTAATTTTTAATTAAAATCATCATTTACTTGGATAATACAAATTTTAAAATTTTAACTAATTTTATAACACTTTAAAAAATTACATAAGGTCTCAAAAAAATATATTAAAATCATAAGACATAAAAATGATAATTTATGAATACATTTTTTGAAAATAAATTTTCTTCTAAATTAATCATAAAATATTTATCACTAATAAAAATTCCAACACTTAATTAATAATTTTTAAAATATTTATTTACTTATACTATGATATAATTATATCATATTGTCACTTATAAGATGGATAAATTTTATTTATTCTATTACTAGTATGATTATGATTCACTTGGAAGGTTTACTGTTCATAAAGGTCATATTGATATTCATAAGGGTAGCATTACTATTCATAAGGGTAAGTTAATATTCACCAAAAATTATGTTTGTCCTATAAGACTCTAAATATCTTATTGATCACAACAATGTGTTCAAGATTTTCAAAATTCAAAACAGATAAGTGGAAAAATTTTGTTTAACGGATATACTATAATGATCACATAGTATTTAGTAGTTTATTTAAGCATGATGTGGTCTTGTTTTTTTCTAATTTTATTTTATGTGACATAATTATAAGAATAAAAATTAAATTGATAAAACTTTGGGATGTTACATTCTTCCCCCATTTTGAAATTTTTCCCTGAAAATTTCATTTTACAAAAATATGTGAGGGTACTTCTCCTTCATTGCCTCCTCCAGTTCTCAAGATTCTTCTTCATACTTATGGTTCCTACAAAAAAATGACAAGGTATATTTTCTTGTTGCATGGAACATTATCTCTCTAATCCATAATCTTTATTGTTTGATTCTTATAAGAGAGATCATCTTCCAGCTATACCACCTATAAATTTTGTACATGTGAGGGATCTTGTATGTAGTTCCTCAAGAGTGATATGTGGAACACATCAAGAACTTGAACCATATTCGGTGGAATTGCAAGAAAATATACCATGATTCATATGTGATCAAGGATCTCAAAAGGTCCAATGTACCTTGGGCTTAGCTTCCCTTTATTTCCAAACTGCAGGAATCTCTTCCATGGTGATATTCAAAAGAAATACTTTATCTCCAACGTTGAACTACAAGTCCCTTCGATGATTTTCATCATAGATCTTTTTGACTAATTTTAGTAGCTTCGATATGTTGTTGGATGGCTTGAACCTTTTCTGTCATCTATAGTACAAGATCAGGTCCATGTAGCTTCTTTCTCCAACTTCATCCCAATAGGTTGGAGTTCTACATCATTTTCCTTTCCAAGCTTCATATAGAGCCATCTAAATACTTGAGTGGAAGCTATTTTTTGTATGAGAACTAAACCCATAGTAGATGTTGATCTCATCCACCTTTGAATTATAATGAGCATTATTTTATCATATCTTCAATTTTTTGAATAGTACTTTCAGATTGGAAATCAGATTGGGGGTGATAGGTCGTGCTGAAATTCAATTCAGTACTCAAGGAATGTTGAAGACTCCTCAAAAATTTATATGTGGACCTGATATCATGATCTGAAGCAATTGTGAGTGGAACCCCATGCAGTCTCACTAATTCCTTTACATATATCTTATAAAGTTTTTCAAGTGATATATCTTCATGAATAGTGTTAAAGTGAGAATTATGGGTGAGTCAGTCCACCATAACTTATATTGCATTATTTTCCTTTGGATTTCTTTGGGAGACATGTGAAAAAGTCTATGGTGACATTCACCCATTTCCATATGGGCATAGGCAATGGTTACATCATACCTTTGGAATTTTATTGCTCTGATTTAACTTACTGACATATCAAGCACATTGAGATATATTCCACAATATCTTTCTTCATGTTATCCCACTTGTAGTATTCTCGGAAATAACGATACATCTTGGTGCTCCCATTATGTATATAGAAAGTTGATCTATGTTCATTATTTAATAGATCCTTCTTTATCCCAGGTAATGAAGTCACACATGGACTTGTTCCAAACATAATTAAACCATCATCATTGATATGGAACTCTTGTATCTTACCTTCCTTTACAGCATAGACCCTCTTTCAAAACTATGGATCATCCCTTTAGGCCTCCTTAATTTTCTCATAGATCGATGGTTGGGAAATCATTTGGTCAAGGTAGGATGTATACCCTGTCATTATGATTTCAAAATCCATCCTTTGAATGTCTAAGAAGACATTGTCTTTCTCAATCTGCAACATGGATAGAGAACCAGGTTCTTTTCTACTAAGAGCATTAGCTACCTTGTTTACCTTTCCAGGATGATAGTGAATAAGGAAATCATAGTCTTTGATTAGCTAAAACAATATCATTTGATGCATGTTAATCGATTTTTGTGTGAATATATACTTTAAGCTCTTGTGATTGGTATATATGTCACACTTCTCACTATAGAGATAATGATGCCATATTTTCAATGGAAAACTCACAATTTCTAGCTATAGATCATGTGTAGAGTAGTTTTGATCATGGATCTTTAATTTTTGGGAGGCGTAGGCTATCACGTTATCATTTTTCTTGAGTACACAACCCAATCCTTTCTTTTAAGAATCACTTTATATCACAACCCTTTCTTTATGTTTTGGTAATGTGAGTACAGCTGTAGTGATAATTCTTATATTTAGCTCCATGAAGCTTTCCTAATATTCTTCTATCCAGACATAATTTACCTCTTTCCTTTTTAACCCAGTTAGTGGGCTTGACAATCTTGAAAAATGTTTCAAAAAATTTAGATAGTACCCTTATAATCTAATAAAACTATGGATTTTTGTAACATTAGAGGGTATTTGACATTCCTCAATTACCTTGGTTTTTGAAGGGTCCACATAAATTCTCACATTTATTATCACATGTCCCAAGAATGTGACTTGTTGCATCTAGAATTCATAGTTTCTAAACTTGGCGTAAAACATATCCTTCCTCAAAATCACCAAAAAAAATCTTAGATGTTCCTTATGTTCTTCCTTTCTCTTATAGTAGATGAGAATTTCATCAATAACAACTACCACAAATTTATCAAGGGAATTTCTAAAGACTATATTCATCAAATCCATGAATATTTTAGGGGCATTAGTGAGTCTGAAAGGCATAAAAAACTCATAGTGCCCATATCTTGTATGGAAGGAAGTTTTCTGAATATCTTCCTTCTTCACCATTAGTTGATTATATCTAGAATGAAGATCTCCCTTTGAGAAGTGTTGAGATCCTCTCAACTGATCAAACAAGTCATCAATCCTAGGAAGAGAATATGTGTTATTTATGGTGATCTTGTTGAGTTCCCAATAACTGATACATAGCCACATTGATCCATCCTTATTGACAAAGATAATTGCTGCACCCAAAGGTAATACACTAGGGTGTATAAGCCCTTTGTCCAAATTCTCTTGCAGCTACATATTTAACTCCTCTAGTTCGATAGGATCCATTCTATAGGGACACTTTAAGATGGGAGTAGCTCCAGGTATGAGTTCTATTGAGAACTCTACCTCATGATCTTGGGGTAGTCTGAGTAAATCTTTAAGAAATACAACAATTTATTCCATCATGATGGGAATTTCGACTAGGTGCACACTCAACCACTTGAGTGAGGTTTGCCTCTTCACAGGGAATCAACACCCACACCATTGAAGGATTTTTCAAAGGGGGTTCATGATGTTCCTTGAATTTTTTGAGAAGCATGGGATAGTTCGTAATATGAAAATATATTTCATTTTCATGATAGTTTATATGTTCTCTATATAAATAGATCCAATAGATCCCCATTATATCATTGAATTCCACCAAGAGAAGTATCATGATATTGTTTAAAAGAATCTTCCCACATACGCTAACAGGTGAATAGTCTAATACATGGTTTGAAAAGACTAGACCACTATGTGTTTTTACAGATATTTCTACTTCAAGGTTTTGAGGCTTCTATTCAATATTTTTATCAAAATTGAAAGATATAAATGAATGCATAGAACTAGAATCAAATATGAATTTCTCCATCCTTGAGTGAATAGTAAGTATACCTTGTATGACTTCATTCTCTTGCTCCACTTCTGTAGTAGTGATGGCATAAGTCTTCCCTTAATTTTTTGGTTTTGGTGGATGATAATGCTAATTAGCCTCGAGAACTTGAGGTTTAGTTCCCTGGATTTCATAGTTCCATTTCTCCCTAAAATTTTATCATTGGACCATGGGTGGTGCTCTCCTTCGCTCCACCACATAGTCCGTCCTTTTGATGTCTTTTCAAAATTCATGAGAATGGTGGACTTCTCTCCCACACTTGAATCATTTCTGTGTCCCTTTAAAGAAGTTACCATGATACTTCTTCCCACATTTTTGACATGTGGGTGGTTGAGTTTTCTTTCCACATTTCTCATTAGATCCTCCAGCTTGAAACTCCATCTTTTGTTTTTTTATCACCATAGCCATGGGACCATTCTCCAAACTCCATATCCACTTTGAGATCACATCGAGCAACTTCTTCAGAACACCCAAATTCTAGAATTTCAATAACCATTTGAATGTGTGGTTTTAAACCAATAATGAATATATCAATTTTCTATCATTATTGATAACAAAACCTGAAGCATACCTTGCAAGCCTTGTGAAATTTTCTTCGTAGGTCGTGAGAGATTATCCTTCATTTTGAATCAACTCTAGGAAGTCTCTCTCAATCTTAGTTTAAAGAATTTGAGGGAAATGATTATTAAGAAACATTATCTTAAAGTCTTCCCACTCTATCTCTTCAATTTTTTCCCTCAACATGGTGTGTTAATCAAAGCCCACCATTGATCAGCCTCTTCGTATAGACGATAAACAACAAGATTCACTACAAGAAAACTGCCGTTTAGTGGCAGTTTTTTCGCGGCGGTTTTTAAAACCGCCGTGAAATGCGTTTCGGGCCGGCATTTCGTGGCGGTTTTAAAAACCGCCGCGAAAAAACCGCCGCTAAACGGAAAAAAAAATTATTTTTTTTTTATTTTTTTTTTATTTTTATTCGATGATTAGCGGCAGTTTTTTAAAAAACCACCCCGAAATAGCGGTGGTTTCAGTAAAACCGCCGCGAAATGAAATGAAAAAATAAAAAAACACGAGAAACCCCGAAATCACTAAAACGACCATAACTTTTGTTCCGGACGTCCGTTGAAGCACCACGACCAGTCAAATCGAAGCTCATGAAGATATCTAGAGGCACATATAATCAAAACCGTGAGACTGTCTAAGGTGCGGAAGATATTAGAGTTATAAAAAAGTTGAAAAAAGTTCTCCAACTTCAAACGGCCATAACTTTCGCTCCGGGTGTCTGTTTGGGCTCTACCACATATCAAATCGAAGCCAACGAAGAGAGCTACTCACCAAATCAACAGAAGCTATATAGCTTCTGTCATGCTTTTCGACCCCAAAAACCCCTCTGAAGGCCTCTAAAACCTCGTTTCCGTCACCGGTGTCCCGTCGAACTTGTCTTCAAATGGACCTAACTTTCGATCCGTGTGTCAGTTCGGCCTCCTCCACCTTCCAGATCATATCTCGTTCCATGAGCTTCAGTTTGACTGGTCGCGGCGCCCACATGCACTCCTAGATCATATGTTATGGCCATTTTAGTGGGTATCGGGTTTGTTATGTTTTTCAATGCCTCGTTTCTAGCACCCGTTCCCCATCAGCTTTTTTTTAAATGGTCATAACTTCCGATCGCCCTGTCCATTCGGACACTTTCACCTTTCAGGTCGAATATCGTTTCAGGATCTTTGATTTGATAGGTCGCGGAACTAAAACGGACTCTCGGATCATAAGTTATCTCCGTTAATGTGAGTCCAATGTTTTTGTCTCTTTATGATCGTTTTGACGGGTTTTACCGGTAGCTCCATTTATTACTGTTTATTTGGGTTTCCATGACTTGTTATCTTTATCAATGGTTTTTTGTGGGTTATTATGATGATTATGTTGAATTATTAAGGAGTTTTCCAGAGTTGTCATGAGTTTTCATGCGTTCTAATTCTTTCTAATGCCTCATTCTTCATATGCTTCTCCATCATTTTTCATGCATTTTCAGGATTTTTCATCCCTTATCACGTCTTTTCATACTTTTTCATGTGTTTCCTTTATTATTTATTATTTATTATTTATAATATACTTTAATTTATTTATTATCTATTATTTGTAAATGGTTATTTATTATTTATTATTTATTATTTATTATTTATTCTTTATTCTTTATTCTTTATATTTATTAATTATTTATGTTTATTTATTATTTATTATTTATTATTTATTATTTATATTTATTTATTAGTTATAATTTATTATTTATTATTTCTTATTTATTATTTATTATTTATATTTATTTCTTATTTCTTATTTCTTATTTCTTATTTCTTAATTATTATTTATTATTTATTATTTATATTTAGTTATCATTTATATTTATTTATTATTTATTATTTATTATTTATATTTATTTATTATTTATTATTTATATTTGTTTATTATTTATTATTTATTATTTATTATTTATTATTTATTATTTATTATTTATTATTTATTATTTATTATTTATTATTTATTATTTATTATTTATATATATTTATTATTTATTATTTATTATTTATTATTTATTATTTATTATTTATATTTATTTATTATTTATTATTTATTAGTTATTATTTATTATTTATTATTTTTAATTTTTAATTTATATGTATTTTTTATTTTTTATTTTTTATTTTTTATTTTTTATTTTTTATTTATTTATTATGTATTATTTATTATTTATTATTTATTATTTATTATTTATATTTATTTATTATTTAATATTTATATTTATTTATTATTTATTATTTATATTTATTTATTATTTATATTTATTTATTATTTATTATTTAGTATTTATTATTTATATTTATTTTTTATTTTTTATTTTTTATTTTTTATTTTTTATTTATATTTATTTATTTAATATTTAACATTTAATATTTATTATTTATTATTTACTATTTATTATTTATTATTCATTATTGATTATTAAATATTGATTATTTATTAATTATTATTAATTATTTATATCTATTATTTATTATTTATTATTTATTATTTATATCTACTATGTATTTATTGTTTATTATTTATTATTTATTATTTATTATTTATTATTTATTATTTATTATTTATTATTTATTATTTATTATTTATTATTTATTATTTATCTTTATTTATTATTAATGATTTGTTATTTATTATTTATCTTTATTTATTATTTATTATTTATTATTTATTATTTATTATTTATTATTTATATTTATTTATTATTTATCTTTATTTATTATTTATTATTTATATTTATTTATTATTTACTATTTATTATTTATATTTATTTATTATTTATTATATATTATTTATATTTATTTATTATTTATTTATTATTTATATTTATTTATTATTTATTATTTATTATTTATTATTTATTATTTATTATTTATTATTTATTTATTTAATATTTAATATTTACTATTTACTACTTATTATTTATTATTTATTATTCATTATTTATTATTTATTATTTATTATTTATTATTTATTATTTATTATTTATTATTTATTATTTATTATCTATTATTTATTATTTATTATTTATTATTTATTATTTATTATTTATTATTTATTATTTATTATTTATTATTTATTATTTATTATTTATTATTTATCTTTATTTATTATTTATTATTTATTATTTATTATTTATTATTTATATTTATTTATTATTTATTATTTATTATTTATCTTTATTTATTATTTATTATTTATTATTTATTATTTATTATTTATATTTATTTATTATTTATTATTTATTATTTATTATTTATTATTTATTTATTATTTATTATTTATTATTTATATTTATTTATTATTTATATTTATTTATTATTTATTATTTATTATTTATTATTTATATTTATTTATTACTTATTATTTATATTTATTTATTATTTATTATTTATATTTATATATTATTTATTATTTATTATTTATTATTTATTATTTATTATTTATTATTTATTATTTATTATTTATTATTTATTATTTATTATTTATTATTTATTATTTATCTTTATTTATTATTTATTATTTATTATTTATTAGTCATTATTTATTATTTATTATGTATTATTAATATTTATTTATTATTTATATTTAATTAGTATTTATTATTTGTATTTATTTATTATTTATTATTTATTATTTATATTTATTTATATTTATTTATTATTTCTATTTATTTATTATTTATTATTTTTTATTTATATTTATTTATTATTTATTATTTATATTTATATTTATTTATTATTTATTATTTATATTTATTTATTATTTATTATTTATTATTTATTATTTATTATTTATTATTTATTATTTATTATTTATTATTTATTATTTATTATTTATTATTTATTATTTATTATTTATTATTTATTATTTATTATTTATTATTTATTTATTTATTATTTATTATTTATATTTATTTATTATTTATTATTTTTAAATATTTATTATTTATTATTTATTATTTATTATTTATATTTATTTATTATTTATTATTTATTATTTATTATTTATATTTATTTATTATTTATTATTTATATTTATTTATTATTTATTATTTATTATTTATTATTTATATTTATTTGTTATTTGTTATTTATATTTATTTATTATTTATATTTATTTATTATTTATTATTTATTATTTATTATTTATTATTTATTATTTATTATTTATTATTTATTATTTATTATTTATTATTTATTATTTATTATTTATTATTTATTATTTATTATTTATTATTTATTATTTATTATTCATTATTGATTATTTATTATTTATTATTTATTATTTATTATTTATTATTTATTATTTATTATTATTATTTATTATTTATTATTTATTATTTATTATTTATTATTTATATCTATTATTTCTTATTTCTTATTTATTATTTATATCTATTATGTATTTATTATTTATTATTTATTATTTATTATTTATTATTTATTATTTATTTATTTATTATTTATTATTTATTATGTATTATTTATTATTTATTATTTATTATTTATTATTTATTATTTATTATTTATTATTTATTATTCATTATTGATTATTTATTATTTATTATTTATTATTTATTATTTATTATTTATTATTTATTATTTATTATTTATTATTTATTATTTATTATTTATTATTTATTATTTATTATTTATTATTTATTATTTATTATTTATTATGTATATCTATTATTTATTATTTATTATTTATATCTATTATGTATTTATTATTTATTATTTTTTATTTTTTATTTTTTATTTTTTATTTTTTATTTTTTATTTTTTATTTATTATTTATTATTCCTTATTCCTTATTTATTATTTATTATTTATTATTTATTATTTATTATTATCGAGTTTATATCTATTATTTATGTATTATTTGTTTTTTCAATTAATATATATAAGTATATTAAATTCTGTTTATTAACCACATGGCGAGCTTGCTGGAGTGGTAAAGTCTTTGGAAAATATGCAAGAGGTTAGGGGTTCAAATCTCACCAAACATAGAATTTCTTTATATTGCATGGGCATGCATGGGCATGCATGTGCATGTGCATGGGATGTGCATGCATGGATAAATAAAGAAATAAAATAATACGAAATAAATAAAGAAATAAAATAAATACGAAATAAAATAAATTAATTAAATAAATAAATAAATAAATAAAATAAATACGAAATAAAATAAATAAATTAAATAAATTCGAAATAAAATAAATAAATTAAATAAATTCGAAATAAAATAAATAAAAAATAAATACGAAATAAAATAAATAAAATAAATAAAACGAAAAATAAATAAATAAATAAAATAAAATAAATACATAAAATAAATAGATAAAATAAATAGATAAAATAAATACATAAATACATTAATAAATAAATAAATAAATAGATAAATAAATAAATAAATAAATAAATATGAAAAATAAATAAAATAAAATAAATAAATAAATATGAATAATAAATAAATAAAATAAAATAAATGAATAAAATAAATAAAATAAATAAATACGAAATATATATATATATATATATATAATTAAAAATAAAAAAATAAAAAAAAATAAAAAAACCGCCGCTAAAAAACCGCCGCGAAACGTTCTGCGACGGTTTTGAAAACCGCTGCGAATAGTTTCCCGACGCACGATTTAGCGGCGGTTTTTGAAAACCGCTGCCAATCGATTTAGCGGCGGTTTAAACCACCACGAAACGAAAAAAACCGCTGCTAAATGCCTTTTTTTCCATAGTGATTCACCTTCTCTATCTCAAAACAATGAATCATATAAAAGATCTTCTCCATCGAGTTGAAAAAATATATCACAACTAGTGGATAATAAGATCCACTAAATGTTGGTGGTCGTTGCCATATAAAACACTTGACATCTAGTTGCTCCCTCTTTGGTGAAGGAGGACGCTTCACATTATTTAGGTTGTTGTTCATAACCTAAGATAGTTGGGCAAGTATCTTAATTAAATTTTGAACTCCACCACCCAAATCATTGTGGATATCATTCAGTCAATCACTGCATTGTCCCTCACATGGGTTTTTGGTCTGGTTTCACCTAGTTCCCCCCATTTTCTAATATAGAAAATGTTATAACAAAATAGATATCAACAATTCATGAATCTATTATTTATTACTTTGTGAAATGAAGTATAAAGGCATATATTGTGGGATCCCTATGTTTATCATTCTCTAAAACAAATCTTCTTGGGTTTTCACTTATACTTAGTTTCATACTAAGGGTTTTCACCAAGGTTATCTGATCCTAATTCTCTAATTAACTAAACCATCCTCTGATACCAACTATAGGGACCTTGGTTTTTATTACACAACTGTAACATCTTTTTAAAGATAAAAGAACATAAATTCATTAAACATAAAGGATCCAATGGTTTATTATCTTGAGAAAACTAGGACCATACATAACTTTTACAAAATAAAACACAAACATTTATTTAATTCCTTTTTTTCTATATTCTTATTGGCCCTTAAATTACCTTTAGTACAAGTAGTCACCTGAGGATATACAAAAAACATTGAGCTAAAAGCCCAGTAAGAGGATAGATAAGAACATAAAACAATATAATATAGGTTGAGAATAACCATTATCATCATAACCTAGGTATAGGATCATAACAATGAGAGGAATCATTAATAAAAGACTTTGAATGTGGAAATGCATAAAAATGAAACATCATGTCGTAGTGGTCAACTACCACACGTAGCTATGAACAAATATAGCATCATGTTCATCCATATTTTGCTTTACTCATGAGGTTATTCACATTACCTAGTGCATTAGAGTGCTATATAATTTCGGGTGCATCTGTCACATCATCACATTTACATTGCACTATATACTTTCAAGTGCACCTGTCACATGATAACATTTACATTATCATGCTTGCCAAATTGAAAATATGTTAATAATGAGAATAAATAACCTATTAATTTAATGGGTTTCATCTCATAATAATACATTTATAAACTTTGGGTTCCCAAATAAAAGGTTTAACAACATACTTGATATAAGTATCATCAACCTTGAGTTAGAAGTCAAAGGTGTGTTTTAAAAGAAGAGTTCTTTTTGAAAATGTTGTTCTTATCATAAACTCAAGAAGAAAACATGTATATCACCAAAAATATAATATAATGATTAATAAATAATTTTTAAGGAATAAACATACTGAATATAGGGTTAAATATGGAAAACCTAAAGAAAGAGAGTTGGGTTTGAGAAATTCCCTTACCTTTTGTCTGAAATATTAATTCAAGATAATATCCTATATAATCACTTTATATTAATTAATTAAAAATTACAAAAGCTTTTATACATAAATATGATTCATTATTGTTTTATTATGTTCTTTTATTGTCCTTTTTATGATTTATATAGTTTAAATTCATTGTTCATGAGTGTTCATTTTCTTAGTTTTCATGATCGGTCCACTTGTATACATGAATGGAAGTTCATGTAAGATGCAGATAAACATACATAATTTTTATTATATTTGATTAATGATATTCCATAATTTTAAATGATCTTATAAAGGATTTGGTTATATACCATGAGGATTATTCATTAGATAATAGTTAATGATGATCATTTTAGGTTAATTTTGATGGTTTCTGCTCACAATGAACTTTTATTGTTTTACCATTTAGTATTATGTGTATAAGTTAGTTCCATAACATAAAAGGTTTTACAAAATAAAATTTAAAATATGGTTTCAACCATTTAATGGTTTAATTAATATCCATTAAGTCCTTTATGTAAAATTAAAGTTTATCACCCACGATGTCAGTAAATTGACACTTCACGGACGACGATTTCATTTTTAATATAAGAGAGAGAGAGGGAGAGAGAGATGTTTAATATTTTCTATTCCATTAACATGATATAATTAGAGTATATTTACATTAATTGAGTTATAATTCCATTTTTATGAAGGGTGGTGAGTAGATAATAATAAAATAAATTGAAAGTGAAAGGGAAATAAAAGAAAAAGAGAGGGGATTTACCTCTTGAATTCTCCTCTTGAGATCATCATCAAGGCACCTAGCATTGGTTTTTTGATGAGAACAAGATATCCTAGGAATAGGGAGGGACTAATAAAGATTATTGGGTATAATATAGGAATTTTCCAAAGCTTGAGTGTTGTGAGAAGAATAGGGTGTGAGGGGTGGTATTTGTAGTGCAGGAGAGGGGTGTTTTATTATTATTTTAATCATTAGTTTATTATTTTTCTAAAGAAAAGAAATAGTGAGGATTGTTGTTACTAAATGTATAAATTAGTGTGTGTGAGTTTGAACCAATGTTCACTTAAATCATCCATGACTAAATTATGACTCAAAATTTTAGGTTTTTAGCATTTATCGTAAATTATCGTATTTTACTATTCACCAAAAATTCAAGCATTTCATAAAAATCCCAAAAAATAAAATTAACCATTTTTCAATGTGTATAATTCAAAAAAAACTCCATTTTATGAAAAAAAAATATTCTAGATATGATTAATTTAAATTAAATTAAAATCATCATTTACTTGGATAATACAAATTTTAAAATTATAATTGATTTTATAACACTTTGAAAAATTACCTAAGGTCTCATAAAATTATATTAAAAAGATAAGACATCAAAATATTAATTTATGAATACATTTTGGGAAAATAAATTTTATTTTCAATTAATCATAAACTATTTATGACTTTTAAAAATACCAACACTTAATTAAAAAATTTTAAAATATTTATTTACTTATACTATGATAAAATTATATCATATTGTCACTTATAAGATGGATACATTTTATTTATACTATCATTGGTACTATTACTATTCACTTGACAGATTTATTATTCATAAGGGCCATGTTACTATTCATAAGGGTAACATTATTGTTCATAAGGGTAATTTACTATTCACCAAAAATTAAGTTTTTCCTATCAGACTCCAAATATCATACTGATCGCAACCGTATATGTAAGATTTTCAAAATTCCAAACACAAAAGTGAAAAAATTATGTTTAATGGCTAGGATATAATGATCACATAGTATTTAGTATTTCATTTAATCATGATGTGGTTTTGTGTTTTCTAATGTAATTTTATGTGACATAATTATAAGAATTGAATTTCCATTGATAAAAATTTGGGTCGTCACACCTAGCCACCATTTGGACCATCATCACCATGACTTGGTTAACAATATAATTAATGTGTCATTTACATGAATGTATCAAAAACTATAGTAGTATATGGTGGACTTGATAGACATAATGTTGTCATAACATTCATAAATTGCTTGTTGGATTTTTTTTCTTTGTTTATACTAATTCATGGATATTTTTTGTCCTTTTATACCTCTACATGAGCCTTTTCTAGATTTTTACGAGCTATTTTCAACTTGGTGCTACCAAAATAGTTATATTCACCTGATTTGGGTCAATATCAAGAAGGGAAAATAATCTTCCCTGGTCAAAATCATACTCTCCCATTGTGTTCTTCTCCTAATATATAGTAAAAATGATGGTTTAGCCTAAATTTTTCAGCTTCCAACCCATCAGGCATCGGCAAAGCACATTATTTTGAATATAAATAAACTATTAATTTATAAAATATATATTAAAATTTTAAATTAGAAAATTAAAACTTACAATTTGATATTTTGTTTATTCATTTACAAAACATTCATCTTTCTTCTTTCTACACAAGAAAAAACAATTTTTCTCTAGGATTAAATCCATTAATGTTCAATACTACCCATTTTAATGACTATGATTTTATAGAACCATTATTATATAATACTATATTTTTTAATAAAATTAACTTAATGTAACCAATATTTAATTTACATTAACTAAAAGAAATTAAATTTCATAGAAATGAATTATATTATCATCAATTATGTGAACCTATAATCAATAAAACTAAAATGAAAAAATTTGGATTGTTTTGGTGCAAATATATTTAGATTAGTTATTAATTATTATATTTGTTCAAATTAATTTTGTTTTGGTTCCTTGAAATTTGGATAAATTTTGTTTGATTGATAATTTTTTAGGTTAATTCAACACTTATAGATCCTATTTATCAATTTTTTGGTTTAGTTATGAATAAAAATTATTAATTTATTTTAGTTTAGGACAATATGATTTATTTATTTATTTATTTTTTAGAGTTATTTTTAGTTAAATTTGGATTGGTTTATTCTTTTGGTTTAGTTCAATTTTAGTTATTTTTGTATCAGTCAATTCATTTTTTAATTTTTGTTCAATTCATTACATTATATAATTTAGATTCCATTCATATATATTGTTATGATTTATTTCATTTAAGGATTGACTATATTTAGTTTGGTTCTATTTAATATTATTTATATTTAGTTGGTTTTCAGTTTTTACGGTAGGATTATTCAATTTTGGTTCAATTTTGTTTTATAATGTTTTATTTGGATTGGGCAGGTATGGATAGTAAAGTAAATTTATATTTATTTTCATTAAATTCACACCACTTTAGTTACCATTTATAATTGAAAATTATTTATGTTTTTATTAAATTATTCTATTTACCAGTTTATATGTTAATAATTTTTTAAACAATTTACATGTTATTAAAGTTTATAGTTTTCATGTTAATATAGCTTTAGTTTTATAACTATTTATATAGTAATATTATGTGAATCTGTTTTAGTTTACCCTTATTATATTTTACACTTACATAACTCTTGTTTACCCTTACTTACCTTTTTCTATCCTTACATAACTTTTTTACCCTTACATAACACTATTTTACCTTAACATTAGTTTGCCCTTTCTTAACCTATACAACTTTTTTTAACCTTACATAACATTTTGTACCCTTACATAACTCAAGATTGCCCTTAATTAACATTAATTTACCCTTACCGAACTTTTTTACCCTTACTTAATTATAGTTTACCCTTACATAAGTTTTGTTTATCCTTACCTAACTTTTTACCCTTACATAACTTTATTTTACCCTAAAATAACTCTATATTACCCTTATTTAACATTTTTTTACCCGTATTAAACATTAGTTTACCCTTACTTACCTTTTTTTTGTTCTTACTTAACATTATTTTACACTAACATAACTTTTAAAAGTATAAGTTTACCCTTATATAACTTTTAAACACATAATTAAACATATTTTACCCTTAATAAACTTTAGTTTACCCTTATTTTACTTTTTTTACCCTTACATGCCTTTATTTTACCCAAAATTAACTTTATTTTATGCTTACAAAACATTTTGTGACCCTACATATCTTGTTTTTACATTTACTTAACGTGTACAAGTTTTTTTACACTTAAATAAGTTTGTCTTACCATTACTTAACTTTTTTTTACCCTTTTAAAACTTTATTTTACCCTTAATTATCATTGTTTCCCCCTTAATTAACTATATTTTACCCTTAATTTTCTTTATTTTTCCCTTACATGACTTTATTTAATGTATAATTAATTTTTTTACCCTTACTTAACTTTAATTTACCATACTTAACGTTGTTTTACCCTTAATTAACTTTAGTTTTCCTTTACATAACCTATAAAAGTTTCTGTTTACCCCTACATAAAATTTTTTTACCCTTACATAACTTTAGTTTACCCTAACATAACTTTATTTTTCTCTTAATTAACTTTTTTATACCCATTCTTAACTTTACTCTATCCTTGCATAACATTTCTTTACTCTTACTTAACATTATTTTTCCCTTTTATTAACTTGTACAAGTTTCAATTTACACTTTCATAACTCTATTTTACCATTACTTAACTTCATTTTATGCTTACTCAACTATGTTTTAACTTTACTTAACTTTATTTTACCCTTAATTAACTTTATTTTACCCTTTAATTAACTTTATTTTAACCTAATTAACTTTTTTTACCTTTGCATAACATTATTTACCCTTACTTATCTTTATTTTAACTCTTAATTAATCTGTATTAGTTTTTGTTTACCCATACTTAATATATTGAAACTCCAGCTTACCTTTATCTAACTTATATAAAATTCATATTACCTTTCAACAACCAAATCATGTTATGTTTACTTATATAGTAGAAATTTTGAGTATCCCTTTTTTAAATCAAAATCATAATGGAATCTTGATTTCTAGAATATGTTTTCTTCCATATTGTGATCATAACTTGAGATATACACTTCGGGTTTGTGGTACGAGTCTTTTTTAAATTTTATTTGTACCTAGTTGAACGTAAGTATTTATGAAGAATACTTAATTCCTCTATTGTTTGAGCAACATCATATAACCCAAAGTGTAGGGATACTTCATATCATCCTTTTTATTTATTTATTTTATATTATTCCTAAAAATTAATATTCAATAATAAAAAAAATAGAGTATTAATTAAAATCATCATCATTTTCAATCAAAAACCAGAAATTTGATTAATGAAGTAAACTCATCACTCTTCCAAAGAGAAATCATTTTTTGATACTATTTTTATAGACACTCATTTAGGATAGGTATAGCCTCTAAATCAGTTCCAACTCTTGAAATTGACCCATTATACAACTCGAGCTTATATTCTCTCCACAGTACACTTGGTTTTATTATTCATGTTTTCCTTATAGTCTCACCATCTAGAAAATTATAACGAATCTTCTACACAAATATTAATTCATATAAATAAAATAATAATATAACATTAATAATAATGAATATGCTTACCCATATTTTACCCTAATAATTATCCATTATTTCAATTTTATGGTGTCTCTAAGATAGTGCCTTAATGGGAATGATGTCACAATATTTGGGAAGTATTACCATAAAACTCATTTATTATATTCTTATTTTACCAATCATTTTATTATCCTCATTCTACTTTAGCATCACCTATTATGGGTGGTTCCACAATTCATGCATGCATGTATGCCCACACTACCTTATATTGGCAGATCCAACAATGAAAGAATAAAAATAATATTAAATTAATACAACTTATAATGGAAATAAATTATGGTCTAAAAATATACTTGGGTTCTATCCATATACTTGATCCTAGTTGATCAGTGGGAATTATTGATTACCTATAATGTGAAGGGTCATCAACCTTTGTAGTACAGTTGGGGTTTAATGTATTCTCATGATGATAAGTATTCCTTGGAGGTTCAGAATGTAGTGGAGAAAAATTTGGATCATAAAAATAAAATCCTAGAGAAAATGAAGTAGTATGAAAATTAGATATCATAGAAGTCTGTGTAAAATGATATTATGGATGAGGATTGGGATCCATCATTTTATAATAAATTAATACAAGGAGGATCATACATAAATGGTGTGGATAATATAAGTGATCTAAATATCATGGGTTCCCCTAACAGAACAATGAGATAAGAAATTATTCTATAGGGTATATATGAAGAAGGGTATGGGTGTGATTAGGTATAGAGAGTGATGTATCTATAGAACCACCCCTTGAATCATTAAGCTGAGAACAATTACCACTAGGTTGGTCATATAATTGTTGTCTCATGGGTGATAGTTCAAGATTAAAATTTAAAAAAAAGATTAATGAAATGAAATTATATGTTATTTATTTATATATATTTTTTTGTGATAGGGAGAGAGATATAGTATACTCAAAATAGGAATTGGAGGATTATCTCGATTCAAAAGGGTTTCTTTCATATCATTATGGAGTCCAAGGAGGATTTGAGATTTTTTTGTAAGTTTGGTAATTGAAACATGAATCATAGAGTCCTTATAATTTCAAAATGGGACATGAAAATTAACCCCTTCAACTAAAGGCACTAAACCTTCCCATGGTTTATTTTCACCCCAATATACTCAATGATTTTGTATCAAGTATTAGAATTCTTTTAAAAGTGTACCAAAAACTCTAAATGGGGACTTGGGACTTTATTCAAGAGTCCTCATTGATATCAACATGGAAACAATGCCTCTTTACATTATTAGTCTTATTTTCAATGAACATAAATTTGAGGTGAAAGTTAAACATGAATATATACCTCCCTACTATGAAGTATATTAGATGGTGGGACATGAAATTTCTAATTATATAGTAATTCACAAATAGGACAAGCCTTCCCATGGTTTCAAGGAATAGAAAGAGCTTCCCATAAATAAAAAACAATTTTTTGGTTATGGATAAAGTTGAATCCTATATGGACACTAATGTTATGAATATGGAAAATCCAAAATTCAAAATCCCATGGGCTGTGATTTTTGAGGAATAAGAAAAAGAAAATAAATCCCCCTCCCTTATATAGGATCTAATTCTACAGAGCTTCTCATTTCCACTAACAAAAAATGTTTCCCTTTGGTGGATGATTTTGAAACTTTTTTGGAATTTTCATTCAAGATCACGAACTTGGTTACATCCCTTTTTTTTGAGGAGGCTCTATTGAAGGTGATTCAAAATGATTTTGATGTGTTCATCCATGTTGATTTCATGATTATAGACATAAAAAAAGAAATTATGGAACATGTTCCTGTTGGTATGGATCAACCAAAAAAATACTCTAAATAACACTCTTACATAGAGACATAGACTCCTTTGGATACCCATTTAAGGATAAATTTTGTTGCTAGATTTCTAGAAAATCATAACCCTACTGATGGAAATAAGAAACTAACTACAAAATTTGATAACAAAAGGACTATACCAGCTAGAAAGTTTGATATAATAATAAACTTGGGTGTATATGATAAGGGGGATGAAACCCCCAAATGAAAACATAAATAAATATGTTATTATGGAACTATTGGGGCTTCACCAACCCTAATAAATTGAGTTCTCTCATGAACCTCATACTAAATTAAAAACCTGACTTCATTGGTCTATCTAAACCAAAAAGAATTTTCTCTTCCTAAATTACCTCTCTTGATAACAAAGGTTTCCACCATCTTGGGATGAATCATCCTCCCCATAATATCAATAGTATCTATATTCTATTTTATACTAGTATTCAAATTCCATCCATTATCAATTCTAGTGAAAAACTTATAACATGTAGTTTTTTTAGTAAAGGTAGACAACACTTTTGTTCTATAGTTTAATATTTTTACTACTATAAAGATAGAAGGGATCTTTGGATAGAAATGTGTTCCCTTTTTAGTGTCATTAATGACCCTAGGATCCTTATTTTGGATTTTAACTCCATACTTCACCCTGATGCGAAGCCTGGACCTATCTCCCACTCTATTTCAATTAGGTATTTCAGATCCTACATTGAAAATAGAAACCTGGATGAGATATATCTGGTAGGTACTAAATTTACATGATATAGAAAACATCTAAATATAATCATTACCAAAATAATTTAAAGAGCATTTTGTAATTTGTCCTCATTGAACAATTGGGGCTCTATTTCACGTGTCTTCTTAGAGAGGGCTATCTCTATTCATCATCCAATCCATACGAGTCTCCTTTCTAAATACAGAAATCTTACACCACCCTTTAGGTTTAATAATTCATGGATTCTACATCCTGAATGTGGTAAACTTGTCTTCGACACCTGAACCTCAGTGGAACATAAAGATAATCCTCTAGAATGTATCCTCAAGATAAAATTTCTCAATATAAGAATGAAAGAGTGGAGTATAAATTAATTTAGCTCCCTTGATAAGGATATTGATTCTCTTGAAAATTATCTTCATCTACTTCAATAATCCATCACCTTGAATGACTTATCTAAAAGACTTGATCGGGAAACAATGATGTCTTCCATGCTCAATGATCTACTAAAACTCAAATATAATACTCATAATAACAATTTCAAAGCCAAATGGGTTAATGATAGTGTAAAAAACTAAATTCTTCAACTATATTCAAAAATTTGGATATTTGAATATGCCTCTTTCAATTCTCAAATAATGTAATCATCTTTTGGAATATAGACAAGTCTATGTCAACCATGAAATATTTTACTACATTAATCCCTTAAATGGCCCTCCCACTAGCTTAGAATTGATGGAAGGAACCATTAATAGATTGTAAAGTGATGAAGATAATATAATTATCACCTCAATTTATTTAGCGTTTGAAATAAAGTCGGTACTCTTTATCCCAAATGTAGGGATATCTCTTAGACTAGATGTTTTCATTAATCATTTCTTTCAAACATATTGGGGTATTATTGAACATGATGTCTATAATTAAATCAATAATTTTTTTCAAGGGTGTCTCTTTGATGAATTAAATGAATGATAAAGTCCTTTATTTGATCCCAAATGATGAAAATTAATGTGATGTTAGTAAATTTAGGATGATTTCCCTTTTCAAAATTTTTCATAAAATAATGGGTAAAATTTTGGAAAACTGGATTACCAATTTTTTTGAAAAATTCATTTATTCTAATAAATATGGATTTATTAAAGGAATAATCATTCATGACTACCACATCACTACCTTTAAGTGTGTTAATATCCTAATGAAAATTACAAGGGGAGTTAATATTACTTTAAATATTGAAATTAAGAAATCTTTTAACACTATGGATTGGGGTTTATTTTGTGGATTATTTGTTGACATTCTCTTTGATACGAGGTTCATTCATTAGATGAAATCTCTTTTTGGATATTCCAGCATTTAGGTTCTTTTTAATGGCTCTCTGGAGTCATATTTCAATTTCTAAAGAATGTTTAGGATAGGTGACCCCATGTTTGCCACTGTCTTTTCCATTATAGAGGAATATCTTGGTAGATTGATCCTTAAAATGGTTGATAAGGGTGAATTTAAGACTATCAGGGATTCTAGGGAACTATCTAATTCATAAAATTTATTCTTTGTTGATGACATAATTATCTTTACTTAGGGAGATAAGATAAATATAAGGAACATAAAAATTCCCTCGTTCATTATGAAAAAAATTTAGTCCATGGGGTCATTTTGAATAAATCTTTCATTTACATTGGGAAAGCATTACTACTTCTAGGAAACTAGGAATCTTTAGTGAGATGGACATTAGAAAAGGGAATCTTCCTTTCATCAACATAGTATTTCCCATGTTTTAGTAGATACCCCATGATTCTTACTTCAATAAAATTTTAATAAAAATTAAAAAAAACACCTAATATCTTGTAAATGTAATTCTCTATCTATGTATGGAGGAATTTGTCTTTTGAATAACATCATTATTGCAAAATTTGTTTACTATTTTATGGGGTATAAATGGACTACTTATTTAATAAAATTCATTAACACCTCTATTAATAAATTTTTTTATAGTTGAAGTACTCTTTTGAGAAGGATCATCATGGTTCCTGGGAATCAATGTTACAAGCTTCATGCTCTAAGAGGTCTTGACATTAAAAATCCTTTCCTCATAAATAAATCCCTTCAATATCATTCAATATAGAGGTTTGTTATTGATAAATCACATTCTATATACTTTATGATATCTTTATTCCTTGGAAGATAGAAATCGGGGAACTCAAGCTATGTTAGCTCCTCTAACTCGACTACCATCAAATTTATTTTTAACAGAATCTCTTTAAAATCTCACTGGTTGGATAATAAAAACTCTTCTATTACTTTTTAGTTTGAAAAATAGACATGTACACCTATGTTTAATATTCTTGACTCATATTCTTCTATGGAGGACCCCAGCACTACCATTAGTAATCAACTGGTCTGTCTTCACCTCCTTCCTATTGAGATTAGATCAATTATCAATAATTATGATTTTATTTATAGGGAATATATTCTCATATGGGAGATATCTATGGATGGTATTCTCAATAAAAAATTATAATTCAACAATAAAATATAGGGATCGCATAAATGGATTAGGTCCCTTATAAATAGGTGTATTATTTCATCTAGGTTCGCTATTTTATGAAGGATTTCTTTTTTCAATATTCTCATTGACTCCAATAATTAATGTGTTGGTATATCTCTTTGTTCAAGATGTTCTTTAAGCCGCCAGCACAGATAGTATGGGAATCACTTCTTCTTTAGTTGTTACACTGCCTCATCCCACTGTAATTCTATATTTGAGACGTGAAAACTAAAAGTGCACTCGATAATGGACCATCTCAAGAATTTTTTTCAACTTTTGATATCCCAAAATCTTATGAATATTTTTATGGTTCCTATTGTAGAACTCATCCATTTCATCTATCATGGTAGGAATCAAATAATGCAAAAAAATAAAATTGTATTATTGATTCTACCATCACTAAAATTATTGTGGTAGTGAAAAATTATAACCCTATTAAATGGGTTCATTGAATAAATTTTGTCCATGGTTTTCCTATTCTGAGATGTCTCAAAATTTTAAGAAATTTTATTCCTCCTTTAGGTACTTTTGAATTAATTTGGAGTTCACAATTTATTGGACGGATCAAATGAATCTCTGATGGATCCTCGAGAGGAAATCCATCCCATATGGGTTATGAGGATATTTATATAAATAATAATGGTGATGTCATAGGTTTCCTATATGGACCCTATGGAATTTCCTTTTCTTTGGATACTGAAATCCATATTCTGATCATGATAGTGGACATGGAAATTCAATGGTGATGTAACAACTTATGGATTGAGTGTGACTCTCCCATGATTTTTCATACTGTCGAAACTAGAAAAATCCACCTCTCATAGATAATGACTTCTATTTTGTTGAAATTCATGGACATTCTATCATCAATTAATTACTTTTTTACACATGATAATCATGAATATAATTCTCTTTCCAATGGTCTTTAAAACAAATAGATGAGTTGTGATGATTTCATCTTCTCTAACATCCTACCTGATCAGTTGTTTCTACTTTTTTGAAGGGATAAATGTAATTTTACTTCCTTTATACTATTGTAAACTTTCTTTAATTAATTATAGGAGTATTATATTTTGGCTACAAACTAATTTATCCTAAAAAAATAACCATATCATTTTTAGTGGAAATAATATCAAAACATAAAAAATGCTTCATCAAAAAGTCAACACATTCTAATTATCATGTTAAATATGGGTATGATATGGTTTTATTATTCTATTATTAGTTTGATCCAATTATTTTTTTAGGAAATTTCATTTATTTTGATCATTTGATTTGGTCATTTGGCCTTTTTTGGGTTAATTCATTTGTTTCATTGTTTTTTTTATTCTAATAAGTTTAATATGTTTCAGTTCAAGTCATTATTTTTTATTCTAATTGAATTATTTCAATTTATTATGTTTTTTAGGTTATAATATATTTTAAATCAATATTATAACATATTACTCAAAGAAAACTGAAACAAATTTATATTTAAAATGAACTTAAAGATCAAGTGTGATACAATATGTTTCAAACCAACATTAAAGAAATTTGAATAGTACCAACCTAAAAAATCAAATTCAATTTAAACCTAAAGAACTAAGAACACATATGGATGATTCTAAATATTACCCAATATAACTTTAGTTGTATATTAAACTCTTTAAATTTTACTATTTTACTCATCCAAATTAATTAATTGGTCGAGCCCAATGGGGGGCAGTGATGGTGTCAATTTCATCCCCAACATCATCAAAAATATGTATTTGGTTTCCTTCAATAATGACATTGAATTTAGGTCTTGGATAATATTTCCTATAAAAAACTTGTTTCTTTAATGACACCAAAATATATGGCTCATCACCAGTAAGAATGTGATTCATGTCAATAAATCAAAATTCATACTCATCAATAAATATTTCATGTCTCTTCATTGAATCAACCCACTTGTATTTCATCATAGTGACTCAAACATGAGAGTAATAATCCAATATTAGGATTTTCTCAATAACTCCCTAATAAGATACATTTTCTTATCAAGTCATATTATCTGATTCACTAGCATAAAAGGTTGTTTTTGTTGTTACCATAATACCATTATGTTGTGTTCTCATGTTCACTTCTCAATCAGTGATAATAAATTTATACCTCTTGACCACAAATGATTTTCATTCATGAAATATATAATTAAGACCAAAATCCATATATATTATTTCATTAGGTGTATATTTAGTAGGTAAAAATAGTAACTAAAATATAGATGAAAACTCAAATACAATGAATATTTATTTTAATTTATCTTCTTATAGTAATACATCAACCTTTAATTTCAACCAAACAGGATACTCTTTTCTATAAAAAGACTCTATACTTATCAAAGGTAATGAGTGATGACTTATATTTATAAAATATATATATTCCCTAAATAAAAAATATATAAATATTCTATCACATATATACAATTACATAAGATGAGATAACATATACATATTCAATTTACTTACATGATGTAGTCATCGAAACAATAACAGTTACGAAAAATGTGTGATATACTATCTTCTGTACTTCAAGGCTTACTATACTCAATGTATATGATATTATAATTCCCATTATTTCTAGAATTTATGGAAATATAGGTTTAATTTTCTCATTATTCTCTTCTTTATTTATCATTGACCAGTTACATCTCATGGTCTCATCAGAAAAATACATTCAACAAAAATAGATAAATTTTTAAACCAAGTAACCTTTTACAATAGAACCATCATAATGATTCCCATTATAGACATAATAATTCACTTTGTACATATTACTTATAGTTGGATATATCTAATGAAAAGCATCAGGTTCTCTAAGAAGTATTTTAATTTGAAGAAAGACTGTTAGATTCAACATGTATATGAAAAATGATGGAGAAAAAATTACAAAATTAATGGTTTTTATTCCTAAATTTTTTGATAGAAATACATAGATTCCTTTTAGCACAAATATCTCTAAAAATGGAATAATATAATCTCTTTCACCATGACATTATTAGAAAATATATGAAGGATTGTTATTGGAATAAACTCATGAAGAAAGAAGTCATACTCATTAGTCTTCTATGATTTCATATTCAAATTTCTTATATTGACCCATTTTGATAAGTTTATTGAATAAACATTAGGATAATTTAGAGTCTCTATTACTTATAAAAATTTATTTTTTACAAAAGGTTTCATCACATAAGAATAACACTGAAGTTTCCATTTCTTTTCACTGATATACATAGGAAGAAATTATGGTTTGATGCCCCAATCCACCAATTCACGTTGAGGTCATAAATAAAATTTTCCATCCTTTTAACACTTATAAAATTTTAAGTAACATTTCACATATATATTTTTTTAAAATTTTCATTATGTCTAGAAAATGACTTAATAAAATGGTTATCCAATAAGGTATCTCAAAGAGGAGAGTTTTACTTTTAAAATTGAAATTGGATTCAGTGAAAACATTAATATATATTTTTAAATATCTTATAACCTTTCTCAAATGAGAAACTTAAATATTTCAATTTATTAAGAACATAAATTATAGATATACACTAAGGTATCTTTTCGTTCTCAATTGTATTGCCATGCCTTGGACGATTATTCCTATATGGATGATCCATTGGAAGTAATCATCAATTTCCCATAAAACTGAATCTATGATGATATTTAATTCTTCTATGTCATGTATTAATTATATGTACCACCACTATATTTTAAAATAATTTTATTTTTGATATCTTATGTTGAATCCAACACTGATCCTAAACGAACACCAAAATATTATTATTTAAATATGACCTTTATAAACTATCCGTTAAATTAGAGGTTATGAATAGTATTAATAAAATTATTAAATATATATATGACATACTCAATAAAAATTCATTTATTAATTCTAATGAAATATGTACTCAATGTTTAGTAAAGTTATGTTATGCTTTTGAAATACTTTTTCTATAAAATGGGTTTCCTTGCTTTTTATGAGTGAATATTATAATCATTTTCTTAAACATATATTAATTTTATTTTATAAAAATAATATAATTGTTAAAATAATAATACCAAAATTTTATTTGGGGGAAACATTTAAATTTTTTTGAAAAGATTGATTTTCCAGTGAATAGTAAAAATACTAATTTTTATTGAAAATTTTTATTTTTTATTTCAACCATTTGTGAAGTTCTGTTTTATTTAGAGGTAGTTTAAGATAAAAATTAATTATGTTATATTTTTTAATAATTAAATTATTTTCATTGGAATCCATTTTAAAATTTACTTTGGTATAAAATCATTTTTATACATAAATAGACATTTTTAAGAAAAACTATATTTTTTCTAAAGAGTGATTTTCTTCACGTTTTGCGCACTTATTTAAAAATTAATTTCTATCACTTATAAGAATTTTATTTGGGGAAATAAAATTTATTTTTGGATTCATTTATACAAACTTATCTAGAATAAGTTTTTTTATATTTTTCTAATGAAATTAAATTTTTAATGAATGATAAAAAATATTGTTTTTATGAAATAAAGTATCTTTTATGATATCACTAAGACATATACATAATATAAAAATTTATAAAACAAATGGAATGACTCAATTATGATAAAATTATATAAATATAATTCAAAAATAATTTAATACATAGATATTATAATTTATTTCATAATAAAATATGAAAATCATTTAGTGTGGACGTAGAGCCTACGTAGCACTTGAAAAGTTAAATTTTGTATACTAAAAAACACAATTGGGATGATATAATCACTTTATCAAATTTTATGTTAAATATTAAGTATTATTAACTATTTTTATGGTTATACATGAATTTTAGAGTTATATAACATTTGGCTTATCCAAATACTTGTACAAAGTTTGCATAAGGCCAGAAAAGTTAAAATAACACATTAAATATGATGTCATGATATACATGTCAATAAAAATAGATATTGAACGAATATAAATGGATATTTTTATTATAATAATCATATTTTCATGATATATATTTATTTATAATTTTAATTAATTAAATAATTTCCATATATGCTTCTGCAATGCTAATTAAGTATTTATTATATTAACAATGAAATCAAATAAATTATATTAAAATGATTAAGAGTGAACTAATTTGAGATATTTAAGTTGATACAATAGTTCTCTACATTACCATGAAATATTTAGGATATAATAAAAAAGGAGGTTTGAATTTGACATGTTTTGATGTTTTTAAAGTCAAAGTAATGAATAGTAATGAAATTGACAATAATGATATTTTATGGGATTAAAATATTATTAAATTGTTTAAAAAACATAAAAACATTAGATAAGAACAAAATGGATTACATATTCTCTAAAATATAATCCCATGGGAATTTATTGTCCATTTATAAGTATTTGGATCTAGAATAGTCTTATTATATTTTAATCTTTTGATAAATTTCAAAAGTGTCTCTCAACTAGATTTTGGAAGGGAACATACTCCCTCACTTATTCACACCACTTTGAGCCTTATATATAAACCAAGTACTTCCCATTAATATTATAAAAAACTTTATCCAACTTTTATAGGTTATGTTTTTCAAGAACCAGTTTAGATCGACCCTAAACTGGTCACCTAGGCCGCTCCGCGACAAGTCTCAAGAGGCACTCCCGATCCTATTGAGATGGAGACAAGCACTGAGGGAATCAGTTAGAGTGACAAGGGAACTATTTCTACAAAATATAATGAAATAAAACAAACATCATAAAGAAATTTATATCCCAATACACATTTATAAAAACTGAATTGATCATCATGTATGCAACAAGACTTAAAGTACAAAAGAATGATACAACTAAATAGACCAAACCTGATGGCCAACTAACTCCATGTGACCCCACTTGTCACTCTCCAACACAAATATCACATATATCTCAAGGCAATCGAACTCAATCTAAAACCTGCACAAGGGCTAAAAACATAAAAGAAATATAGGCGTGTGTATTAAAACTCAGTAGGTTGGACCGATAATCTATTCCCAATGAAATCCTTTAATATAAAATGAACATAAATTTCATGTTTGAACTACAATATATAAAATTAAGGTTTTATAAATGATTAATCAAAACAAATTACAACCCATTTCCCTTATTCATTTCCAAAAATAGATTTTTTCAGCTAGTGTGCTAATAGCATTTTTAAGGGTAAATTGATGTTTACATTTTTATATTTGTGCAAGGAGGATAAAACAATTTCATTTGGATACCATTTTCATAAACATTATCAAAACCATCCCACAACTTCCCAAGATAAACAGTACCTAATAAGTCATGATAGTAATCACACAACAAGGGCAATGTAATGTACAAACAAGCATCATATTCATCACTACAAACAACTGAAATCCAAATATGCATGGGTGAACCTAGGAGATAAATAATAATACAAAAGACACCAATGCATTATAACTCATCCCCATGTAAATTTCACACATGATGAAATCAAAACACTCAATACGCTCATCCATCCTTTCTTAGGCAGACCGATGGAAAATCCCATAGTAATAAACCCAATATATCCACCTATTATGGGCCAGTGGTTTGTACCATAACCTACCAATGCATAAATCATTCATAGAATATTATTTCAATATTCCAGGTTCCCAGGTATCATTTATATAATGGGGTTGAGCCAACCAATTCCATCCGAGCATCCAATCGCAACATAAATATAATAATAATTCACAATAGACATCACCCGGAGTCACGTTAAGGACCAATCTCATGCCATTAATCAAAAAGAACATAAAAGTTACAACCTGAGGCACTCCCATAATGGATAAAAATTATTCCTCTATAAATACATTCAATAAATTATATACATACAAGCAGGGAATGAAAAACACCCACAAGAGGTTTTCATAAGAAACAATTTCACCATTTTTAACAAAGTTGTCAAATAGGCCATTAAGCGTTTCTCCAAACTAACATTTTCCAAAGTTAAAAATTTCATTGTTAATAAATATGTGTATATAGACCATTTAAATCATAAAAAACATTCAAAAATCACTTAAAACATTCAGGTTACACATCTAAATCACACCCATTTTTATAAGGGCGTCAAACGGGACATTTTTCACCTACTCGGGCCAAAACATGTTATAAAAAAACACATTTGTTTTTAGAACCAAAGACACATTTTAAATACATATAAGGAACCAAAAATAACATTTGGAATGATTACAATTCATTTAATCAAAACAAATCATTTTAAATCACACATAACACATAAAAGTTAACCGTGTAATTTACTAAACACTGGCATGCACTATGTAACAACAAAATTCATTTTAATCAATTGAAAAGAAATAAAAATATAATTTCATGCCATAAATTTATTCAATATACTAAATCATGTAAAAATTACCCAAAATAGGTTCTAAACATCATAAAATGGGTGTGAAAGATAATAGAACATTTAAACAAACACTTGGTGTGCACTTTTATAACAAAACAACACTAACATTCACAAAACAAGGCTTAAACACCACTTTGAACACTAAAAAAAGTTGTTGAATACTTATAAAACAATAATAATAATTTCTAGAGGGTTAAAATACCTTGAAAAAGAATAATCTTAAATAAAACAAACATTTGAAATGGGAAACCTACCTCAAAACCATGGCGGGAAGGAAACGCACACCTGATATCACCTGTTGTGGTTCTGAAAACTCTAGATCTATGAAGACCAGACCTAAACGAATGAAAACACCATAAAAATTATGGTATAACATAACCATAGTATTTTCATTAATATGGGATAAGATTAAACCAAATAAAGTGGAAGGATAAGTAAAAGGGATGAGAAAGGAGGAGGAACCTCACCTTGGAAAATAAAGAACTCTTCATCTTCCCTTAGATATACACCCATAGAGGAAAGGTAATGTATTAAAACTCCTTGGAGATGATACTTAGTTCTGGAATAACTTGGTAAATATTATTTGTGTGGAAAAGAAAAAAATGAATGATTCATGAAAGAAACAAATTACCTTTCCAAATCCGAACGATTTGAGAAGCCTTGAGACATTTCGCCCTAATCTGAAACTAAGATGAGATCCAAAGAGGGAAAATGGAAAATTGGTGTGAGCATATGGTTTTTTGTCTCGAGTGAGAGGTTGAATCACCAAAACATACTAAAAAAATAATAAGATATAATATAAACACATTATTTTTTTGAAGTTGGAAATGGGCTCATGGGCTGGACCAATACCTGAATAAATAACCCAAATCCACCATGATTATGAATTTATAAGGGGTCCAAATGGATATGATGGTTTAAATAGATCAGGGTAGGACACATAGGAAGTATAATGGGTGAAAAATGATGAAAAAATAATGATTTATAAATGAAGATTTTTTTAAATCTGGAAATGGGCTCACGGTTGGCCCAAATCTTGAAGTAACCACCCTTTTCTCCAAAAACTCCCAAAAAGATTTTGGGAACCCATGGTAGGATGATTAGACATAGATGAAAATTCAAAAATCAACATTCGTATCACCTAATACCCAAGAAAAGAATCAGTATTTCCAATGAACCTGATCAAAATCAAGACATGAAAAACTGGGTGTGATAATTCTCTCCATCATTAAAGCTTTCTGCCCCCGAAATCCATAACACTTTCATACTGAAAGATCAACACCTAATGATTACTTATAAACATAGTCCAACTACTCAATATTAGGACATATTATCCACCATCAATGTATCTTAATCCTATTTCTTAAAAAACACCAACTCATAACCACTTCCTGAGAATCAATGAAAATATCAAGCCACCACCTCCACTACCAAGACAAGAACAATATTGGTGGGCCTTCTCACAATGAACCCAACAATCACCCAAACCAAAGTGAATTTAAAAAATCCAGTGACTTGGGGGAGAGTCTGTAATGTGATCCCCACCATTAAATAACAACTACCATCCGAAAAATACTTAAAGGAAAGAACTTTGAGACCCACTATGGGTCTCCCCACCATTAAAAACCAACTAGAAATGAACAAAAAAGAATTCAACATGAACTAGAAGTAGTTCTCACCTGAATAGGCCCAAAAAAATATCCCACAAAAACCTAAAAACCTAAGTTAAGAGGGTTGTAACATGAACATTTAGACCACCCACTCTTGAATGGAAAGAACAAGAATTGGACCAACACTTTTGGCATGGATCAAAACCCCCACCCCTCGGGGTAGGAAGGGATGGGGACCCAATCATTGGGCCAGTGAAACCACAAAAAAAATAAAGGAACCACCTAACACTCTCCACCTATGAATAGGAAAAACCTAGACCGCACCTAATTCACATTGGCGGTCCACATAGGGACGTTGACCGAAAACCCACATCTTAGAAGGTGTAACCATAGACACTATGTGAGGGGTAGGTCCACTACACTCTTTGATGAACAAAGGAAAATCACAGTGATGAGAAAACATAATAAAAACCTAGAAACTTACTTACCACAATAGTTAAGGCAGGAGCTTAGTCAAGCTCCCTACACCTCTGGCAATTTTCTGACTGTATGAAAATCTTCACATTGAGTCTTATGGCTGGAGCCTTGATGTTTTAAATAACTAATGTGATGTATCCAAGAGATAAGGATGAAAAAACACCATAGAACTCACTTTATAAACAACAAAAATTCATCTAAATATGAACTCAAAGATACATATCACCATTCTCTCTCACTCCAAACAAGGAACAAAATGGACAAGTAATACGGAGAAACACATCAACATCACCGAACACAAATGCTATATCCAAAAGAATTTTCACAAAAGGGAAACACTTTGAATCAAGCCCAAATAGACCTCTATTCCATCAAACAAGATGAGTCATCCTCTAAAGAGGTGGATTTAATGTTTGAAACAAATACTTAGGTTGATAAACTAGAAGTATCACCAATGGAGAACCACCTGTGGCCACATCAAAAAATCCAACATATCCTTATAAATACAATCAACATTTATCCAAAACTGAGCCACCAACAAGATCCCATCTCAATACACACCAATAGCATCACTTCTAGAACATGAGAAATCATACCAAACAAACCTCACTTCTAAAACATGAAAAATAAACCAAAATAAACAAAGGTTTACAAAAACACAACACATTTTCCGCTTTAAAAACTTTTGAAAACAAATTAACTTTGTGGATTTTTATATTCACTAATGGTGTTTCATTAAGTCTCACTCACATACATATTCCTATGCCACCCCAAGAATCCAACCACTATTCCATATTGGGCATCCATCAACATATCTATACAAAACCATACATGTGAGAACCCATGAAAACACCAAAGTCTAGAACAAAAATCCTCATTTTACAAGCCAGAAAATTCATCACATTTCAAAAAAAATCATGTACCTTCAATAAGAAAACTAACCACCAAGTCAAAAACCATTTTCATATTTCCACACAACAAACCATTTTACCAAGCTTGAAAAAAAACCATAGGTCTCCATCAACATCCTATCCCTTTATTCAAAACAATTTTTAGCATCTCAATAAACCACATTTTTTAAAGAACCATTTGATTTAGAACCCATTTCATTTATTTTAAAATAACTACCAAAACAAGCAAGCAATTCAAACATACCTTTCCCAATTTCAAAAACATAAAAAGGTCTCTTTTCTTAATCTGACAACCACAAAGGCCAAAATACATTTTAGGAAAACACCAACTACACAAAACCAATTCCCAATACCAATTAATCATATTCAAAAACTATTCAATATCCCAAAACATCCTATTTTAAGAAAATTTTCAGAATCATCTTAAAATAATTCATGCCTTCCAACTATCTTATTTCAATACACCATAAGATTACATTAAGGAAATTCGATCATGTTAAATCATTCCACTTTCCACCCAAAAATTTGTTTCAAAAAAAACATGCTAAAAATAAATATTTCATTAAAAATTGAAAACCCACCTCCATAATTATCACACAAGGATTTTTAAAAGAAAATTTAAAACTCAATAAAGGTATAAGAGACCAACAAAATGGAACTAGTGTCGGTGGATGACTTGACCATATGGTTGGTGACCATATGTAAAACACACCACCAACATGAAGATACTTTTTAGGACTATGCCCTAGCTACACCTGGATTTCTAGGCCTTAAGAGATCACAAAGTCCATTAGTCAAACTCCCCTTGTTGTATCTCAATCACCAAACAATCCATAATAACCAAAGAAACTAATAACGTCGAACTTACCATGGACACCCACGGATCTGAATGAGAAAGAGTTTGTGACGCTCTTCCTAAACCTACCCCTCAAGTTCAGACAATACTAATTCATCTACCTTGACATCCCCCAAATACCAAGGGTGCTCAAAAAATAAAGGTTCACTTAGAGCTGACCTCCTTGGATACCATTTTGTCACGAACCAGTTCGAGTCGACCTTGAACTGGTCAACCTGGCCGCACCATGACAAGTCTCAAGAGGCATTACCAATCTTCCTAGGATGGAAACAAGCACCAAGGGAATCAGTTAGTGTGATGAGGAAACTATTTCTCCCAAATATAAACAATAAAACAAACAGTCGAATGAAATTGATATCCTAATACACATTTATAAAAACTAAATTAATAATCATGTATGCAACAAAAGATGAAGTAAAAAATAATGACACAGCTAAAATTACCAAAACTGATGACCAACTAACCCCATGTGACCCCTCTGGCCACTCTCCAACACAATGATCACATGTCTCCCAAGGCGTTTGAACTCAAGATGAAACCTTCACAAGGGATAAAAACAGAAAATAACTATATACATTAGTATTAAAATATAGTAGGCTAGCCTAATAATCTATTCCCAATCCACATACATTAAAATAAAAGAAACATCAATTTCATGTATCAACTAAAATATATAAAAGTAATTTTTTCTATATGATTACTCAAAATGAAGTACAACCCATTTCCCTTATTCATTTCCTTAATTAAATTCTTTCAGCTAGTGTCCCAATAGTATTTTCAAGGGGGGTGATGATTACATTTTCATATTTGTAAATATAGGAAAAAAAATTTCATTTGAAAACCATTTTCATAAACCTTATAAAAAAAATCTCATCCCTTTCCAAGAAAAAAAATACATAAGAAGGAATGATAGTAATCACACAAAAAGGGAAATGTAAATGTACATAGAAGAATCATATTCATCACTGTAATAAACTGATATCCAAATAGACATGGGTGAACCTAGGATATAAATAATCATCCATAAGACACCAATACATGATACCTAATCCCATTTACATGTCATGCACGATCAAATAAAAAAAATCCATATGCTCATCCATCCTTTCTCAGATAGGCCGAGGGAAAATTCCATAGCAATAAACCCAATATAACCACCTACTACGGGCCACTGGTCAATTCCATAACCTTCCAGTGCAATAATAATTCTTAAAATATTATCTAAATATTCCTAGTTCCCATGTCTCATTTATCTAATGGGTTTTATCCAATTGATAACATCTAATCTTCTGATCACAACATATATATAATAATAATTCACAATAGACATCACCCTGAGTAACTCTATGGACATATCTCATTCCATTAATCAAAAATTTCATAGAGTCCAACCCGAGGAACTCTCATAATGGATCACAAGGATTAATTAGTAAGTAAATCCCATCCATTATATACATACAATCATGGTATGAGAAATATCCACAGGAGGTTTTAAATAATAAAAAAATTCACCATTTTCACAAATTTGTCAAACTGGCCTTTAAGAGTTTCTCAAAAATAACATTCGCCAAAGGTAAAACTTTCAATTTTAATAAATATGTGTATACACCCCTTTTAAAGGATCAAACCACTTTTATAAATACCGTAAAACATTCAGGATACACATCCAAATCACAACCATTTTTATAAGGATGCCAAATGGGCCATTTTCCGATAACTCATGCCAAAACATGTTATAAATAAAAAAACCCATTTGTTTGTACAACCAAATCCACATTGGAAAGCCATATAAGGAATAAAAAATAACATTTTTCTTTCTTCCCATGCATTTATAAATCCAAAAAAATCATTTTAAATCACACTTAACATATAAAATCCAACTGGGAAATTTACAACTCATGGAATGCACTCTAAAACAACACAATTCATTTTAAGCACATGAAAAGCAATAAAATACCAATTTAATGCCATAAAATTATTAAATCTACTAAATCATGTTCAAAATAACATAAACCAGTTTCTAAACATCACAAACTATATGAGAAAGATAATATAATATTTAAACAAACACTTAGTGTGCACTTTTATAACAAAACAATATTATTTTTCCAAAAACAAGGCATAAACACCACTTTGTACACCAAATAAAGTTATTGAAATATTATAAAACAATAATAAGAATATTTAGAGTCTGAAGATACCATAAAAAATATGAATCTTAAATAAAAAGGAAATGTGCAGTGGGAAACTTATCTCAAAATCATAGAGAAAAGGAATTGAAAACTCGATATCACACGCCATAGTTACCAACACTCTATATCTATAAATATAATGCCAAAATGAACAAAAACCCAATAAAAATCATTTTATACCAAAAATATATGTCTTTCATGACCATGGGATAAGAGTAAACCAAAATAAAGTTGAAGGAGAAGGAAGACGGAGGAGAAAAGAGGATGAATCTCACCTTGGAAACTAAATATCTCTTCATCTTCTCTTATATATACACCATTAGAGGAAAGGGAATGAATTAAAAATACTTGTATATTCTCGTTAGGTCTATAATAAATATTGATATAATATTTGGGAGTGAAAGAAAAAAATTAATGATTCATGAAAGAAATAAATTACAGTACCAAATCTAGAAGATTTGAGAAACCGAGATCCATTTCACTCTAATCTACTTTTAAGATGAACTCCAAAGAGGGAAAATGGAACATGGGGGTGCGACTAGGGGTTTTGGGCTCGATTTAGAGGTGTAATCACTGAAATATATAAAAAATTAATAAGATATAAAAGAAACAAATTATTTTTTTAAAACTATAAATGGGCCCATGGGCTGGCCCAAAACCTGATTGAATAACCCAAATCCACCATGATTATGAACTACTAAGGTTTTCAAATAGATATGGTGGTTTAAATAGGTTTTGTGAGGCAAATTGGGAAGTTTAATGAGTTATAAATGTGAAAAAAAAGAGTTATAAAAGAAACAAATTTTGTTTTTAAATCTGGAAATGGACTCATGGTTGGCCCAAATCTTTATGCAACCACCTTTTCTCAAAAAAATCCCAAACAGTCTATGGGGAACCCATGTTATGATGATTATAAATAGATAAAATTTAAAAATTCAACATGAATTTCAACCAAAACCCAAGAAAAGGATCAGTATTTCCAACAAACTGGATCAAAATAAAGACATGAAAAACCGGTTGTGACAATGTTCCTTCCAAAATACTAAACCAATATCCATTAAGAAGAGATCTAAAGGAAGTCCCCAAAAGAAGTGGTAATCATTTTTTTAAATCATTTAAGTTTATTTATCTTTATACTTCATCTTAAAATACTCTTTCCATAAAAAAATAATAACTAAAATATCATAAATGTACTGATATGGTATTATGATTTTGAAACAGCCATATTCCATCTCGCTTCCATCCTATGAAAAGAGAAAATATCGCTCGTGTATGTGTATGGCTTACTATCTCCAAGTAGCGATGTAATTATTTTATCCCCATCAATTTAATTTTATGGTTATAAATATATAACTAATTAATATATAAAATATATATGGAATAATAATGATTCTGTAAATATTAATTATTCTTTATCATTCGTTCATTCTATCCATCAAAAAAAATAATAAATCATTCATGTGGACGTACGACCTATCATCTCCATGAATGATGTAATTAATTTTTTATCTACATCTGTATGGATGGATATAAATGTGAATATATTTAATATATATGATATTTAAAACATAAATAATTTTCTATATATGTTTTAAATATATCCTATTCATAAGAACTAAAACTTACATGAAAATTAATGCATGGGAAAATGAATAAGTTAACACCTGGAACAAGTTTAATAAATAAATATTAACAAATGGGAGATAATATGATATAAGAGGATAATATATGATATTATAATTATAAATATGATTATATTTATAAATTAATAACATGTTTTAAACCATTATATAGGATTTTAAAACATGTTCAACTAAAGGGATGTGTGAGGTAAGGAATTTTCCTCTCACTTTTATTTCTATGGGACACATGAAATATTCACTCCTTGTTTATTTTTAGTGGTGTATATACTACCCATGAATTAATTTTAAGATAAATATTATGAATTTTATGGGTATTTACAAATGAATTTCCATTTTTTTCCTTTATGGGGCTACGATTCAAAAGCAAATAAAGCGGTTAGGGTTTATTTCACAATCTCATAGTTATTTGGGATTATTTATGTTTAAATATATGATAGGGAATATTTATTTTCCATTTCCATGTTTTCTAAAAGTGTTTTCAAAAAGGGTTTTATTATTTTTAAAAAAAATTAAATTAATTTTTACCCATTTTTTGACTTTTTATAAAATGGATTGAAAAGAATATTTTTTCCGTTTTCCCAAAGAGGTACTTTGTGAAATTTTTTGGGGAAAAAATATAGAAGTAATGTTTTATTAACTTATACAGCATAAGAATATTTTCCCACCATTATGATTCCTAAATTATTTGAATATTCTTTTATAATTTTACAAGTTTATTTTCAAAGAAAATGTTTTCATTTATATGTGAATGTCTTTTTAAAATTGAAGTGATTTCAAAATGGAAAGGGTATTTTACTTAAGAATTATTCCAAGTGATATTCCAAAATTATTTTCCATCTACTATGACATCCTTTTATGTTAATTTTACTTTACTAGGTTATGATCCAATGATAACAACCGTACTATTTCTTTTGATGGTTTATGTTTGTTATGAAAAGATAAATTTTTATGAAAAACATTTCTTTTCATGGGTTCTTATTTGATGAATATTTTATAATCTTATGTCACACAAATTTATGGTTTTTATTATGAGATTGTGGTTACATTACAACAAAGGAAATTTGTAACATTATCACCAAGTATGGGGGATACATTATAACCAGTGATGGGTGAAACCTATATCTCCCTCAAATTCATTGGGTAAATAATGATATCTCATGAGATAAAAAAACTAGAATGGCAAGTGAACCCAATTTAGTAATGGTAATTTGCCACTATGATAGCCTTGGGAGTGACCCTTGACTAATAAACTTCTTTGAGGAGTGAACCCATTCCACAATCATAGTCTTGGGAGTGAACTTTGAAAACTAAAATGGTTTGGGGAGTGAATACATTCAGCTATAATAGTCTTTGAAAAGAGCCTTGACTTCTAAGAAAATGATTTTCTATGATTATTTGTTTGTTAAAAATCCATTCCTTATTCTAGTGTTATTCTCTCATTGATTATGTTCCTTTATGATTCATTACTTAGTAACTACTAATATTTACTCCAGGACTCAAGATAATGATCTTTGATATGAAGGGTATAATTTTAAAATGTTAAGTTTATGTTCTTTATACCCCTATGATCATGTTATGCTTATGTAATCACTAATATCTCGCTCTTTTACCCTTACTGAGCATCTAAGATCTCCCTTTTCTTATGTTTCCTTTCCATAGGTTATGAATAAAGGTTTTAATTTTGGTGTATCTAATAAGGGTACTAGACATGAATATATTTCAGGGTATGATATATATTTTTATAAACGAGTTGTTTATTTTTCATAGATATGTAAGATTTTGTTTTAATTATATAAAGCTCTAATACTTAAAAGGTTATTCGGTATGAAAATTATCTAATATTTTCATTGATTTTGTAAGTTTTGGATGGTTGAATTTGGGTCATGTTTATTAGTAACAAAGACAAAATTTTATTTTCAACATAATTAATAGTTTAAAAATTGACAATAATGATATTTTATGAAGATAATATTTTATTAAATTATTTAAAAATATAAAAAATATAAATTACAACCAAAGGGATTACATATGGTCGGTCATGTCATTCAAGTTTCATTTATAGGCTATTTGGAAGCATTTGAAACTAGAATAGTCATATTATAATTTAATCTTTTTAGAAATTATAAAATTTAACCTCACCTCAATTATAAAATGGATCATCCAACCTCATTTATTTACACCACTTGGATCCATCTAGCTCAAACATCCCCTATAAAATTCTATTCTAAAATACATTAGCCACAATCTTGAGGTACTCATATTTTCAAAAGACCAACCCTAGATCCCTTAAATTAATATATAAGGGATTCATCTCATAGAAGAGGAGGGTTGGATATGAACAAGGATATGTGTGACTTGAGGTAAGGGTTTTTTGTCTTGCATTTATTTCTATGGGTCACATTCCTTATTCGATAAATGTTTCTTTGTGTGGTGTATATAGTTCCTATAAATTTATTTTATGATAATTATCATACAAATAATGATATATATATATATAAAAAGTAATTTTTTTCATGTGGATTAGGATTCAAATGATACCAAAGCAGTAAGTTATAATTTTACAATCTCATAATTATTCAATATTGTTTATGTTTAAGTATCCATAGGGAAATATTTATATTACATGTACATGATTTCTAAAAATGGTTTCAAATATATTTTTATTATTCTCAAATGATTGTTTAAATACATTTTTACCCTTGTTTTACTTTTTAAAAAATGTTTATAAAAGAATATTCATGTCATTTTTTGAACAAGGTACTTTTTGAATTATATTAAAAGATTTTAAAAGGAATGTTTTATAAATTATACAAAATGAATAGATTTTACTTCCATCGCGACACCTCAATTATTTGATGTTTCCCTCACAAGTATAAATGTTTACTTTCAAATAAAAAAAATCCATTTATAGGTGAGAAGTTTTTAAAAATAGTAGTGATTTTGAAATGGAAAAGTTATTTTCCTTAATAATTATTCAAAGTTATCTTTCAAAATAATTTTCTATCTAAGATGGAATACTTTGATGTTGCATAATATTTACTGGTGATATAATCCAAGGATACCATCCTTATTCATTCTATGGATGGTTTATGTTAAGGATGACATGGGGTTCATGAACTCATTACCTTTCCATGAGTTATACTTTGATCAAATGATTGAATGTTTATGAATACCATGTCCTTTACATGGGTTATGGTGTGGTGTAATGTTTTTGAAACCCATTTATTTTCATGGGTCTTAATTTGATGAATATTTTATAATCTCATAGAGAAGATATATATGGTTTTATTTAAGGAAGGTGGTTATAGTTGTTATGTTATATAAGAGGCAGGTGGGATCTATATCTCCCTCTAATTTACTGGGAAAATATTGATATATCATAAGCTAAATATGATTAGAATGGGAAGTTAACCCAATTCAGTAAGATACTATGTCCACTAATATAGTCTTGGGAGTGAACCTAGAATACTATAATGGTTTGGAGAGTGAAACCATTCCATTATGATATCTTTGGTAATGATACTTGACTACTAAGGAAATGATTTTAAATACTTATGATGATTCCATTCATGTTTATGACATGAACTTATGGATCATGATTGAGTTTGGATGATTTCTCATTCTTATGATTAATGTATTTTGAAATTCTGAAGTGTTATGTGATAACACATGTTTTATGATATTTTTTATATTGGGTGTGAAATTTTATGTGATAGAAATTATTGTATACCATTGTATTTTTATATTTTGATAAATTCCAAAAGATCCCCCACCTCAATTATAAAAGGACCCCTCCTACCTCACTTATTCACACCACATTGATCCTTCTAGATCAACTATCTCCTACCAAATTATCTTCTCAAATTACATATACACATTGCTATAGGTCCTATTCTTCTCAAACTACCAAACCTAGAGCCATTAGAAGGTGATATAAGGGATCCATTGTAGAGAAGAGGAGGTTTGAATGTGAAATAGGAAATGTGAGACTTCTCACTTTTATGTTTGTATGAAAACTACCTTATACACTACATGTTTCTTTTGTGTGGTTTAAATAGTGATAATGAATTTTATTTATGATTATTATCATAAAAATTATGTTATATTAATATCCATATAAATTTATTTCTTTCATGGAGATTATGATTCAAATGATACCAAAGCAGTAAGGGTTATTTTATAATCTCATGACTATTTAGGATTTTTTATCTCATGAGATACCATTATTTACCAAATTCATTAGAGGGAGATATAGTTCCCATCCATAACATAATTAACCCCACATATATGTGTTCCATTGGATCAAAAATTATTCACCATATCAGAACTCATGAAAAGAAATGAATTTCATCAAATTATATTCTGTGAAAATTGGAATGGGTTTCATTAACATCTTGTATTTTAAATATAATTTATCCAATAAAAGAATAAGGTTGGATTCCTTAGATAATATCCACATTAAAAATTAATTATCGTTAAATAATGTCATCTTAGATGGAAAAAAAATTTGAAATATCACATGGAATAATTCTTGAGGTAAATAAATTTTTTATTTTAAAATTTCCTATTTTTATTTAAAAAGTGTGCACTTATAAATGAAAAACATTTATTTGAAAATAAACTTTTAATTAAATATTAAAAAAATTAATTCATCATAATGGTGAAAAATTCCACTCATACTATATAATTTTAAAAAACATTCTATCTATATTTTTGTTAAACAATTCTCAAAGAACCTTGTTAAAAAAATGATAAAAAATTTCATTTTGAACCATGTTGTAAAAATTCAAACATGGGAAAAATGATTTTAAAAAATTATAGGAGAATATTAAAAACCTTTTTGAAAAAAAAAATTAGATAACATGTAAATGGAAGATAAATATTCCCCATTGGAGTCTTAAACCTAAAAAATCCTGGATAATGATGAGATAGTGAAATAAACCCTTATCACTTTGCTATCATTTGAATCATACACCCCATGAAATAAATTAATTTATATGGATATACATATATAATAATCTTTATGATAATAATCATAAAAAATAACTATGGGCACTATATACACCACAAAAAATAAATATGTATTGTATAAGGCATGTCTCCCGCAAAAAATAAAAGTGAAACAAAAATACCTCACTACAAGTCTAAACATTCATTATCCACATTCAAAAATACTATATAATAAATATTTATTTATTATAAATTTATTATATAAACATTTATATATTCCATACCCACTAAAATATCCTAGAACCCATGTTCCTAGATCCAATACTAAAAACATAATCTTCTCATTTCTGCCTTTGATTCCAAAGAACATGACCCAATTTCAACAATTCAAAAATTAATAAATAAAAGGAAATATTGGATATATTTTATACTGAATGACCTTTTAGTTTTATAATTTTATGGAATTAGTAAAAACTCTTACATATCTTAGATAAATAAACATCTGGTTTATAAGAATATTTCTCATCCCTGTAAATTTCATTACGTATCAAACCATTATTTGATATACCCTAAATAAAACCTTTTTTAATAACCTATGGAAAGTAAAAACAAGAAATGTGTGAGATTATATGATTTGTATGTGTAAAAAAGGTAGATATCCATGATTAAACAAAAATAGCATGACTATAAGGGCATCAAACATGAACTTAATAGTTGAAAATTATAATCTGTATATCAAAGATCATAATCAGGAGCCGTAGAATAAATTGTGTTAGTTAATAAGAAATGAATCATAAAGTAAAATGACCCATGAGATAATAAAATTTCTATAAGACATGTAATTTTAGAGTACACATAAGCACATAAAATCGTTTTCTTAGTAGTCGGGGCACTTTTACTAGACTATCATACTGGAATAAGTTTACCCCCCAAATCATTATAGCAGACAAGGTTCACTCACAATATTATCATAGTGGAATTATTTCACTACCCAAACCATCATAGTATTCAAGGTAAACTACCAATACTATCATAACATACAATATCCCTTACTGAACTGGGTTCACTCCTTATTTCAGTTTTGTTTATCTCATGATATTTCATTCCTTAACCATTTCATTAGAGGGAGATATAGGTTCCACCTGTAGTTGGTTATAATGTAACAATCATCCTTGTTTATAATTTAAACACAGTCACATAATTAAAATCAAACATATGTGTTTCATGATATTATGAAACATTCATCAAATCTGAACCCATGAAAATAAATGGGATTTAAAAACATTTCATCTTTTCATCATAAACTTAAACTATCTAGGGAAAGAATAATTATTTTAACCTTCGATCATATCCCAATAAATTATAATTATCATCAAAGGATGTCATATTTTATGGAAAATGATTTTAAAATATCACATGGAATAATTCTTGTGGAAAATACCCTTTCCATTTTGAAATCACTACACTTTTAAAAAGCTACACACTTATAAATGAAAACATTTTCATTGAAAATGAATATATAAAAAATGTAAAGGAATATTAAAATAATTTATGAATCATGAATTTGGGAAAATACACTCATTCCATATAAGTTAAAAAATACCCCTTTCCTATTTTGGTCAGAAAAGTCAAAAAGTACCTCATTTGGAAAATGACAAAAGGATTCCTTTCAAACCATATTGTAAAAATTCAAACATGGGTAAAAAGGAATTTAAAAAAATTTATAAGAATAATAAAAACATCTTTTAAATAAATTTTATGAAAACATGTATGTGGAAGATAAATATTCCATATCTGATACTTAAACATAAACAATCTTGAATAATAATGATATTTTCAAATAAACCCTTACCACTTTAGTAACTTTGAATCATAGCCCCATGATAGAAATAAACATAAATGGATATGTAAATCCTCATAAAATTCATAATATTTATCATAAAATTCATTCAAGGGTACTATATTCACCTCTCAAAAGAAACAAGTGGGGAATATGGCATGTGTCCCACAAAAAATAAAAGTGAGATGAAAATATCTTACCTCACGCTTCCCTTTAGTGGAACTTGTTTTAACCTCATTTATAATGGTTTTAATAATGTTATTAATTTTTAACATAACCATATTCACATTTATAATATCATATATGATCCTCTTATGTCATCCTATCATCCATTTGTTAATAATATTTCCTTATTACCTTGTTTCGGGTGTTAAATGCTTTTTTTTTCAATGCATATTTTTTCATGTAAGTTCTGGTTCTTATTCAAAGGATATAGTTACATCATATCCATAAAATTATTTGTGGTGGAAAAATATTATATATTAAATATATAGATATTTATATTCTTCCATAAATATTTAAATTGAAAAATTAATTACGTCGGTCATGGAGAGAGTAAGCCATACATACGCACAAACACTTTTTTCATTTTTTCAGTGGATAAAATGAAATAATGATAAAGAATAATTAAAATTTTAAAAATTATTTTGTCATATATATCATATATATTCATTAATTCCATATTTATAACCATCCAAATAAAATGGTTATGAAATACGAATTACATTGTTACATGAAGATGGTAAGTTATACGTACACATGATCGATGTTTTGGCTTTTCATAGGATGAAAAAAATGGAATATGGTTGCAACATAATCATAATAACATATCAGTATATTTATTATGATATATTTATTAATTTATTATAGAAACAACACATGAATAGGAAGTATAAGAACAAATAAAATTGAAATAGTTGGTAAAGATGATTTACCTCTTCTTCAACGGACTCCCTTTAGATCACTTCTTAAGGGATCTGAGGTTGGTCTTTTGGAAATACTATAAACTCTAAAACTTGGAAAAATATATTTATAGGATTAATGGGTAGGATTTGTTTGAACTAAAAGGCTCAATGTTGTGTGAATAAGTGAAGGAGGAGGTTTATTTTTATAATTGACGTGAGGGGCACTTTTGAAATTTCCCAAAAGATTAAAATATAATTATACTATTCAAGATCCAAATATGTTTAAATGGCATATAAATTCTCATGGAATGAAATTATATATCACATCTTATCCCATTTTGGTTTATTTAATATTTTTTTATTTTTTAAATAATTTAATATAACATTAATACTATAAAATATCATTATTGTCAAATTCGATATTATTCATTAATTAGACTCTAAAAACATTAGAAAACCATTTAAAATTAAGAAAAAATAGTTTATTTTATCCTAAAAATATCATTGTCGTATAGAGAATTTTTTTATTATTATAAATATCTAAAAGTATGTTACTTGTAATATTTTAAATATCATTTATTTGATTTTTATAATAATTAAATTAATATTGTATTAGCATTGCGTAAGAATATGAGATAATTATATAATTTATACAAAATATAAAAATATATATCATGAAATAATTTTTTTATGATCAAAATTTCCATTTAAATTAATTAAATATAAATTTTAACTCACATCTATATCATGAAAACATATTTAATGTGTTATTTTAAATTTTCAAGTCTTATACAAGAATTTAGATAATCCACTTGTAATATAACTCTAAAATTCATGTATAACCACAAAAAAACAATAATAAATAGTATTTAATATCCAAGTAGATCAAGGAGTTATATAATAACAATTATTATTTTTAGGATATAACCAATGATGAGTGGGACCTATATCCCCCTCCAATGCATTGGGTAAGGAATGATATATTATGGGATAAATAAGAATGTAATGGGGAGTGAACCCAATTCAGTAAGGGACATTGTCTGCTAAGATAACCTTGGGAATATACCTTGACTACTATGATGGTTTGGGGAGTAAACTCATTCCACTATGATAGTCTTGGGACTGGACTTGGATAGCTATGATGGTTTGGGGAGTGAACTCATTCCACTGTGATAGTCTTGGGAGGTATCCTTGACTACTATGATAGTTTTGGGAGTGAACCCATTCCACCATGATAGTCTTGTGAATGAACCATAAATACTTAGATGGTTTTGGGAGTAAACCCATTCAGCTATGATATCATTGGAAATGTGCCTTGAGATAATAGAAAATAATTTCCTTAGTATTTAAGGTTTTTTTCTAGACTATCATAGTAGAATGGGATCTCTCCCAAAATCATTATAGTATTTAGGGTTCGATCCCAAAAATATCATAATGGAATGATTTCACTCCCCAAACCATCATATTAGACTATATTCACTCTCAAGACTATAATAGTGGAATGGTTTCACTCCCCAAACCATCGTTATAGTCAAGGTTCACTCCCAAGACTATCATAGTGGAAAATTCCCCTTACTGAATTGATTTCACTCCCAATTACAGTCTTTTTATCTAATGAGGTATCAATATTTACCCAATTAATTTTATAGAGATATATTTCCCACTCGTAACATAACAAAATTTATATATATGTGTTCCATAAGATTATAAATCATTCATCATATTAGAAGTAATGAAAATAAATAAATTTTATCAATGTATAACCCATGAAAAATAGAATAGGTTTCATCATTATCTTTTCATTATAAACATTATCTATACCTAAAAAAGATTAATTATGGTATCCTTGGTTCATTTCCCCCTTAAAAATTAGTTATCATAAAATAATTTTATCTTATATGGAAAAATTATTTTGAAATATCCCTTGGAATAATTTTTGAGGAAAATAACCTTTTAATTTTGAAATTATTTCTTTTTCTAAAAATCCATGCAATTATGAAGGAAAAAATTGTCTTTGAAAATAACCTTGTAAACATTTAATGTATTCTTCACATAATTAAGACATCATGATGGTGGAAAAATATTCTCATGCCATATAAGTTTTATAGAAATACCCCTTTCATATTTTTTTTGGAAATATTGCAAGGAACATTTGTTTAGAAAATGACAAAACAATTTCATTCAAACTGTATTGTAAAAATTAAAACATGGGTAAAAAATAATTTCAATTTTTTTAGGATAATAGTAAAAAACATTTTGAAGAAACTTCTATATAACATGTAAATTTAAGTGAAATATTCTCAATTAGAGACTTAAACATAAACAATCCCGAATAATGATGAGATTGTGAAATAAACTCTTACCTCAAGTCTCACCTTTCTTAATTCACATTCAAACATTTTTTATAATAAATATTTATTTATTATAAATTTATTACAAAACCATATTCATACCATGTATTATTTATTTATAACATCTTATCCCCCATTCATTAATTATTTTTTATAAAATTATTTATTTTAGGTGATAATTACTTCATTTTCTAAGAATGTTTCGGTTCAGCAGTCTCGATATCTATACTTTGATCATGGTTACATGATTTAACTAATTTAAATCATGGTATAAAAATAATACATATTCATTATATACATATTTATAAACATATATTAAAATTAGATATAGAAAAATAAATTACACTATTCATGGAGATCATAGACTATATGTACGCATGAACGATGAATCTATTTTTCAACTGATATAATTAAAGAAAGGTAAATAATAATTAACCTTTAAAGAGTAATTATTATATAATATATATCATATATATTCATCAAATTAATCCTTATTACCATCCTTTTGAAATATAAATGAAAAATTAGTCACTTCGCATCGTGGAGATACTAGTTCAAAAATGTGCACAAGAGACATTATCATTTATTAAAAGGTTATATGGTAAGAAGGTATCCATGATATTACCATTATATAATTTTATTTATTTCATAAATATCATATATTAACATTAAACCCATAATAATACACATTTATAAAATATGGTGATGAAAACATAATTGTATCATTGCATAGAGAGGGAAAGTCGTACGTACCCAAGAGTGGTACTTTCAGTACTTATTTGATGGGAAAGATGGTGTATAATGTTGTTTTCATAATAACAATAATATTTCATAATATTTAGGATATTAAATTTATTATTTTATGATTAAGGTCTTATATTTATATTAGGTAAGGAATATTATTAAAGAAAGTGATCGTTTTAATGTTATTACCTCATCTTAAAAAGAACTCCTTTAAATATCCTCTTAAGGACTCTTGAGATGGAAATTTGAGAATAACAACACCTATAGAATGTGGATAAATAATTTTATAATATAATTAGATATATAATGGTTTATCTATAAGGCTCAAACTATTTTAATAAAGTGAAATAGGAAGTACTCTTTTTTAATCGATATAAGGGGGACTTTTAGAATTTCTCATAAGATTAAAATATATTAAAATTATTCTAGATAAAAATGATTCCAAATGTACTATAAATGAATAGGGGGTTACATTATTGACCATGTATTATCTCATTTATTATTATTTAATATATTTATGATTCTAATATAATTTAAAAAAAGTATTAATCCCAGAAAATATCATTACTGTCAATTTTGATACTATTCATTACTTTGAATTTAAAAACATCAATAAAACAAATAAAATAAAATAAAATTATGATATCCTAAAATATTTATGGTCATCTGTAGAATTTATTATCACCTTAAATATCTCAAATTTTTTACTCTGAATATTTTTAATATCATTTATTTTATTATTCCATTAATAAAATAATACCAATATGAGCATTGTGGAAGAATTTAAAGTAATTATTTCTACATTAAAATTTAAAAATAAATTACCATGATAAATATAAATTGTTTATATTTCAAAAGACTATTTATAGTAAACATATTTTCTGGATTACCATATATTAAAAATATTGTAGTTATTAAAAAAATAGTGAGATGTGTTTGAATTTTCATAAAATAAAATATTATAAATGTTATAATTACATTATAATGGATATAAAATGTTAGATAACCATGTACTGGATGAATATAGACAAAATGGTATTATATAATAAAAAAGGAAAGTTTTGGGGTGTCAAATCACCACCCTCCTAGAGCACAAAATCTTTGTTGTGGACCTTACATCTCAACCTAGACACTGTCATCGAACTTCCGGATAGCTTCCTCTTTTGATATAAATGTATGAATTAGGCCTCTCTGATATAATAGACTCCAAAACTTAACATTTTCATTGGGTCTTAGTCCTTCTAGAACCAACAATTACCCCACAGAAATGTAGTCACGTACATGTGGCCCACCCCCGTACCAGAACATATAATAATACTAATGATTATCCCCCAGGACAACACCTATTCTTTTTAGTGAGTTTTTTCCTCACTAACACACACCATAGGAAATATCCCAGGAGTTCACCCATCGAAACCACTACTTCAAGACAAACATGCTTAACTATAGAGTTATAATCATGTAGGATCCTAAAAATAAAGGTTCACCTTATTAACTTTATTTATATCATTTATTCAATTAAACCTTTTTCATTATGGGGTTTTAAATTATACAAAAGGAAAATAATTTTTCCCCTCATTTTCTATCTATAAATCATTTTGTAATTAATAAAATCATTTATCATCCACATAAGAACATCATGTATGTAAAATATTTCATACCAACAAGCAACATATGTATGCACACCCACATTCCATAGATTCTTAAACTATTATATTAAAGGTTTAAATTATGCATCTATATCATTTTAAAGATTAGAATATCTGTATGTTAGATTAATTAAGAAAGTGAAAGGTTTTTTTATACTCATCCAGGGAGGAATTATATAAATGTTTGTAAAAACTCACCATGTGTTATGTGAAATAAGTATTTGACTGAACAGATTAAAACTGTCACATGATAGACCCAACCTCACATTACACACGTCAGACGCAAAATCATAATATTGAGCATCAAATTTACTCCAAGTCAATCCATCTACTGGATGAACAAACTCGTCATTATCTTTATTTATTTTAGTATAATTCCATCACATAATTGTTGATATTTCAATAGTCATGAAATGATTTTGGATTAAAAAAATCAATTTAAAGTGACAAATTAATTTTTTAAGAACACGAGATGGTTTTCTATTAGAATTTCGATTCCATATATATGTGATACATTTTGTACAATAATTTAGTCATGTAGTTTTATCCATAAAAAGATACAATATTTAGGGAAAGCATTATTTTTTTTATAAAATCCATGTTGTTCAATTAACTTATATACCATATAATGATTCAAGGGGGTATTTTCATCATCTGGAAGTAACTCTTTCAAAAAGGTAAAAATATAATTGATGGAAGTATTAGATATTCTGTACATTTTTTCCCCAAGAAATTATTGTATTAAAAAATATGGATTTTTTATTTTACCACATTACTGATATACTAGAGTCATAGAAACATTCATAAACTTTTTCTCCATTTTTATATAATTGTTTTCATTAAATTCATCATGTATACTCATATCATTGTCTTCCTTCAATGTAATACTTCATTTCTCATAATGATAAATAAACAGAAACTAATCATATAATAAATTATCTAATCTGGTCTTTTCATTTAGATCATGAAAAATTTGAGATTGTAATTTCTCCCCTTATAATACCAAAAATAATAGTTTATTTCAAAACCGTATTCTATATATTATGTTAAGAAAATTATATTTATTCTCATAAAAGCATTGCAATAATATTGAAATCAAATAAAAAAATACCAAACAAAATGATACATGTTTACTTTATTTCAATCACTTTGGAAAAAATTGAAATAATATTGAAATCAAATACATTTTAAATCACTCTTTATTTATATGAATAAATAAAAAATTTAAAATACATGAATATATAATTATAAAAAACAACTTATTTTATCATGAAAACTGCAATTTTAGAATGGAAAAGTCTATTAAGAAACAATTCAAACGATATATTTATCACCCATTTCCTTAATTTCATAACTCAATCCCATGAGATAACACAATACCATATATATAAAACAGTAATATTCAAATCCATTATATCAATGATTAATAACTTTACATAATACCACACAATGTGTATATAGAATAACTAAAAAACTAGTCTATATGATAATTATAGTATAAAATAAAAAAATGTATATCAAAGATGAACCATGGTATTGATAGTGCACAAAATCTAAAAAGATACAAACCAAACAAATATTTAGTTGAGGTTGGTCAAAAAATATATTATATTAGTAGTAAAATAAATAAGTGTTTATTATGAATACGTCATAACAAATGCTACCCAAAACAACCCCCACAAGGCATATGACATAAAAAATATATATCTTGATACATATAAAAATAAATGAAATAATCCTTTATATAAATATTTTTTCCACATATTTAACATAATTTAAGAAATATATTTATATAATAAAAAAATTACATCTATATCTAACCTTTTATGAAAACGAGGCCAATCTAGATATTCAAACCATATGTTATATTTTAAATCCAATCATGGTTAATGAAATAAATGTATGATTTTAATTATTAAAATAAAACATTGAAATGAATAATTTCATAAACCCATAATAGATTAAAAAAGGTAAGACAATAATTAAGTATAGATTTACCTCATATATCACATAAAATAATAGATTTATATTATATTTAAATATTATTAGTGAGTATGTAAATTTAAAAAAAAATACATCAACTAAAACCAGAATTATTATGAAATAATATAACAAATATAATCAAAATAAAAACTTTTTCAGTGAATGGGGAAGAATAATGACATAAAAGAATATATGTTTGTGTATTATAACTAGAATAAAATGAAAATAAATCATTATAGAAGAGATGATTGATTTTTGAACTCACAAATTCAATATTAAATAATTACAGAATAAAAATAAAAATGAGGAGTTATCATTGCGGTGGGGAAGAATGCTTCTTTTAGGTTTTAATCGGGATGGTAGTGTGATGGGAAGAAAAAAATCTCTATGGGTAGGGGTTTATTTTGAGGGATATATAAACAATTTTAAAAAACTATTGGTATAGAAAACCTTTATTTCAATGGATTCTATAAACCATTGGTATAACATCCTTTAGAGCAATGGATTCATCAAACATTTGGTATATCCTTATCATAAATAGGTTATACTAACAATTGAAAAATTCATTATTATAAGGGGACCTATAACAAAGGTTTCATCAAAAGAGTTGGTATAATTATGTTAGTATAGTCCCAATTTATTGTAGTGCCCCATATAACTCATTTTCTATGAGAATCTCAAGAATGGTTTTAAAATAATACTTATTCTACTTATATATTTTAGAGTATATTTATACATCATAAATAAATAAAACAATGAAATTATCAATATAATCATTCAATACTATGTTCATCATATCCATAAACACAAAGGGTGCATTATCCAATACAAAAGTAATTACTATAAACTCATAATGTCTATACCTTATATTAAATGTCATATTTGGTGTATCACCCTTCTTCACTCTAAATTAATGATACCTAGAAAGAATATTGATCTATGAAAAATATTGAGCTCATTAAATTTTATCAAATAAGTCATCAATTCATGTAAGAGGATACTTTCACATTATATTAATGGAATTGATCTCCCTATAAACGATGCACAACCACATAGATCGATATTTATTCATAATAATAAAAATACAGGCTACCCAAGGTGAAAAACTATAGTGAATGAATCCCTTATTTTATAACTCCTATATTTTTTTATTTAGTTTCACAAATAACACTAGAAAAATTTTTTTGGGAGTCTTAGATATAAGTCTTTAAATAGGAATGAGTTCAATGTAAAAATTAACTTCATGCTCAGGTGGATGTCCTAGTAATTATTCAGTAAATATAACACTATATTCCTATATAATAGGTATAACCTTTATTCTTAGCTTTCCTTTCTCATTAATAGATTACATATTATCTTCTTCCCCATGAATTTCATTAAGGTGAGCCACTATAAATTGATCTAGACATGGATCATATAATAAATCACACTCTCTAAGCATAAGGAATTTCATACCCCTTTCATAAATTATGGTTTCCTTCTCTTATAAATAAATATCCACACTATAGATTAAAAGTTGATCCATACCCGTAATTATGTAAAATTCCACTATATATTTGATAATCAAGTTTACAAGTAATGTATGTTTATGTATCATAATAGGAACTAACTAACATATCCTTATTGTAATAATATTTATATTTGTTTTATTGACTGAGAACTCCTTTCCCATGGTTCTAGGGGATGTTTTAATGTTCTCATAATATAAACAAGAAATAAAAGAGTGTAAAGATTCATAATAATAAAAAATTATCTATCATTTAGTTTACAATCAAAGTACCAACTATCACATATTTTTTAATTTAAAATTCAACAAAATTAATCTCATAAACTTGGCCTTTCCCCCATGGTCTCTTATGATTTATATTCCCTTGAATCGTGAGTAATTACATTTAAGAGTTCATTATATCATTACAGTTGAAGAACTAGATATTAGTGACCTATTTATTTCCTTTCTTTTAATTAGCCATAAAAAAATTATCCTCTCACTTATTACATAATCCCATTCTCTTTAAGAAAAATACTTCCATAATAATCTCCTCCCTCTAATTACTTCCCAAGGATAGGAATATCTTATCAAGGGATTTGATCCATTTCTCAGCTACAAATGGATTTTTAGTTTCATTAAAATTGGAAGTATTATGTCATATGAAGTGGTCCAACATCATTTCACTAGGATGTAAAGTATTAGATCTCTCTATACAGGCATGGTTACTGGTCATCACATGAGACAACTACCCCAATATAGTTATAATCTATTTATCTATGCTACTAGGTGTGTTGGACTACTTCTGAGGAAAATCCATACCATGATTATGGGAGTTGATAAATTTCTCATTATTTTAACTATAAACCATCTAGTTGATCAGTGGGAATTATTGATTACCTATAATGTGAAGGGTCATCAACCTTTGTAGTACAATTGGGGTTTAATGTATTCTCATGATGATAAGTATTCCTTGGAGGTTCAGAATGTAGTGGAGAAAAATTTGGATCATAAAAATAAAATCCTAGAGAAAATGAAGTAGTATGAAAATTAGATATCATAGAAGTCTGTGTAAAATGATATTATGGATGAGGATTGGGATCCATCATTTTATAATAAATTAATACAAGGAGGATCATACATAAATGGTGTGGATAATATAAGTGATCTAAATATCATGGGTTCCCCTAACAGAACAATGAGATAAGAAATTATTCTATAGGGTATATATGAAGAAGGGTATGGGTGTGATTAGGTATAGAGAGTGATGTATCTATAGAACCACCCCTTGAATCATTAAGCTGAGAACAATTACCACTAGGTTGTTCATATAATTGTTGTCTCATGGGTGATAGTTCAAGATTAAAATTTAAAAAAAAAAGATTAATGAAATGAAATTATATGTTATTTATTTATATATATTTTTTTGTGATAGGGAGAGAGATATAGTATACTCAAAATAGGAATTGGAGGATTATCTCGATTCAAAAGGGTTTCTTTCATATCATTATGGAGTCCAAGGAGGATTTGAGATTTTTTTGTAAGTTTGGTAATTGAAACATGAATCATAGAGTCCTTATAATTTCAAAATGGGACATGAAAATTAACCCCTTCAACTAAAGGCACTAAACCTTCCCATGGTTTATTTTCACCCCAATATACTCAATGATTTTGGATCAAGTATTAGAATTCTTTTAAAAGTGTACCAAAAACTCTAAATGGGGACTTGGGACTTTATTCAAGAGTCCTCATTGATATCAACATGGAAACAATGCCTCTTTACATTATTAGTCTTATTTTCAATGAACATAAATTTGAGGTGAAAGTTAAACATGAATATATACCTCCCTACTATGAAGTATATTAGATGGTGGGACATGAAATTTCTAATTATATAGTAATTCACAAATAGGACAAGCCTTCCCATGGTTTCAAGGAATAGAAAGAGCTTCCCATAAATAAAAAACAATTTTTTGGTTATGGATAAAGTTGAATCCTATATGGACACTAATGTTATGAATATGGAAAATCCAAAATTCAAAATCCCATGGGCTGTGATTTTTGAGGAATAAGAAAAAGAAAATAAATCCCCCTCCCTTATATAGGATCTAATTCTACAGAGCTTCTCATTTCCACTAACAAAAAATGTTTCCCTTTGGTGGATGATTTTGAAACTTTTTTGGAATTTTCCTTCAAGATCACGAACTTGGTTACATCCCTTTTTTTTTGAGGAGGCTCTATTGAAGGTGATTCAAAATGATTTTTATGTGTTCATCCATGTTGATTTCATGATTATAGACATAAAAAAAGAAATTATGGAACATGTTCATGTTGGTATGGATCAACCAAAAAAATACTCTAAATAACACTCTTACATAGAGACATAGACTCCATTGGATACCCATTTAAGGATAAATTTTGTTGCTAGATTTCTAGAAAATCATAACCCTACTGATGGAAATAAGAAACTAACTACAAAATTTGATAACAAAAGGACTATACCAGCTAGAAAGTTTGATATAATAATAAACTTGGGTGTATATGATAAGGGGGATGAAACCCCCAAATGAAAACATAAATAAATATGTTATTATGGAACTATTGGGGCTTCACCAACCCTAATAAATTGAGTTCTCTCATGAACCTCATACTAAATTAAAAACCTGACTTCATTGGTCTATCTAAACCAAAAAGAATTTTCTCTTCCTAAATTACCTCTCTTGATAACAAAGGTTTCCACCATCTTGGGATGAATCATCCTCCCCATAATATCAATAGTATCTATATTCTATTTTATACTAGTATTCAAATTCCATCCATTATCAATTCTAGTGAAAAACTTATAACATGTAGTTTTTTTAGTAAAGGTAGACAACACTTTTGTTCTATAGTTTAATATTTTTACTACTATAAAGATAGAAGGGATCTTTGGATAGAAATGTGTTCCCTTTTTAGTGTCATTAATGACCCTAGGATCCTTATTTTGGATTTTAACTCCATACTTCACCCTAATGAGAAGCCTGGACCTATCTCCCACTCTATTTCAATTAGGTATTTCAGATCCTACATTGAAAATAGAAACCTGGATGAGATATATCTGGTGGGTACTAAATTTACATGATATAGAAAACATCTAAATATAATCATTACCAAAATAATTTAAAGAGCATTTTGTAATTTGTCCTCATTGAACAATTGGGGCTCTATTTCACGTGTCTTCTTAGAGAGGGCTATCTCTATTCATCATCCAATCCATACGAGTCTCCTTTCTAAATACAGAAATCTTACACCACCCTTTAGGTTTAATAATTCATGGATTCCACATCCTGAATGTGGTAAACTTGTCTTCGACACCTGAACCTCAGTGGAACATAAAGATAATCCTCTAGAATGTATCCCCAAGATAAAATTTCTCAATATAAGAATGAAAGAGTGGAGTATAAATTAATTTAGCTCCCTTGATAAGGATATTGATTCTCTTGAAAATTATCTTCATCTACTTCAATAATCCATCACCTTGAATGACTTATCTAAAAGACTTGATCGGGAAACAATGATGTCTTCCATGCTCAATGATCTACTAAAACTCAAATATAATACTCATAATAACAATTTCAAAGCCAAATGGGTTAATGATAGTGTAAAAAACTAAATTCTTCAACTATATTCAAAAATTTGGATATTTGAATATGCCTCTTTCAATTCTCAAATAATGTAATCATCTTTTGGAATATAGACAAGTCTATGTCAACCATGAAATATTTTACTACATTAATCCCTTAAATGGCCCTCCCACTAGCTTAGAATTGATGGAAGGAACCATTAATAGATTGTAAAGTGATGAAGATAATATAATTATCACCTCAATTTATTTAGCGTTTGAAATAAAGTCGGTACTCTTTATCCCAAATGTAGGGATATCTCTTAGACTAGATGTTTTCATTAATCATTTCTTTCAAACATATTGGGGTATTATTGAACATGATGTCTATAATTAGATCAATAATTTTTTTCAAGGGTGTCTCTTTGATGAATGAAATGAATGATAAAGTCCTTTATTTGATCCCAAATGATGAAAATTAATGTGATGTTAGTAAATTTAGGATGATTCCCCTTTTCAAAATTATTCATAAAATAATGGGTAAAATTTTGGAAAACTGGATTACCAATTTTTTTGAAAAATTCATTTATTATAATAAATATGGATTTATTAAAGGAATAATCATTCATGACTACCACATCACTACCTTTAAGTGTGTTAATATCCTAATGAAAATTACAAGGGGAGTTAATATTACTTTAAATATTGAAATTAAGAAATCTTTTAACACTATGGATTGGGGTTTATTTTGTGGATTATTTGTTGACATTCTCTTTGATACGAGGTTCATTCATTAGATGAAATCTCTTTTTGGATATTCCAGCATTTAGGTTCTTTTTAATGGCTCTCTGGAGTCATATTTCAATTTCTAAAGAATGTTTAGGATAGGTGACCCCATGTTTGCCACTGTCTTTTCCATTATAGAGGAATATCTTGGTAGATTGATCCTTAAAATGGTTGATAAGGGTGAATTTAAGACTATCAGGGATTCTAGGGAACTATCTAATTCATAAAATTTATTCTTTGTTGATGACATAATTATCTTTACTTAGGGAGATAAGATAAATATAAGGAACATAAAAATTCCCTCGTTCATTATGAAAAAAATTTAGTCCATGGGGTCATTTTGAATAAATCTTTCATTTACATTGGGAAAGCGTTACTACTTCTAGGAAACTAGGAATCTTTAGTGAGATGGACATTAGAAAAGGGAATCTTCCTTTCATCAACATAGTATTTCCCATGTTTTAGTAGATACCCCATGATTCTTACTTCAATAAAATTTTAATAAAAATTAAAAAAAACACCTAATATCTTGTAAATGTAATTCTCTATCTATGTATGGAGGAATTTGTCTTTTGAAGAACATCATTATTGCAAAATTTGTTTACTATTTTATGGGGTATAAATGGACTACTTATTTAATAAAATTAATTAACACCTCTATTAATAAATTTTTTTATAGTTGAAGTACTCTTTTGAGAAGGATCATCATGGTTCCTGGGAATCAATGTTACAAGCTTCATGCTCTAAGAGGTCTTGACATTAAAAATCCTTTCCTCATAAATAAATCCCTTCAATATCATTCAATATAGAGGTTTGTTATTGATAAATCACATTCTATATACTTTATGATATCTTTATTCCTTGGAAGATAGAAATCGGGGAACTCAAGCTATGTTAGCTCCTCTAACTCGACTACCATCAAATTTATTTTTAAAAGAATCTCTTTAAAATCTCACTGGTTGGATAATAAAAACTCTTCTATTACTTTTTAGTTTGAAAAATAGACATGTACACCTATGTTTAATATGCTTGACTCATATTCTTCTATGGAGGACCCCAGCACTACCATTAGTAATCAACTGGTCTGTCTTCACCTCCTTCCTATTGAGATTAGATCAATTATCAATAATTATGATTTTATTTATAGGGAATATATTCTCATATGGGAGATATCTATGGATGGTATTCTCAATAAAAAATTATAATTCAACAATAAAATATAGGGATCGCATAAATGGATTAGGTCCCTTATAAATAGGTGTATTATTTCATCTAGGTTCGCTATTTTATGAAGGATTTCTTTTTTCAATATTCTCATTGACTCCAATAATTAATGTGTTGGTATATCTCTTTGTTCAAGATGTTCTTTAAGCCGCCAGCACAGATAGTATGGGAATCACTTCTTCTTTAGTTGTTACACTGCCTCATCCCACTGTAATTCTATATTTGAGACGTGAAAACTAAAAGTGCACTCGATAATGAACCATCTCAAGAATTTTTTTCAACTTTTGATATCCCAAAATCTTATGAATATTTTTATGGTTCCTATTATAGAACTCATCCATTTCATCTATCATGGTAGGAATCAAATAATGCAAAAAAATAAAATTGTATTATTGATTCTACCATCACTAAAATTATTGTGGTAGTGAAAAATTATAACCCTATTAAATGGGTTCATTGAATAAATTTTGTCCATGGTTTTCCTATTCTGAGATGTCTCAAAATTTTAAGAAATTTTATTCCTCCTTTAGGTACTTTTGAATTAATTTGGAGTTCACAATTTATTGGACGGATCAAATGAATCTCTGATGGATCCTCGAGAGGAAATCCATCCCATATGGGTTATGAGGATATTTATATAAATAATAATGGTGATGTCATAGGTTTCCTATATGGACCCTATGGAATTTCCTTTTCTTTGGATACTGAAATCCATATTCTGATCATGATAGTGGACATGGAAATTCAATGGTTATGTAACAACTTATGGATTGAGTGTGACTCTCCCATGATTTTTCATACTGTCGAAACTAGAAAAATCCACCTCTCATAGATAATGACTGCTATTTTGTTGAAATTCCTGGACATTCTATCATCAATTAATTACTTTTTTACACATGATAATCATGAATATAATTCTCTTTCCAATGGTCTTTAAAACAAATAGATGAGTTGTGATGATTTCATCTTCTCTAACATCCTACCTGATCAGTTGTTTCTACTTTTTTGAAGGGATAAATGTAATTTTACTTCCTTTATACTATTGTAAACTTGCTTTAATTAATTATAGGAGTATTATATTTTGGCTACAAACTAATTTATCCTAAAAAAATAACCATATCATTTTTAGTGGAAATAATATCAAAACATAAAAAATGCTTCATCAAAAAGTCAACACATTCTAATTATCATGTTAAATATGGGTATGATATGGTTTTATTATTCTATTATTAGTTTGATCCAATTATTTTTTTAGGAAATTTCATTTATTTTGATCATTTGATTTGGTCATTTGGCCTTTTTTGGGTTAATTCATTTGTTTCATTGTTTTTTTTATTCTAATAAGTTTAATATGTTTCAGTTCAAGTCATTATTTTTTATTCTAATTGAATTATTTCAATTTATTATGTTTTTTAGGTTATAATATATTTTAAATCAATATTATAACATATTACTCAAAGAAAACTGAAACAAATTTATATTTAAAATGAACTTAAAGATCAAGTGTGATACAATATGTTTCAAACCAACATTAAAGAAATTTGAATAGTACCAACCTAAAAAATCAAATTCAATTTAAACCTAAAGAACTAAGAACACATATGGATGATTCTAAATATTACCCAATATAACTTTAGTTGTATATTAAACTCTTTAAATTTTACTATTTTACTCATCCAAATTAATTAATTGGTCGAGCCCAATGGGGGGCAGTGATGGTGTCAATTTCATCCCCAACATCATCAAAAATATGTATTTGGTTTCCTTCAATAATGACATTGAATTTAGGTCTTGGATAATATTTCCTATAAAAAACTTGTTTCTTTAATGACACCAAAATATATGGCTCATCACCAGTAAGAATGTGATTCATGTCAATAAATCAAAATTCATACTCATCAATAAATATTTCATGTCTCTTCATTGAATCAACCCACTTGTATTTCATCATAGTGACTCAAACATGAGAGTAATAATCCAATATTAGGATTTTCTCAATAACTCCCTAATAAGATACATTTTCTTATCAAGTCATATTATCTGATTCACTAGCATAAAAGGTTGTTTTTGTTGTTACCATAATACCATTATGTTGTGTTCTCATGTTCACTTCTCAATCAGTGATAATAAATTTATACCTCTTGACGACAAATGATTTTCATTCATGAAATATATAATTAAGACCAAAATCCATATATATTATTTCATTAGGTGTATATTTAGTAGGTAAAAATAGTAACTAAAATATAGATGAAAACTCAAATACAATGAATATTTATTTTAATTTATCTTCTTATAGTAATACATCAACCTTTAATTTCAACCAAACAGGATACTCTTTTCTATGAAAAGACTCTATACTTCTCAAAGGTAATGAGTGATGACTTATATTTATAAAATATATATATTCCCTAAATAAAAAATATATAAATATTCTATCACATATATACAATTACATAAGATGAGATAACATATACATATTCAATTTACTTACATGATGTAGTCATCGAAACAATAACAGTTACGAAAAATGTGTGATATACTATCTTCTGTACTTCAAGGCTTACTATACTCAATGTATATGATATTATAATTCCCATTATTTCTAGAATTTATGGAAATATAGGTTTAATTTTCTCATTATTCTCTTCTTTATTTATCATTGACCAGTTACATCTCATGGTCTCATCAGAAAAATACATTCAACAAAAATAGATAAATTTTTAAACCAAGTAACCTTTTACAATAGAACCATCATAATGATTCCCATTATGGACATAATAATTCACTTTGTACATATTACTTATAGTTGGATATATCTAATGAAAAGCATCAGGTTCTCTAAGAAGTATTTTAATTTGAAGAAAGACTGTTAGATTCAACATGTATATGAAAAATGATGGAGAAAAAATTACAAAATTAATGGTTTTTATTCCTAAATTTTTTGATAGAAATACATAGATTCCTTTTAGCACAAATATCTCTAAAAATGGAATAATATAATCTCTTTCACCATGACATTATTAGAAAATATATTAAGGATTGTTATTGGAATAAACTCATGAAGAAAGAAGTCATACTCATTAGTCTTCTATGATTTCATATTCAAATTTCTTATATTGACCCATTTTGATAAGTTTATTGAATAAACATTAGGATAATTTAGAGTCTCTATTACTTATAAAAATTTATTTTTTACAAAAGGTTTCATCACATAAGAATAACACTGAAGTTTCCATTTCTTTTCACTGATATACATAGGAAGAAATTATGGTTTGATGCCCCAATCCACCAATTCACGTTGAGGTCATAAATAAAATTTTCCATCCTTTTAACACTTATAAAATTTTAAGTAACATTTCACATATATATTTTTTTTAAAATTTTCATTATGTCTAGAAAATGACTTAATAAAATGGTTATCCAATAAGGTATCTCAAAGAGGAGAGTTTTACTTTTAAAATTGAAATTGGATTCAGTGAAAACATTAATATATATTTTTAAATATCTTATAACCTTTCTCAAATGAGAAACTTAAATATTTCAATTTATTAAGAACATAAATTATAGATATACACTAAGGTATCTTTTCGGTCTCAATTGTATTGCCATGCCTTGGACGATTATTCCTATATGGATGATCCATTGGAAGTAATCATCAATTTCCCATAAAACTGAATCTATGATGATATTTAATTCTTCTATGTCATGTATTAATTATATGTACCACCACTATATTTTAAAATAATTTTATTTTTGATATCTTATGTTGAATCCAACACTGATCCTAAACGAACACCAAAATATTATTATTTAAATATGACCTTTATAAACTATCCATTAAATTAGAGGTTATGAATAGTATTAATAAAATTATTAAATATATATATGACATACTCAATAAAAATTCATTTATTAATTCTAATGAAATATGTACTCAATGTTTAGTAAAGTTATGTTATGCTTTTGAAATACTTTTTCTATAAAATGGGTTTCCTTGCTTTTTATGAGTGAATATTATAATCATTTTCTTAAACATATATTAATTTTATTTTATAAAAATAATATAATTGTTAAAATAATAATACCAAAATTTTGTTTGGGGGAAACATTTAAATTTTTTTGAAAAGATTGATTTTCCAGTGAATAGTAAAAATACTAATTTTTATTGAAAATTTTTATTTTTTATTTCAACCATTTGTGAAGTTCTGTTTTATTTAGAGGTAGTTTAAGATAAAAATTAATTATGTTATATTTTTAATAATTAAATTATTTTCATTGGAATCCATTTTAAAATTTACTTTGGTATAAAATCATTTTTATACATAAATAGACATTTTTAAGAAAAACTATATTTTTTCTAAAGAGTGATTTTCTTCACGTTTTGCGCACTTATTTAAAAATTAATTTCTATCACTTATAAGAATTTTATTTGGTGAAATAAAATTTATTTTTGGATTCATTTATACAAACTTATCTAGAATAAGTTTTTTTATATTTTTCTAATGAAATTAAATTTTTAATGAATGATAAAAAATATTGTTTTTATGAAATAAAGTATCTTTTATGATATCACTAAGACATATACATAATATAAAAATTTATAAAACAAATGGAATGACTCAATTATGATAAAATTATATAAATATAATTCAAAAATAATTTAATACATAGATATTATAATTTATTTCATAATAAAATATGAAAATGATTTAGTGTGGACGTAGAGCCTACGTAGCACTTGAAAAGTTAAATTTTGTATACTAAAAAACACAATTGGGATGATATAATCACTTTATCAAATTTTATGTTAAATATTAAGTATTATTAACTATTTTTATGGTTATACATGAATTTTAGAGTTATATAACATTTGGCTTATCCAAATACTTGTACAAAGTTTGCATAAGGCCAGAAAAGTTAAAATAACACATTAAATATGATGTCATGATATACATGTCAATAAAAATAGATATTGAACGAATATAAATGGATATTTTTATTATAATAATCATATTTTCATGATATATATTTATTTATAATTTTAATTAATTAAATAATTTCCATATATGCTTCTGCAATGCTAATTAAGTATTTATTATATTAACAATGAAATCAAATAAATTATATTAAAATGATTAAGAGTGAACTAATTTGAGATATTTAAGTTGATACAATAGTTCTCTACATTACCATGAAATATTTAGGATATAATAAAAAAGGAGGTTTGAATTTGACATGTTTTGATGTTTTTAAAGTCAAAGTAATGAATAGTAATGAAATTGACAATAATGATATTTTATGGGATTAAAATATTATTAAATTGTTTAAAAAACATAAAAACATTAGATAAGAACAAAATGGATTACATATTCTCTAAAATATAATCCCATAGGAATTTATTGTCCATTTATAAGTATTTGGATCTAGAATAGTCTTATTATATTTTAATCTTTTGATAAATTTCAAAAGTGTCTCTCAACTAGATTTTGGAAGGGAACATACTCCCTCACTTATTCACACCACTTTGAGCCTTATATATAAACCAAGTACTTCCCATTAATATTATAAAAAACTTTATCCAACTTTTATAGGTTATGTTTTTCAAGAACCAGTTTAGATCGACCCTAAACTAGTCACCTAGGCCGCTCCGCGACAAGTCTCAAGAGGCACTCCCGATCCTATTGAGATGGAGACAAGCACTGAGGGAATCAGTTAGAGTGACAAGGGAACTATTTCTACAAAATATAATGAAATAAAACAAACATCATAAAGAAATTTATATCCCAATACACATTTATAAAAACTGAATTGATCATCATGTATGCAACAAGACTTAAAGTACAAAAGAATGATACAACTAAATCGACCAAACCTGATGGCCAACTAACTCCATGTGACCCCACTTGTCACTCTCCAACACAAATATCACATATATCTCAAGGCAATCGAACTGAATCTAAAACCTGCACAAGGTCTAAAAACATAAAAGAAATATAGGCGTGTGTATTAAAACTCAGTAGGTTGGACCAATAATCTATTCCCAATGAAATCCTTTAATATAAAATGAACATAAATTTCATGTTTGAACTACAATATATAAAATTAAGGTTTTATAAATGATTAATCAAAACAAATTACAACCCATTTCCCTTATTCATTTCCAAAAATAGATTTTTTCAGCTAGTGTGCTAATAGCATTTTTAAGGGTAAATTGATGTTTACATTTTTATATTTGTGCAAGGAGGATAAAACAATTTCATTTGGATACCATTTTCATAAAAATTATCAAAACCATCCCACAACTTCCCAAGATAAACAGTACCTAATAAGTCATGATAGTAATCACACAACAAGAGCAATGTAATGTACAAACAAGCATCATATTCATCACTACAAACAACTGAAATCCAAATATGCATGGGTGAACCTAGGAGATAAATAATAATACAAAAGACACCAATGAATTATAACTCATCCCCATGTAAATTTCACAGATGATGAAATCAAAACACTCAATACGCTCATCCATCCTTTCTTAGGCAGACCGATGGAAAATCCCATAGTAATAAACCCAATATATCCACCTATTATGGGCCAGTGGTTTGTACCATAACCTACCAATGCATAAATCATTCATAGAATATTATTTCAATATTCCAGGTTCCCAGGTATCATTTATATAATGGGGTTGAGCCAACCAATTCCATCCGAGCATCCAATCGCAACATAAATATAATAATAATTCACAATAGACATCACCCGGAGTCACGTTAAGGACCAATCTCATGCCATTAATCAAAAAGAACATAAAAGTTACAACCTGAGGCACTCCCATAATGGATAAAAATTATTCCTCTATAAATACATTCAATAAATTATATACATACAAGCAGGGAATGAAAAACACCCACAAGAGGTTTTCATAAGAAACAATTTCACCATTTTTAACAAAGTTGTCAAATAGGCCATTAAGCGTTTCTCCAAACTAACATTTTCCAAAGTTAAAAATTTCATTGTTAATAAATATGTGTATATAGACCATTTAAATCATAAAAAACATTCAAAAATCACTTAAAACATTCAGGTTACACATCTAAATCACACCCATTTTTATAAGGGCGTCAAACGGGACATTTTTCACCTACTCGGGCCAAAACATGTTATAAAAAAAACACATTTGTTTTTAGAACCAAAGACACATTTTAAATACATATAAGGAACCAAAAATAACATTTGGAATGATTACAATTCATTTAATCAAAACAAATCATTTTAAATCACACATAACACATAAAAGTTAACCGTGTAATTTACTAAACACTGGCATGCACTATGTAACAACAAAATTCATTTTAATCAATTGAAAAGAAATAAAAATATAATTTCATGCCATAAATTTATTCAATATACTAAATCATGTAAAAATTACCCAAAATAGGTTCTAAACATCATAAAATGGGTGTGAAAGATAATAGAACATTTAAACAAACACTTGGTGTGCACTTTTATAACAAAACAACACTAACATTCACAAAACAAGGCTTAAACACCACTTTGAACACTAAAAAAAGTTGTTGAATACTTATAAAACAATAATAATAATTTATAGAGGGTTAAAATACCTTGAAAAAGAATAATCTTAAATAAAACAAACATTTGAAATGGGAAACCTACCTCAAAACCATGGCGGGAAGGAAACGCACACCTGATATCACCTATTGTGGTTCTGAAAACTCTAGATCTATGAAGACCAGACCTAAACGAATGAAAACACCATAAAAATTATGGTATAACATAACCATAGTATTTTCATTAATATGGGATAAGATTAAACCAAATAAAGTGGAAGGATAAGTAAAAGGGATGAGAAAGGAGGAGGAACCTCACCTTGGAAAATAAAGAACTCTTCATCTTCCCTTAGATATACACCCATAGAGGAAAGGTAATGTATTAAAACTCCTTGGAGATGATACTTAGTTCTGGAATAACTTGGTAAATATTATTTGTGTGGAAAAGAAAAAAATGAATGATTCATGAAAGAAACAAATTACCTTTCCAAATCCGAACGATTTGAGAAGCCTTGAGACATTTCGCCCTAATCTGAAACTAAGATGAGATCCAAAGAGGGAAAATGGAAAATTGGTGTGAGCATATGGTTTTTTGTCTCGAGTGAGAGGCTGAATCACCAAAACATACTAAAAAAATAATAAGATATAATATAAACACATTATTTTTTTGAAGTTGGAAATGGGCTCATGGGCTGGACCAATACCTGAATAAATAACCCAAATCCACCATGATTATGAATTTATAAGGGGTCCAAATGGATATGATGGTTTAAATAGATCAGGGTAGGACACATAGGAAGTAGAATGGGTGAAAAATGATGAAAAAATAATGATTTATAAATGAAGATGTTTTTAAATCTGGAAATGGGCTCACGGTTGGCCCAAATCTTGAAGTAACCACCCTTTTCTCCAAAAACTCCCAAAACGATTTTGGGAACCCATGGTAGGATGATTAGACATAGATGAAAATTCAAAAATCAACATTCATATCACCTAATACCCAAGAAAAGAATCAGTATTTCCAATGAACCTGATCAAAATCAAGACATGAAAAACTGGGTGTGATAATTCTCTCCATCATTAAAGCTTTCTGCCCCCGAAATCCATAACACTTTCATACTGAAAGATCAACACCTAATGATTACTTATAAACATAGTCCAACTACTCAATATTAGGACATATTATCCACCATCAATGTATCTTAATCCTATTTCTTAAAAAACACCAACTCATAACCACTTCCTGAGAATCAATGAAAATATCAAGCCACCACCTCCACTACCAAGACAAGAACAATATTGGTGGGCCTTCTCACAATGAACCCAACAATCACCCAAACCAAAGTGAATTTAAAAAATCCAGTGACTTGGGGGAGAGTCTGTAATGTGATCCCCACCATTAAATAACAACTACCATCCGAAAAATACTTAAAGGAAAGAACTTTGAGACCCACTATGGGTCTCCCCACCATTAAAAACCAACTAGAAATGAACAAAAAAGAATTCAACATGAACTAGAAGCAGTTCTCACCTGAATAGGCCCAAAAAAATATCCCACAAAAACCTAAAAACCTAAGTTAAGAGGGTTGTAACATGAACATTTAGACCACCCACTCTTGAATGGAAAGAACAAGAATTGGACCAACACTTTTGGCATGGATCAAAACCCCCACCCCTCGGGGTAGGAAGGGATGGGGACCCAATCATTGGGCCAGTGAAACCACAAAAAAAATAAAGGAACCACTTAACACTCTCCACCTATGAATAGGAAAAACCTAGACCGCACCTAATTCACATTGGCGGTCCACATAGGGACGTTGACCGAAAACCCACATCTTAGAAGGTGTAACCATAGACACTATGTGAGGGGTAGGTCCACTACACTCTTTGATGAACAAAGGAAAATCATAGTGATGAGAAAACGTAATAAAAACCTAGAAACTTACTTACCACAATAGTTAAGGCAGGAGCTTAGTCAAGCTCCCTACACCTCTGGCAATTTTCTGACTGTATGAAAATCTTCACATTGAGTCTTATGGCTGGAGCCTTGATGTTTTAAATAACTAATGTGATGTATCCAAGAGATAAGGATGAAAAAACACCATAGAACTCACTTTATAAACAACAAAAATTCATCTAAATATGAACTCAAAGATACATATCACCATTCTCTCTCACTCCAAACAAGGAACAAAATGGACAAGTAATACGGAGAAACACATCAACATCACCGAACACAAATGCTATATCCAAAAGAATTGTCACAAAAGGGAAACACTTTGAATCAAGCCCAAATAGACCTCTATTCCATCAAACAAGATGAGTCATCCTCTAAAGAGGTGGATTTAATGTTTGAAACAAATACTTAGGTTGATAAACTAGAAGTATCACCAATGGAGAACCACCTGTGGCCACATCAAAAAATCCAACATATCCTTATAAATACAATCAACATTTATCCAAAACTGAGCCACCAACAAGATCCCATCTCAATACACACCAATAGCATCACTTCTAGAACATGAGAAATCATACCAAACAAACCTCACTTCTAAAACATGAAAAATAAACCAAAATAAACAAAGGTTTACAAAAACACAACACATTTTCCGCTTTAAAAACTTTTGAAAACAAATTAACTTGGTGGATTTTTATATTCACTAATGGTGTTTCATTAAGTCTCACTCACATACATATTCCTATGCCACCCCAAGAATCCAACCACTATTCCATATTGGGCATCCATCAACATATCTATACAAAACCATACATGTGAGAACCCATGAAAACACCAAAGTCTAGAACAAAAATCCTCATTTTACAAGCCAAAAAATTCATCACATTTCAAAAAAAATCATGTACCTTCAATAAGAAAACTAACCACCAAGTCAAAAACCATTTTCATATTTCCACACAACAAACCATTTTACCAAGCTTGAAAAAAAACCATAGGTCTCCATCAACATCCTATCCCTTTATTCAAAACAATTTTTAGCATCTCAATAAACCACATTTTTTAAAGAACCATTTGATTTAGAACCCATTTCATTTATTTTAAAATAACTACCAAAACAAGCAAGCAATTCAAACATACCTTTCCCAATTTCAAAAACATAAAAAGGTCTCTTTTCTTAATCTGACAACCACAAAGGCCAAAATACATTTTAGGAAAACACCAACTACACAAAACCAATTCCCAATACCAATTCATCATATTCAAAAACTATTCAATATCCCAAAACATCCTATTTTAAGAAAATTTTTAGAATCATCTTAAAATAATTCATGCCTTCCAACTATCTTATTTCAATACACCATAAGATTACATTAAGGAAATTCGATCATGTTAAATCATTCCACTTTCCACCCAAAAATTTGTTTCAAAAAAAACATGCTAAAAATAAATATTTCATTAAAAATTGAAAACCCACCTCCACAATTATCACACAAGGATTTTTAAAAGAAAATTTAAAACTCAATAAAGGTATAAGAGACCAACAAAATGGAACTAGTGTCGGTGGATGACTTGACCATATGGTTGGTGACCATATGTCAAACACACCACCAACATGAAGATACTTTTTAGGACTATGCCCTAGCTACACCTGGATTTCTAGGCCTTAAGAGATCACAAAGTCCATTAGTCAAACTCCCCTTGTTGTATCTCAATCACCAAACAATCCATAATAACCAAAGAAACTAATAACGTCGAACTTACCATGGACACCCACGGATCTGAATGAGAAAGAGTTTGTGACGCTCTTCCTAAACCTACCCCTCAAGTTCAGACAATACTAATTCATCTACCTTGACATCCCCCAAATACCAAGGGTGCTCAAAAAATAAAGGTTCACTTAGAGCTGACCTCCTTGGATACCATTTTGTCACGAACCAGTTCGAGTCGACCTTGAACTGGTCAACCTGGCCGCACCACGACAAGTCTCAAGAGGCATTACCAATCTTCCTAGGATGGAAACAAGCACCAAGGGAATCAGTTAGTGTGATGAGGAAACTATTTCTCCCAAATATAAACAATAAAACAAACAGTCGAATGAAATTGATATCCTAATACACATTTATAAAAACTAAATTAATAATCATGTATGCAACAAAAGATGAAGTAAAAAATAATGACACAGCTAAAATTACCAAAACTGATGACCAACTAACCCCATGTGACCCCTCTAGCCACTCTCCAACACAATGATCACATGTCTCCCAAGGCGTTTGAACTCAAGATGAAACCTTCACAAGGGATAAAAACAGAAAATAACTATATACATTAGTATTAAAATATAGTAGGCTAGCCTAATAATCTATTCCCAATCCACATACATTAAAATAAAAGAAACATCAATTTCATGTATCAACTAAAATATATAAAAGTAATTTTTTCTATATGATTACTCAAAATGAAGTACAACCCATTTCCCTTATTCATTTCCTTAATTAAATTCTTTCAGCTAGTGTCCCAATAGTATTTTCAAGGGGGGTGATGATTACATTTTCATATTTGTAAATATAGGAAAAAAAATTCATTTGAAAACCATTTTCATAAACCTTATAAAAGAAATCTCATCCCTTTCCAAGAAAAAAAATACATAAGAAGGAATGATAGTAATCACACAAAAAGGGAAATGTAAATGTACATAGAAGAATCATATTCATCACTGTAATAAACTGATATCCAAATAGACATGGGTGAACCTAGGATATAAATAATCATCCATAAGACACCAATACATGATACCTAATCCCATTTACATGTCATGCACGATCAAATAAAAAAAATCCATATGCTCATCCATCCTTTCTCAGATAGGCCGAGGGAAAATTCCATAGCAATAAACCCAATATAACCACCTACTACGGGCCACTGGTCAATTCCATAACCTACCAGTGCAATAATAATTCTTAAAATATTATCTAAATATTCCTAGTTCCCATGTCTCATTTATCTAATGGGTTTGATCCAATTGATAACATCTAATCTTCTGATCACAACATATATATAATAATAATTCACAATAGACATCACCCTGAGTAACTCTATGGACATATCTCATTCCATTAATCAAAAATTTCATAGAGTCCAACCTGAGGAACTCTCATAATGGATCACAAGGATTAATTAGTAAGTAAATCCCATCCATTATATACATACAATCATGGTATGAGAAATATCCACAGGAGGTTTTAAATAATAAAAAAATTCACCATTTTCACAAATTTGTCAAACTGGCCTTTAAGAGTTTCTCAAAAATAACATTCGCCAAAGGTACAAATTTCAATTTTAATAAATATGTGTATACACCCCTTTTAAAGGATCAAAACACTTTTATAAATACCGTAAAACATTCAGGATACACATCCAAATCACAACCATCTTTATAAGGATGCCAAATGGGCCATTTTCCGATAACTCATGCCAAAACATGTTATAAATAAAAAAACCCATTTGTTTGTACAACAAAATCCACATTGGAAAGCCATATAAGGAATAAAAAATAACATTTTTCTTTCTTCCCATGCATTTATAAATCCAAAAAAATCATTTTAAATCACACTTAACATATAAAATCCAACTGGGAAATTTACAACTCATGGAATGCACTCTAAAACAACACAATTCATTTTAAGCACATGAAAAGCAATAAAATACCAATTTAATGCCATAAAATTATTAAATCTACTAAATCATGTTCAAAATAACATAAACCAGTTTCTAAACATCACAAACTATATGAGAAAGATAATATAATATTTAAACAAACACTTAGTGTGCACTTTTATAACAAAACAATATTATTTTTCCAAAAACAAGGCATAAACACCACTTTGTACACCAAATAAAGTTATTGAAATATTATAAAACAATAATAAGAATATTTAGAGGCTGAAGATACCATAAAAAATATGAATCTTAAATAAAAAGGAAATGTGCAGTGGGAAACTTATCTCAAAATCATAGAGAAAAGGAATTGAAAACTCGATATCACACGCCATAGTTACCAACACTCTATATCTATAAATATAATGCCAAAATGAACAAAAACCCCATAAAAATCATTTTATACCAAAAATATATGTCTTTCATGACCATGGGATAAGAGTAAACCAAAAGAAAGTTGAAGGAGAAGGAAGACGGAGGAGAAAAGAGGATGAATCTCACCTTGGAAACTAAATATCTCTTCATCTTCTCTTATATATACACCATTAGAGGAAAGGGAATGAATTAAAAATACTTGTATATTCTCGTTAGGTCTATAATAAATATTGATATAATATTTGGGAGTGAAAGAAAAAAATTAATGATTCATGAAAGAAATAAATTACAGTACCAAATCTAGAAGATTTGAGAAACCGAGATCCATTTCACTCTAATCTACTTTTAAGATGAACTCCAAAGAGGGAAAATGGAACATGGGGGTGCGACTAGGGGTTTTGGGCTCGATTTAGAGGTGTAATCACTGAAACATATAAAAAATTAATAAGATATAAAAGAAACAAATTATTTTTTTAAAACTATAAATGGGCCCATGGGCTGGCCCAAAACCTGATTGAATAACCCAAATCCACCATGATTATGAACTACTAAGGTTTTCAAATAGATATGGTGGTTTAAATAGGTTTTGTGAGGCAAATTGGGAAGTTTAATGAGTTATAAATGTGAAAAAAAAGAGTTATAAAAGAAACAAATTTTGTTTTTAAATCTGGAAATGGACTCATGGTTGGCCCAAATCTTTATGCAACCACCTTTTCTCAAAAAAATCCCAAACAGTCTATGGGGAACCCATGTTATGATGATTATAAATAGATAAAATTTAAAAATTCAACATGAATTTCAACCAAAACCCAAGAAAAGGATCAGTATTTCCAACAAACCGGATCAAAATAAAGACATGAAAAACCGGTTGTGACAATGTTCCTTCCAAAATACTAAACCAATATCCATTAAGAAGAGATCTAAAGGAAGTCCCCAAAAGAAGTGGTAATCATTTTTTTAAATCATTTAAGTTTATTTATCTTTATACTTCATCTTAAAATACTCTTTCCATAAAAAAATAATAACTAAAATATCATAAATGTACTGATATGGTATTATGATTTTGAAACAGCCATATTCCATCTCGCTTCCATCCTATGAAAAGAGAAAATATCGCTCGTGTATGTGTATGGCTTACTATCTCCAAGTAGCGATGTAATTATTTTATCCCCATCAATTTAATTTTATGGTTATAAATATATAACTAATTAATATATAAAATATATATGGAATAATAATGATTCTGTAAATATTAATTATTCTTTATCATTCGTTCATTCTATCCATCAAAAAAATAATAAATCATTCATGTGGACGTACGACCTATCATCTCCATGAATGATGTAATTAATTTTTTATCTACATCTGTATGGATGGATATAAATGTGAATATATTTAATATATATGATATTTAAAACATAAATAATTTTCTATATATGTTTTAAATATATCCTATTCATAAGAACTAAAACTTACATGAAAATTAATGCATGGGAAAATGAATAAGTTAACACCTGGAACAAGTTTAATAAATAAATATTAACAAATGGGAGATAATATGATATAAGAGGATAATATATGATATTATAATTATAAATATGATTATATTTATAAATTAATAACATGTTTTAAACCATTATAAAGGATTTTAAAACATGTTCAACTAAAGGGATGTGTGAGGTAAGGAATTTTCCTCTCACTTTTATTTCTATGGGACACATGAAATATTCACTCCTTGTTTATTTTTAGTGGTGTATATACTACCCATGAATTAATTTTAAGATAAATATTATGAATTTTATGGGTATTTACAAATGAATTTCCATTTTTTCCTTTATGGGGCTACGATTCAAAAGCAAATAAAGCGGTTAGGGTTTATTTCACAATCTCATCGTTATTTGGGATTATTTATGTTTAAATATATGATAGGGAATATTTATTTTCCATTTCCATGTTTTCTAAAAGTGTTTTCAAAAAGGGTCTTATTATTTTTAAAAAAAATTAAATTAATTTTTACCCATTTTTTGACTTTTTATAAAATGGATTGAAAAGAATATTTTTTCCGTTTTCCCAAAGAGGTACTTTGTGAAATTTTTGGGGGAAAAAATATAGAAGTAATGTTTTATTAACTTATACAGCATAAGAATATTTTCCCACCATTATGATTCCTAAATTATTTGAATATTCTTTTATAATTTTACAAGTTTATTTCCAAAGAAAATGTTTTCATTTATATGTGAATGTCTTTTTAAAATTGAAGTGATTTCAAAATGGAAAGGGTATTTTACTTAAGAATTATTCCAAGTGATATTCCAAAATTATTTTCCATCTACTATGACATCCTTTTATGTTAATTTTACTTTACTAGGTTATGATCCAATGATAACAACCGTACTATTTCTTTTGATGGTTTATGTTTGTTATGAAAAGATAAATTTTTATGAAAAACATTTCTTTTCATGGGTTCTTATTTGATGAATATTTTATAATCTTATGTCACACAAATTTATGGTTTTTATTATGAGATTGTGGTTACATTACAACAAAGGAAATTTATAACATTATCACCAAGTATGGGGGATACATTATAACCAGTGATGGGTGAAACCTATATCTCCCTCCAATTCATTGGGTAAATAATGATATCTCATGAGATAAAAAAACTAGAATGGCAAGTGAACGCAATTTAGTAATAGTAATTTGCCACTATGATAGCCTTGGGAGTGACCCTTGACTAATAAAATTCTTTGAGGAGTGAACCCATTCCACAATCATAGTCTTGGGAGTGAACTTTGAAAACTAAAATGGTTTGGGGAGTGAATACATTCAGCTATAATAGTCTTTGAAAAGAGCCTTGACTACTAAGAAAATGATTTTCTATGATTATTTGTTTGTTAAAAATCCATTCCTTATTCTAGTGTTATTCTCTCATTGATTATGTTCCTTTATGATTCATTACTTAGTAACTACTAATATTTACTCCAGGACTCAAGATAATGATCTTTGATATGAAGGGTATAATTTTAAAATGTTAAGTTTATGTTCTTTATACCCCTATGATCATGTTATGCTTATGTAATCACTAATATCTCCCTCTTTTACCCTTACTGAGCATCTAAGATCTCCCTTTTCTTATGTTTCCTTTCCATAGGTTATGAATAAAGGTTTTAATTTTGGTGTATCTAATAAGGGTACTAGACATGAATATATTTCAGGTTATGATATATATTTTTATAAACGAGTTGTTTATTTTTCATAGATATGTAAGATTTTGTTTTAATTATATAAAGCTCTAATACTTAAAAGGTTATTCAGTATGAAAATTATCTAATATTTTCATTGATTTTGTAAGTTTTGGATGGTTGAATTTGGGTCATGTTTATTAGTAACAAAGACAAAATTTTATTTTCAACATAATTAATAGTTTAAAAATTGACAATAATGATATTTTATGAAGATAATATTTTATTAAATTATTTAAAAATATAAAAAATATAAATTACAACCAAAGGGATTAAATATGGTCGGTCATGTCATTCAAGTTTCATTTATAGGCTATTTGGAAGCATTTGAAACTAGAATAGTCATATTATAATTTAATCTTTTTAGAAATTATAAAATTTAACCTCACCTCAATTATAAAATGGATCATCCAACCTCATTTATTTACACCACTTGGATCCATCTAGCTCAAACATCCCCTATAAAATTCTATTCTAAAATACATTAGCCACAATCTTGAGGTACTCATATTTTCAAAAGACCAACCCTAGATCCCTTAAATGAATATATAAGGGATTCATCTCATAGAAGAGGAGGGTTGGATATGAACAAGGATATGTGTGACTTGAGGTAAGGGTTTTTTGTCTTGCATTTATTTCTATGGGTCACATTCCTTATTCGATAAATGTTTCTTTGTGTGGTGTATATAGTTCCTATAAATTTATTTTATGATAATTATCATACAAATAATGATATATATATATATAAAGTAATTTTTTTCATGTGGATTAGGATTCAAATGATACCAAAGCAGTAAGTTATAATTTTACAATCTCATAATTATTCAATATTGTTTATGTTTAAGTATCCATAGGGAAATATTTATATTACATGTACATGATTTCTAAAAATGGTTTCAAATATATTTTTATTATTCTCAAATGATTGTTTAAATACATTTTTACCCGTGTTTTACTTTTTAAAAAATGTTTATAAAAGAATATTCATGTCATTTTTTGAACAAGGTACTTTTTGAATTATATTAAAAGAGTTTAAAAGGAATGTTTTTTAAATTATACAAAATGAATAGATTTTACTTCCATCGTGACACCTCAATTATTTGATGTTTCCCTCACAAGTATAAATGTTTACTTTCAAATAAAAAAATTTCCATTTATAGGTGAGAAGTTTTTAAAAATAGTAGTGATTTTGAAATGGAAAAGTTATTTTCCTTAATAATTATTCAAAGTTATCTTTCAAAATAATTTTCTATCTAAGATGGAATACTTTGATGTTGCATAATATTTACTAGTGATATGATCCAAGGATACCATCCTTATTCATTCTATGGATGGTTTATGTTAAGGATGAAATGGGGTTCATGAACTCATTACCTTTCCATGAGTTATACTTTGATCAAATGATTGAATGTTTATGAATACCATGTCCTTTACATGGGTTATGGTGTGGTGTAATGTTTTTGAAACCCATTTATTTTCATGGGTCTTAATTTGATGAATATTTTATAATCTCATAGAGAAGATATATATGGTTTTATTTAAGGAAGGTGGTTATAGTTGTTATGTTATATAAGAGGCAGGTGGGATCTATATCTCCCTCTAATTTACTGGGAAAATATTGATATATCATAAGCTAAATATGATTAGAATGGGAAGTTAACCCAATTCAGTAAGATACTATGTCCACTAATATAGTCTTGGGAGTGAACCTAGAATACTATAATGGTTTGGAGAGTGAAACCATTCCATTATGATATCTTTGGTAATGATACTTGACTACTAAGGAAATGATTTTAAATACTTATGATGATTCCATTCATGTTTATGACATGAACTTATGGATAATGATTGAGTTTGGATGATTTCTCATTCTTATGATTAATGTATTTTTAAATGCTGAAGTGTTATGTGATAACACATGTTTTATGATATTTTTTATATTGGGTGTGAAATTTTATGTGATAGAAATTATTGTATACCATTGTATTTTTATATTTTGATAAATTCCAAAAGATCCCCCACCTCAATTATAAAAGGACCCCTCCTACCTCACTTATTCACACCACATTGATCCTTCTAGATCAACTATCTCCTACCAAATTATCTTCTCAAATTACATAGACACATTTCTATAGGTCCTATTCTTCTCAAAATACCAAACCTAGAGCCATTAGAAGGTGATATAAGGGATCCATTGTAGAGAAGAGGAGGTTTGAATGTGAAATAGGAAATGTGAGACTTCTCACTTTTATGTTTGTATGAAAACTACCTTATACACTACATGTTTCTTTTGTGTGGTTTAAATAGTGATAATGAATTTTATTTATGATTATTATCATAAAAATTATGTTATATTAATATCCATATAAATTTATTTCTTTCATGGAGATTATGATTCAAATGATACCAAAGCAGTAAGGGTTATTTTATAATCTCATGACTATTTAGGATTTTTTATCTCATGAGATACCATTATTTACCAAATTCATTAGAGGGAGATATAGTTCCCATCCATAACATAATTAACCCCACATATATGTGTTCCATTGGATCAAAAATTATTCACCATATCAGAACTCATGAAAAGAAATGAATTTCATCAAATTATATTCTGTGAAAATTGGAATGGGTTTTATTAACATCTTGTATTTTAAATATAATTTATCCAATAAAAGAATAAGGTTGGATTCCTTAGATAATATCCACATTAAAAATTAATTATCGTTAAATAATGTCATCTTAGATGGAAAAAAAATTTGAAATATCACATGGAATAATTCTTGAGGTAAATAACTTTTTTATTTTAAAATTGCCTATTTTTATTTAAAAAGTGTGCACTTATAAATGAAAAACATTTATTTGAAAATAAACTTTTAATGAAATATTAAAAAAATTAATTCATCATAATGGTGAAAAATTCCACTCATACTATATAATTTTAAAAAACATTCTTTCTATATTTTTGTTAAACAATTCTCAAAGAACCTTGTTAAAAAAATGATAAAAAATTTCATTTTGAACCATGTTGTAAAAATTCAAACATGGGAAAAATGATTTTAAAAAATTATAGGAGAATATTAAAAACCTTTTTGAAAAAAAAAATTAGATAACATGTAAATGGAAGATAAATATTCCCCATTGGAGTCTTAAACCTAAAAAATCCTGGATAATGATGAGATAGTGAAATAAACCCTTATCACTTTGCTATCATTTGAATCATACACCCCATGAAATAAATTAATTTATATGGATATACATATATAATAATCTTTATGATAATAATCATAAAAAATAACTATGGGCACTATATACACCACAAAAAATAAATATGTATTGTATAAGGCATGTCTCCCGCAAAAAATAAAAGTGAAACAAAAATACCTCACTACAAGTCTAAACATTCATTATCCACATTCAAAAATACTATATAATAAATATTTATTTATTATAAATTTATTATATAAACATTTATATATTCCATACCCACTAAAATATCCTAGAACCCATGTTCCTAGATCCAATACTAAAAACATAATCTTCTCATTTCTGCCTTTGATTCCAAAGAACATGACCCAATTTCAACAATTCAAAAATTAATAAATAAAAGGAAATATTGGATATATTTTATACTGAATGACCTTTTAGTTTTATAATTTTATGGAATTAGTAAAAACTCTTACATATCTTAGATAAATAAACATCTGGTTTATAAGAATATTTCTCATCCCTGTAAATTTCATTACGTATCAAACCATTATTTGATATACCCTAAATAAAACCTTTTTTAATAACCTATGGAAAGTAAAAACAAGAAATGTGTGAGATTATATGATTTGTATGTGTAAAAAAGGTAGATATCCATGATTAAACAAAAATAGCATGACTATAAGGGCATCAAACATGAACTTAATAGTTGAAAATTATAATCTGTATATCAAAGATCATAATCAGGAGCCGTAGAATAAATTGTGTTAGTTAATAAGAAATGAATCATAAAGTAAAATGACCCATGAGATAATAAAATTTCTATAAGACATGTAATTTTAGAGTACACATAAGCACATAAAATCGTTTTCTTAGTAGTCGGGGCACTTTTACTAGACTATCATACTGGAATAAGTTTACCCCCCAAATCATTATAGCAGACAAGGTTCACTCACAATATTATCATAGTGGAATTATTTCACTACCCAAACCATCATAGTATTCAAGGTAAACTACCAATACTATCATAACATACAATATCCCTTACTGAACTGGGTTCACTCCTTATTTCAGTTTTGTTTATCTCATGATATTTCATTCCTTAACCATTTCATTAGAGGGAGATATAGGTTCCACCTGTAGTTGGTTATAATGTAACAATCATCCTTGTTTATAATTTAAACACAGTCACATAATTAAAATCAAACATATGTGTTTCATGATATTATGAAACATTCATCAAATCTGAACCCATGAAAATAAATGGGATTTAAAAACATTTCATCTTTTCATCATAAACTTAAACTATCTAGGGAAAGAATAATTATTTTAACCTTCGATCATATCCCAATAAATTATAATTATCATCAAAGGATGTCATATTTTATGGAAAATGATTTTAAAATATCACATGGAATAATTCTTGTGGAAAATACCCTTTCCATTTTGAAATCACTACACTTTTAAAAAGCTACACACTTATAAATGAAAACATTTTCATTGAAAATGAATATATAAAAAATGTAAAGGAATATTAAAATAATTTATGAATCATGAATTTGGGAAAATACACTCATTCCATATAAGTTAAAAAATACCCCTTTCCTATTTTGGTCAGAAAAGTCAAAAAGTACCTCATTTGGAAAATGACAAAAGGATTCCTTTCAAACCATATTGTAAAAATTCAAACATGGGTAAAAAGGAATTTAAAAAATTTTATAAGAATAATAAAAACATCTTTTAAATAAATTTTATGAAAACATGTATGTGGAAGATAAATATTCCATATCTGATACTTAAACATAAACAATCTTGAATAATAATGATATTTTCAAATAAACCCTTACCGCTTTAGTAACTTTGAATCATAGCCCCATGATAGAAATAAACATAAATGGATATGTAAATCCTAATAAAATTCATAATATTTATCATAAAATTCATTCAAGGGTACTATATTCACCTCTCAAAAGAAACAAGTGGGGAATATGGCATGTGTCCCACAAAAAATAAAAGTGAGATGAAAATATCTTACCTCACGCTTCCCTTTAGTGGAACTTGTTTTAACCTCATTTATAATGGTTTTAATAATGTTATTAATTTTTAACATAACCATATTCAAATTTATAATATCATATATGATCCTCTTATGTCATCCTATCATCCATTTGTTAATAATATTTCCTTATTACCTTGTTTCGGGTGTTAAATGCTTTTTTTTTCAATGCATATTTTTTCATGTAAGTTATGGTTCTTATTCAAAGGATATAGTTACATCATATCCATAAAATTATTTGTGGTGGAAAAATATTATATATTAAATATATAGATATTTATATTCTTCCATAAATATTTAAATTGAAAAATGAATTACGTCGTTCATGGAGAGAGTAAGCCATACATACTCACAAACACTTTTTTCATTTTTTCAGTGGATAAAATGAAATAATGATAAAGAATAATTAAAATTTTAAAAATTATTTTGTCATATATATCATATATATTCATTAATTCCATATTTATAACCATCCAAATAAAATGGTTATGAAATACGAATTACATTGTTACATGAAGATGGTAAGTTATACGTACACATGATCGATGTTTTGGCTTTTCATAGGATGAAAAAATGGAATATGGTTGCAACATAATCATAATAACATATCAGTATATTTATTATGATATATTTATTAATTTATTATAGAAACAACACATGAATAGTAAGTATAAGAACAAATAAAATTGAAATAGTTGGTAAAGATGATTTACCTCTTCTTCAACGGACTCCCTTTAGATCACTTCTTAAGGGATCTGAGGTTGGTCTTTTGGAAATACTATAAACTCTAAAACTTGGAAAAATATATTTATAGGATTAATGGGTAGGATTTGTTTGAACTAAAAGGCTCAATGTTGTGTGAATAAGTGAAGGAGGAGGTTTATTTTTATAATTGACGTGAGGGGCACTTTTGAAATTTCCCAAAAGATTAAAATATAATTATACTATTCAAGATCCAAATATGTTTAAATGGCATATAAATTCTCATGGAATGAAATTATATATCACATCTTATCCCATTTTGGTTTATTTAATATTTTTTTATTTTTTAAATAATTTAATATAACATTAATACTATAAAATATCATTATTGTCAAATTCGATATTATTCATTAATTAGACTCTAAAAACATTAGAAAACCATTTAAAATTAAGAAAAAATAGTTTATTTTATCCTAAAAATATCATTGTCGTATAGAGAATTTTTTTATTACTATAAATATCTAAAAGTATGTTACTTGTAATATTTTAAATATCATTTATTTGATTTTTATAATAATTAAATTAATATTGTATTATCATTGCGTAAGCATATGAGATAATTATATAATTTATACAAAATATAAAAATATATATCATGAAATAATTTTTTTATGATCAAAATTTCCATTTAAATTAATTAAATATAAATTTTAACTCACATCTATATCATGAAAACATATTCAATGTGTTATTTTAAATTTTCAAGTCTTATACAAGAATTTAGATAATCCACTTGTAATATAACTCTAAAATTCATGTATAACCACAAAAAAACAATAATAAATAGTATTTAATATCCAAGTAGATCAAGGAGTTATATAATAACAATTATTATTTTTAGGATATAACCAATGATGAGTGGGACCTATATCCCCCTCCAATGCATTGGGTAAGGAATGATATATTATGGGATAAATAAGAATGTAATGGGGAGTGAACCCAATTCAGTAAGGGACATTGTCTGCTAAGATAACCTTGGGAATATACCTTGACTACTATGATGGTTTGGGGAGTAAACTCATTCCACTATGATAGTCTTGGGACTGGACTTGGATAGCTATGATGGTTTGGGGAGTGAACTCATTCCACTGTGATAGTCTTGGGAGGTATCCTTGACTACTATGATAGTTTTGGGAGTGAACCCATTCCACCATGATAGTCTTGTGAATGAACCATAAATACTTAGATGGTTTTGGGAGTAAACCCATTCAGCTATGATATCATTGGAAATGTGCCTTGAGATAATAGAAAATAATTTCCTTAGTATTTAAGGTTTTTTTCTAGACTATCATAGTAGAATGGGATCTCTCCCAAAATCATTATAGTATTTAGGGTTCGATCCCAAAAATATCATAATGGAATGATTTCACTCCCCAAACCATCATATTAGACTATATTCACTCTCAAGACTATAATAGTGGAATGGTTTCACTCCCCAAACCATCGTTATAGTCAAGGTTCACTCCCAAGACTATCATAGTGGAAAATTCCCCTTACTGAATTGATTTCACTCCCAATTACAGTCTTTTTATCTAATGAGGTATCAATATTTACCCAATTAATTTTATAGAGATATATTTCCCACTCGTAACATAACAAAATTTATATATATGTGTTCCATAAGATCATAAATCATTCATCATATTAGAAGTAATGAAAATAAATAAATTTTATCAATGTATAACCCATGAAAAATAGAATAGGTTTCATCATTATCTTTTCATTATAAACATTATCTATACCTAAAAAAGATTAAGTATGGTATCCTTGGTTCATTTCCCCCTTAAAAATTAGTTATCATAAAATAATTTTATCTTATATGGAAAAATTATTTTGAAATATCCCTTGGAATAATTTTTGAGGAAAATAACCTTTTAATTTTGAAATTATTTCTTTTTCTAAAAATCCATGCAATTATGAAGGAAAAAATTGTCTTTGAAAATAACCTTGTAAACATTTAATGTATTCTTCACATAATTAAGACATCATGATGGTGGAAAAATATTCTCATGCCATATAAGTTTGATAGAAATACCCCTTTCATATTTTTTTTGGAAATATTGCAAGGAACATTTGTTTAGAAAATGACAAAACAATTTCATTCAAACTGTATTGTAAAAATTAAAACATGGGTAAAAAATAATTTCAATTTTTTTAGGATAATAGTAAAAAACATTTTGAAGAAACTTCTATATAACATGTAAATTTAAGTGAAATATTCTCAATTAGAGACTTAAACATAAACAATCCCGAATAATGATGAGATTGTGAAATAAACTCTTACCTCAAGTCTCACCTTTCTTAATTCACATTCAAACATTTTTTATAATAAATATTTATTTATTATAAATTTATTACATAACAATATTCATACCATGTATTATTTATTTATAACATCTTATCCCCCATTCATTAATTATTTTTTATAAAATTATTTATTTTAGGTGATAATTACTTCATTTTCTAAGAATGTTTCGGTTCAGCAGTCTCGATATCTATACTTTGATCATGGTTACATGATTTAACTAATTTAAATCATGGTATAAAAATAATACATATTCATTATATACATATTTATAAACATATATTAAAATTAGATATAGAAAAATAAATTACACTATTCATGGAGATCATAGACTATATGTACGCATGAACGATGAATCTATTTTTCAACTGATATAATTAAAGAAAGGTAAATAATAATTAACCTTTAAAGAGTAATTATTATATAATATATATCATATATATTCATCAAATTAATCCTTATTACCATCCTTTTGAAATATAAATGAAAAATTAGTCACTTCGCATCGTGGAGATACTAGTTCAAAAATGTGCATAAGAGACATTATCATTTATTAAAAGGTTATATGGTAAGAAGGTATCCATGATATTACCATTATATAATTTTATTTATTTCATAAATATCATATATTAACATTAAACCCATAATAATACACATTTATAAAATATGGTGATGAAAACATAATTGTATCATTGCATAGAGAGGGAAAGTCGTACGTACCCAAGAGTGGTACTTTCAGTACTTATTTGATGGGAAAGATGGTGTATAATGTTGTTTTCATAATAACAATAATATTTCATAATATTTAGGATATTAAATTTATTATTTTATGATTAAGGTCTTATATTTATATTAGGTAAGGAATATTATTAAAGAAAGTGATCGTTTTAATGTTATTACCTCATCTTAAAAAGAACTCCTTTAAATATCCTCTTAAGGACTCTTGAGATGGAAATTTGAGAATAACAACACCTCTAGAATGTGGATAAATAATTTTATAATATAATTAGATATATCATGGTTTATCTATAAGGCTCAAACTATTTTAATAAAGTGAAATATGAAGTACTCTTTTTTAATCGATATAAGGGGGACTTTTAGAATTTCTCATAAGATTAAAATATATTAAAATTATTCTAGATAAAAATGATTCCAAATGTACTATAAATGAATAGGGGGTTACATTATTGACCATGTATTATCTCATTTATTATTATTTAATATATTTATGATTCTAATATAATTTAAAAAAAGTATTAATCCCAGAAAATATCATTACTGTCAATTTTGATACTATTCATTACTTTGAATTTAAAAACATCAATAAAACAAATAAAATAAAATAAAATTATGATATCCTAAAATATTTATGGTCATCTGTAGAATTTATTATCACCTTAAATATCTCAAATTTTTTACTCTGAATATTTTTAATATCATTTATTTTATTATTCCATTAATAAAATAATACCAATATGAGCATTGTGGAAGAATTTAAAGTAATTATTTCTACATTAAAATTTAAAAATAAATTACCATGATAAATATAAATTGTTTATATTTCAAAAGACTATTTATAGTAAACATATTTTCTGGATTACCATATATTAAAAATATTGTAGTTATTAAAAAAATAGTGAGATGTGTTTGAATTTTCATAAAATAAAATATTATAAATGTTATAATTACATTATAATGGATATAAAATGTTAGATAACCATGTACTGGATGAATATAGACAAAATGGTATTATATAATAAAAAAGGAAAGTTTTGGGGTGTCAAATCACCACCCTCCTAGAGCACAAAATCTTTGTTGTGGACCTTACATCTCAACCTAGACACTGTCATCGAACTTCCGGATAGCTTCCTCTTTTGATATAAATGTATGAATTAGGCCTCTCTGATATAATAGACTCCAAAACTTAACATTTTCATTGGGTCTTAGTCCTTCTAGAACCAACAATTACCCCACAGAAATGTAGTCACGTACATGTGGCCCACCCCCGTACCAGAACATATAATAATACTAATGATTATCCCCCCAGGACAACACCTATTCTTTTTAGTGAGTTTTTTCCTCACTAACACACACCATAGGAAATATCCCAGGAGTTCACCCATCGAAACCACTACTTCAAGACAAACATGCTTAACTATAGAGTTATAATCATGTAGGATCCTAAAAATAAAGGTTCACCTTATTAACTTTATTTATATCATTTATTCAATTAAACCTTTTTCATTATGGGGTTTTAAATTATACAAAAGGAAAATAATTTTTCCCCTCATTTTCTATCTATAAATCATTTTGTAATTAATAAAATCATTTATCATCCACATAAGAACATCATGTATGTAAAATATTTCATACCAACAAGCAACATATGTATGCACACCCACATTCCATAGATTCTTCAACTATTATATTAAAGGTTTAAATTATGCATCTATATCATTTTAAAGATTAGAATATCTGTATGTTAGATTAATTAAGAAAGTGAAAGGTTTTTTTATACTCATCCAGGGAGGAATTATATAAATGTTTGTAAAAACTCACCATGTGTTATGTGAAATAAGTATTTGACTGAACAGATTAAAACTGTCACATGATAGACCCAACCTCACATTACACACGTCAGACGCAAAATCATAATATTGAGCATCAAATTTAATCCAAGTCAATCCATCTACTGGATGAACAAACTCGTCATTATCTTTATTTATTTTAGTATAATTCCATCACATAATTGTTGATATTTCAATAGTCATGAAATGATTTTGGATTAAAAAAATCAATTTAAAGTGACAAATTAATTTTTTAAGAACACGAGATGGTTTTCTATTAGAATTTCGATTCCATATATATGTGATACATCTTGTACAATAATTTAGTCATGTAGTTTTATCCATAAAAAGATACAATATTTAGGGAAAGCATTATTTTTTTTATAAAATCCATGTTGTTCAATTAACTTATATACCATATAATGATTCAAGGGGGTATTTTCATCATCTGGAAGTAACTCTTTCAAAAAGGTAAAAATATAATTGATGGAAGTATTAGATATTCTGTACATTTTTTTCCCAAGAAATTATTGTATTAAAAAATATGGATTTTTTATTTTACCACATTACTGATATACTAGAGTCATAGAAACATTCATAAACTTTTTCTCCATTTTTATATAAGTGTTTTCATTAAATTCATCATGTATACTCATATCATTGTCTTCCTTCAATGTAATACTTCATTTCTCATAATGATAAATAAACAGAAACTAATCATATAATAAATTATCTAATCTGGTCTTTTCATTTAGATCATGAAAATTTTGAGATTGTAATTTCTCCCCTTATAATACCAAAAATAATAGTTTATTTCAAAACCGTATTCTATATATTATGTTAAGAAAATTATATTTATTCTCATAAAATCATTGCAATAATATTGAAATCAAATAAAAAAATACCAAACAAAATGCTACATGTTTACTTTATTTCAATCACTTTGGAAAAAATTGAAATAATATTGAAATCAAATACATTTTAAATCACTCTTTATTTATATGAATAAATAAAAAATTTAAAATACATGAATATATAATTATAAAAAACAACTTATTTTATCATGAAAACTGCAATTTTAGAATGGAAAAGTCTATTAAGAAACAATTCAAACGATATATTTATCACCCATTTCCTTAATTTCATAACTCAATCCCATGAGATAACACAATACCATATATATAAAACAATAATATTCAAATCCATTATATCAATGATTAATAACTTTACATAATACCACACAATGTGTATATAGAATAACTAAAAAACTAGTCTATATGATAATTATAGTATAAAATAAAAAAATGTATATCAAAGATGAACCATGGTATTGATAGTGCACAAAATCTAAAAAGTTAAAAACCAAACAAATATTTAGTTGAGGTTGGTCAAAAAATATATTATATTAGTAGTAAAATAAATAAGTGTTTATTATGAATATGTCATAACAAATGCTACCCAAAACAACCCCCACAAGGCATATGACATAAAAAATATATATCTTGATACATATAAATATAAATGAAATAATCCTTTATATAAATATTTTTTCCACATATTTAACATAATTTAAGAAATATATTTATATAATAAAAAAATTACATCTATATCTAACCTTTTATGAAAACGAGGCCAATCTAGATATTCAAACCATATGTTATATTTTAAATCCAATCATGGTTAATGAAATAAATGTATAATTTTAATTATTAAAATAAAACATTGAAATGAATAATTTCATAAACCCATAATAGATTAAAAAAGGTAAGACAATAATTAAGTATAGATTTACCTCATATATCACATAAAATAATAGATTTATATTATATTTAAATATTATTAGTGAGTATGTAAATTTAAAAAAAATACATCAACTAAAACCAGAATTATTATGAAATAATATAACAAATATAATCAAAATAAACACTTTTTCAGTGAATGGGGAAGAATAATGACATAAAAGAATATATGTTTGTGTATTATAACTAGAATAAAATGAAAATAAATCATTATAGAAGAGATGATTGATTTTTGAACTCACAAATTCAATATTAAATAATTACAGAATAAAAATAAAAATGAGGAGTTATCATTGCGGTGGGGAAGAATGCTTCTTTTAGGTTTTAATCGGGATGGTAGTGTGATGGGAAGAAAAAAATCTCTATGGGTAGGGGTTTATTTTGAGGGATATATAAACAATTTTAAAAAACTATTGGTATAGAAAACCTTTATTTCAATGGATTCTATAAACCATTGGTATAACATCCTTTAGAGCAATGGATTCATCAAACATTTGGTATATCCTTATCATAAATAGGTTATACTAACAATTGAAAAATTCATTATTATAAGGGGACCTATAACAAAGGTTTCATCAAAAGAGTTGGTATAATTATGTTAGTATAGTCCCAATTTATTGTAGTGCCCCATATAACTCCTTTTCTATGAGAATCTCAAGAATGGTTTTAAAATAATACTTATTCTACTTATATATTTTATAGTATATTTATACATCATAAATAAATAAAACAATGAAATTATCAATATAATCATTCAATACTATGTTCATCATATCCATAAACACAGAGGGTGCATTATCCAATTCAAAAGTAATTACTATAAACTCATAATGTCTATACCTTATATTAAATGTCATATTTGGTGTATCACCCTTATTCACTCTAAATTAATGATACCTAGAATGAATATTGATCTATGAAAAATATTGAGCTCATTAAATTTGATCAAATAAGTCATCAATTCATGTAAGAGGATACTTTCACATTATATTAATGGAATTGATCTCCCTATAAACGATGCACAACCACATAGATCGATATTTATTCATAATAATAAAAATACAGGCTACCCAAGGTGAAAAACTATAGTGAATGAATCCCTTATTTTATAACTCCTATATTTTTTTATTTAGTTTCACAAATAACACTAGAACAATTTTTTTGGGAGTCTTAGATATAAGTCTTTCAATAGGAATGAGTTCAATGTAAAAATTAACTTTATGCTCAGGTGGATGTCCTGGTAATTATTCAGTAAATATAACACTATATTCCTATATAATAGGTATAACCTTTATTCTTAGCTTTCCTTTCTCATTAATAGATTACATATTATCTTCTTCCCCATGAATTTCATTAAGGTGAGCCACTATAAATTGATCTAGACATGGATCATATAATAAAGCACACTCTCTAAGCATAAGGAATTTCATACCCCTTTCATAAATTATGGTTTCCTTCTCTTATAAATAAATATCCACACTATAGATTAAAAGTTGATCCATACCCATAATTATGTAAAATTCCACTATATATTTGATAATCAAGTTTACAAGTAATGTATGTTTATGTATCATAATAGGAACTAACTAACATATCCTTATTGTAATAATATTTATATTTGTTTTATTGACTGAGAACTCCTTTCCCATGGTTCTAGGGGATGTTTTAATGTTCTCAGAATATAAACAAGAAATAAAAGAGTGTAAAGATTCATAATAATAAAAAATTATCTATCATTTAGTTTACAATCAAAGTACCAACTATCACATATTTTTTAATTTAAAATTCAACAAAATTAATCTCATAAACTTGGCCTTTCCCCCATGGTCTCTTATGATTTATATTCCCTTGAATCGTGAGTAATTACATTTAAGAGTTCATTATATCATTACAGTTGAAGAACTAGATATTAGTGACCTATTTATTTCCTTTCTTTTAATTAGCCATATAAAAATTATCCTCTCACTTATTACATAATCCCATTCTCTTTAAGAAAAATACTTCCATAATAATCTCCTCCCTCTAATTATTTCCCAAGGATAGGAATATCTTATCAAGGGATTTGATCCATTTCTCAGCTACAAATGGATTTGTAGTTTCATTAAAATTGGAAGTATTATGTCATATGAAGTGGTCCAACATCATTTCACTAGGATGTAAAGTATTAGATCTCTCTATACAGGCATGGTTACTGGTCATCACATGAGACAACTACCCCAATATAGTTATAATCTATTTATCTATGCTACTAGGTGTGTTGGACTACTTCTGAGGAAAATCCATACCATGATTATGGGAGTTGATAAATTTCTCATTATTTTAACTATAAACCATCTATAAACAATGTATTTCACTTAATTATCTCATAAAATAGTTAATATTGATCCATAAAATAATGAATTTATATATATTAATATGTTCATGATTATTATTGAGTGTTTATAATAATGATTGTAAAATTTATATTCTCATAAAATGTAGTCCCTAAGGTTACAACTAAACTTTTTGTGCTACCAATTATAACAACCTAAACTCCAGTAAACTAGAGCCATTGTTTTCTATATTTCACTGATATAAAATAAAATATATTTCGACCCACATATTTTAATAGTTTAATAGTCTTGGGAGACTAGACACATGCATAGTTTCCATATTACATTAGAAGATTAAAACATACCCTATAAACTATTGAAAACTCTTTTATTATTCTTTGAAAATATTAAAATATACCTTATTGATACCCTATGTAAATAAAACAACAAATGGTGAGATTAGATACTCAGTAATAGAAATTTTATAGTGGAATAGATCATGAATACATAAGTCATAAACAATATGGAAAAGTGAATAATCAATACATATTCGATTTAATCAAAATTTTGATCATGAAATTCAACTATGGATAATATCAATTTATTAATCACATGGAAAATAATAATTTATTTCTCAATGATATAATTTATAATGGCATATATTTAAATCCTATCATCAAGGCCTCATCCATGACTCTTTAATAATTGAGTTGGAAATACCATAAATACTAAAATAATAATTAAGTCATGCCAAACGGATTGTCTCATTAGATTCATTGATGCATTGAGGTGCTATATAATTGTATGCCCCATACATCACTAACACATGCATAATGAATTATTTATATATTTAATTATAAATAAAATATCAAATCAATATTTTTTAACAATAAATAAATTTCTGTATTGAATCAATAATACAAAATTTAAATATTCTCTTGTTAATATAAAAAACTTTATTTGTAAATTTCATTCAAGTAATACATTATTTACCAATGGTATATAAACCCTTATCTTTGATTTTTGTTTAGAAGGACGCATTCAAACCTTTTATATAATATATTTATATTTATTATTCATATATATTAGATACATATTAATATATTTATTTCTATATATATTTCATTCATAACTTCTTTTTTACCTATTTACTCATAATTATTTGTTAAAATCGATTATTTAGGGGGTAACTATTTCATTTTTTCATAATTTTTTTGATTCAACGATTATAGTCCTTGAACCTTGTTTATGGTTTAATAACCCTAATGATGTTAATAATGAAATATATATCATATTTATAAAATAAATAAAATTTAATAATCATCCATGCAAGTAGGTAATGAAAAATGAAATACATCATTCATGGAGGTGGCAGTCTACACATACGCATGGGGACTTTTTTATTTTTCAAGATGTAGAATGAAAAGAAGAAATATGATGATTTATATTTATATAAACTTAATTAATTTATAAATATAATATATTTTCAATCCATATTTATAACCATCCATTTGATTAGTTGATGAAAAATGAAATGTGTGACTTCATGGTGGTGGTGGCGACGTTTTCATTTTCCATTAAATGGAATGAAGAATTAAAATGGTTGAACCACTAACCTACAAAAATTATGTATATAAAAGATAGTGATTTGTTTTTTTAATAAAGTTATAATATATTTTATGTATTTTTATGAAGAAATATATTTTATGGGTATTGGTAAGAACATATATCACTTCCTAGAATAATCTCCTTAAAAAACACCTTAAAGATTTATAAATTGGTCTTTTGGGAAGAAAAGAATATTTATTTCATGTATAAGAGTGTAAGTAGGGTATTTTTTATATCTTGTAAAACTATGGGGGATTTTTGTGTTTGGAGAAGTTAGGATAGGATGTTCCCTTTTATGAGTGAGGGGGGATCTACCCTTTTATGTACTTTGAAATAAGATAACTCCATTTTTATGGGAATGTATAAAAATTGAAAAAGTTTTAAAAGATAATTAAATTTATAAATACAAACTACCAATAAAATTTAGATAGGTTTTATTGATATTTTAAATCTTATCTCTTAGTTTAACTTTCTCATTGTCCCTTTTAAACATTACCATAGTGACAAACTATTTACCATGGTAACTAATCATTATGACTTAGAATGAAATGGGCCTTATGAAATAATTTGAATATTTATATTCTAAATAATTAATCCATTTTAAAATATTCAATTATTATATTTGTTCAAAATAATTTTAATATAAGTATGCTAAATTTAATGAAAAATAATTTTTTTAAATATATTTTTAAGTCTAAAAATTATTTTTTTACAAAAATATTGTATAAAATCTATTATCATGTAATTTATTATTTAATAGACAGGTAAGGATATTTAATTTACTTTAAACCCAATTAAAAACCTAATTTAACCTTTTAATTTCTTAATTAAATAAATGGATCTGAAATAGTTTTTTTAATAAAAATATACCTAGGTTTTCAAATGTTAATCGTCAGTTTATAAATTCAAATTAATGTTTTTGAATGATTTATATTACTTATTAAACAAGTATTTAACCTATATAAATTATTTTATGAAATTCTAATTCATTTTTATTATAAAATGTTGTTATAAAGGTTATAGTTTTTGTAAAATTGGTATTTTTAACTTTTCACCTAACATTAATATTTCCAGAAAAATCCCAAAAATTTACCCTAAGATAATTTTAACATGATAAATTAAAGTTCATTTTATCTAATTAAAATTATAATTTTTTTAATTTGTTTACTACAAAAATTCATGAATAAATAAATTTTATTCTTCTATATTAGTGAGGTTAAAGAATGCTCATTATTCAATGGTTTGGGAATATAGTGTTTACCTACTATAGTAGAATCATGGATATTACATAGCCTTCTCCATACTCTACTCAAACCACTCCACCTATTTTATGGTTTCTTCCATATAGAGAGATAGAGGATTTCATCAGCAATGTTATCCAAAGAAAATTCATCTTGACCTATTTCAGCATAATCTTTCTCTTATTATCCCTTATAAAAAGCCAAAAGCTATTGAAGGTGAAATTCTAATTTATCCTCTGAAGTCTCATCTTGTTGAAATATAGGCATCAAAAAATTTCCCCTATTTTTTCATATCCTTTTTCAACATCTTATTGTTGAATTTTCACTCTCATTCATTTATATTCTTCAAGAAAAATAGAATCTTGTAATAAAAGTTGGTTTATTTTATCATGAAAGAGATTTAAAATTTAGTTAGAACTCATCCTTGTAACAAATAATACCATTTCTAAAAACATATAATACATTCCTAAGTTTTCTCACCTATGAGTAACTTCCCAATGAAAAATAATTACAATTGTGAGAGTCCATAGTTTTTCAAACATATAATTAAATAAAAAGTAAAGAACCACTATGATAAACTATCCTCCCTGGTAAAAGAATAATTTTGACATTGAGTTATCATGGATTTAAGAAAAAATAAATTTATAAACTCCTTAAATATAGAATAATGGATAATCTAATGTTTGTCTCAAGGAGGCATGTGCTCATCAGGGGGAAATTTGAAAAAAAATTATTATTTTATTAAAAATAAATAAAATTTAAATAATATGGAATTAGTGGAAAATAAAAGGAAAAATTTCCTAAATTTATGAAAATTCACATTCATAGATGAACTGGTAGTAAGAAGCTTCACTATCCTTCATTTGATCCACTAATCTCTTATTTATCATAGTCTTAATAATAAATTTAGTTATCCAAAAATCAAACTCACTTAATGAAATGATCAATTTCATGAAAAATGTCACTAAACACACTTTTAATAGAAAACAATATATGCACATTCACTCACACTACATCCATTATTATCTCAAACTATGATGAGAAACACTCAACCAAACCACCACTCTCTTAGATGTATCCCAAGTAAAAATTATCTTTTCAAGATCATAAATTCACACAACTCCTCTCACTCCAATCTATTTTTTGAGAACATTAAAGAAGGATATAATTATAACTATAGTGGTTGTGACGTTTGGATACATATTGAGACCTAGGTAAAATTTATAAGGGTTAGAATAAGAATAAGAAGAATTATAATCAGATAAGAGAAGAAGTTGATATGGATCTTATGTTCTCTTTTTATTAACTCATAAATAATGTTCAAAATCAATTATTTCATAGTTTTTAATTTGAGGTGTAGTTCATTCTAAGGTTTTGGAGTGTTTAAAGGAAGTTGAAAGGTGTGTTGATGTTGAATAGAGGTTTTTAGAAGAGTTATAAAGAAATTTTGAGTTTTAGGTGATTAAAGAATTTAAAAAAATGACTTTTTATGTGATTTTTGTTTTGAATATCACTGGAATACATAAGATTTCCTATAAATTACTTTAAATACATAAGGGTCTCTCTATAATAATAATACTAGGTCTAAAAATTTGTAAAGTCATAATATGTAAGGGTCACTTTTTCTAAGTATAATGGATCTAGAAAATGGTGAATTACATCATGTGTAATGTTTTCCATACATAAGGTTTTATATATATAAGATTTTATCTATGATACATAAGGTTTTTCTTCAATATATAAGGTTTTTCTTACTTTATATATTGTTTTATCTTTAATACATAAGATCTTTCTTTCATATTAAAGATAAATATTTCATATGTAAGATAAGTCTTTCATATATAAGATAAATTGTACATATGTAAATTATTTATTTGTTATATAAGTATTACCTAAATTTTACCCATAATATATAAGGATTTTCAATAAAATATATAAGGGTTATCTAGAATATATGTAAGCATGTATCTTAACTATTCCAGATATCATGTGTGATAAGCTGGAAAGTAAGTTAAATTTAACTCCTTGAAAACTGCATCTTTGTGATTTGGATTACTTAGAGGGGATTAAAACTCATACATAAATAATATTAAAAAAAAGTTGAACAATAAGGATGGAATGATTCATGTAATTATATTTTAATAATGAGATGTTAAAAATTAATTATTTATTATATATATTAAATTTTAAATTTGAATTTTAATAGGGAAGATCATTATTGTTACTTTGGAATTAATTTTCTACTACTATGAAAATATATTTTTTTTTGTATAAAAAATTAACTAGAAGAATAAATAAGATAATAGTAGTTATTAACAAGAATTTAGATGAAGAAAAATTAAGATGAATAGGAATTAGTTTCATTAAAAAAATTAAATTTCATCATGAGTGTGAAATTTGTGAAAGGAAAAAACATGATAACATGAACTTAGAGATATTTTGGATGAAGAATCAATTTTTTTATTTCTAATGAAATTTACTATCCTTATTTCCTAGAGAGAACTTTAATCAAGTCATGAGACATTTTTTGTATCACAATCTCAAGGAATAACCCTTCTCATTTTTGTATACCATGATGATTCTTGTGAATAATGTGATCATGGGTTTTAACAGATCATGCCAAGGATATATATTCTCATTTTTACTGATGAACCTAGTTAAAAAAATTATTCTTACTATGTTTCTCCTTTGGTGTGTTTGATAATAATCTAGAAATTCACATTAATATGTTCCAATGGATATTTTAAAAAGAACTTAAAAGGGAAAATGAATTCACTTATATATCCCCAGTGAATTATCATAAATCCAATGGGTCTTTTTCAATTAGTATTATAGAGACCAAGTTTTAATTAAATTTAATCATATTTTTGGATTTTTAAGTGAAAATTGTTCCTCTATGAAAGATTAGTTTGGTTCAAAATGTCTATTTTAAACATAGAAAACATTAATTTAGTAAGTAGAAATGGTATTCCCAATTTAAATGGGAAAAATTATTATATATGAAATATTAGATGTTTTTATACTTTTTATTAATCATTATAGATATATTATAGGTTTTAATAGTGGTTTTACAAGTCATTTTAAAGGTTTTTCTATAATAGTAGTTTATAGAAAAAATTTATAGAATGGTGGTTGTGCATGAAATTCCATATTTTCAACTCTTTCATGTTAGGAGTTTTTCAAAGTTAATGTAATAAAACCTATAAATAAAATTTTGGATAAATTATAAACTATGGATATTATAAAGTGAATAAATCCAAGATATAGGTTTAGAGGTTGAAATCTAAATACCTCTAGATGAATATTTGAGAAATATAGGATGAATTGTTCACTAGATTTAATGCTTTGGTAAGCATTATCAGTAGTTTCCATGAGAATTTGGATGATTTTATGGTTTTGAGAAGATATTGGGCATTTTTATCAAATAGATTTGATCCATAGGTCTCGGCACTTGGAGATCATGATCTAACTACACTTCCTTGATATGATTTTCATAGTATTATGATTTCTTATAAAAAATGGAAGGGAAGTGTGTTCAATAATAATAACATGGTTTATAGGAAAATTTTATTTAAATATTTAAAGGAATAAAAGTGCATGAAATAAATTTAAGAAGATGAGGAAGAATCTAATAATTAATAAGATATCAAAATGGAATTCTAAAAACTCATTCGATTCATTTCTAAAAGTGTGAGAATGGGAAATAGGGTTTTTTTGGGGAAAGATACCCCTAAAGTGTTTCAAGTGTAGAGATATTAGAAATTTTGCAGAAAAGTTTCCAAATTTAAAATTAGTATAAGATTGTAGGTATGAGGATGAAAATCCAAGGGAATTCTAAAAAAATTATTCCTGATTCAAAAATTGGATTATTTATCAAAATGAAATGGTAATAACTTCTATAAAACCAAGAATATAAATTTACTATAAAAATTTTAAGATGGTGATAGTGGTGAGGATGGAGAAGTAGTTGAGACTTATGGTGAGGTTTATGAAAAATTAATGATTGAAAAATTGAATAATGAATATCTCAATAGTGATGAAATTAGTAATACTTGAAGTGAAAAAAAACTAAAATTAAGGGCTTGTTAAAGTGAGAACTCAAGAAATGTATTTTAAATATCTCCTAATTGAAGAAATTTAAAAAAATTAAATAAATACAATCAATTTTTAAATATAATTATATTATTTCTTATGAAAAGGATTCAAGCTAAAAAATTCCATTGATAACTTAACGAAGTTTCTTATTGAATAGAAATATTTAAAAAGTTTATATAAAATATAATGTTAAGGAGAAGTATAAGTATATTTAATATTTTTTAAAAATAGACAGTAGCTGAAAAATAAATGAACAAATTAAAATTAAAATTCAAAAAATTCATTCATAAAGATAAAATTACAGAAAGGTTTGAAGTTTGAAAGAATTATTAAATTAATGTAATATAAAAAAAGATAGCATTAAAAGGTTGAAAAATGACTTGAATGTGTTGGTGAAATGGATGATTAAATATCACTGTTGGGTTTGGTGGTGCCTTAAAACATACAAGCCTATTACTTTTTATTACATTTTATATTCATGGTGTCTGAATATAATTAAATTTTGTATCACATATTTATATTTCTTATACATGATAGTGTGTTTGATAATGTCCTAAGGATACTTTTTATGTCAGAAGTACATAATAGCTCCCCACTATGATGAGATAATTTATATGTTATTGAAGTATTCCTTAACACTATGTTCTCTGGATGGATGATATTTTCTAATGGGACACATGTTATATTTAATATTAAGTATTGTAGGATCATAATACATTAATACACCTTCACATGCTTTCTGACATGTTAATCTCCAAGAAAGGAGGTTATGATAATGGACATGGAAATAAGAATTCCACATGTTTCAAGTGTCATCTTTATATTCCTATCTGCAGACTATTGTAATGATCATTTTAATCTAAGACTGCTATTAATATGTTCTATGAATCATGTGCTTATATGTATTTTGTAAACCATAATGATAATAGTTCATGAAAAATTTGGATATGTTGGGTGCATCACAAGTGGTATAACATTAATGAATAATGTGGGAAAGGGTTTTTCCAATCCATTTGAATTGAATATATCAATACCTTTGATGGAATAGAATAAATGAATTAATTCCATGTATATTTAGGTTTATCGGTGTTTTTTTTTCTAGATAGTAAAATTAAGATATTTGAACATATAGTTTGATGAAACAAGCTATGAAACTTGTTTGAAAAAAGATATTCGGAAAAAGGTATTGTATTACAAATTAAGGGTTTATAAGATGTTGAATGTAATCATGACATCAAAAATTTTCTATATGGGTGTCTTGGTCTATTGGTATAAAATAACCATGGACTTTAGGTAGTTTAGCCTAATTTCATTGAGAAAGGATCATAGAGGGTTTCACACTATGTATATCCAAGAGACTTAGTTAAATTATCAATGTCTTTAACAAGTACATTAAATATTATTCTCAAGTCTATGGAATAATATTTAATTCAATTTATTGGTTAATCGTGAGTGTTTATTGATCGGTGTATAAGGTGGTCATATTTATTTATTTAATTAAATAAATAAATTTTATACATGGTCTATTAAATAATGAGGAGGACGAGCGAACTGAGTTATTATCCAATGAAAATGAAATATTTTTTTAATAAATATCAATATATTTATTCAGGAGAAATAATTTCTAATTAGTATATGGGTTATGTGAATGTCAAGTAAATATTAATATTATTATTATTATTTAGACATGGGGTATACTAACGGTTAAGTGAATATTAAAGAGAATTTTTGAAAATAATATTATAACCCTAGCTCTATAAATACCCAACTATATAATTTTCAATTTAAGACAAGGTTATTTTCCTAAAAATTATAATGCCCAAAATTTGGCACTCTATATAATTTTTTCATCCTAGAGATATTCTCAAGAATGCCCCGAGTTCTATAAGAGTTGGTGTTCCACATCTTTCCTCTCCAGCTGTGAGAGAACCAACATCATCTAATAGACCTATTTGGGAATTTAATGTGTAATAAAAATAAACAACATAAGGTTTAGGGACATATATTCTTGCATACATAGAACCCTACCATGAAGTCCATATATTCTTGGTTCATATATTGATCACCACTAGAGATAATTTTCCCTTGATTCATCCATCACAAGTATGGTTTGACAGTAAGGGTTGACTAAATTCGACAATGAATAAATAATTACAATACAAGTAATTGTTGATCTATCTAAATTAATTATAAATTACATGTGAGATATCATCTTCATGGAAACTATGAATTCATTTATACCTAGTTTTATAGATAAATCCAAAGAATTTTATGAAAAAAATTATTGTGCATGGGCCTGACCATTTTTTTTGTGGCCCAAAACCTTTCAAGTGGTATCAGAGTGGTCACATGTTAGTTTATAATTACTTATTTTTTTGATTGTTTTTATGAATTTTTTGTAAGATTAATTTATATTTTATTCATTCTTAATATGATTATCATTATTATGATCATCTTCTTTCATGTAACCAATAATGGGTTAAATTTCTATAGAGGATGTTGTCATGAAGTTCCATAGATTCAGGGTGGAATACAAAGATACAAAGAATGAATGCGGTTGTACAAATCCTATACCAATGTTCACTATATTGGGATGCCTTGAGGGATGAACATGAATACTATTGTATGTGGCCTATTTATTACAACATGTTTTAATTAACTAGTGGGTACATGAATTTTTGGATTACACATCATGTACACGGACATACACATCATGTAGTCTACCTGGTATTACAGTGTAAATTTCACACTTCATGTGGTCATTAATGTATCAAATTTATTTTGATTTGTGGAACTAAAAGCATGTTAGGAATGCATGGCATGTGTCTAGTACACACACTGTGTACCCCATAAATGTTTTCATCTAAGAAACTCATTATGTACTTAGGCATGTTACTCTATCATAATGGTAGTGGGGAACACATAGTGTAGCCCATGAAAACGTCATGGATCTTAGTACACATCACATGTTTTTTATGCTGAGATATGTTGTAATTGTGTGAAATTAATCACATGGAATGAAATTAATTATGAGTTAATACCAAACTACACTGCATGTAGTAGTCATACACACCGTGTGACAAGGTAAAAAATTGTATTTAATTTTGTAGTAATTAATGACACGTCATGTAAGTCATTAAATCCTTATGTACATTACACAACCATTCAATGAAATAACATGACTATGTGGGTTATACACATGTTCTACACATTGTGTAAGAAGAAGACATGTCATGTAGCAATAAATGTTTTGTATGAATAGTACATGAGTTAAGAGCTTACGGTATGTGGTGTAGTTATGTACATGTCATGTGGACTTAAACTCCATGTCATGTACTTATATAATTTAAAAAAATTAAAATTACATTATGATGGCATCAATGAGATAAATTGGATGGACATTAAAGATAAATTGTTAATTAATTAATTATATTAATTGAATTAATTTTGTTATGCTTTATCTTAATAATAAAATGAATTGAAATGAATGTTAACTACTGTATAAATGTATGTTAGTTGTATATTGTTACTAATCATGATCCTAGACCAAACTATGTGTGATTGGTTAATATTAATTTAATTTCTTGTATAGTTTTTACAATTATTATTATTAAATTAAAATTAGAGCTATTAAGGCAACCCCTCCTCAATATTATGTATAGAGCTATGTGTCCGCAGTTTATTTTATGTAATCATGTTTAAACCATCCTTGGTTTCCCCTAACTTGTGTTTGAGTAAATACATACGTAATAGAGGGAGGTCCAGGTGAATATAGGTGGTTCAATTTTGGAGTCAAGGAAAAACAATCAAGAAGATACAAAGGTGAACAAGTGGAATACTACGTCCTAATCCAAGAACTAGATCAAGGTAGATTTTTACCTAGGGTCTACAGTTGGTTTTTCATCCAATAGATAGACCAAATATTAGATAATCATCTTGATCATAACTATTTAGTTATTTATTTATTTTAATTAATTTAATGGCTAATTATTTATGATGAATATATGCAGATGTCATTAAATAAATGAATTTACAAGTATGAAAGATAAAATTAAATAAACTGGATTATGTATAAATTTTATATGTACATGGCTAATCACTTAAATGAAACATTCATAACATTAAAAGGAATGTGGTTTGATAAAATTTTATAATTTTACACATAATATAAAAGATAAAATACCTAAAATAAAATATTAAATTAGTATAGCCTTCCATTAAATGATTTATCATTGAACTTCATGGCTAGTTCATTAGCTAGAAAAATAAATATAGGTGACAATATTTTCCTTTACATTGAGACCGGTTCATTACCAAAGAAGTTTCAGAACTTTGTTAAGGGTGTTGACCTTGGTCTTCATTATTTTCATCACTCGTGAGTGAGTTTGGACATGGTTTTATGATTTTTAATAATAAAAAGTGAATTTTTAGGCACTTAAGTAAAATATTCTTAACTTTAACAAGCATTTGGTTTGATAAAATTGTTTAATTTTACACATAAGATAAAATATAAAATCCATAGAATAAAATATTAAGTCAGCATAGCCTTACATTACATGATTTATAATGGAAATAATAATTTCAAAATGATTTACCGACCCTCATTGGGGTGTTTTAAATAAATACATAATTCTAAAGAAAGTTTTGAGTTTACTTAAAATCATTTATATCAGGATGTTGTAGCTATTGATAGGCTTGGTTTAAATTAGTAGGAAACTATTGAAGAAATCAAGGTCTAGGATTTTAGGATTGGGGAGTCTACTCAATGGATCAAGGATCTTCATGTTCGTAGTTGGAGAAGGCATGCCTGCTAAAATACCTTCAAGTAGCTTTACTAACCCTAATTGGGTTATGAAATGGTAAATATGGATCGTTTCCATTATATTATCCATAATATAGTATAATATAAGTTTTATGGTGATGACTATTGGGATTTTTTTAAATATGGTGAGAATAATAATTACATTTATTATGTTACACTTTTGGTAATCCATGAAATAATTATAATATGTTCAATTTATTATATAAATGGAAAATAACTTAGTGTCAACATTATCTTTATGATCTATCCTCAAGAAGTAAATCCTTATAACTAGAACCAATTTCTAAAAATGCTATAGATGCTTGTATATTATACTACTCCAAGAATGGTAATTATATGTGCTAGAGTCCTTGGTTACTAAGCCACCTAGAAAAGAGGATAGTGGGGAGGAATTATCTCTCAAAGAAAAACACGTGGACGATGTGGTAGATGTCTAATATTTTATGTTATCAAATTTTTCCAGTGATATTTATAGGTTTCATGAAAGAATTAATTGTTTTAGTATGTTTTCTTTCTTCCAAAATCTTTTTTAGCAGAAAATAAAGACAATATATATATTTTAGATATCTAAGTAACTATTCATGGGAAATATTTGAGAGTTGGATCATGATGGGTATCATGTTTTTAAGATGATTAACTATATGGATTCATTAATATCATAGGCTTTAATCTATCAAATAAGTTTCCCATAGATCTCATTTTGACCTCACTACTTCAGATCTTATCCAATTTCATTATTAATTATAATATGATAAATGTTTAGAAGACTCCTACAGAACTATTGTTTCTTATTCCCCAAATTGATAAGAACATGGGGCGTAACAAACTTGTGTTCCTTATGGTGAATAAAGGGAACTGCAAAGAAAATGGTCCAATTAACCACTCCAAGTCCATGTTTTATGAGCAGCGGTATTCCAAGAAGAGGAAGATCCAAAGGCAAGGAAAGTAACAAAATACAATCTATTTTGCATGTGGCAATATCATCCATTTAAAGAAGAACTACACATACAATTATCATGGAGAAGCTTCAGATACATTCATTATCAATTAAAACTTATCCTTATCTGAAATTTGGGTATTATATACTTCTTTTGGTGATCACATTTGTATCTAAATATATAAACCAAGAATATTTATAAGGGTTTCCAGAGGGGAGGTGGATCTTTCAGGTGTCAACATGGATCACTTGACTACTAGGTAATTGGTTACTATAACCTCACACTACTAATAACACTTATCTTGGTTTTATATAATTTTTATTATGTTCCTAGAATTACCAAGAATTTCATTTAGTTTCAGAGATTGACATGAATTATTTTTCTTTCGCGTTGGGAAATAATGACGTCTATTTTTACAAAGATAAATTTTTTATGGTATGGAATATCTTATTAAAAACCTTTGTGAATTTCATTTCAAAAACCAAGTGTTCGTAGTTGATATCAAATTAAGTTGTCATGATTCATATAACACCTAGTTGTGGAATTACCATCTAGTTCATATAAACCATAAGTGCATGAAAAAGTTCTATCAAGAAATAAATTTAGAATCTTTTTAGCTAAAAACACTTGACATATATCTTGATTTTTATAAGGAAATATGATCAAATGACATTCTATTGATATAAGTGAATGTTCTCTAGAGATTCTATAATTGTTATACATTTATGTTCATAGACTATTTCTAGTATAAGATAGATATTGATTCTCATATATCATTACTATTAATAATGAGTTGAGTAGATATGGATTTGTATACTTAGTGTGGTGCAAGTAATAATACTTGTAGAGATTCAATAATTCAATAATTAAGTACATAATTATCTTGGAAATAATATAAATAAGTTTTGATTAGATCAAGGTGGAGAATATCTAAGGAAATAATTTATTGATCTTTTATGAGAGTATGAGATTGTGACATAACTCACTCCTCCTTATACACCATAGTAGAATGGTGTAAGTGAAAGGAGGAACTACAGCTTGTTAGACATGGTGAGGTCAATGATGAGTCAAACTAATCTTCCACTATCCTTTTGGAGAAATTTATTATAGATTGTCACATACACCCTAAAAAGGGTTCCAACTAAAGCAATAGATGACATACCATAACATTTAATTTGTATAAAGAAGTTTGTGTTGGTGACACATTTCTTAAGGAAACTTCTAGAAATAAACTATCACCTTAGGGAATGAAGTGTATCTTTATAGTTTACCCTAAATAAATTAAGCGTTATTTTCTATATGAATCCTCATAAAAAATAGTTATAATGTCTTGAAATTTTTTATTCCTAGAGAGGTACCAAATATTCAAGAAGGATAGTGGGAGAAATATTGAATTCAATAAAGTTGATGCTCAAGATACACAGGAGTTGGCAGAGGAATAGTTTCCATCAATCCTAATAGAAAAATATATTCTTGAGCTATAAGTGCTACATATGAGAACCTAAGAGGTTAGAGAACCAGTATGTTTTTCTTTTCTAGTCACTGAGTATGGTGACATGTTACTATTTGAAAATGATGATCTTATTTCCTACATGGAGGTAGTAGAGAGATGATTGGCTATAATATGTAATGAAGCTATGAATTCAGATATGGGTTTCATGTATCGAAACCGAGTCTGGGTTTTGGTAAATCTTCCAGTTGATGTAAATCCTATTGGTTATAAATGGGTATTCAAGAAAATAATTGATGTTTAAGGTAAAGTGGGTGCTTATAAAGTTGGACTAATGGTCAAACAGTTTAAACAATGTTAATGAATTTACTATGAAAAAAAATCCCCCGCTTTTCATTTTTAAATTCATTAGAATTTTAAATTCTATTTCAGTATTCCATAACTATGAGATTTGGTACTTGGATATCAAAAAATCATTCCTTATTTGTAACCTTTAGGGAGATACCATATGATATAACCAAAAGGTTTTTTGACTCCATATAAGGATAAACATTTATGAAAATTTATGAAATCAATTGATGGATTAACGTAAGAATATAGGTCATTGAATATTTGTTTTGATAAATACATATGAATTTTTTTTCATAAATAATGAATTTGATTCATGCATATATTGATATTTTAATGGAGTGATGTTATTTTTCTAATATTATATGTTGATGACATATACTCTCTATAAATAAAGTATCATACTTACAATAAATTATGGAATGGTTGAAAATGGGTTTCTCCATGAAGGACTTAAGTGAAGTTTTCTATATCCTCAAGATCAAGATTCTTCAAAATATATCCCAGAGGTTTCTTACACTATGTTAGGATACATACATTTACTATATACTAAATATATTTAGTATGGAATAATTAAAGAGGGTATTGGTTCCAATATAACATAGAATTTATCTATCCCAGAAAATGTTTCCTTAGACACAATAGGAGAGACATATAATGAGTAAAATACCATACACATCTACAATATGATAGATTATATATGTCGTGCCATGTACTAGACTTGATGTTGATTACTCTCTAATCATGTAAATTTGATATCAAGAATATCCAAGAGAACTATTTTGGGATATTTTTAAGGCTATCCATAAGTATTTGAAGCATAATGAGGAAATTTTTCTGGTATATGAAATAGATAAAGAGCTATTCATTACGGGATTCCAAGAATCTAGCTTCTCGACTGATAATGATGACATGAGATCACAATTAGGATATGTATTCACACTCAATCACTACAACATTAATAGCCTTTTGTGGCGGTTTTTTAGCGGCAGTTTACTAAACCACCGCTAATTTTTTTATTAATGACTTAGCAGCGGTTTTTAATAAACCACCACTAAAACATTTTTTTCAATCCCAACACTCCACCCCCCACCCCCACCCCCCACCCCCCCTAAGACATCCCTTCTCCCCTCGACCCCCATGAGACCCCCCCCCCCTGCAGAAACCCTCGAATCCCTAGCCCATCGTCGCCTCTCCGCCTCTCCGATTATTCTTAAGTTCATATTGGGTAGGATTTTCTCCTCATATTCTATGATGTTTTGTGACATATGGTTGTGTGTATGGTGCTCTGGTTTGTGATATCAATGAAATGTGGGTCCAAGGGGTGAGTTGTTCCTGTTATATTGGGGAGGTGAGGTGGTGGTTGTTTGGATAAGATTTTTGGGAAGTGAGGTGGTGTTTTTTTTCACAAAGTTGGGTAAATGAGGTAGTTGTTGTTCTATTGGTGCAGTGAGGTTGTGGTTTTTTTTATATTCTTGTGTAGAAACAAGAAGATGGTATGATAGTGATGATGAACTACTTTTAATGCATGGTTTCTTCATTCTAGATATCCGAGTACTGATAGATTAAATAATTATTCAATAATGAATGAAATGGATAAGTTTTAGAGTAGTTAATGGAATGTAAATGATTAATGAAAAAAATACATGTTGGGATGTGTGGTTGAATGAGGTTTATACTTGTTAATTCAATGAATGTGTGGGATAATTGGATTGTTTATTTTAGTGAAATGGATTTTTGTTTGTGTGTTTTTATGAATTTATAGGTTGCAACAAAAGTACTTTGGTTTTGAATTGGATATTGGCTTTTTTTAATCCCATATGTTGGTATTTTGTGTGGCCATATGTATATTCTATTATAATAATTTTGATTTCAATATTCCCCACACTCATATTGAGAACTATGATAGGGTACAAGTATATTCACATGTTGAGGTTTTTTACAACATCATGGAGATTAGGATGGATAGTTGGATGACCCTTATTCCCCACTCTCTATTCTAGGAATGTTGATATACACAGGCTATGATGGCTATATTTCTATTATGGAACTAGCTGATAACCCATTTCATTTTGAGTGACATGTGATATGACCATGTTGTGGGGTATTGGACCAAGGGTTTTTGGGAAAGATGTGTTTTGACCATGCTGTGAGGCGTTCTATAATGGGGTTCGTGCATTGTAGGAGGAGTGAACGAGGTTAATGTACTTCAAATTCACAATACCCTACTACTTTGGTGATGGTTTTGATGTGATGGACCATGTGTTTTTGGTAAATGTGTGATTTGATTTTTGGTGGGGTGGTGACCTTTTTATCATGTGAGAAGCATTGTGGCCATGTTTTGGCATAGTGGTATATGTTATTTAGAAGAAATTGGAGTTGTAAGACATAAACATTTTGGGTTTGAGATAGGTAAATAATTGGGAATATGTTTATTTGGAAAAGGGGAACATATATATATATATATATAAAGGTTTATATGTTTCTAAGTTTGAAGTTTCATTTTGAATGTGAAAGTTATAGTGTGAAAAGTGATTTTCCAAATGTTCAATTTTGATTTCTAAAAAATTGTAGACCAATTTGAACATTCTAATGGGTTTTTAAAAATAACATTAACTCTAATTAAAGCCCGTTATTTTATATATTTGTTGGACCTAGGTTTGATATGAATGAAATATTGGTATGTTTTTAAGAAAAGGGTATTTTCATTGGTAGTACAGGGAGGTGATGTGTTATTGTATGCTTTCCTTGTAATGTTGTGTCATCAATATTTATTTCTACCAAACCTCCCATATGTATTTTAGTTATGGGAATGGAACATGGGAGTCTTGGGTACCTTCGTGGACAGGCTAGGACTAGTTTCAATTATAGGACTAGTTTCAAGGCTAGTCAGTAGGGCCTCAACATATTTCACTAGTAGGACTATTATGTAACACTTACTCAACAAAGTGAAATTTATTTTACAAATGTACCTTGGGTGCATCCCCTCCAAGGAGTCGGGGTGGAAATAGATTCCTATATGTTTGATCAATAGGATATGATGTACCTAGAACCCAAATAACCTAGCTACTTATTTCTTTTTTAAGGTTCTTTCTCTCATTTTATATCCATTTATATATTATTATATTTGTAAGATATTTTTCTTAGTTTCCATTTTATGTCTAAAATAACAAGTGTCTTGTTCTAATTTCATTTATTTTTTTAGCACCTCGTGATATGATTTCTACTATTTGATTTTACACTAAAATAATTCTTTCATTTCATTATATTATTATGAATGTATTTTTTGAAATTATTTTATTCATTGTAAATGGTTTATAAAATGGAAAGGGGAAAATGGTATTTAAGAATCATAAGCTTGTTAGTTATTCTAGAGAAGAATGGAAAACTATATATTTGTATATTTATTTTTTCAAACTATAATTAAATTATATTTTCTTTAAATGTATTTAATAAATAGTGGTTTCTCTTTCGAGATCCATACCAAGCATTTTTATGTAGTGCCTATATCTCTATCATTTTTTAGTTTCATTTTTCAGCATATCTTTTATTCTCACCCAAGGGGTGTTTTGTTTCATTTGGTTGGTTAGTAACTTATACAGTTATAATATAGTAGTTATCTTTTTAGTTTAGTTTTACTTTAGTTCATTTTTATGGGATAATCCATTTAGGATTTTACTACTTTCAATAGACTGAGGGTAACTATAGATGACAGTTGGAGAAGAAAGGCCACTAGAGGGGAATTTTTTACTTATAGAAGAGGGATTTCAAGGGGAATGAGAGTTTTTATTTATTATTGATATTTATTACATTTCATAGTATTGATATTAGGTTGCTGGTTATTTATTTTTCTATGGCATGGAAGTCTGATGTAGGAAAGGTTCATGTTGAAATTTTATTTTTGTCCACTAATTATTTCCATAATTATTTATTGGGTGAAATCATTCTTAGGTGGTATTTCATTGTTTCATTAGCACTTGTTACATATCATTTGTATTGGGAACACCCTGTAGGTCTTATCATGGGTCAGAATAGGCATTTGAAGGAGGGAAAACTTGGGTTTATTCATGAAAAAATGTTATGAAAAGAGATGTTAGGTTCATTTCACCATAAGATCCTTAGATCTCTCATAAGTTTCCCTTGTATCCTTTATCACACATGCATATCTTCAAAAATATAATATGCCTCTATTTTATCCACCTAATTCTTATTTATTTTTGTGTGTCTATTCATCCATGAAATATGTGGTCGACATAGAAACCTTATAAAATGCTGCTTAGGAAGGTTATCTAGGTTGGTTTGTGACAAATTGGTATGAAAGGCATTGATGCCTCTTCTTTGAAATTTATATATAGCTTGGTATGTCTTAGTAGACATGAGATAGTATTTTTGAGACTTAATAGGTATATTATGAAAAAATTCTTGGCCAGATATCATCTTAAAGTTCCTTAAGTTACCATGGCCTATTAGGAAAAAGTGTCTTTGAGGGTTTTTTTATCTAATCCTATAATTTTTCCAAATATTTAACCTATTTATATATTTTTTCAACTTGTATATATGAATATATTTCCCTATTTATTAATACTTATGTTTTTTAAAATTTTTATATTGTGTAGGCACGTTGTGATATACATGGATAAAAGTTGGATCACATTACCAAGGAACACACCTCATCATATTAAGGGTTTAGAGGAGTTTTTATATTTTTCAATTTCCAATCGATCTATTGAAGGGAGAATAATATGTCCATGTCCTAAATGTAAATTTAGAAGATGGTTGAAGAGAGATGAATTTTATTAACATTTAATATTGTAGCAATTACCTGGTCAATATTTGTGTTTGATTTGGCATGGAGAATCGAATGTTACAAAAAGGTTGAGCACTGATGTCAATCCACAGAATGAGCTCCCAACATCATTGACAATAGAAAATGAAATAAAAGAACTTATAAATGATTCATTTGGCACTACAAGACAGCACCATCAATATCAAAACATATCAGAACAACCAGATGAGGGTGCTACAAATAGCAATGTGACAGGTGATGTATTTGAGACTTTAGGGAAACCAGATGAAGATTGTAACAAATCAGTGGATCCTCCTCTTGATTATATACAGACTAATATAAGAGAAAACTTCACTAATGAAAATAAATTTCATTATTTAGTTGATGATGGAATTAAAGAGTTGTATAGTGGATTTTTAAAATATTCAAAACTTTATTTTCTTCTGAATTTGTACCATATTAAATGTCTATGTGGAATTAAAAATAAGGAAATGTCCATGATATTAGAATTGTTGCATGATGAATTTCCTGAAGCAAACATCCCTGAGTCTTTTTATGATATGAAAAATTTTGTTAATAGTCTTGGTTTGAATTATACAAAAATACATGTGTTTCCCAATGATTTTATGCTTTATTGGAAAGAGGATTCATGTAGATAAGATTACAAAAATATGTTCTTCTTCTAGATGGAAGTGAATGAGTGATGTTGGAAGTCTAAATCAACATACTACCATGAAGAAGAAGAAAAGTAACACACCTGTAAAGGTTTTTAGTTACTTCTCTTTAAATCCTTGATTGCAAAGAATATCCATATCATCGAAAATCGTCAAACACATGAAGTGGAATTCTGTAGATAATAACAATGATGGGTTAATGCGATATCCAATAGATTCACAATCATAGAAGACATTTGATTAATTACATCCAGATTTCAAAATTGATCCTATGAATGTTTGATTGGTATTGTCTAATGATGGATTCAACCCATTTGGGACTTTGAGTACAAGTTATAGCATATGGCTAGTTATTTTGATCCCTTAAAATCTACCTATGTGGATGTGTATGCAACAAACATATTTTATCATTTCAATGATTATTCCTAGAAAACCAAATTCCTGGAAATTATATTTATGTATAATTGTATCCTTTAATTGATGGATTACAAGAGTTATTGAGAAACTTTTTTGAGACATTTGATGCTTCTTTTAAAAAAATGTTCAAATGCATGCTGCTTTAATGTGGACCATTAGTGACTGCCTTGGGCTTTGGAATTTATCTGGTTAGAACACTTACATAGGTTTTGATTTTCCTTTTTTTTACTTTGATTTTAATCAAAAATGGAAACCTTAGAGTATAAAATGGTTCTTCTTATGCCATCAAATATTTCTCGATGCATCTCATAGATTTCGACTGAACAGATCCAAATTTAATGGTTTAATTAATCGTAGACCACCTCCAAAGCTGTTAAATGGTCCTCAAATATTGACACAACTTGGAAAAGTTGAAATAGAATTTGGAAAGTTTTATAAATTTAATGATAGCAGGAAATAGGTTTGAAGTGCATTGTCAAGTGAAATCGGAATGCAACAATGAAAGAAAAAAGTATATTCTTCAAACTTCTGTATTAGGAATTTAATTTGTTGCAGCATAATCTTGATGTGATGCATATTGAGAAGAATGTTTGTGAAAAATTGATCTTCACATTGCTTAATGAGCATGTAAATTTGAAGGATCGTCTCAATGCTCGAAAAGACTTACAAGTAATGACCATAAAACGTGATCTATGGCCAGATGAGAATGAAAAGTATGCTTCGGCAATTTTTGCAAAGAAAAATAGGGAAAAGATACATTCCTTCAAATTTTAAATAATTTGAAAGTATCTGATGGGTATTCAAGTAACATCTCAAGGTGTGTTGAATTAAAGAATCATATGTTACATGGATTTAAAAGTTACGATCCACATATTTTGATACAGTAGTTACTACCATTGGCATTGCGTACATTATTACCTGAAAAAATTATTATTGTTGTAATCCAATTCTTCAATTTTTTCTGAAAACTATGTGAGAAATCTCTACATCCGTTTTATCTTGACAACCTTCAGGACATGTTTTTATTGACAGTTTGTGCAATGGATATGATCTTTCCTCTATCATTCTTTACTGTCATGATGTATTTAACTGTGCATTTGGTTGAGGAAGCTAAATTAAGAGTCCCCATTCATTATCCATGGATGTATCCAATTGAGAGTTACTTTATTTATATGTTTTTTAGTTAAGTAAACAATTTTTTCCATTAATTAAATTCATAATAATGTTTGTTTATTTTATTTCACAGATATCTTAGGCATTTGAAATCATACGTGAGAAATAAATCTCAACCAGAAGGCTATATTGCTGAAGTCTATTTGGAAGAAGATTGTCTTACCTTTTGTTCTAGATACTTGGATGATATTGAGACAAGATTTAATTGATTTGGACGTGTTAAAGACACATCAACTCAATCTCAAATACATGGGAAATCAAAAATATTTCCTGCTATTGGCCGATCAGTTGGGAGGACCTCAAATGTTACACTGACAGAAATAGAATTATTATAGGCACATAGATATGTGTTGTTGAATAGTGAAACTGTAGATCCATTTATTAAAGAGTTGAAGATACAAACAAAAAGACAAATGAGAGGTTGAACATGAAATGAGAAAGATATAACAAAATTTGTTAATAAAGAACTTGTACAATGGTTTTCACAACGTGTAAGTTCATAAATATTTCAATAAATACAAATATTATATTGACACATATATTTTGTAATTATAATAAAGTATATTTCTTTTTTTAGATCATGAATACTGATACTCAAGCATATTTTCCAAAAGGTTGGTAGTTTTTTTCTCGAGGTCCTCTAAAACAAGTTAGAAATTTTGATTCTTATAACGTTAATGGATTTAGATTTCATACATTTGATCGAGAAGATGGTTTGAAAACATAGAATAGTGGTATATTTACATTTTCTAAAGTGGGATACTATAGAAAGATAACTGATATTATTGAATTAAACTACCATGAGCAGTTTTTTAGTTATTTTATTCAAATGCAATTGGGTCGATATTATCAGAGGTGTTAAAAGAAATTCCATGCAATTTACTTCTTGTGAACTTCTCTCACTTGATGGATGTTGGTGATCATGAACTGCATGATCCATATATCTTATAATCATAAGAAAAAATGTTATATTAATTTAATGGTGTTGTGGATGAAGGTTGGAGTGTAGTATCTCACGTAAAACAAATATATTTGTATGATATGGATGATAAAGTGGAAGATTTGACTTCTAACATTGAATCTCATAAACAACAATAATCAGAATTATTTGTCCACCATGATTTTAAAAATATTAGTCTATCAAGGATGAATGAAGTGGATGATGTAAGGGAGTAGGAAACTGAAATGATTGAAATAGTAAATGATTGTATGTAAAGTTATTCATTCATTTAGCAACCACTTATTTCATTTGTGTAATAATTCATTATCATTGTTATGTATATTTTTATTTGTCAGTATTGTGTATCTATAGTCTTTTTTAAATTTTTTTCTGCATAAATTTTTTAAAATATATGTTCTAAACTTAATATTATTTTATTAAATTATAGTAATGTCATGGAGGAAGCGATATACTATTTCATAGACCACTGCGACAGATGACAATCCATCGCTCTCCCTCCCTACGACATCTGAGCCACCATATGTTTGTCCCCCTGCACCATCTCTCACACACTCTGTGAGCATCCCTTCAATAGCTCAGTCATCACCTCCTGCTTTAGGAGCCTCAGTAATGGGGGAGTGGCGTGCCACTTCTAGTTCTTCACGGGGATACTGGAGGGTGACTGTTATAGGTAGAAATTTTAATATGAATAAATTTATTGCACTTTTTTATACTAACTGTTTTTTCATTAAGGATGGAAAAAATACAACTGTGGAAAAAAAATATAAAAAGTTCAGATGTATGGAATCTTACTAGAGAGAAGATATTTGTCCCATTTGATTCATATAGGGTCCCTACGGATGATGTCGCAGAATTACTTAGCTAGGTTTTAGGCCTGCTGGCTGCGGAGCCCGTTTCCCTTCCTATTTCATATGATGATTGGAGATATATTCCTGCAAGTTGGAAAAATTAAGTTTTTAATTCCCAAATAAAGGTAATTTTAATACATTATGGTGTAATTCAATGTCATGTTATTAATATTTTCAAAATGAATTTCTATGTATAGATGTTTTTCCACTTTACGGTTGTAGATGTGATAGCACGAAAGTGAACAAAGAAAAATCTGGGAAAAATGGAAAGACTTTAAATGGAGATTGTGGGGTGTTGTCAATGATACATCATTGACTACCCAATAGATAAATGACAAGCTACTTGATGGGGTTCCCAAGGAGAAATGGAATGTTTTTGTTGACAGACATCGTGATGATAAGTAGATAGTATTTAAATATATATTACTATAATAATATCATTTTACATTTATACATGTATATGAAGAGGATATTACATTGAATGCATTACTATTAAATTTCATTTTATTTATTTTAGGATCTTTCAATAAAGAATGCATCAAGTCGGGCTAAGTAGGTCATCCCTCACACCACGGGGTCAAAGAGTTTTTCTAGATGTCGATCTACTCTGGTAATCTTTTCATTAGTTTAAATATTTATAAGAAAATATTATTTGTTTAATATATTAAATTGTTGATTTATGTTTGTTTAATGTATTCATATATTTTAGGTCACAAAGTATCCTGAACACAAGTGTGGTTGAATGTTCACCAAAAAATTTGATAGAAGTTTTGTTAATGAGCCTGCCAAAGAAGTTGGGGTACGAACTCATTTTTAATTATAATAACTTATTATCAGCTGTTAATATGTTAATATATATTGCTTCTAATATGACTGCTATTTGATTTATAGGTAAAAATTAATGAAATTTGGGATGCCAATCCTGTAAAGTCCTACTCAGTCTCCCAGGATGACCCGGTAGCTAAAGTCCTTGGGAAGGAGCATCCTAGTAGAGTGTGTGGAATGGGTTTGGGACCCATGTCATCTGAGGTCTTTGGAAATCCATCGAGGACTGCAGTTTCATCTACTCCTGGTTTTATTCATTCCATACCCTGAGATACTCATAGAGAGATTGTTTCTCTAGGAAACATAATTCATGACCAGGGGACTCAGATATCTGCTTAACAGAAAGCATTGATTGATTTATATCAGAAGATGACCAGATCTGCCCTTAGTGGTATTGCATCGACTGGTGGTAATAAGGTAAATCACAAAAATTCAAAAACATTTAGTTTTCAAACTTTTATTCATTTTATGTTTAAATATAAATATAAAACAGTATTTATTTTTCAATATAATGTTCTTTCAGGTGGTAGTAGGAAGTTGAGATTGAGGTGGAGAGGGTGACGAGATTTGTTTATCATCAGATTGTGATTAGTTGTTTTGTTGATATGTTGGAAAAATATGGTAATATTCGGTTTGTATATGTATCATGTGTGGCACATATTTTCCACCAAACATTTTCATGACCTAACATTTTATTGATTTCTCATGTTTCCTTTTATGTATTTTATTGATTTCTGATGTTTCCTTTTATGTCTTGATTTATTGAATCTAGAATGAACCATATATGTTGATTATTTTTTTGACATGAGTCGTTTTTTATGATTCATTTTTTTCATAACATAGGTTTATGGATAAATATCCACATGCTAAGGATCCTTATGAAGATTTTTATAATATGTAGAGGAAGGCAGGTCTTACTAAGTAGACTGGTCTAAGAAGTTTCAAGTCTTACAAGATGGACCATGCATCACATAGTTTAACATCATGTGAAAATGACTAAAACAATATATAGTTTAAGATCGTATGAAAAATACCTTATTATATGAGGTTTAATGTTGTTTAAACTGATGTTTAAAATGAAATGAACTTGTCTTGATTCCAATCATGTGGATAGAAAACAAATGTGAATGAAGAAACCTAGTCACTAAGATAAAGTGGGGGATTTGATATCAGTTGGGTTTGAGATAGGAGATCTAATAATAACTATGTATCCCATGAAAAGAGGAATCAATCCACACATAGTTCTTATAATTTTGGGGAAAATCCGATCACCTTGAATTAGAATTGGTAAATAATAGGGAAATAAAAATAAATAGAATAAGTGTAATGGTGAATACCCTTTATGAACTTCCCTTTGTGCATTATTAAGTCTTGGGGATGTTTAGGGAGAGTTTTTTGGTGATTTTGAGGTTTGAGGTGGTGTTTTAGCCTTTTGAAGGCCACCATAGCTTGTGCAATGACTTGTCTGGATATGAAAGAGGTAGTTTTATGTTGGGCGTTCTCCTGTGTAAAATGGGATATATAACCATGAATTGGGGTGACATGGTGTTATGAATGTTTTAATAGTGTTTTTCCTATGCACCATGAGAATCTTGAAATTCCCTTGGGTGGGCATGGAGTATTGGATGACCACCTTTCCAAAATAAGAAACCCAAGCTCACCCCATTGTAGCCTTGGGCATGGTGAGGGTAAAATGGTTATGAAATGGGAACTAGGTCATGGATTCTATACATGGAAGAATATAGAAGATCCACTATGGCTTAGACAACTCCATGTTCTAAGATTTGTGGGAGTCCAAATTCCATTTTAAAATGGGAAAATGATAAAACAACAATGAGGGTTCTAGATCACACTTTTACCAATCCCACCACATGAGTTTTGGATATTAACCATGTTTTGGTAGAGTCCAGTGTGATTCACATATAAATTGGAGTTTTATTACCTCATTGTTTTGAATTTTAGAATTTTCCTCAATTATTGTTTAACCTTTACTCATCCTACCCTTCCCCAATAATCTCCCTTGGTGTTCCAAACCACTTGGATAATATTGGATCATTTATATTGAAGTTATTTTATTCATGGTATCCCTCTATTTCCCCATTACTCCTTTATTATCTTTCTATTATATTCAAGAGTTCATTATGGTTTTAATTCTCCTATTTTTTGGTGGTTTTTGATAGAGTCTTATTATTCATTGAATTAAATAGTGATTCACTTAAGATCAGTGGTAGTTTATCCTTGGTTATTGTTCATTTCTCCTTGAATATTCTGTCAAGGTTGGGGATCCTTCATCTCCCCTTCTTTATATGTACATTTTTAAATATCATGATTTTTTATTTCTTTGGTTAAATGGTATATATAATATTAATAAATATAATGAACAAGATTAATTAAATTTTGAGGGGAAGGGAGAAATCACATGATTTTTACTTATTCTTGTTATTTATTCTTATATGTCCACACTTAATTAGTTTTCCAATTATGACTTATTTTTAGATAGTGTGTTGTTTTGGTTTTTATAAAACTTTCTATGTATGTTTGTATAACCTCACCACATATGAAAATGAAGAAGAATATATATCGAACTATTAAATTTGTTTCCCATGCAATACTATATTTATGTGTGAATACCATTAAAAATGATTTGGTAATTATGATGAAAACCCTTATTAAAACTAAATTATATGTGGTGGTTGTGATGTGTAGTGGTTATGATGTGTGGTGGTGGTGATTTGTGGTGGTTGTGATGCAGGGTGGTTGCGATGTGTTTTGGTTATGATGTTTTTTTTGGTTATGATGTGTTATATGTTATATCAATTAGAATGGTTTTTTTCAGGGCATTGGTAATGGGCCTTCACTATCAGCTGCATTTTTTTGTACATTTGGATTTAGCAGTGATTTTAACCACCACAAAATAAATATAATATATTTAGCGGTGGTTTTAACCACCATTAAAATTATGGTATTTTACTATCCACAATAGTTAAAACAACCACTATAAACAATAATTTAGTATCAGTTATAACCACCACTACATAGTTTTCATATTCATTTATTATTTCACAGGATTTTTATGGTTTTGGCAGCGATTTTTTCCGGAGAAACTGATATTTTTTTAGTGATGGTTATAACTGCCGCTAAAAAAATAATAGTTTCTCTGGGAAAAACCACCACCAAAAGCATAAAAACCACTGAAAAATTCTCCCACTATAGTAGTTACCATAAACTGCCGCTAAATCAAAGAAATCGTCGCGTGTTGTATACCGACACACACTTTAGTGGAGGTTTTTTGAAACCGCCATAGAATCATATGGAGGCAGTTTAAACTGACACCATTTCCAAAAAAACCACTGTGAAATGGTCATTTTCATGTAGTGAATAGAGGTGCGGTTAACTAGATGAGATCAAATAATCTAGTTGTGGTTTATTCTATAGTAGATTCTGAGTATGTGGCATCTTTTGGTGAAGATAGGAAATAAATTTGTATTCAAACCTTCATCCAAGATCTTGGTGTGGTGCCTCATTGTACAAACCCTATCATAGTGTATTGTCATCATACTATAGTGATGTCTCTCACAAAGAATCCAAGGTCTCACCAATGGATAAAGTGGACACTCTAAAATTTTAATCTCTTGAGGGATTTTTCTCAATGAGGTGAAGTTGTAGTGAATAGAGTATCCACATAGTAGAACATGGAATACCCTATTACTAAAGCATTATCTTAGAGAAAGTGTTAATACCATGTGAGATACAGTGGTCATACAATTGTTACCAATTGGTTTTAGTGAAACTAAGAGTCTGTTGGAGATAGTGGTTCCCTAAAACCAACTTCCCTTGTACTTTTGATTACTATAAAAGTATAAAACTTTCCATCATTTCCTTTATGATTTCTTGAGGATTATTGGTTCTGAGATAGAGTTTGGAGGTGTTTAACATAGATGGATTCGAGCCTTTCTATAAGTCACTACACCAATGTGGTGGGTGTGGTGGGAACTTGGTGGTTTGTTGTGTGGTTCTTGGTGCACCATGGTAATGAAAATGACTTTTCAAGCTATTTTGGAGACCACTTCGGGCCTGGTGAGTTCCTAGAAAAATGGTCTAGAGGAAACTCTAAGGATAAGGCATGGTATAATGCTTAGAAATATATAGGATCACCTATCCAAAATGGTAAATAAAGGCACACCATGCCCAAGATCTAGGGTGTAGTGAGGGTAAATCACATTAGTTATGGGAAACATAGCCTTTTGAAATCTGTTTTGGCTAACACATTAAAGAAGAACCATGGCCATGGCCAAGACATAGTGGAAGTCATGGTAGAGGTCAATAAAGTTTTTGAACAAATGGAATAGCCACCTATCATTGTGTATCTTGATCGGTTCGAAAAAGGAAACATGTGAGGAGTTAATAGGGGTATTAAATTCATTTTAAGTAGTTTTTTACCCTCTAATAAACAATATGTCCCCCTCCTCCCAAATTACATCATTACTCAGACATTCAGACAAACCTAGGGCTTGAATGATCATTTTCTCATGTGGAGTTATTTATTCAAGAAGTTGATGTTTGGTAGTGTTTGTTCTACCTCCCTTTAGTGTCCCTTGATCGACTCCTTGAATTTGAAACCACTGATTCCTGGAGAATCAAATGCTTTTGGCACAAGGTACTTTTATATTCTTCTTCCTTAATTCATCTCTTTTGTATGAATGTTATTTAAATTAAATCCACCTAATCTTGGTGATGTTTAGAGTGGTTTAATGGTGGTTTTAAGATTCTATGTTTTGGATTTCCTTCTTATGATTTGGCGATGTTTCTTCTGGTGGTAGTTGAACCTCATTCCTCTATTATTTTGTGAGGAATGTTGAAATTTTAATTGAGGTAGGGGTTTCAATGCTTCTTCTATTATTTTACATGCATTCATAAATTTAATATGATTTATCTATTTGTATGATGGTGGAATTAACCTTAATAAAGATTAAACTAGATTAAATAATGAATTTGGGTTTTTCTTGTAGAGATCACATGTGTTTCCAGCACGATAACAGTTTTCCGCATGTTTTACTAGATATTTCGTAATCTATGTTAATTTTATGGTATATATGTTTGTGTATTCTATATATTATCATATATATTAAGTTAAAATTGATTAAATAACATAAATCCAGTCTTTTCTTGGATAAATAAATAATGAGGAATGTTTACATAAAGATTTCCTTTTTTATGTTTCTATATTTAAATCAAATTGATACATGATGCATGTTTAATTGAAATAGTTCTTCCATATGTTAATAGAATTTAGATAAATAATGTGAAACTGAAAATTATTTTTGTTGAAATAATAAAGAGACATGTTAATTGAGATATTATTCCTTAAGTTTAATGAAACTAGAAGTTTTTCTAGGAAGCATGTTTAAATAATTATTATATTTTATTAGCTGACACCTTAGGTTATCTATGATTGTAACCTGTGATAAAAAAATTTATTAATAAAATATGATAATGAACCATTTCTTTTATAAAGATAAATGTTTGGGCTAAGTGAGGCCATTTTATTATAATGGTTGGATGCCTTGGTTTTATGGCCTCAAAATTCTGTTGACCTGTTATTATTTTCTTATTTCTTTGTGTGTTTTCTATAGATGTGAGCCTTACTATGTGATGTGATTTGATCCTAGGATGGATGTTTATTAACGAGGCATGGGTGGGGAGGCCTCAGGTTGTGCCAGTAGTTTCTGTTAGTGATAAAAGGATATATGCATGGTGATATTCATGGTGGTCTTTGGAATGGAACAAATATTAATGGAATGGGTTTATGTTGGGATTTTCCATTGTTGTACTAGAACCTAGGATACTTTCTTGTTAATAAATTTATTTTAAAGGCAATAAGTATGGGTTTATTGTTTCTGCATTCCTTTCCCCACTACTTGAGGTAGCTTTTTGTGATTGACTAATTCATATTTTTATGGTATCTTAGGATGAGTCATAGTGTACCTATAATTATGGGATTTTAATGATAATAAATGTTTTAACCCATGGGGATTATATATTTCTGGAATTTTGAATGATGATAACTCTTAAGAAACCATGGGATCGGTTGTTTTATGCCTTGAGGGCATAGGAATCAGTTGATGATCATGATAATGTAATGATAATGAAATTTTAATAGTTAATTAGAATAATTAACATAATTTTAAATTTATAATGGAAATAAATAAAGGAAATTATTTTTAAAATATTATGTTATTATAGGATATCTAGTCCTAAGTGGCGTCAGTCATGTGTTTAATCAATGATAGTTACAATAAATCCTAGGATTATACTATTTCCCATACTAAGGCAGTGATATATATATATATATATATTATGTTTTGTGATTTCATTTGCTACCCAACCCATGTAATTAGGATGACTAACACCCAATGAACTATAGGAGGGTGTTTTTTTCCAACATCTAGGTTAGTGAGGAATAGATGGATGACTACCACATCTTGTCCCACTCTTTTCTCCAAATAGTATTATGTGTTTATATGAATGGTGTATACCTTTCCCATATATGTGTGTTAAGGGATATAATGTGTTTTGGTTATTTCACTCACATGTATCTCTAGATATAGTATCATATGGATTATTATAGCTATTTATGGTATGGGATTTGATGGATTTATGTATAATACATAACATATGAGTTATTTTTTCTCCCAAAAAATGTGGTTACTATCTAGAGATTTTTTATGGGATGATGATATGATGTGATATATAGGCTGCATGATAAGATATAGTATCCTAGGTGTCTTTGGGATGGATTAATTTTAAAGGGGGTATATCAGGATGTGAGATGTTGGGGAAAAGTGGAAAACCAATTGGGAAGTGGTAGAGGAATATCTTTTTTTGATATTATATTATTGTTTTATTCAATTCTTGGTGAGAAAGCCTTGTTGAGGTTAGGAACATAGCATAACTAATTAGGTGGTGAGTGGTTTTCACTTTTATATTGTTCACTAGACTTTAGTATGCTTTCTTTTTCATTTTCATCAAACTATTTAAGGAAAATCCAACTGAGTATACATGTTATTATCAACCTATATATATATAATGTTTTTCTATACTTTAAGAGATATTTGGATATTGTGATGAACTTTAATAGCTCATGTAGTTGTTCAGGAGTTGTTTGGGCTGTAAGGATTTTGTTGAGAATTTACTTTAGGCACTTATAGTTTCTTTTTTAGTTGTTTCAATATGTATAAAATTGTATACATATACTTGGGATCTTTTCTCTTATCTTGAGATGGAGTTGTATGGTGTTTTTATTTTATCTCCCTATCCTCATGTTTTTCTTATATGGTAATGCCTCCCATATGTGTGTATGATATATCCTTTGTTCTTTTCACTAAACTATGGACTTTTATAGGTGGTCATTGGGTATTATTTTATCACTTCCCTCATTTTTAGCTTAAGTGGGTTAGCTTTTGTGGGAGGGTCCATAACAGAGTGGTATAAAAGGTTTAGGTTGAGTGATAGGATATAGTTTGGAGGTAGACACTAACGAGGATTCATGGTTTGGTAGGAAAATGGTGTCAACTAATCTTATTATGTGATTTAAAAAAATGTAGAACTACTAATACATGGTTATTTCGGGGCCCCATGGTCCATTTCACATACCTTTAAGTTTACTAGTCCTGATAAGTGAAGTGATGTTGGTTATAGGGTAGAGACCTATAAAAGGATCGCACATCATTCTACCTTAAAACTATGTTTGAAATGGGTAGACCATGGGAGTATGTTAAATCTTAATTAATTAATTAATATTAATATTCCATATTCAATATTTTTGTTTTAGGAATCCCTAGTCATTTATTCTTTTGTATGTATGGATATATACTAACATCATCATCGGGTTTATATTTATGATGTTCAGAAGAATGTGTTAACAGATCACTATAATGTTGAGATAATTGATGAAGACACATAGAAAAAGACACTTTGATATTTTCAATGCTAGAGTATAAAAATTTTGATGGATCCTTTTTGGACTCAATTACTAAGGACTAGTTAGAGGAGGTAGAAATAGCCTTTAGTTTGATCCATTCTTGGAAGCAGCACTGGATTTTTTTTACATTGACAATACTACAAGGGGTAGTGAGGAAGTGATGGTTTTTGTTCTTTAGGGGTCATGAGGAGTCAATTTTATGATGGGAGATGTTTTGAGGCTAGTTTTGAGTTGACTTTATTTCTTATTCTATGAAAGAGGCTAGTCACTATGAGCTACTTACCCTTTGACATGAAATATCCAATGTGAGGGAGTTTAAGGTCTATTTCAGGACCCTTTTCTAGGTTCCTAGGTAAATCTATTTAGAGGAGTCTTTATCACCATAGATCCAGCACCAAGTTATCCCATTTATGTTGTTGGTGTATCTCAAGGTACTATTGAGAACAAATGTTGTTGAGAGGATGCTTATTAGGACAAGATCATCATGAGAGGGGAGTCGTTAGGATTCCCCATACAACATACTATGGTTTAAGGTTCCCAATTACCTTGATAGAATATCTTTTAGATATCTCGTCATAGTTAACAACCCTCATCATCTCATTTCTCTAGGGGTGGTCACTCTTAGTACCCTACTAAGGTATCATACAGTTGTTTTTGTGTGTAGGTCATGCTCATGAGTGGTGAGAGTGACCGACCTTACTAAGTAGGATGCATATGACTGGTTTTCTACTTCATATTCCTTTGTTGGGGTGGTTTTAGATGAGGTAATAATAACATGGTGTACCATATTTAGAACATTATAAGATATTTGGGGAAATTATAGGATATACCCATGATGCTCCTCATCCTTAAAGAGGAGAGCTCGTCCATGTAGATGGTCAACATCAGGGTCAGAGAGGTCATGGAGATGGTTGTGGTCAATTTTATGCTTCAAAGATTCTAGGACTAGGCAATATGGACGTCATTATAGAACCATTTTATTATTTTATACTTGGGTGCATTATTTTTTTTTTTATTCGAGATCAATGCACTTCTTCATATCACCATCCCTGGACCATGTTTTTGGACTTGAGGTGGAGAGGCTTCTAGTTCCCTTGGCATTGACTTCACTACTTGTAGGTCAATCATATATGTATAAAGTATGTAGATACTATTATCTATTGTTAGTGTATCACCTCTCTTTAGTATGATTCTTATATTTTTGGATATATCCATACCACATCATCCTTAGCATGGAATGGTTGTATTTTATATATACTATCATGGATTAATTACTGAGGTAGATTGTGTTATATGATGCTAATAAGGATTTTTTCATGTTCTTTAGAAAGAAAGACTCTCAGATGGGTCGTAGGTATGTCACATACTTATATTCCTTGTTGGATGAGTTGGTACTAAGTTCCTAGAAGATTTATCCCATGGTGTTTCTAGGGTTGTGGAAGAGTATAATGATTCCTTTACTATGGTGGTTGGTATTACCCCATCGACAAGAGACTAAGTTTGGGATAGATTTACAAAAGGGAGTTTCTATTATATTAATATATTCATATATGATGGAATATTTTCAATTTTTATATTTGTGGGTATAAATCTATGATCCTTTGTAGTGATGTTTTGTTTAGCTAAGCATGTCACCTTATAGTGCATCTGTTTTGTTCATGATAAAAGTTGATGGAAGTATGTGTTGTTGTATCGATTATCATTTCCTAAATTAGGTGATAATGAAGAATTGTTATCCTATTCCTTGTATTGATGATCTATTTTATTAGATTAAAGGGAATATTTTTTCTCAAAGATTGATCTATGATTGAGATAACATCATATGTGGGTGATGGATGAGGATATATCGAAGACCAATCTACAATGATGTAATGGCCATTATGAGTTCATTTTGATGTATTTTATTGTGAATAATTCTCTAAATATGTCCTTGGGGTTGATGAATGGAGTGTTTTGATGGTTCTTGGATTGATTTTGGGTGGTTTTAATTTGATGAAATCCATGTTTACACCACATCTGTGGAATATCACATAGATAATTTATAGGTAATTTTTTGAGTTCTTCATTGTCATAAGTTATTTGGTAAAATGTCTATGTGTGAGTTATAGGCTTTTGAGGTATGTTTCTTGGGTAATATCATGTCCCATCATGGATTATTCCTAGATCCTTATAAGATCAATGAGTTATTTTATTGGATAGACCCCAAGACTATTCTAGAGGTGCAGTGTTTCCTCAGTCTTGCAGGATAATATTCGATGTTGTAACCAACTTCTCTCAGATTATGCCTCCTGTAATAGCCTTGACCAGAAAGGATCTGAAATTCTTGTGGAATGACTAGTGTTAGTCATCTTTTGAGTACTTTAAGGAGAAGTTTTCAGTGCTTCAGTTCTTTATTTTCTAGAAGAAGTAGTTTAGTTTGAGTTTTTAGGTCATGCTTCATGACTTGGATTGTGTAGTGTCTTGATGCAGTGGAGATAGATTTTTTCTTATGGGTAAGAAAAGTTATGACCTAATGAATGTAACTATGATACCCATGATCTCAAGTAGTTAATGTTTGTGTTTTCCTTGAAGTTATAGAGAAATTACCTCAAAAATGAACATTTTTTTGGTATCCATAGATCATAAGTGCTCGAGGTATGTCTTCTCCAAGTGTGACCTAAACTTATGATAGTGGAAGTGGATGGAATTTTTATAGGACAATGACATTTAGATTTCATATACACTAATAAAGGGAAATTTTATAGCTGATGCTCTAATAAGGAATTAATGTAGTGATGTTGTTCATGAATCTAGAAATTCATGGAGAGTGATTTATTATCTCTTGGTGACAAATCATAATATGGGATAGGTTAGTTATAGAGGATTGTTTCTTTATATGATAGTTTAGATGTCTCTAGTTTAGAAAAAAGAGGAGTCCTTGCTGGGGGAGTTTTAGGTGGTGGTTTGGTGGGACTGATTTTTCTATTGATATACCAGTGATGGTTGATGTAAAGTTGATAAACATTATGTGTTTTTTATGGGAGGATTTTCATTCCATCAGTTATGTTTGAGGTGGTTCTCTGTGAGTTCCACAGCTCACCCTTGGTGATATATCCAAGTCCAAAAAGACGTTTCACTCTCTAAGAGGTTAGTTTTGGTGGACTAGTTTAAAGAATTTGGTTGTAAATTTTAATTCTCAATTTTTAGTCTTACATAAGGTGAATACCAAAAACCATTTTCCTATTGGTTTGCTTCAGTTGTTAGATGTTCCTTAGTGAAAGTGGGAGTAAATTTTTATGGAATTTATTTTGGTAGAGTTATTGATGGAGAGATAGAGTAAAGGGGTGGATATTCCTTTTAAACTTTTTAATCTAAATTATAAAAACATATGAGTAATATTTATGGAAACAAAAAATATATATGAATGTGAGTGTGGTGTTCAACTAGATAACCAGTGGAATAAAAATAAAAAATAGGAACACCATGGTTTTTATAGTAGTTCATTTCATAGTGAACATAATCTATTATTCATCACCTTTAACTTAGTGAGGAGACTGGTACAAACTAAAAAAAATAAGAAGTGTTTTAACCATTTAGACTCAGCATAATCTATTTCAATATAGACTAAGCCTTTACAAACATTTCTGAGAACAAAAATAACCAATTATTTTCTAAGGAGAAATACTAACCTTTCCTACCATTCATAGGATTAGGAAAAACCCAGTTTATTCTATAGAACAGACAAAACCTATGTGAACTTGGTTTTGGGTCTGGTTGGAATAACCAACAATTTTTTTTAAATAGAGGTATAACTATGTGTGAACTTTAAAATATAGACATGTTTTAAAAATAATAAAACCAAATTGACTATCATAATATATCGATGAAGAATACTAGTTTGAAGTAATGATAGTCATCACTTCAATAATTGGTACATAACAAAGAAACTCAAGAAACTAGTAATGCCTTGTAAAATTAGCAGTAATGAATCAACATAGTTCACAATGTCTTGATTTTTATTCTCCACTATTTTCCTTAGCCTTAATTTAGAGATATAACTATAATGGATATTTCTCATTAAAATAAATTTTTCAAATACTCTATATACATATGTTTACTAATTCTTCACCATATATTTCAAACCAATGATTATAAATATTAATTAAAACAAATTACCATTACCAGTATTTTAAAGTTCCTGCCCAAATTCAACATTTAATCCTTGAAAATATTCATTCCTGGTACCATTGCATTGAGGACATTCTATTGGTAAAATATTAGAGAACCTATTATTTTATAAAGCATGAATAAAGGTAATCTTGTATAAGGGTAAACATATTTTTGTAAATCATTCATAAAGGTAATCTTTCATAATGGTAAAAATTATTTTGCATGATCTACTTAAGGGTGAGAATCAATTTCAATAGGTAGTATAAAGTTAAACTATATTTTATATATGTGGTGTAATAGTAAACCTTCCTAAGGGTAAAACGAATCCATGTATAAAGGTAACTTCTTAATTTCAATGGTTACGTAAGGGTAACTATGGATTTAGACCAATTTGTAAAGATAAGTAATTTTCAATATATGCTACGTAATGCTAACAATAATGTTATACAAGAAGCATAAGGGAAGCCTTGAGATTCAATAGGCTATGTAAGGGTAAGATTCAACTTATATACACTATGTAAAGATAACTACATAACTGTATATGTTATGTAAAGGTATAAGGAGATACATAAAGGTAAAAAATAAGTTGTGTAAGGGTAAGATTTATCTCATTAAAGGGTACTAACTCGCATAAGGGTACTCATGTAAGGGAAAAAGACTTATTTAAGGGTAAAGGTGAATTTACTTTACCAGCATAAAGTTCAATCGAGCTTAAATAATGATAAACATAAAATTAAAATACCTAAATAAGTGTAAATATAAAATGAAACTACTTATGTAAAGGTAGCAAAAAATTATGTAAGGGTATTGTAAATTCTAAGAAACATATGCAGGGTTATGTGATGTCACGACCCGTCCTCGGGGCCCGTGTCGTGACTACCCCAAGCCCGCCTTCCATAGGCCAGGGGCTGGCGACTAGCACCAAGGCGTAAATCCCAACAAAAAGGGAAGGCATTGCCTTTGAAAAGTAAACAAGCACCACAGAGTAAGCAAGCAGAAAAGTAAACACTAAGTAAAAACTGTACAAGCTGTGCTGAAAGTAAAAGGGGCCGGAAATACAAGCTCAACTGTAAAGTACAACTGAAAGGGAAAAACAACAACTGAAAGGAAAAGCCGCAGCGTCGAGCCGTCCTCTGGAAGTCCCACCTGAAGGGTGGGTACAGATAGCCTCCACTGCTCCTCGGGTCCACCTGACCGCTCTGAGTACGTCCCGCCCAGTGGTCCACCTCCAGGTACCGTCCTGCTCCGCACACCTCCACCACGATCAGCGTTGTCCGTCGTCTTCAACCAACACCACGAAGTGCGGGCATAGCCTGTGCAGGGGTGAGTATAAGCTACTCAGTAGGGACCCCGAGACCCCCGAAGGTCTCCCGAAATCCACAAAGGAAAGGTACAATCATGAAGTAACATCTGACACGGCTTAGGTATATGCCCATACATATACCTAAGTCATCAATTCCTGTTCGGCTCCAATGTCTGAGCCCAAGCACAACCCAGTCCACACAGGAAAGAAAACGTATACCCACACAGGATAGCACAACACAATCCAAAAAGGAGAGTAAACAGTAAATCCACACAGGATAGCTCAACACAATCCACAAAGGAGAGTAAACAGTAAATCCACACAGGATAGCTCAACACAATCCACAAAGGAGAGTAAACAGTAAATCCACACAGGATAGCTCAACACAGGTATACTTCTTCGGATGATGATAAAGATGATCACTGATCCATCTAAGTCATCGGACCCATGAAGGATCGATAGGTAACTAACCCCCGCAATGACCCACACAGGATCGGACCCACACAGGATCAGGCCCACACAGGACCGGGCCCACACAGGACCTGTAGGCGCTGGCTCACACAGAACCGCTGAGCGCTGACCCACACAGGATCGGACCCACACAGGATTGGGCCCACAC